>OZ024895.1:42538172-43135672 GCA_964017195.1 Siderastrea radians
TTTCTTTTCTTTTTTTTTCCAAACTTGATGTACACCAGTAACTCCATATTACTAACGCATAAGCCACAATAGATATTCGGTAACGACGATGTATTTTGATGACTTTATACTCCTCTCAAATACAACGAATCAATATCAATATTATGGTCTGCGACAATCACCTTATTTACAAATTTGCTCCTACTATTACAATGTTGAATTCTATGCAGCTACGCTATAGCATTTAAAAATTACAACAATAAAATTTAATTTCATAGAACTCCACCGCAGGGAAATAAATCACTTCCTAAATCAAGTTACCTCTATATTCGTTAATACTTTTGCGTTGGTCTTGTGAGAGCCACTGAAGGGACATGATATAATTAAAGAACAAATTAAATCGGTGACGTTCGACAAAAAAATGGTCTTAGTTTAGAAATTGCTGTTTTCGCCACGAAAACTTCAACTGCCAGTGGAAAAAAGGTACTCCTCTTGCTGTCACTTCAACTGCGCGCAATCGCATTGCAAGGTTTTAGGGTCTGCCGCTGGCTTAAAAATTGTAAGCTTAACCTTAAAACAACCCTGCTTCGCTGCTAATCACCGACTGAGTTATGTTTTTCGTAAGTAGAAGCTGGGAAAGAAGCTTTTGTGCAAAAGAAGCAACCACATCTAACCGCAATTAACTGCATTTAAACATCTTGGCTTTGTAATTTTTCATCGTAGTAAATATCCTTCGTGTAGTTACGTAAGGACTCAAATTTCCCGATCCGTACCTTTGCTTACTGACCAAGAGTGTGCCAATCACAGTGCCGATAGGTTCAAATAGATACAATAAAACTGGAAACGACACGGTTGCTGTTCGCTATAACTCAGCAGACGCTAAAAATCGGGAAACGTCTTAACTTTTGAATTCAGGAGTTCAGTTTACGTTGCATAAAATCGTTCTTGTCCATCTGTTCCAGTTCAAGCAAGACTCTGCAACTCCTGTAAAATTCAGCTAAATTTGTTTTTAACGCGTTTGCCAACTTTATTTATCACACCAAGGACTTTACCCTTTTTCCCAATTAGTACTTTGAATCGCAAATTCCCTGTTTCATCGGAAATAACATAGAGTTCGCCATCGGGAACCGAACAATATTTACGATTTAAAATGTGTTCAAGGCATTGTGGGGTATTCCAGTCCTCATAACGACGTCGTAGGTCACCCTTTTTCATTGATATCTGCCCATAACGAAGACGAGTTTCCAGCAGTACAGTTTCGTTACCTGCGAGGTGTATTGGTTCCTCGTCTTCTGTGGCTGACGGTAAATTTTCTTGCTGACTTGTCTTGCTTTTGGATTTTGGATCAACGGACCAACTAAGTTTGCCTTTTTGATCTGAAGTGATTTTTACTACAGCTTCAGGGGTGTTGAAATGTTCTTGATACAAACTGTTCTCTATGTACTCTGGTACTTTAAACTTGGGGTGTGCAATTTCAGCATGCTCATAAGATATTCTACCATTAAAAAGACGAGCTTTCAGTACGAAGGACTCTCCTTCGTGGGGGAGCCCTCCACCGGAACACTGGAACACTTCTGGCACCTTATATGGGTCTTGCCCAAGGAACCAACTCTGCCAACTCTGCCACAGGTCCGCTACATATGGAACTGACTTCACCAAACCTGAAACGTGAAATTGAACATGTCTAGCGCAAGAGGTGAACGTTCGAAGAATTTGGTTGTGCTTCCAAGTTATCCAAGGAAAATTTTTTGAAATGGAAAAATGTATACTCTGTTCTTAAAAATCACTTTAAACAATGCAAACAGAATACTGTCAGGGAGATGAATAACAAGTTCTCCCTCCTCCCCCACAGCACACACCCCCACCCCTAAATTTTATGTATTCAGTAACACTAACATATTTAACAGCAATGCATGAGTCAAGTTGAAGTAACAACAGCAACAGAAAAAAATTCTGAGGGGAAAAATTAATCAGCAATTCTTTTACCTATTCACGATCACCAATTAAACATTTTTTTTTTACTTCTTAACACAAATTTGCCCACTTGGAGATCCAGCATAAAAGGATTTCTGTGTTGTCATATATTGTGATGCACGTAACATTGTTATATATGTGTTAAAATTCTCAGATAACTGGGGGTATAAGATATAGAACCCAATTTCAGACCTTTTGAATTATCTCCACGGTTCCTCGAAGTAGCAGGTTCTTTGCTTGAAGATGATTTCTCCTTTGATCTCACTCCTTGTTGATGGTAAGGAATTGTCGCGGTTACTGGAGTAGCGTTACCTTTATCAATTCTTGGCAAAGCACATAGCTCCAAAGGATCACTTGACGGCTGGTCTGGTTCAATTCAAGATTTAAAAAAACAATACTATGAGACCAATTATTCCTTGGTAACACTTCTTCGGCGTTAATTCAACCAATGAAGAACCAATGGAGAACGCCACAACCTCTCAAATGAAATACCTAAGACGAATACGTTACACTTACCATAGACCACATTCTGCATCATTTCCACGAGGTCGTTACACTGCGTCTCCCAGCTGTACTTCTCCGCATAGCGTTCCCGTAGTTCCCGGCATTCCTGAAGTGCTGTCTCACTGCCTTTCAGTCGAACACATTTGATGGCCTCAGCCCAGTGTTCTGGATCTTCTGAATCTACAATGAAAGATGATCCAATGTCTTGTATAGCATCTCCAAATCCACTGTTTTGACTGACAAGGAATGGAAGACCAGCTGATAGCGCTTCTAAGGCTGTTAAGCCGAAGCCTTCACTTCTAGATGGTATAATAGAGAGATTTACCGCACAAAGTACTTTGGCTAAATCTTCACGACTTTCTAAATAGCTTCTCACAGTCAGCTGATCTGGACTTAAACCAAGGTTCTTAAACTTATCTGCCACTTCATCCGGTCCGTATGCACCAACAAATAAAAGAACATAGCTTCTGTCATTCAGATTAGCGACTGCTTGAGCAGCAATGTCAAATCCTTTGAGCTCGAAATCTTCAGAGTCACCACGTCCGAATAGCAGAACACGAAATGTTGTAGACTTGTCACTTTGAACGGAAAGAATCAAATTAGACAATTCGGCGAAGATACCTGGTGTTAGCTCAAACACATCTTTGCCACACCAACGGAGATATGCGGAGTATATCTCCTTCAATTTAGGTCCAACTGCTACAACAACATCGGCCATTTCACAAAGTTCTATTTCAGTTAACTGCTTTTGTTCACCTGTCTTGATGGACCCGGAGTAATTTTTGTGTGCTGCAATTTGTTCAGGAGCAGTATGCACAACTTGCATCCACTTGCAATGGTGGTAATCCCTTATGATCTGCGCTTGTTTGCCAAGTATTACTCCATGTCCGATAACAAAGTCGATATCATGATCTTTTGGTGGGAAGGCAAGCCAATCAGCTGGTTCATAGCCTGGTCGCCTTTTTGCCTCCAGTATTGTCACATTATGATTGCTAGCTACTCTCTTGTCCTCGTCACAACATTTTGGTACAAAGAAGCTGACGGACACTTTAGGGTGTTTGGCCAGCTGTATGGCTAACTCTCTGTTTATTGTTGACAGTCCACCTTTGGAAGATTTCCATTCGCTTGCTAATAGTGTAACGCGTAGCGTTCTACTAGTCATGTTTCTTTAAACGGTGCTGCTCCACACTCTACTGTAAAACAAAAAAAAAAAGGAGAAACAGACTTACCCACGACAAAAATATTAAGAAAAACAGAACATCTGGTTCAGCATTCCGATCTAAAACCATTTAGTTCTTCTACTCCCGCTCCTTTTTCCATGAAGGTACATTCCAAGTTTCTTCATCTTCACAAGCAACAAACTGATATATGCTTCACAACTAAGTCACACAGCATCACACGGTATTAACTCAAAACGTTCCCCTTCTTCCAACGATCGATGTCATGATTTTATCTCTAAGAGGGTAAGTTTGCGTTTCTAGCGATAAGTTATTTTTCTGTCAAGGTCTTTTTTTAACTTTTTCAAGACAAGGTGATGATTGCTGGGCTAAAGTTACGTGCTAAAAAGGTAGGGCAAAGGCTATGAAAAGATCAGCTTCAAAGAAAACCTACCAGTATCAATTTGAATGATTATGCACGAATCTATGCACTGTAAGGATGCCCAATGCCACTGATGGAATGAAATAATCTTAATTTATAGCAGAGAGCAGCAAAACAACAACAAGCAAAAAGCAAGGAATATGCTTAGGGTGAAATAAATAAGAACGTCTGAAGCAAAAGCCGGCATAAATGGACATGAAAGCCTCTTCTTTGATGAATTGCGACCTTCTTGCTACCCCGTCTTCCATTCTTCAGTGATTAAAATCATATGGCATCCATGTACCCTGGGATGGAAAGGAAGATCGAATCTGTCCAAAAAGTTGTCTTTGAGGCTGTATTAAATTGCTCTTTGAGTTATGGTGCTAAGAAACACACTCCGCAGCTGAAGTGGTTATTTATCTAACTTTTGGTTTACCTGAAAAAACGGGCTTTATAGTCGATCTGGATTCTTCTAAACGTCGTAAATTGTAACGTAACACTAATTGTTCAACATAACTTGACAGTCATCGAGCCGTGACCGGTTGAATGAGGCAGATATTTGTTGTTTTGTATTTCTTAGGCGCTTCGGTTTATGTTATCCGCAGGTTCCTGTGTTTACCAATATTTAAGAGTCGTGCATGTAAATGCAAACAACGTTTAAACTCATCAAACGAGAAACTCGTCAGACTCAGTATGTAGTAATATGTTACTGTTAGACATGTTCTGTAGGACATGTTAATTTTCAGTTGTTTTAATAATACGGATAGATTACAGCATAATTTTCAGCCATCACTGTTGCTGCTGAAGCAGCACCGCTACTTATGCTTTGACGAAAGGGAGCAAGGATGTCCTAACCCTTTCATATAAATGTCGCAAAAAGAAGAAATAAAAACCCAAGCTAAAAGCTTGAAGCAAACTTGTAGTGAACTCACCCTCTACAAAAGCGGAAGCGATATTTCGCACATTTTACCGTCGTCTAACTGTGATTGAACCAAGATGTCAGGAACACCAGACAAACAGAAGCCTAAGCCATATGCAAGTGGAATAACAAGTCGAACATCACGGAATTTTCTTGTTCGTTGTAAGATGTAAAATAAATTTCACCTACAATCCCGTCGCTCGCTCTTTGAGCTGATGAACAACAATCAAACGAACAAAGGCTTCTGGGTACGGCGGTTCTAGTCACGCTAAATTTCATTTGGTCACGAAATTTCCCGAAGCCTACTTGCGCAATTGCGGTGGTTGCAAGGCAAAACAGTTGATCATAAAGCCACGGACACAGGGTTCAAGATTTTAGTTGCTGTCTAATAATTTTTTTCAGTGTACAAATACAATGAAATGAAATCGTCAATTTTTACGGCTTTAAACCGTAACTGCAACCCGCTTCTTTGTATCTTACCCTCAATGGTGGATCATTTCTAATTCAGAATGCTATTAGAATGTAGGTTGGCAGCAACTGACAATTGTTCTTCAAATGTAAAAACTTAGCCAATTAGAACGTGTGTAGCTTCCATTCTATATTATAAAAGAAAATATAGTGGGGGGGACAGGGGGGCGGGAGACCGGGAGAAAAGGGGGCGGGAGGTGTACGGGAGGCGGGAGAAGAGGGGGCGGGAAGCGGGATTCCCAAGGTGGCGGGAAGCGGGAGAAAAAGGGGGAAATTACGCAACATTGCGCAATGTTTCGCAATCGAAAAAATGCAAAGGGATGGGAGCCAAAAAATACAGGGCGGGAACCGGGATTAAAGGGTACGGGAAGCGGGAGGTTCAAACCCCCCTGCTCCCCCCCCCCCTCCCCACAATATACTTCTGTCGGACGAAGATGGAAAGAAAATTGTTTCTTTTAAATACGAAATTTCATTTGGTTTTCAGGACCCAGGATTTAAAGTTGGAGAACAAGAAACTCATTGCAGTGATAACTAATTTAATTTAGCGTTTCTTCCAATGTTGATTCCTCCATTCAGTTGAAGACAACTGACAGCAACCGTTATGGTTAGGGAACAATAACTTTTTCATTTCTAGTTTAAAAGAAGACATTACCTCGTAATCCCTTCGATAACATACTTGCGTGGTTCTCACATTCGAAAGAAAAAGCAATGAAAGTATCTATCGCAGCTCTTACAAGGTCTTCTCTGATTTGCTGAGAAAACAATACACCAAACAGCAAAACAATGGACCCTAGCCCTGAAAACAATAGAGCTGCGTGATACCAAGGTCCAATGAAATTAGAGGTTATTAAGAGCTGCGGGGCTACCGAGTAAACTAACCACAAAGCTAGTTGCTATTTATATCCAGAGTCACGGTCGGTGGCCGAATGCTCTGGTAGGGATTTTTTTAGGGAAGAATAATGAGGACATTTCGTACTGTATTTGACACTAAACCCGTGAAAACGCTCCAACGTGTCCCTTTATGCCAAAAACAGCAACAATTTGCACCATACTTCACTGAGACTGAACTAACTCTAACTAACTTTGACGATATGATTTTTGTGCGTATGTAATGTATTTCCTCAGATAAGAAGAAGGGACGTTTACAGTAAGGAATGGGAATAAGATCAGGTTCTTTTGATTAGGAGCTAATGTAGCCTGAGTTAAGAAAAGGCAACTTCAGTAAAGGGGGAATATTTGAGGAACATAAATGCAACTCTCCACATTTTAACACTTTTGCCAGTCAAGTTGTATCTTGATTTGCAAGGCGGTGCATTGTTTTTCTGGCGATTACTACTTTTTATCCCCAAAAGTACGCAGTTTGAGAGGACACCACTGGTTCACGGATGTGGATTTTGAAAATTTATGCAGGTCTAGCTGGTGTTAGGTAGAACCCTATGGAATTTTCAGAAATGTTGCTTAGAAGCCCTAACGAAAGGGAATGCAGTGCGAGCACAAAAGACCACACTCGCGCCAGACTATTGCGGCTTTTTTCTTTAAAATCTACATGATGAGCCTTATTTGGTTGAAAGTTAAAATCGTAAATAGCACTGAAAATTATTGTTACAATATAAAGATATTGTACAATGCATTTACGACAAAGTGTTTGTGCCAACAACATACAAATAAAGCTGCTTACTACTGTTAACGTTGTTGTTGTTGTTGCTAAACGATTTTGGAATAACACGGCATGTCACGAGCATTTTATTCTTTGTTTCAGGTGTATTTAGCATTACTCCACCGGTTAGCTTGTTTTGTTTGTCAAAACATTCCCGTCAAGTTCGCACTTTCCAACAATAAAGGTTATCCTATTCCAATGCTTCTCTTCCACTCTTTACTGGCTTTACTGACTGCATGCTTCCTTTGATTTACCTGTCTCGGCAGCCTCGATTCTTACCGTGGACAATTTTCTTTGAAACTGCTGTGAAAATTAAAAAGAAAGGGTACATTGACTAATTAACGTAGTCTGACACGTCAGGTGTCTCTTCTACCGAATCCCCCGTGGGCGCGCCCACGGGGGACTAGGGCCAAACGACGCCTGATATTCAGACGACCGATTAACGTAGCCTGCCACCAAAGCTAGGCTTAGTTTTAATTTGGAACCTGCATAAGTGCATGTTGATTTAATGTTACCCAGAAAACTTCGTCTTCTGACCTTTTCCATTGATTTAAGACATAAACATACGGGTGTAACGAGTAGCACCAATTTCGACGATGCACTTTAAGTTTGCTTGCCAATCCGTAATGACGAACAGTTCAACATCAGAAATAAGCTTTTCAGCTTTTTGCTGATGGCCCATCCCTTTTACCTAGTTTCCGTTACCTTATTAAAAAAAAAACGAACGGTCCCTAACATTCTAGCGGGACATTTTCAATGTTGACGTTTCACTTCCCGTCACTTCCAGCTTTCACCTTCGAATGTAATGTAGAGACAAGCGCATCCACGGGGGGGGGGGTGGGGAGGGGTTAAGATTTAGGCAAAGAGGCGCGTGATATTTTCGACTACCGATTAACGTAGCTTCCAACTTAAGCTAAGGTTTTATTAATTTGAAACCTGCAAACCTGCATTATAGCAAGTTGGTTTTTAATGTTACCCAAAAAACGTTTTCCAGTTAAGTAATAGTTACACTTTTATTGGGGACAGCCTACATTTGCGGGGGTTCCCAATTTGTAAAAGGTTTATAATAGGTCTTCTGACCTCCTTCATTGATAAAAGACATAAAAATACAAGTGTAACGAGTGGCACCGACTTGGACGATGCATTTTAAGTTTGCTTGCGAATCCGAAATAACGAACAGTTCAGCATCAACAATCTCCTGAAAAGTCTCCAAATTGTCAGGAATTTTCCAGTTTGAGTAGCGGACAACCACATCTTTACCTTCAAAAGAGACCTGCCCATATTTTAGATGAGTCTTAAGCATAATAGTTTCGTCCAGAGCTAGAACTATAAATCGGTAAATTTAAGTATATATTATAATTAACTGTCTTTCATAACTGATACATCTATAATAGGTGATCCTAGCCCTTTCCAGAACTTTTAACGTAAATTCGACTTGGGCTTAAACTTTGTTCTTTCCAAGACTATTTAAAAATGTATTTCTTACCTTATTGTGACAATCCAGAGCATATATTACATCTACCATGGCAAAAGGCTTGGTTACCAATGATGGCATCGACCGTCAAAAATGGCAACGACCGTTTACGAAAGGGAAATAGGCGCCTGCGGTGGCTGCTGTCAAAGACATGATTAACTCATCTTCCTGTAGTGCTAGTTTTCCATTTCTATACCAAGCAACATAGACTTCATAGGCAACATAAACCTCCCTTCCACAAAGATAAGCTGAATAAGGGGAGAGTCGCAGTACGCAACGCAGAACCTTACTAAAAAGTGTTTTTCATCAAACTATAAAATGTCAGGAGCCTTTTTGGAACAGAGTATTAACCTTCCCTTTGACACCAGTTTCTTGCAATAACGATTCGTTATAACATTACACTCAAACGGTTCATGAAAATGTTAAAGGAAAACCGACCATCGACGGCACCTCTCCCTCTACCTTTTTATGGCACGGGTATTATAAGTCTAATAACATTTCTTTTCCAATACCTAAAATTTCTTTTAACCACTTTTTAAGGTGTTTCGAGACAGTTTTTTTGGGTCTATACCTAACTTTTTGAATCGGCTCTTAGACAGTCTTCTCCTTGTCAGATCAACGTGCAATTTACACTACTTGTTGGTTTTGGATTGAACTTTAGCGTGGTTTACATTTTGTGAAAATCGATATTTCCATGACAATGATAAACAAAAATCCTCGAAAACAGTAAAATTGAAATTTTGCGCGATCCAGATTTCACTTTGAAAAGCAAATACCAACATCTTAAACTGTGGTGTATGGCAAACAAAATACACAAGAACAAAAAATTTATGTATGTTTGTTTTGAAGTAAATCGCAGAAACATTTTCAACCTTAGTTTTTGCATTGTAATAATAAATGCACCGAAAAATAATCAATGATTTGATGAAATGGCTAGCAAATACTGTTAAAATGTGTCTTTTACTTACTATTTAAGGCCTAGAAAGTTTTGTTGAAATTGGTGTTGGCGATCTCGAGAAGGAATTGTTTTCCTAAGATCATTCGCGTAATCATTTTGTGGTAATTTTTGAATTTGAGCGCTTTTGCGAAAATCTTAAGAACGGCTCGATCGATTTTTTTAAAAATTAAACACGCCTGCTTGACGATGTGACTAATTTTTATATTGAGCCTCATTAACATTGACTCACTGGAACAATTTTTAATTTAACGTTAGAGACGACGTAGGAACCGACGGAAAAGCTTGCGTTACATATTAACAGTTGGCATGTAAATGCTAATATATTCAAAGCAATGCGCAATGCATTCCTCCGTGATTTTTACTTTTCGTTGTAATCTACAGTGCAAAAAAGAACAAAGAAACCAGATAAAAATCACGAAGCAAAGAATTACACATTACTTTGAATATATTAGCATTTACTTGCCAACTGTGAATTGTAACGCAAGCTTTTCCGTCGGTTCATCATCGTCCTCTTTATCGTTAAATTTAAAAGTGTTCCAGTGAATCAATGTTAATAAGGCTCAATACTAAAATTGGTCACATCGTCAAGCAGGCGTGTTTAATACAGAATACAGTCATATTCTGGCATCATTTTTTTGTTCTTGTTTTGCAATTACTGTCAATTTGTATATTTACTACACATTCGATGTAAATGAATTATCACCCCCACATATGAGAGAAAAACAAATACATAAACAACTTTCCACTTATATCACTTAACACTGCATTACATCATCTAGTTTACGCCGCAAAAGAATAGTGGTCAATTAGAAGGATGTTCGCTCACTTCACCCAGAATTTCCAGACATTACCGCACATTAATGAGCTTTCACCGCGGGCATAAAAGTGCCGTGATAAGAGAAAAAGGGGGGTGTATTTGGTGACGAAGACAGACTAAAATTGTCACTTCGTCATCAACAGAGAGGTCTCCAATAGAGTGATTGGACAGAAGGAAAAAAAGAAAACGAAAAAGAAGTACACGAGAGGTGGTCCCTCCGGAACACTACTCCACTCGGAATGGACTGTATTTGCTACCTTTTACACTATGCACAATAGAGTCAATAGCTTTCCTACCTCGCTTGCACGGTATTTTAGTTTAGTGGACTCATTTAATAGAAAAGTATATATATGTACACGTATATTAAGCTCAACCAGTAATCGTCTTTAACACCAGCTAAAAGGTGATCCAAATGAGAGCTTTTTATAAGAGATTCAACTTTGTTTAACAAACATCTTACCGACATTTTTTTCGGCAGTTTGCAGAAGCCTCGAAAATCAACTTCGTGTTGATGATCACGCTGGGCAGTTTCGACTTTCTCGGCATCAACGACCAGCGCGCAATACTTCAGAGGATTGTCTTCCAAATATGATATGATTTCGTGGACAGTTATGTTAAGAAAGCCAGGATCGGTAGTGATGTTCAGAATGTCACGGTGCCTCTGGATGAATTGAGTCACAGCTGACCAAGACTCAGGATTCGCCTCCCATCCAAGGACTGACAGATCTGCTAAAAAAAGGAAAACATGACAATAGAGAGGTTTATTGTCAAGTCATTTTTTAATTGACAAGTATGCGGTTCAGTTTTAAGCATAATAGTTTCGATCAGAGCTAGAACTATAAATTGGTGCCAACCTTTGTCTTTCTTTTCGTTCACCTGGCACACGAACTCATCTTTTTCGTTCATAAGAATAACAAGTTCAGCGTCAGATGTTTTAGAATGCTTGTGTAGAATGTGACTTTTCATGTAATCAGGTACAGTAAAATCAGGCTTCTGGTATTGAACATCTTCTTTTCGGTTAGAGATTATTCCATTGCGAAGGCGTGTCAGTAACATAACAGTTTTTCCTGGAGGTAAAACAACCTTGTAGTTACAAGAATCTGTGGGTAGATGGGACGGTTGGTTTTCTGTTGAAACTGTCTGTAGGTGGGACGGTTGTTTCTCTGAAGAATCTGTGGGTAGGTATAACGGTTGGTTTTCTGTAGAATCTGTGGGCAGGTGGGACGATGGGTTTTCTGTTACGCCTTGTGGTCCTGGAGGTGCAAGTTGGCTGCCGGGGGAAAAAGAAGATCGGTTGCCGAATTGTTGTAAGGAACCACTTGCGACATTTTCTTGAGCGTAAGGTTGGCCCGTTCCAGAGAGAGGAGTTTGCGAGTATTGAGCGGAATTGCTCTGGTGTTGTGGGTAGTAGGATGGGCCTGAGCCTGCAATTGCTGCTGTCAGACGTAGGATTAACTCATTCTCCCCTAGCGCTGGTTTCCCATTTTTAAACCATTCAACATTGACCTTTTTGCTGTCGCTGAACGCGTTGTCAATTGTCTGGTTAATAAACTTCTCGTCTTCCATGGACATGAACAGTGGGCAGCATACTGTCACGATGATCTTTTCCTCTGAAAGGCAAATGTATAAATGCAATTAGGTCATCAAAGAAGCCGTTCTACCCGGTGATGTAACTGCTAGATGTAACTGTTACCGGGTAGGAAGCGATCTCCCACCATAAGTGAGTGACTAATCACGGAGTTCTGGATCAGTTTGCTAAAGTGCGCATACATGGAAACCTACTAGGAATATGCAAAAGAAAAAGAGAAAAGTGGAAAAATTGTGAGGGATTACAAAGTGCCTTTAGCCAGACTAACCCAAGAAACCGTAGCCTGAAAGAAACGATGTTACACGTCACATCTACATTCCCCGCGAAACGGCTTTTTAAAAGTAGCCACATTTTCCCTGTCCCTTGGCACTTCGTTAAATCGAGTTTTCACCGTCATTCATTCGCATGCAAAACTCGTTATGATACCAAACCTCGTGCACCAGGCCTCACTTTAGAGAACAGTTTAAAGGTAATCCGAAAATGGTCTATTGCTTTAAGCAGTACCCAGATATCGATGTGGCTAGTGCCATATGATCAGATTGGTGTTCAGTTTTCACGGCTTTTATATACGTCGCTTTGCAGGGAGCGTGCTGCTAAGAATTGTTTTAGTAGATAGTCAGTGCTATGCGTTTTCAGTCGAACCGCGTAGCTTCTGTTGAATCACCTCACAAGGAATTTTCTGCGTCATATCGCTTTACACTGCATTACATCATCTAGTTTACGCCGCAAAAGAATAGTGGTCAATTAGAAGGATGTTCGCTCACTTCACCCAGAATTTCCAGACATTAGGGATGGACCATTAGATATAACCGGAGGGGGGGTAAAAAATTTTCGGCGCAGGAATTTTTTTTACGGCCTACTTGTCTGCAGGAATTTTTTCTCTGGGACACAAGCTTTGCACGAATTTTTTTTTCGCCTACCGATACATATATATATTTTTTGCAACACATCTAACATTTACACAAGAATTATCATTAATATCATTATTACTTTATTACTTCATTTATAACCCTTGGTAGGATCACCTTTTTTCTCATAGTCGTAAACCGCACAAAAATACCTTTGTATTAGTAGGAAAATTCCTTAAGAATCTTGAATATCTCAGTCCGGGAACTTTTCGGGCCCGGAGCTATATTTTAACTGATGAAAATCTATAGAACATTAGTGTTAGCCCGCTTATCAGCCCAACTTGTGTTATCAACTTAGAATTATATTGCTCAGCTTTCAAAACCAACAAAACTTGAGTCTTTAATGCAAACATCGTGCACATAAAATAGCTCTTTTGGGGGCCCGAAAAGTTATCGGGACTTTCGAGAAACAGGCCTCAGACCCGAGATGCGCAGAAGGTATGCACAGTAAGCAATTTTATGAAGGGACCATTATTTGATTTCATTTGAGATGATTTTATTGATAATGACATTAAAAATACAATTACGTATTAAGCTGACAATAGCGACCAAACGACATAATGAAATGGTCACGCAAACGCAAAAATCACTTACAGGAGACTCGCAACAGTTTTTTTGGCCTTGGAGTGTCAAAGTTTCATCGTAAAGTGTCTGAGCAGATTTCGAGATATTCGACATTATTGAAAATGAGGGACTGTCCATTACAGTTGCTATAGTGACAGCTGTTGCCAGGAAACCAATGAAACAATAAACTTTGATCACATGTAAAGATGTTGTAGTATTAAGGAAATCGAAGTTTATCTTCTATGCGAAATTTTGATTCCAAAAGATAAAATCCAAGGCCAAAAAAACTGTTACAAGCCTACTTAATGTTACGTGTGTCATCAGTATAACTACACCAAATAACTGCATAACAGTGGCATGTTGACCAAAACTTAAAACTTAATTAAAATTGTTTCTTTGTGTGGTCCTGTTTGTGTCGTCACAAAGGCCATTTAAAGACATTTACATTTAAAGGACAAGGACATTTAAAGGCCAAGAAAAACGCCAACGCCATTTTGAAAGTAAGCAACACAACAAACCACAATCCGTGTGTTGTTTTAAATTTGCACAGTGTGGCTGAATGACTAATAAACATTCCTGTTGGTTAGTTGCTCCAACACAGTCAAAACCCACCATGGTTTGTCTGCGGTTGAGGCTAAACACACTAACAAAACATTAAACTCTACGAATTGTTCAGCTTCGTAACCCTTTTCTTTTAATAACTATGATGTCATTGTGTCGCGAGTGTAAACCAGGCTTTCATCTTCAAAGTAGTCCGAAGAAAAAGGAGGAACCAACAGCGGATTCAAAACTCACTGTAAGCAAAACGCAAAAACGTATGGAGAGAGTGGGGGGGCGGGGGGGTGGAGGGTTGGAAATATGTTAGAAAAGACTCCTCTTCTAACCTTATTTTCACTAGGACAAAATGAAGAGCAGGGCCCTTTTCCACGTAGGTACTAATTTTCACGGCCCACAGCATGTCCAAGCCTAAAAGGGCGCCCTAGGACACAGCACTTAATTTTCATCTGGGAGGCGAATAGGCTCAGTCTCTAGACGTGAGTGTCTCGATGCGCCCGCGATTCTCGCCACCTTCACGGCTGGGCGCACGGGTTTGGTTGCATGTCCATGACGTCATTACAATTTAGTAATTATGCAGACAATCCACACGTCATTTGCTTAAATTTTATCTTTTTTTTTTTTGTATCGTCTTGAAAAATAGCGAAATGCAAAAAGTATGCCTGAAACGTCCTCCTAAAAATGTGAAATTTCAAGAGAAAGACGAAATCCCGCTAAATTATGCCGCGCAATCTGCCCCGCGAATTTCAGGGGGGTGTCTCTGATTGGTCAGTCTAAACAATAACCAAACCCATGCGCCCAGTCGTGAAGGTGGCGAAAATCGCGGGTGCATCGAGACACTCACGGCTGGAGACTGAGCCTAGGAGGCGAACGGATCAGTGGGTTAAAGATAACAAGCACAAAGTCCTTACCCCTGATTTATTCCTTTAAAGAATTTTGATAACAATTAATTACTCTTTAAACAGGTCTAGTGCGAACCTTACGGAGTTGAATTTGTTTTTCTACATGATTAGCTTTATTTCGTTACAAGTCTAAATAGTTATAATATAAAAAAAAATATTGTTTGTGTTAAAGAACGGGGAATGAAGCGCCTACGTATTAACTACCCATTTTTTTTTCTCAAAAACATTTCTAGTCACATGGACTGAAATATGGTTGCTGTGACTTGCCACAGGAATTCAGACTGGCATGAATTTGTGCGACAAGTCGCAAAGATTTGTCCTGTCAAATTGTGCTTCTCCCTTTCAGGGCACAGGAAAAATGCGGTTTTTCCTGCACCCAGTCCCTTTGCGTGCAGTGTTTGTCCGACTAGTCCTTGCAACCGGATGAGTTGCTAGCTGATGTCTAGCAGCTTAACACAAAATAGGACTATCTGTTTGACAATTCCCTTCGTGTAAACATTACAGGGACTTGTCTATGCGACTATAGTTCCCGCGACTAGTCCCATTGTGTGGCCGCACGATAAATCTTTTGCTACTTCTTCGCTCATATTCTGCGTCTTGGCTTAAGAAGTCGACTTTTGGCAAATCTACTATATAGCTAGGATTCCTGATTCAACAACTTCTAATCGATTAGAGACTCTTCCATTCAGAGGATATCGACTCGTCATAAACATCATCCTTTTTTGACAGTAAAGCAATATTGTAGTTATAGAGACAAGTAGGTGGATGAAACTGTTGATAGAGACATTGTCTGCAACAAGTTCTGCTGGAGGCGAAGAGAGGTTGTTTGTTTGCGGAATTATTGCAGGGAGCAACTAATCTCAGTTTTTGAAGTGCAAGCAGATCGGTCCGTCCCAAAAGGAGGCGGAATTTGGGCCGGAAATTGGGAGGTGTTTTCTTGGTGGTTTAGGTAGGATCCTGTGCCTACAATAGTTGTTGTCAAAAGCGTTGTGAGCTCATCATCTTCTAGCACTAGTTTTCCATCCACAAACCGAGCAATAAAGACTTTCCTAGTGTCGCTGAAGGCGTTAGAAATTGTGTTATTAAGGATCGACTTGTCTTCACTTGAAAGCAACCAGGGGCAGCACATCGTGATGATGACTTTCACCTCGAAAATGCAAATGCATAAAAAAAGGCCTGAATTGAAAATCTTTTCAAATGAATTGATTGTGTGTTGTGAGCTAAATAAAGTGTTGAACTCAACTATTCACTAGAGCGAGAGTCCAAAGAAGCCACTTTTACTGAGCAACCGCCGATACTCGAATTAAATTCCTTGCTTCGCTCTAACGAAGGCCTAACGGTCGAAACGCCAGCTTGCAATTTCCTTACGGTGGCCAATTTTCCTTATTCACTCAGTTGATTAACTTAAATTTTTGTGTTTCTCTTCCCCACCGACGCATAACCACAATTTATTTAGTAAATAACCTTTTCTTTCTTTGTTCAATGCAAAAATCGTCGATCCCGTAGCGCACTCTTGACGTCTGGGTGATTGGTTTTAGAATTTTTGAGGATATTCATTAGACAGTGTAGTTTCCCCTCAAGTTTTACGTACATGCAATTTTCTGCAGTTCATAGAAGTCTCAGGCAGTCAACTCCTCGTTCTAGATCACGGGCTAATTTAACTTTCTCAGCATCGACAACCAGAACACAAAACTTCAAGGGGTTGTTTTCCAAATACGATATTATCTCATGGACTTTTCCATTGCGAACGTCAGGATGAGTATCGGGACTGAGATGCCTCTGAAACATTTGAGTCACAGCCGAAAAAGATTCCGGTTTCGCATCCCATCCAAGAAATGACAGGTCTGGTAAATGAGAATACAAGAAAGAAATGCCAAGGTCAGCTTGGTAGACATTACCACTAACACTCCTCACTTAATGAAGAGCAACTAAGTGTTACTCATGTCTCGATAGTCCTTCTATTTGATTAACATTAATCTGAATCAGCTGACGGGACGAGAATCAATGGAAATTTACTCTCGCTCTCGTTCGACTCCTTCGACTTGAAACTGAACTTTCGTGTGCCCTCGATAACAATCGTGCGCTAGCTAAAAATCTGCTCGATTATTCATTAGAATCGCTCTTAGCTGTCTCAAACTCTGAACAATACGAAATTGACAAAATGAAGGCTGAATTAGCCAATTCCAAGTCATCGTTGAAGTTGCAACAATCTGAGATTACGTTCTTGAAGGCCGAAGTGGCAAAAACGAAGTCGCCTCTAAATGAAGAGAAGGAAAACAACATTGCCCTTGAAAACTACGCTCGTCGAGAGAACCTAAAATTTATGAATATTCAAGAACAGGAGGAAGAGAACTGCAAAGAACGGGTTAGAATTGACACCTCAAACACGAGATTTCACGTCGTGCGTCATGTTGTAAAGTTCTCCGAAGGAAGATTTGTCTGTAGAGAGGATAAAGATCTAGTGTAGTCCAAAAAGAAACGCCTGCAAGACTCGGCTAACTATGAAGATGCATACATTACATTAGACTATGCACGAGCCAGTCAACAAGAACGACGACTCTTGATTAAAGTTATGATCAAAGCAAGAGGCCTGGGGATACAAGTAAGGTTATTCATCGCCATTTCATTGTAAATGAAAATAAGTATCGTTTAGAGTCAATTCACAGTAATTTTCAAAGAGTTATTTTTACTCCTCTAGTGGAGTTAAAGTAACTCCTTAAGGTGGAGTTATTTTTTTGGGAGTTATTTTAACTCCAAAAGGAGTTATTTTAACTCCGAAAAGGAGTTACTGTATTCTTTAGGGGAGTTAAGTTAACCCCTAAATTGGAGTTACGCTGGTGGGAGTTATTATAACTCCAACCTGGAGTTAAATTGTACTCCTCTGGAGTTAGATTTAACTCTTTTTTTGGAGTTAAATTTCAGTTTAACTCTGCAAGAAGAGCTAAAATAGCTCCTTTTTCGGAGTCATTTTGGAGGAGTTAGTTCAACTCCCCTTAGGGAGTAATTTTGGAGTGATTTTAACTCTCTAACAAGGGTTAAAATAACTATCTTTTGGGAGTTATTTTCGTGGACTTATTTAACTCCTTTTAGAAAGTAATTCTGGAGTGACTTTGACGGAGTCGTTTTGGAGGAGTTGGGATAACTCCCTATCAGAGTCATTACTTTATTATTGTTTTTTTTACTCTGCTACAAGAGGTACATTTTATTTTGGGGGTTAGGGTTGAAGGCGGAGTGCAGGGACTCGCGTATCATTTCTATGACAAACTTTGATCTCAATTTAATTATGAACGCATTTTTCGGAGATAAAGCAAAAGATATTGTGGTAATTCATCCACGTGAAATCAAAAGTTTGGTAAGTTCCTGTCTAAAATGGCGTGAATTATAATATTTCAATTCAAGACCCCGAAATCAATGCGCCTGCATTCACTGGTCAGCAGTTGTCAATATTGAGTCATGTGATCTTTGTAACATTAGAGCAGGCGCCATTTTGAAAGTGACGGTTGCTCGAAGGAAGCAAGATTCATTTAGCTAGCATTTGTTCGTAGTTTGAGGAAAAAAAGCATCTCTCAAGTTAAAACAAAGGTGGACGATTGCATCTTTTGCATTGGATTACGTGCCAAGAACTGTTTTGGAGCCTTGCATGTGGATTTTTGGATCGAAGTGAACAAATGAAATCGACGTTGTGAACATATTAACAACAGTGGATCAACGACTGTTTTGGCGGGTTGTTGAATTCGCAAAAGGACAAACGTAGGAAATATGGACGTTTTGCTGGTAAGCTTAAGCTTAATTTACTTTCAGCCTAAAGGCTTCCCTTCCAGTTTGTCATTCAAAGGAGATGTAACTAGCTAGGAAGCTTAAGGTGAATACAAACGGTTAGCTGTAAAGCTGTATGCCTGCATCTTCGTGTTCAGTTCTTTTGACACTGTTTAGTTGCAATAATTGTTAGCAATATAAAGTCTGGGGATTGCCATTGAAAACTGTAGCATTTAAATGCACAGAGTTCAATAATTCTTTAGTGGAAATATTCTTGTTTGAAAGATATTATTGGAAGGTAAACAATCTTAAATGACCTCCATGTTTTAGCCTTTTTTTACTCGATGAAAACTAATTTACATTACAAGATAACGTGAATGATATCATTGTGTTTTTGTAACAATGTTTTATAGGCTGTTGGAAACTATGTTTTTGTTGACCACATGAAAGGGCCTGCTTCTCTGCAGATGTCAAGCATTTGAGAAAATGGATGATACCATGTTTGACTAAAATTCATTCATTTTATTTATTAATTGGCTGTGGTGGTCATTTAGGAATTGCGTTCATGCGTGTAGGTGCAAGTTCAAGAAGCCAACTTTGACTTTTGGTGGATGTTAATTCACAAAAGCTGTGTTGGTAATATGGTGAACAATTTTACTAGTCCTTATACTTTAAGGCCCACCTTTACCCAAATGGCCTTGCGACCGTTTGTTATTGTTTTCAAATGGATTTATTGTCCTTCTTGTGATCTGTTTGGTTGGCAGAATATTTCTGTGAGCGAGAAAATCGTCACATATATTTAAAACAAATTGAAACAGCGAACTCATAGCGATTTGCACCAATCTACATGAACGACCTCGATCTACAAGTCTTGGCTTCCATGGAATGCATTTACTCCCCAAAACGTTGGAATTATGTGTAGTTCACCACATGAAAGTTTCAATGAAATAGAAAGCGAGTACTCAGTTTATGTTTGCATTTCTAAGTGCCAGCAAGCGACTAACATTTACTTTGACATTCGATTGTTTTTGTTTGCAAATTGCAATCTTATTGTCTTATAAAGTAACAGTGATTTTGAAGGTCTTTCCAAGTCATTATAGAGGTTGGTCTGAAGGGGAATACATGTAAACAGCGTATACAGCTGGATAGCAACTCACTGCTTATCGCTCGCAAAATAGCATTTGTCTGGTGACTCCTGCATTACTATTGTAACCTTTGAAAGCCAGCCATACACATGTACTAATCTTTGATCAAATCTACCTGAACCTATGGCTAACTAAGAAAACTATTATTGACTTCAATCGTACGACGATAGACACAGAGGAAGAAAAAGAAAACAATTCTGCAAAACCATTCATTTATTTTACAGTCGCGAGCTGTTTTGTTTCCATCCCGCGAATAAAATCGAATTGTACGAATCAAACTTACTTGCGAAGGTCCCACATCCAATACAATCAGATCACTACAAGAGATTCATTAAATCTCTGTTTTGTTTTGTTTTGTTTTTTTTTTTTTGCTTCATAACACAAGCTCCTCTGAGACGAGTAGTGACAATATTTTCCTTCGGGATAACCATCCAGCATCTTCAACTGCGAGGTATCTTTGGCAGCAAACATATTGGACAAAGTAGGAGTGAAAAAAATATGTTTGGCCAGCACAGTCACAAAATAATTCCTGGAAACAACAGCTTGATAATTGAAGAATAAATTCCTGCATGCTTAAGGACTCTGAAGGAAACGGATTTTCAAAGAAAACCTGCTCAGAAACAATTAAACACGAAATTCATAAA
Organism: Siderastrea radians; assembly: GCA_964017195.1. NCBI lineage: Eukaryota > Metazoa > Cnidaria > Anthozoa > Scleractinia > Rhizangiidae > Siderastrea > Siderastrea radians. The sequence continues at coordinate 42,558,563 of OZ024895.1, forward strand.
CAGCAACCGCGGTGCGCAAGGCCTTTTGGGTGAAGGTGGGCCTTAAATGAAAATTAAAATTTAAGCCGGTTGTAATTTTGTGAAAGGTTTGGACCCATGAGTCATATTATAAGTTGGTGAAGTATGATTGTCCAGGTGAGTGTAGTCCCGAGAAGGAGTGTTTGTGGTGACATTGACTGAAGTTTCAACAACCTGAGCGAAGTCATCATCAGGGTCAAGCCAGCTGGCTCTGATGATGTCAATGTCAGTCAATGTCACCACAAACAGTCCTTCTCAGGAGTACATTCCCCCACATGATCATACTTCATGGACTTATGGTTATAATTTTAAAGAAAAGATGGAGTTGTGTTTGAACAAACATGCACTGAATTTTGCTTTATTCTCATTTCAATTCCAGCTTTCTTCAAATTTGAATTCATAAAGTTTGGACTTTCTTACCCGGGAAGATTGTTCATCATTTGGCTCGCGACCAGTGTTTTAAAGTCAAAATTTAGTACAATCAATTTTAATTTTAATTCAATTTCCAAACATTCACATGGGTGATCATGTGATTAGTAATCACTGTAGCTGATATTTGTTTATATCACAAGGGGCAAGAATGAAATCTGTAACCATGCATTTCTGCAGATTAATAATTGGAGGTGATGTAGCACATTGGTGTTTCTGAAGGCACATTTTCAAAATTATTGTATCCTGTTTGTTGCAGCCTTACTTAGAAAGTTCTTTATGCCCCATACATGCCTGCATACATGCAGCTGAAGGTAGTGATATTGAATCACATTAGTTTTTGAGGTTTTTCGAAATATAAAATACAGGAAAAAGTTAGTGTACTTACCCCATGAAACAATATCTAACAATTAGTGTCTAGTAGTCAAAGCTGAACAAAAGAAAACAATGGAATTAGTGTGTAATAGTGCACTGCGTAGTAGTTTAGTATCTATTTCACGGGTTAATTCAAATCACTCTAAGAGAATTGTTAATATATATTTTAAAATCATGTTTTAATTGTAAATCACTTGTACTTTCTTTATTTTCATTTTAGCTGTATGCAATCTAATTGCAATACTGTTGTCTTATCATCTCAATTGATACATACATGTATCTGACAATGTAATTTCCATGGCTAATGAATTCCTATTTGGCTTTGTTCTGTTCTCTTTTTTTTTCTTTGTTCTATGACAACATTATTGCAATTAGGTGTATACCAGTAGTATTTATAGTGACTTAAAACCCTCAATGCTCCTTAAGGGGGAAAAAGTTTAAAATGGTTTTAAAGCACATAAAAGAAATTTTTTGTTCCTGTTCCAGATAATAATTTAAGAAAATTGAATTTTGAGCCAGTTATAATTTTAAACAAAAGATAGTGTTGTTGAATTTTCCTATATTGTCATTTGAATTCCAACTTTCTTCAAACTCGTATTCATGAAGTTTTGACTTTCTTACCCAGGAAGATTGTTCATTAGGGCTTTACCAGAGTTCTTCCGGTTTTTCAGTCAAAATTTGAAACAATTTGAAAAGGTTTTATTTAACCATGTATTTTCTGTAGATTGAATAATCAGAGGTTCTAAAGGACATCAGTCTTTCTAAAGGGTATTTCACAAAACTTTCCAGCCTTAATTATAAAATTCTCTTATGCTCCATGGACGCATGCAGATGGAGGTAGCCATATATATATATTGAAATCATGTTTTATTTGTACATACTTGTACATGCTTTATTTTCATTTTATATAATTATATACTTATATGATTATAGTGTCTTAGAAATTTACATTAATGTTACTGTTAATTCAAATTCTGTAAGAAACTATTGTTCATATAAGGAAATGAAATAGGATTGAATTAAAAATGTTGTACCTTTTATAATGACAGTCAATTTGTGTGATGTTGCTTTTTATCTAAGAAACTAATAGGGTGAATGTACCGGAGTTAATTTTACTCTGATTTCAGAGTAACTACAACTCTGATTATGGAGTTAAAATAACTCTAGTCTTTGATGGAGCAGAGTTAAAATAACCCTAGTCTTTGATGAAGTAGAGTTAAAGAGACTCCCTCGTTGGAGCTATTAAAACTCCGAAATTGGAGTTAAAATTGGGAGTTAAAATGACCCCAAAAAAAGAGTTATTTTTAACCTAAAGTTTTTACTCCACTTTTGGAGTTATAGTAACTCCTATATGGAGTTTAAATAACTCCTTTTATAGAGTTAAAGTGACTCCCCCACTGGAGTTATTATAACCCCGAAATAGGAGTTAAATTAAGGAGTTAAAATAACCCCAAAAAAGGGGTTATTTTTAACCTAAAATTTTAACTCCAGTTTTGGAGTTAAAATAACTCTTTGAAAATTACTGTGTTCCCAACAACTTAAGAGAGAACTTTGAAGACAGAAACTTGTCAAGTTAAGATAATTAGTATGTCTTTGAAATATTTACAATTCACAGGCAACATCACGTAGATTCTCTTTTATCCCGTTAGAGACAAGGGATATAAATATCAATCCAACACAATATAGAGCAGTAATTTTTGGGCATGAACCTTCAAATGGCTCTGGCATTCAACTAATTCCCAAATCAATGTTACGTTTTATTTTAAGTTCCTGTTCCATTGTGTTATTGTACCTATTTGAGAGTTGTCTTTTGGATTATTGTATTGTTGCTGTCCTGTGCTGTTTGAAATAAATTATTTATAATTATTATTATTATAAAAAAAAGAATCGGTCTTAGGGACCATTGGTGGCCGGAGAACTTTCATCGACCCAAAATTATTATTACGCCTTCACCCCCTCCTAGTTCTCTGCTCTGTGTTACGACAACAATAGTAAAACAAACGATATTTTTTTTATCCGCGAAGTTCGATCGGTACAGACTGGTTTAAAGGGAAGACGTACGTTAACTTCTTTGGACTGCTTTCACATGAGGAAGAAGACTAGGATTTTTTCCATAGATTACGCAACCAAACTATTTTATTTTAAGATGACCGTGTCCCTAACCCCTCAAATTCCAACCCCCCTACTTCACCATAGGGGCCTTAAGTAACGAGATCGCTGAAGTCTCCAACGACACGAAGGGCAACAGGAGTCTAGTGTTTCCTTTTTTGAGCTTTTACTTCGCATCCTGGATAGCAAAGCTGTTTTTTGGACGTTTGTAGCTTAACACACTGACGTCAGAACTCATAAAAAGCGAAAAAATTGACTTCCCATTTCCATTCGGGTCGTGGAGGACGTCTACTGTACGTGTTCCTTGTCAGGTCCCTGATAAATGAACGCCAACTGACTAGTGGCCTTTTTTCTTTATATTCTGCACAACTGTGTTGTGTTGATTACAACTGTTACAAGTTTCGTATGGCCTTGTCACGTCATAAATTCTCACGCGCTCGTAAACAGTGGACAACGCCAATGGCTTAAGCTTCCCATTCAAGTAATTAACCACCAGTCAAGGTTTTCAGAATGAGCGCAGCCGCAACACGTTTTAGAGCCAATTTCAATCGAGTGTCGAAAGAAATGTTGTGTTTGCTTTGGTTTTGCTTTACTACGCTCGCTGATTGGTTAAAAATGCACGTACCACTTACTCAACCAATTAGACGAAAAGCAGTCGTGACTTAAACTCGCACGCGTTCTCCCGCACTTAATACTAATTACTTGAATTTGCTTCGATTTCTGATTAGTTCATTTTGTGTTTCAAACCCGTTGTTATTGTTTAAAGTAAGAACTTTGGTTTTGGTTTTACGACACTCATCTGAAAAGGTCAAAGGTTCATATTAGACCAGGTTTAAACTGCTTCTATAGTGAAGACAGTTACTAACATCTTCCAGGCATGAGAAAACACGAGCTATGATTCGTTAAACTGGCGTCAGTGTACGTCCTGGCGAACAATACAGGCCCCGGCACTGTGTACACAATAGCGTGGCAACAGCGATTTTACGAATCTTTTCTCTTTTTAATTTGCTAAGCGTGACTGTTTGTGTCTCTGGCAGAATATCAGAGCTTTGTTGATATCTCGGTTAACTGTCCGCTCGACTTTTCAGAAATGATTACCTTATACAAGCTTTCTTGTTTGCAATATGACGTTGTTTTCTCTTAAAAGAAGCTATCTCTCTTTCTGGTTTCTCATTTAGACCTTGGCTTCTACTCTGTGACAGACCAATTCCAGTTGGTTCCAACTTACTCGCTGAAAAAAACAAAGGAAAAACGTATTTTACAATTATCTTCGGTTCATTTGTAACACTTTGGGAAAGTGTCATATGGACATAGAAAAACAGAACAAAAATGATCAGTACAATCAAATCGTTACCTGAACAATGAACACTCCTGTTTTGCCTATAATCCCTTTTAAACACAGAACTATCTTGAATGGCATATCACTGCAAAAAAGGCGTTTCTGGAAGTTTCTTTCTTTACATGCCATTTTTTCTTTTGGTCCACTTTTTAGTTATTTATTGCTAATGAGTAAATCCCCAGAGGACCGAGGGACTAACGTATCATGCGCAGATGGACCCTGGCAGTCCTCCACCAGAAACACCAGTATAATGAGTTTGGGGGTGGTCTGGGGAGCGCACTAGAGTTACCTGACAGGTACTTCTCACTACAGTTCAACGCACACGTGTCATTGTCAAACCTTTTCTCAAATTTTTTAAATTATCTCCACGATTGTTTGTAGATGCACGTTTTTTGCCTGAAGATGATTTGACTTTTCTTCTCACGCCTTGGCAATCATTTGTTGGTTCTTTGGTGGTAACTGGAGAGGGGTTCTTCCTCTTGATTTGGTGATCGTCGCACAGGTCCACAAGATCACTTGTGTGCTGACCTGTTTCAATTTGAAGTAAAATCAAGTACCATGAAACATACAAATCTTCCCAAAGGTTTTCAAAATCGTCAATAATGGTGACGTACCTTAATGTTTGTTCCCACCCAGCAGGAATACTTACCTTGAGCCAAAGTAAGCATCATCTCCACAAGGTCGTTACACTGTGTCTCCCAGTTGTACTTCTTAGCATACCGTGTCCTTAGTTCTTGACACTCCCGACGTACTTTTTCACTGCCTTTCTGTCGAACGCCTTTGATGACCTCGGCCCAGTGTTCTGGATCTTCTGATCCTACAATGAATGATTGTCCACGACGTATTTCTTGAATAGCTTCTCCAAATCCACTGTTTTGACCGACAAGGAATAGCCTCCCACGCAGTCGTTTTTAGGGGAGTGGTATTACCCTCCTCCCCACAAACGCCTGCTTACCTGAGTTCGACATTCCTCTCCCATTGTTTTACTTGCGAGACAATCTAACCAATCACCATTGAGGCATTGTCTGACGATGTGCAATCAAATTAATCCTTATAACATACGCTTCTGTATTATATTTCCCAAGATCGTTTTTCTTCAGAGACGCGGGTGTTTCTTGTGTGACGCTTTTATCCCGTCATCTTTCGAAAAAGTTCGAATTTTCTGACAAAGCGTTGTTGATCTTGCTTGCCTGATCAAGTTCATCGTCAGTGAGGACCGCTTAGCGCTTCTCAAACTGATGGACCAATGCAATGCGAAGGGAAATACGTGACTTCTATGACTTGAAAAGGCAAAGAGTAAGACGGCAAAGGACCGAACGAGATGATAAACCGATAAATGAGATGAAAATATCACACATGGCACAACAAGCAAGTGCGTTTCAGCGGCGAAATACTCAAGTTCGCTGGCATACCTGCTAACGTTTTTACGATCTTCGCGTCGAAGGGCCAAGGCGGTTATTACAACGCGCGTTCGGATGCTCTTCTCGCTTGACATTTTCTAAGCAGAAGGGACTGTTAGTTTACAATCGCTATTTGTGAATACACAGAGCTTATATTTTTTACGATGAATTCATCAATCAGTTCAAAATCCCCCGACGGATTTCCGCAGATATTCCTGAATTTCTAAGTTAAATGTACTATTTGAAAGCTCAGATAATGTAGTTATTCCTGCATTACATGCTTTTGGAAAAAATTAGTTATTCACGTCGTGCCGCGCATCACGTTATAAGGTTTATTGAATCACCCGGTTGCAACGCGATATGATAAATTTCATGTCTAAACAGTTATCCCTGCATATCCCACGATTTTGAGGTGACGTTCATTAACATTTTAAAATTTATGCCGCGCGTCATGTTTATCTGCATGTGTTCCCGCGAAAGCGTCCTGGGGTCAAGGTCAAACTTCCAGCCGTAAGTAGGTACAATGTGATTGGCTAAGCGGCGGAAAGGAATGTCGAACTCGAGTAAGCAGGCGTTTGTGGAGACGAGGGTAATACGACTCCCCTAAAAAAGACTGCGTGGGAGGCTAGACAAGGAATGGCAGCCCAACAGATAGCGCTTCTAGGGCTGTTAAGCCGAACCCTTCTGTTCTAGAAGGGATAATAGCAAGATTCGACGCACACAATAGTGTAGTTACATATTCACGATTTTAAAGACACCCTTTCACTTCATTAACTTTTCTGATACTCGGGCTTCACTTCCGCTGGGTGCACCTCAAAGGTAAGATAGTAACTTGTCATTCAGCTTAGCGACTGCTTGTGCAGCAATGTCGAATCCTTTCAGTTCAAAATCTTCAGAGTCGCCACGTCCGAATACCAGGATAAGAAACTTCTTTCCCTTTTCAGTGGACGGATTTAACGAAGACATTTCGGTAAAGATACCTGCAGTAAAATTATAGACTTCTTTCCCACACGAGCTGAGGTGAGCTGAGTAGAATTCCTTTAATTTAGGTCCAACAGCAACAACGAGATCAGCCATTTGACACAGCCTTAGTTCATTCCACTGTTTTTCTTCACCTTTAGGTATGGCAACAGAATACGTTTTGTACATTGCAAGTTCTCCAGGGGCAGTATGCACAACTTACATCCACTTACAGTGATGGGAGTCATCCACTTACAGTGATGTCAATAACGAGATCTTTCGGTGGAAAGGCCAGCCACTCAACTGGTTGAAAGCCTGGTCGCTCCTTTGCCTCCAATATTCTCACATTATGAGTACTAGATACTCTTCTGCCCTCGTCAGAACATTTTGGTACAAAGAAACTGACCGATACATTGGGGTGTTTGGCCAGGTGTATAGCCAACTCTCTGTTCATTGTTGGCAGACCAACTCTGGGAGATTCCCATTCGCTTGCCAAAAGTGTAATGCATAAATCAGTCGCTCGAAAATGGCCTCGAACAAGCGATTACCTTCTTACTTGTTTCGAGCACTTTTTTCTTGTCTGTCGTACTCCAGGGTATACAAGAGTCGGTTGCCTACGCTACAGGCCAGTTAAGGATTCAGGTGGTGAGCGTTGAACTTGTTGCTCTTTAATACAAAACTCCAAAATACTTTTCGGAACTTTCTGGAACAAACAGAGGAGCAAAGGCTCTTGGGTAGAACGCTGTGCAAGTCACGCTGCATCAGAAACTGGGTCACGCAGGCCAGAGGCAATTATACATGACCACTCCATCTTTTTCAAGCCCTATTTATGTTTCAATTAATGAGAAGCAATACAGTGTATTCATATGGATCAGATGGAAACGTTCTGCCGAAAGAATTTTATATGCGCACGTTTTTTATTCCGTGCTTATTCTGTTCTCGCTCGACGACCTAAAAAGAAAAGAAAAAAGGTACTGCTCAGAGTCTATCGCTGAACTTTATTTTTTAGATACATTTATATATTTCTGTGAACCTTCCTTAGCTTCTTTTGGTTGTTATAAAGAGGCTAAGGTGACAAATTCAATTTTGGAATGAAAATGATGTGAACTGCAGGAATACAACTGAAATGAAGATGTGACCATCGCAGTTGTAATCGCAATTTAAGAAATTGCGAATTAAGACCGAAAAAAAAAGAGATTTTTAGGCTTAATTCGCAGTTGGTTAAGTTGCGATTACAACTGCGATGGTCACATCTTCATTTCAAATTTAATTTTGTATGATTTGAACCTCAGTTTCTTTGCAGATTATATCGCACGCGTTTTCTCGTGCTCGGCGCCGGTTCCTTGTGTTTCTTGAGTTTTGAATGCTTCTGTTTGTTACTTACGTCTGTTGTGATTGGTCAGATGTGATACCAAACTCAACAGCAAAATACCTTATCCTTACCAGTGTCAATTTATAGCTCCAATGGTATAAAGGCAAGCCACCACCATCACCCAGGCCGATACCATAAACAGGGGGTTCTATCAAGTCTGTCATAAGTTACCACTAAGGACAAAACAAACCCTGTGGGATACACAAAAGTCACTCCAGTAACTAATTTACTGTTCATAAGAGCACATTTTCAAGGTTGCAATTCCACAACAGCTCAATGTTGCTGGCTGAGAATTGTTTTCCTATTCTTATCAAAAAACACTAGGAAATCCAATTGAGTGTACGACCAATTTTGTTTTTAAGCCTTGCCCGTCTGATTTTTGGCTTAACTTCGCCCCCCCTTTTTTTTTTTCGTGTTCCAAACCAATTTTAACATCTCGAAAAACTACTGAACGCAATGAAAACGTTTCTTGATGGGCGAGAACAGTTGAACCACGCACATTTAATTTGGTGGCCACGTCCTGTCGACAAACTTATACTCAGCCGGGAAGAGGCGCGACGAGAGTGTCTTTTCAGCGTCTTTTTGGTTGGGCGACATCCTTACCGCGCCGCTGATCGTCGACAGAACGCGGTCATTAATTATCATATGTCTAACTGTAGCCGTCTTACTACATATTGTAACGACTTTGCATACTTTCATTTAATCTCCCGAAAAAGGACGACTTGACTGTCCGAAATATCATACCGGGAAAACCAATTCTCTAGTCGGTTTTTTTTTTGTTTTGGTTTGTCATTCATAGTTGATTCTGTTTTACGTCACACAGTTTAACCGTATCGGAATTTTCAAATTGCTGATCACCTTCAATATTATATTATTAATGAATTTTATAAGCCACCAGTGGAAGAACGTACCCTGGGTGCCAGGAGCATTTCTTGTGCACGAAACAACGCGCCAAAGTATAGTGTGGCATATATGCCGCTCGTTGCTTGGCGACTTTCGGCCGACGACTGCTCCATCAAAGCACGCCAATGAAAACTCTCGTACGTAGCGAAGGAAACTCTTCAACAAACTATGGAATGATCAACATAAACGTACGTCTGCTTTATTTTTCTTTTCTCGTTTTGTTCTCCAATCTTGCTGCACACCAGTAACTTCATATTATTAACGCATAAGCTACAATAGATATTCGGTAACGACGATGTATTTTGATGACTATACTCCTCTCAAAGACAACTAATCGATATCAATATTATGGTCTGCGACAATCACCTCATTTACAACATTTACAACATTTACAATGTTCAATTCTATGCAGCTACGCTGTAGCAATTAAAAATTACAGCAATAAAATTTAATTTCATAGAACTCCACCGCAAGGAAATAAATCACTTCCTGAATCGTTACCTCTATTTTCGTTAATGCCATTGTGTTGGTCTTGTGAGAGCCACTGAAGGGATATGATAGAAAGAACAAATTACATTACACGGGGGTTCGCCAGGGCGACCACCCGCTCTCCTCGTGTCTTTTTATCTTAGTTCTTGAATTACTAGCAATTTCTATCCGCAACAACGATCGAATAAGGGGTATTATGGTGGACGGCAACGAAATTAAATTAGTTCCATTTGCCAACGATATGACATCATTTGTCCGCGACAAACCGTCCTACCGTACTCTTCTTAATGTTATCAAATTATTCGGTACATATTCCGGATTGAATATCGATCATGATAAAACGGAGGTCCTTCTACTCGGAAATATGGAAGCATCCAGCTCAGAACTAGATGTAACTGAAATCATAAAGTCCTTGAAAATCTTGGGAGTGCACTTTACCTATAACCGTTCACTTTTTTACAAATTAAATTTTGAATCAACCGAGAAATCTATAAGAAAGCTCTTAAGAGGCTGGGGTGGGAGAGGACTCACATTAATTGGAAAAGTACAAATCATCAAATCCTTTGCCTTACCGGAGATTTTATATAGGCTTACGCTCATGTCAAATAGAAACGAATTCATAAAAAAATAAAACACCTTATTACACTCTTTTGTTTGGAAGGGCAAAGACAAGGTGAAGCGCACGGTTTTAATAAGCCCCACTGAAAAAGGTGGGCTAAAAATGCCTGATGTAGAGTCAATGATTTCTACCCAAAGAATAATCTGTATTAAGAGATACCTATCCCCTAGCGCGGCTAGCTGGAAGTTTTTTCTGGATTTTTACTTAAGGAAGATGGGTGGAAAATTTTTATTCCACTGCAACTTTGATTACTCTAAACTATCAATATCCCTCCCAGATTTCTACAAAGAATGCATCTTGTCATGGGCTTCACTAACTGACAACAACCCATCCTCACCCTCCGAGATATCAAATCAGATCTTGCGGAACAACAGATTTATCTGCATTTATTCTTGTTCAGTCTACAACCAAAAGTTAATTGATTCGGGTCTGGTAACAATTAGTGACCTCTATGACACTAATGGCGAGTTGAAAGGGTTTAAGGAACCTCTACGTTCAAATCTCTCACCCATTGATCATTATTTACTTTTTAGCCTCCACAGTGCCCTTCCACAGGAATGGCGCTAAGCGTTAAAAGTAAATAAAACTGCCGTCGTCTCAAATGCACAGCATGTAGACCTGACCAGTTTCTCATTACATCTTGAAGGGGGAAAGGTTGATGTAGAAAAGCTGCAATCGAGATCACTGTATGAAAGGCTTATTTCTAAAATCTCTACGAAACCAACAGCCACGAAAAAAATACAACGAAGCTTTCAACACAGAGACCTTTCATTTAGACTGGGAAAGAATATATTCACTACCCTTCAAAGTAACACTAGACACCATATTAAGGGAATTCCAATACAAAATACTTCATAGGATCTGTTATACAAATGACATGCTTTTCAAATTAAGAAAAGTCGATTCTCCGCTATGTTATTTCTGTGGTGAAGAAATAGAGACGTTGGAACACTTTTTCTTTTTCTGTGAAAGGGTACGCACTTTCTGGAAGGAACTAAACACCATCCTCATCCTTTCATCCGGAGAACAACAGTATTTTAGTTAATTTCATTATTCTCGAGAGCAAATACTTCATCTACCGTTCTAAGTTAAATAAAACCTCCCTCTCTGCTCCCATACTACTAACAAAATGTAAGAAAACATACCAAATCGAACGTTTCATTGCGAGGAAAAACAACAAACTATACCTTCACAATAAAAAATGGGAACCCTTCATTTCACTAATGGAGCAGTAGCTATCACCTCCGCGACGAACTTAAGTTAAACGACGGGTATTGCTTTTTGTAATCTTCAGGTGGCATAGCATTGTATAGGTATAATGTAGAGTGTAGTTTAATGTTTTATCGCGCTGTAGTGGTCAACAGAATATGACTTTGTATATGTATATACGTAAATGTGTAAGTATTTAAGTAATTATGTAAATTAGTGGGTAGGCATGTAAAGTTTATTTATAGTTTCTTTATGTCTTGCATTCTATATTCAATAAAAAAATTAATAAAAAATAAAAAAAAGAACAAATTAACTCGGTGACGTTCGATCAAAAAAAGAAATGGTTTCGTACTTTAGAAATTTCTGTTTTCGCCACGAAAACTCCAACTGCCATCGGAAAACAGATACTCCTCTTGCTGTCACTTCAACTGCACGCAATTGCATTGCAAGAATTTACGGTCTTGTCTAAAAGTACACACAAGTGACCACGAGTAACCACGAGTGACCACGAATGACCACGTGTGACCACGAGTGACCACGAGTTGACCACGAGTGACCACGAGTGACCACGAGTGACCACGAGTGGGAATGCATCAAAAAATTTTGTTGACGTCATGATGACGTCAGCATTACATCATTTTTATCAAATAATCACTATTTAACGGCAAACGGACCGTTTCTTCAGACCTTAGCAGCGGAAATCGACATTTACGCCATGTCTGAATGGGGAGAGGGCCTAGGGGACAGACAGGGAGGGGGAGGGGGGGAGGGGGGAGAAACCTCCCGCCACCTGCACCCTTTAATCTCGGTTCCCGCCACTTTTCTCTCACTTTCCGCACACTTAAAGCAACGCTTCCTGCCCTTCCACCTCCCGTACACTTCCCGCCCTCTTTTCTACCCGGGCTGCAAGCTCTGTCCACCTCCCTTCCCACCCCCACTTCCGAAGGGCAACAAAAGAAAGAAAGAGAAAAAGAAAGAAAGAAAGAAAGAAAGAGGGATAAAATGAGAAATAATAATATAGGAGTGGATATGCATCAAAATAGTTAGCAGACGTCATCATGACGTCATCATTACATCATTTTATCAAGTTATTAATGTTTAGCCTCGAATAAATCGTTTGTGGAGAATTAAATAAATACAAAGAATACTTTACATTTTCCAAGACCACAAGTGAATGCATGAAAGAAAGAATGATTTCCTACATTTGTTCAAAATATCATTAAATTGCGACAAAAAATTAGGAAATCGACGAAACCGTGTGTTCTTACTGCTTATTTTTCTACAAAAATAAAACAAGGTCCATATTCAATTACAAACGAAACAAACAAACAAACAAACACACAATGCCACTGACCACCTATTTTTTCTCAAATCGTGAAAATATAGCCTTGCCAAACATGCCAAATGCCGGTCTCTCAATTTCTCGAAGATAAATCTTTGCGAAACTAGATTAAGAGAAATTTGTGACAGAAATAAATATTCGCGCTATAACAGCGAATAGGGAAGGGAACGCCTGGGCGGCACCAGGCTAGTTTGAGATAAGCACTTACAGCACTTACAGCACTTTTCGCAACTGCATAAGTTGCGTTAATAACTGCGAGGATCTTCTTTACATTTAGTCTTCTGAGTCTCGGTATAACTACCCCCGTGGAATTTCCCACGCTATGAAATTGACCAAATTTTTTCTTTCGCACGAGCCGGCACATTCTTACTACTCGTCACATATTCTTTTATCACCGCCGCTGCTGCCGCTGTTGTATGTCCTCGATCAGCCTTTTTAAGAGAAACATTCTCTCAGAAGATTTCACGCCTATACATCAACACAATGGACTGCATTTGCGAAATATCATTTTTCTGGAGATTTGTAGCTGCTTGCATTTGGTAAGTAGGATTACGCGACAATGCACGTAACTACATTGGTTATTACACTGTACATTTCGTAAAATGTTCAAATTAACATTTAAATCTCACCTTTACAGTGGAAACGATTGCAGTCATTTTACTCTACTAATTTTTGTGATATAGACTGTGATGTTTGTATTAGTATCCCATTTTAGTTCGATCCACAATCTCATCTGTTATTTTAAAACGTCTAATGAATAATTAACCATGACCAAGCCAGACACCGCAGGTGATAGAGGAATTCAAATATTTCGCAAATCGAAATCATGGATATTCCCTTTGATACATTTTCTGAGAAGGGACTAACAATTCTTCACGGGAAGGAGGGCGGGCGAAAATTTATTAGACTGCGAGCAGTCGTCTTTCTTTCTTGAGATCCTACTCCCGAGTGACGCTACTCGCTCGAGTGGCGCGAGTGGTGCGAGTGACGCTACTTGTGCGAGGGGCGCGAGTGCTGCTACTTGCGGTCTCGCCCCTTGCGCTTCGCGAGCGGAGAAGAAAGAGAATACTCGCAGTCAGAAGAGGGCGGGAAGTGTACGAGAGTTGGAAGGGCAGGAAGCGTTGCTTTTAAGCGTGCGGAAAGAGAGAGAAAAGTGGCGGGAACCGAGATTAAAGGGTGCGGGTGGCGGGAGGTTTCTCCCCCCTCCCCCCCTCCCTCTCCCTGTCTGTCCCCTAGGCCCTCTCCCCATTCAGACATGGCGTAAATGTCGATTTCCGCTGCTAAGGTCTGAAGCAACGGTCTGTTTGCCGTTAAATAGTGATTATTTGATAAAAATGATGTAATGCTGACGTCATCATGACGTCAACAAAATTTTTTTATGCATTCTCACTCGTGGTCACTCGTGGTCACTCGTGGTCACTCGTGGTCACTCGTGGTCAATTCGTGGTCACTCGTGGTCAATTCGTGGTCACTCGTGGTCAATTCGTGGTCACTCGTGGTCAACTCGTGGTCACTCGTGGTCACTCGTGGTCACTCGTTGTCATTCGTGGTCACTCGTGGTCACTCGTGGTCACTCGTGTGTACTTTTAGACACGACCAGAATTTATGGCCCTTCTGCTGACTTTAGCTCAAGCAGAAAAATGCATGGTTGCCAGTACAATCAGGAGCCCGCAAAAATTGTAAGCTTAACCTTACAACAACGCTGCTAATCACTAAGTTATGTTTTTCGTAAGTAAAAGGGCACCTTCTGCATTTAACTGCACTGCTTTGTAATTTTTCATCGTAGTAAACAGCCTTTGTGAGGTGATGATAAGACTCAAATTTCCCAATCCGTACCTTTGATAACTAATACCCAGTGTCTGCCGATGACTGCGCGGGTAGGTTCAAATAGACACAATAAAACTGGAAACGACACAGATGCTGTTTGCTATAAAACAGACACTTAAAAATAGGGAAACGTCTTAACTTGTGAATTCTGAATTCAGTCTAAACTACATACTAGTAATAGTTTTCACTATAGCTGCCCCTGCTTTTCTATAACTGTATTGATAATGGCAAAATATGGTGTATTAAAGACTTGTACAACTGAAACAGTATTTTTAAAAAGTTTATAAAAACGGAACAAGGCAACAATTAAAGTTTGCTGAAAGGAGTTTGACTAGGGAATGTCAACTACATTGGACTTGATTACCTTTGTATTTCAGTCTTTATACATTGTTTGTTGTTCGCTTTCAATTGTTCGTTCACTTTCCTTCAGTTAAGAAAACACATTGCACAACTAGCTGAAATTGTATTTTTAAAACGTACAGAAACGCAACAATTACTTAACCACTTCAGACAGACAAACAATAGACAAACCGACTTATTTGACTAACAATAGACCAACGAACATTTGACCAACAAAAGACGGATCGAAACGCACCAATCACGTTTAACAGTCTTCACAGCCAATAACATCACGGCTTAACTGACGATTCACAGTTCACTTGACTCTGATGATGACTTCCGCTCAGGTTGTCGAAACGTCAGTCAAGGTCACCTCAAACAGTCCTTCTCAGGACTACACTCACCCGGACGATCACAATTTACCGAATTATGATACGACTCCTGAGTTCAAACCATTTACAAAATAAATTTTGTCTGCTCAAGTTAAATTACAATGTAAAATATTCCGATATAGAAAATTATGGTTACGTATCAAGTATTAGGAAGAAAAACAATCTTGAAGAAGGAAATTGCTGAAATTTCACACACGTTGATGACAGCCGCTCGTCTATCAGATTTCAACTCGCTTATGCAAATTAGTCCGTGTTTACAAAACGTTACTTTTTTAATAAACACCACTATCAATTATAAAGTAAAACAGACAGAACAATCAACAAAAAGGTTTTCCAGCCAGAAATTTTATTCAATTAAAAAATGCACTTTACATGACTTAATCGGCGACCGGTTGATCAAAATTGTAGCGGCTTTGCGAACAAAATTTCAAAAAATATAGAAATCTGGATCAAACGATTAGTTGAAAAAATTTTTAAAGGCAAATCAACATTTAAAAACAGGGCATTTATCGTACTGTAGCCTTTACTCAGGTCTGATCTTGTACAATGTAATTGAAGTAGGCGGTTAAGTTAAACAATTTTTAAAAAGCAAATTGCGCAAATCAACATTTAAAAACAGCATTTACCGTACTGTAGCGTGTGAAAATCTATGACGTTCGTGGTTCAGTTTAAATTTTTGCAGCAAACGAGCTTGTCTTTTGCAAATCGAAAGAACGTGACTCTGTGATTCACCTTCAATGCCCGCAAAGGATCAAGAAATTCGTTGATCCTTTGCGAGCCGCATTCATGAAAATCGAGATTTTTTCCGGAAATCCACCATTTGTCACTCTGTACGTATACGCGGGGGGATCGATACTAGGGTGCCTCCTCGGGTTCCAGCCGTCTGGGCCGGAACCCTGTGGGGGCAAAAATCGATCTCTTTTAATTTTCATCCATTCTAATTTACCTAAGACTCGCGCATTTTGTACATGGAAACTGCTGTAACACTCAGCTGAATGTATTTTTAATGCTTTTGCTTGCTTTAGAGAGCATACCAAGGAATTCTTCCGTTTTCCCAATTAGCACTTTGTATCGCAACTTCCCTGTTTCATCAGAAATAACATGGAGTTCGCCATCGGGTATTGACAGTGCTGCGGATAACCAGAATTGGATATCTGGTGACGTCACGAGAAATGGCAATATGGCCGCCAAAGCTAGGCACACTATACATACTCTTTCCTGAGCTCTTTTTGTGGCCAAAAAGCGGCCTTTTCCCACAAGGCCTTGCACACAATACAATAGAACAATAGAGATTTGTTGAGTGGAGAAGAAAATGGCGTTTTGCGAAGCTTTCACGAGTTGAAAGGCCGAAACCGTGCCATTTGTGCTTTTTTTGCTCTGTTTTCGACTCGACAGGACGCCACATAAATGGAAAAATCAGGTACGTAGCATTTCTTGTCCTTTGTGAAAAAAATAAGTCGTTAATATGTATGAAATTTGCTTTTACATGGTGTTATTTTTGTGTGGGTCCATGACTGCGTCGCTGGGTGCAAGGCTTTTGAAGATGCAATAATGTAGTTCGCCAGATGTGTTTCTCGTTGACCGATCACGCAGACCGTGCTGTGGACCCGATTTCATGCTGTGTTTATTATTATTCCCCTACAGGCAATGGAAAACCACATAAATTTCCTCAAGAAACATTGTAGATTACGTGGTAAAAGTTTAAAAAGGAATGGCAAAGACTACGGAAAGGCATTATTCGAGAAGGTTCTTAGCGAAAAACTTCACGTCAACATAACAAATGATGATAGTGAGGTTCATCACGAAAAGGTGATGCAAAGCAAAGTTGTATCGGCTAAGTAATGCAAATGATGATGATGAGGCAGTGGAAAGGGAATATTCCAATGATTGAAGGATAAGTGTATGCCACTATTTATTTTGAAGATTGTTCATAAGTTCACACACAAATTACAGACTGTTATGGGTGTTACTAAAACGAGTAATGCAGTAACGAGTAACGAGTAACGCAGTAACGAGAAAACGAGTAACGGGAAAAATTTTCCAAGGGTAAAAGATAGAAAACGAGTAACGGGAAAAAAATTGAAAGGCAAAAATTAAAAGAAAAAGAGAAACGGTAAAAAATGAAAAGGGTGAAAATTACACTAAATAATAATAATTACTTAGGCAATGT
Source organism: Siderastrea radians (assembly GCA_964017195.1). Classification (NCBI taxonomy): domain Eukaryota; kingdom Metazoa; phylum Cnidaria; class Anthozoa; order Scleractinia; family Rhizangiidae; genus Siderastrea; species Siderastrea radians. The sequence continues at coordinate 42,575,855 of OZ024895.1, forward strand.
AGAACTTAAAGGCCCACCTTCACCCAAACGGCCTTGCGACCGTATGTCATTGTTTTCAAATGGTTCTATTGTTTTTCTCGCGATCTGATTGGTTGCCAGAATATTCCCGCGAGCGAGAAAATTTTCACGTAAATTTAAAACAAATCGGAGGAGCCACGTCACATCGATTTACTTTGCGAAGTTGCCCCAATCTACGGCCTCAATTTACAAATCTTTAGGGTTTTATGAAAGGCATTTACTCCCCCAAAATGTTGGAATTATCTGATGTGAAAGTTTCAATGACATAGAAAGCGAGAAGTCAGTTTATGTTCGCATTTCTAAGCGCAAGCATTAGCGATCTCGGCAGAAGACTCAAATAGTTACTTGGACAGTCGATTGTTTTAGTCTGCAAATTGCATTCTCATTGTCTTGTAAGGTAACAGTGATTTTAAAGGCCCCTCCTAGTCATTATAGAGGTTGGTCTGAAGGGAAATAAACAGCGTATACGACTAAATAGCAACTCACTGATTATCGCTCGCAAAATAGCACTTGTCCGGTGACTCCCGCATTACAATTTTAACCTTTGAAAGCCAGCCGTACGTGTGTACTAATCGATCAAATCTCCCTGAACCTATGCTTAACTGAGAAACTAATTATTTTAATTCAATCGTACGACGATAGGTACAGAGGAAGAAAAAGAAAACAGTCCTGCAAAATCATTCATTTATTACACACTCGCGAGCCGCTCTGTTTACATCGCGCAAATAACATCAAATCAAACGAATCAAACTTACTTGCCAAAGTCCCGCATCCAATACAATCAGGAATTTAAACGACATCACTACAAGAGATTCTTAAAATATCTGTTTCTTTGCTTCATAACATAAGCTCCTCTGAGACGAATACTGACAACATTTTCCTTCGGCATAACTGTGCAGAATCTTCAACTGCGAGGTATCATTTGGCAGGAAACATATTGGACGAAGTAAGAGCGAAAAAAACACGTTTGGCCGGCTCAGTCACAAAATAATTCCAGGAAACAACAGCCTGATAATTGACGAATAAATTCCTGCATGCTTTTGGACGATTTTCGACAAGATGGCTCCGGAGGAAACGGATTTTGAAAGAAACCCCGCTCAGAAACAATTTCGTGTTACACGAAATTCATAAAACGGCAAGCGCGGCGCGCAAGGCCTTTTGGGTGAAGGTGGGCCCTTAACTGTAATAAAACGAATAACGTGACCTGAAAGCCTTTGATGTGTGTTGGTGAAAAATGTTGTATTTAATGTCATTCTCGGGCAGGCTCCATAAAGAAGCTATGAAGAAGTTTTTTCCGAATTTAATGAATTCGTTGATATATATATTTCAAATCCCCGTTCTCACTGCAGTGTGCAGCGATGGTGCATTCGCTAGACTTCGAATAGTAATAGGCAGTGTCTAGATACCCGGCAGCCGGGTACGAATATTAAATACCCGGCAGTCCGACATTTTCGATGGGTTTTGACCGAAAGGCTTATTCTTACGTTCTGAAAGTATTCGATATTTCTTTAGAATTGTCAAGCGATTCAGAAAAGTATTTTAGTTTGGTAGTTGACTAGTTTTCTGAGCTTGTGCATACTAGAAAATTGCGATGTTTGCGACACTTATTAGTGGCCAGACCCGCTAGTCAGAAACACACAGAATTCCTCCGCTCTGGAAGAACTGGAAGATTGTTTACAATTACTAAGCGATTAAAAGACCAATTTGGTTTTGTAGTTGGCGAACTTTCAGAGCTTTAGCAAGCTACACAATAGCTGTAGCTCACTTCCAGACCCTGGTAGCTTTCTTGATCCCTGTCTGACCCGAGCCGTCACGCCACCTTACTGTGACATGTCACGGACGCTGTAGAGTTGTAAATGTGGCCCAAAAAAACCATGATAGTCTCGAATCACTTACCACCACTATACAAAGTTAGGAAGGGTTGCCTCAATAATCACTGTATAATTCTCTGAAACCAGAGTGCCAGGTATTCAGCTGCCCTTAATAACAGTGTCTTCATGCCCGGCAGCCGGGCGCAGTTTCGCCGGAAAAAGCTAAATTAACTGCCCGGCATTTCACGAGTTTGGCGGTTCAGAGGTTTCAAATACATTTTTCAAATTATTGAACTAATATTTCAGTGATATTGATACAGAAACGAATAATCAGTGTTTCTGTTAATGAATCTATTTATACATAAAAACGATTGCAGGAATGAATGAAATGAACCGAAACTCAAACTTGGCAGCTCTGGCTAAAAGTGTCGCGAAAATAACGATTTTCTACTGTGAACAAACTCAGAAAATTTGTCGATTACAAAACCAAATTCGTCTTTTAAATTTCCAATACCCCCAGGACGTTTCAATGAGAAATTCTGTGCGTTTCTGACTTGCGGGTCTTAAGCTACTAGTAGCGGAGCCAGCGCGCTAGAGCGTCAGCGGAGCTCCGTTGCTAAGGAAATTTGGTAACCTATCAAACCAAGAAATTTTGGTAGTGACGTAATAGTCACGTGATCGTCCGTCCGTACGTCCGCACCACAGGGTTACCAATACACTTCATACACTGGATATAACTCTGTACTGAATCCCATATGTTTTTGGCGCGAAATCGCATGTTGACCCGTGTTGTAGCAAAACAAGTAAAGACAACAAAAGTCAAAAAGAAATTTGTTAATGGAAAAAAAGGTTCAAAAGAATACTCAGTTCTCTTTTTGATGGAAGGGGAAAAGTTCAATTTAGGCGAAAAAAATTAGGCGATAAAGTTCAGGCGAAAAGTTCAAATTTGCCTTGTCGGTTCTGCTCGAACTCGGTCGGCACACCGCTTGAGTTCGCGGCTTTACGGAGAGTTTTCGACGCCAAATATAGCAGAGCTAGTGCTTTTTGGTTTTTCTGTCCACAACCATGGTTTTTACGGTGTTCCGAACACATTTTGCCAGGAAAAACACCAGCATTTTTATGCTGATAGGCAGCTTGTCACGAAGAAAGAAATAAGTATTAAAATGAACTTTATGAATGTCAAGAAACGCTCATAGCCAAGTGGACTAATATCCGGCTTTAAACGCCGACGGCCCGGGTTCGGCTCTCAGTGAGTGTAAGAATTTTTTTTTTTTGTTTTGTTTCGTTTTTTTTTTTAATTTAACGACTTGAATGAGAGTATTTTCACAAATTAATAACTGCCAGCAAAAAAGCAAACAAAGAAACAAAACAAAAAGGGGGGCTCCGCTTTTAGGCTTGGCTAAATCTATATATTAGCTCTATAAAATAAAGTGTCGCAAACATCACGATTTTCTAGTATGCACACTCAGAGCACACGCTCAGAAAACTCGTCAACTACCAAACTAAAATACTTTTCTGAATAGCCTGGCAATTGTTAACGAATATCGAATCCTTACAGAATCCAGTTCTTCCAGAGCGGAGGAGTTCTGTGTGTTTCTGACTAGCGGGTCTGGCCACTAATAAGTGTCGCAAACATCGCAATTTTCTAGTATGTACAAGCTCAGAAAACTCGTCAACTACCAAACTAAAGTACTTTTCTGAATCCGCTTGGCCATTCTAAACAAATATCGAATACTTTCAGAACGTTAGAATAAGCCTTTCGGTCAAACCCACCGAAAACTTTGGACTGCCGGGTATTTAGTCTTGAAATATCCGTGCCCGGCTCCGGGTATCTAGGCCCTCTCATTAAAAAAGTCTAGCGAGTGCACCAACGCTGTACACTGCAGTGAGAATTGAAATATAAAGCGGTTAATTCATTAAATTCGGAAAAAAACTTCTTCATAGCTTCTTTATGGAGCCTGCCCGAAAATGACATTAAATATAATATTTTTCACCAACACAGATCAAAGGCTTTCAGGTCACATTATTCGTTTTATTACAGGTCTACATTGCCTAAGTAACTATTATTATTCAGTGTAATTTTCACCCTTTTCATTTTTTACCGTTACCCTTTTTCTTTTAATTTTTGCCTTTCATTTTTTTCCCTTTACTCGTTTTCTTTTTTTTACCCTTGAAAAAATTTTCCCGTTACTCGTTTTCTCGTTACTGCGTTACTCGTTACTCGTTACTGCATTACTCGTTTTAGTAACACCCGACTGTTATTATCGTTATAATGATTATGATTACTATTATTATTATTACACGTTATTTCACAGCTGACCTTAAAACAAGATGTTAGTTAAGTTTACCCCAGAGGGGTGAAAAATTAATTCAGGGTAAAACTTCCTGCCTGGTGTTGTTGTGGGCACAGGCTCTGTGTTCGTGATTTTTTGTTGTGTTTTTTGAAAGAGATTGATTGGAGATTGCTTGGCAATAAAATGAAATCAACAGCCATCCCAACCCTTCCCCCCAACAGTCCTCTCCTCGCCATAAAGCCAATAAATAACAGCAAAAATCATAGTAATAATTTAAAAAAAGGAAATAAAAAACACGCTCATGCAGGCTTGCCTGCACACAAGTAATGAGTTTTGACTCATAAATTAAAAGAATATTAGGGGTATGAAAGGATAATGAAGCGTTCATCTTTCAACAATGCAAGGATTGGAACCAGATTTGTTAAAACTTCAAAGTATCATTTATGTTTGGTCTACTATAGCTATGCCAGTGTAATAATGTGATCTTGTATTGGATTGCAGTTATGAAAAAACTGAATTTGTTTTTTTATCATTATTAAGAATAATACCTGGAGAACCCACAGCATCAGCAAAACCCACTACCACACAAAAATGGTTGAGAAACAAACAAGCAGGAGGTGGAGCAGTCCAACCTTGCAGCTGGTTATTGCATGTGCAGAAAGGAGAGGGAAACTTTAAAGAAGTGACAAATTATTAATACAATAAGGTCAATGGGGTTTTCCATTGATGGCTTTCAAAACCTGGAAATAAGGGTAAATGAAAAATTCAGTTTGATACATGAAGCTATGGAAGGGTACAACAACTCTTGGTTGACAGTGTTTATCTACTTCACTCAAATCCCCAAATCCTCTTTGGAAACAAATTTTAGAAGCTCTTGTTGAGGCTTGATCAATATATCTGCAAATTTACCAGTGTGTATGGGTCTTGACATTCTGTTTATATATTTCCTATCCTTCAGTTATGTCATCAACTTATCTCAAACACCATAAATATTTATATTATTTATACCGGTACTTAAGCAATTTTAAAAAAAATATCCAAGAGAGATTGTACCCTCAACCAACTGTTAATCCTGGTTTGGTGTTGATTCCGCTTTCGAAAAAAACACAGCCCTGGTCAGCCATATTATTCAGTATTTTTGAAGGATGCACTTATCATGCTTATGTAATTTGCTTAAGAACATATCTTGCTTGTTAAATAATGGGATGGGACTGTTATAAGGGGCTTAGCAATAATTTATGTCTGTAAAGATAATACTTTTTTAAGGATACAATTCAATTAAAAAAAAATTATTCCCAGAAAGGTGTGAATGTTATAGCTCATATTGGTTTTCAGGTTATATATGTTTCAACCTAATTATAAGGACACTACCTTTATAATGTCATAAAACAATATGAATACATTCAAAAGAAATCCAAATAAATTTAAATTATTTCTTGTCAGGTTTCTCATCAGATTGTTGCCAACCTAGGTTGGAAAAGAATTTAACCTGAAAATCAATTTGACATACAACAGATATACTGTAGACATGGTTGGGTGGTTAAATGTCAAATGTTTTTACAAGATCAATTTATCTTCCCCTAGGTATGCCGATAAACCTCTTTAGACTGGACTTCACTATCTATAGCTGTCCACTTTAATACAGCTATACATGGATAAATTCTGACTGAATTTCACTGTTTGATGGCCATGCAGTTTTAAAGGATAAGAGTAACTTCAATTATTTTTGTTTCTGTAGGTTATGACAAGAAAGCATTTATAGAGGAGCAAGGACAAAGAGGTTCTAACTTTATCAAATACCGTAATAAAATGACTACTGAATGAGAGATGTTAAATGCTTTAATGAAGTTACTATAAATACTAGACGTTTCGAAACCTTCAGCCTGTGCAGCTTGTACTCAAGATATAAACACTTTTTAGCAGCAAAGAAATATACTCCCCATTACACATGTTGAAACTTATTTACATTACTGCTTATAAAAGTTCCCAATACTGTGGATTTTATTCTGACATCCAAGCGAATACAATCTATCACTCCGATTCGAGCAAAGGAAAAGTGAATAATTATGTAAATCTTATTTTCACACGAAATTGTCACGAAATTGGGAGGAATGTCTATTATTCTTATTATTAGTCACTCCGCGAACACGTGAAACAATGTCTTCTGAACAACCTGGTACTTGTGATAGTGATGTTGAAACAGTATTCTGGCGAGATGTGATATCGCAAAAGCTTGATCAGCGCAATCAAAGCCGGAGCGCCAATGTTTACGGTATGACATGCATACCAGCTCTAAGCGAGCGTTCACGATGCGTCGGCTGTCCTAAGTCGAGGGACGATCCTCGTGTGACAAAAATCGTCGACAGGCTTTTCTATGCCCAGATAATCCAGATTTCACGAACCGATGCAGCCGTCTCTGTCCCCTCAAAAAAATCTCTTCCCGACGCGGACGGCTGTACACAGGCTAACCGAAAATAGGGTTATTATAAGCGATCGACAAATCGAGGACAAAATTGCAGTGTTTAAATGAATAAAGCAAATCCTAGGCAAACGACTAATGGCTTGAATTGTACAGAGGCTCCAGAGATCGACAAATTGGGATTCCTTCGACCTACGACATAAGACTTCACCTCGCTCGACTTTCACACTCGCCATTTCGCGGTCCAGACAATGTTTTGGTTTTGTGTGAGCCAATCAGATAGCAGGAAATCATATACCCAGTGCTGGTTATGCGCCGCACTGATTGAGCAATATTCACGTTTTAAACTATCTGTAAGGTATTTTGGGATTCTCCAGCGGTGATAAAAATGTTGTAAGTCACCCTTTTCGAATGATATATTCCCATAACGAAGACGAGTTATCAACACGGTTTCGTTATCTGCAAGGTGTACTGAATTCTCGTCCGAGTCTTTGGCTGACGGTAAATTCCCCTGCTGGCCTGTCCTGCTTGCGGATTTTGGATAAGGGGATCGCGATGTTTGGTCGATAACCATCTGCAGCAAAACATCGGGTTCTACAGCAATCTGGTTGTCTTTCATCCACACGACAAAGCCCTTGCCTGTGGACTTAAGGATGGATCCAATTGTCTCTATAAGGATGACGTCATCACTTGAGGAGTGCAGAGCGCAGGGACCACAGATCATAACAATGACTTTTTCAACTGAAATTACATTCAAGCAAAGGTGACCGATTTTTTCGGTTTGTTACATACAATGATTTACCCGCCACCCCCAACACGTCATAAAAGAAAGTGATTGAACAAAACAAGACTGAAGCCAAAAGCAGTTTAAGGCTGTCTCAAGGCTAAAATTCTTGTACCAATTTTAAATACTATTTTATTGGTAATACTAAGACTAACATATCGGAGGGATACCAAATGCCCTCACTGACTGGGACTGGGACGTAGCCAATAATAAATGCTACTTTTCGCTTAATAATAATAATAATAATAATAATAATAATAAATATCATTTCTTACTTCTACCCACAGAAAAGAAGCATGGACATGGTCCATGGACATATGATCAAATGCGCCTCACAAATCCTAGAATAAGGGTTCAATTTTGTTTGAGACAAAGAAGGAAGAGAAACCTCTGGGTTCTAGGTACATCTCAGGTTATCTGGGTCTAGATAAGCGTGAGGGTAGCTAGAGAAAAGGGGGCAGTTTCTTGGCGTTGCAGATGTTGTGATCACCATTGACGTAAAGCAAAGATTGAGAAGACAATAAACAATACCCAGACCTAAACACAATAGCTAACTAACAATGGTTTCCGTAACACCAAGGAACACCCGAGGAGGCGGAAGTGATACGATATCTAGTGGGAGAGAGGGGAATTAAATAATTTAGTTCGTTTGAAAAATTATTAAGCCAGGGAACGGTAAAAAATCCTCATTAATGAATCAAGATTGGATTAGATTGAGCCAAGGTAGGTAGGTAGATCCACTTTCCGTAGCATAAGGCAACTTAAGGAGCACTATGACGCCCCTCTCCTCCCCCCTGAATAAATGCTATTCCGTCGCCAGGTTGCTCCTAGCATTTTATTAAAATTTTTCTAATGGTTTGCCGGTACCCGTTTAGGTACATTGATGTAGGGAAAAATATGGAGTAAAATTTCAACTCTATGCAAACAACAAGATGGAAGAGACTTGTGTCGAGCCAGCGACCTTCTGATGGAATGTCCGGCGCGCTAACGAGTACGTTACCGCGCCTCTAAAGGCATGGCGACTTTTTGGAGTATTTTCTTCAAAAGGGACAAGTAAAGGAAAGATTACCAACTTACAAACTCTATCCGCTGCCGTTTTGAAAAGATCGTCATATTCACCTCTGCGTTCTGGTAAGTGATTGTAAGCATCTTGGACGGTGGCGGCATCCACCACTAAAACACAGAACCTGGGAGGGTTTTCCATGAGATATGACCTGGCTTTAAGCGGTGAAATGTTTAACAATATAGGTTCATTGGAGATATTTAGTTCTGGGCGAAAGTCATTAAATATCCGCCTAGCAATATCCATGGACCTGTCGTAGACATGACAGCCAAGAATTGCCAGATCTACAAAAAGAAAAAAATTCAAACATAATTTACACTTTAGTTGATACTCAGGAACACTTTTATGAATCAGTAGACCAATACAGTTTAGCGTCTTGTGCGTTGATGACATCATAGAGCATGGCAGTAAGAATTTAATTGGCAGTTGAAAGCATATTTTCTATTGATACTTTTAAAAATATATAGAGGATATTACACTGTGGCGCGAAGATACGAATTACATTTTCGAGTGGTAAAATACTGTTTTGAACACGAGAAAATAAAATTTATATCTTCAAGCCCCCATGTAGTTTTCTTTTCCTTTTTTGTTATTATATAGAGAGGAGTATCTTTACAACAGTGTACATGTAAAAGCGGGAAATAACGTGATCGATACCTATGAAAAATACGCCACTCGAGTACCGGATGTAGTTTTGTATGAACTTGCAAGCGGTCTATTTTCCCCTAAGACACTCTTGTCTATGAAATAAAGTTTACTAAAATTTACTAAGATGACCAAACCGCCGACCGCGAACCCTACAAATAGTAAAATGGCAATTTAAAGGTCTTTCCTCTAACCTTCAGGCATACCTTTTACAGCGCCTAAAGGACGAACCTCTTTAGGACTGATCTCCTGCTCTCTGATGTGAGGTGCCCTGTTTCCCCCGGCTACGTTCATGTCGGCACTACGAAGCTTTGGTGGCTCTACTGTTGCTGTAAGTACTGATAGGGGCGTTGTAGGTTTTGGAGGAAGCTTCCGTTTCGGCTGATATTCAAACTTCTGGCCTTTCTTTCTAAAGAAATGCACCAGTGCCTCCTCGTGAATTTCCCTGTGCTTCTTGTTCCAAGAAAAGATGAAAGTCTTTCTTCCATCCAGAAATTCGTCGCTGAACTGTGAGAATACCTTCCACTTAGCCCACCTTGAAATAAACTTGCTGTCCTCCTCGTCTTCGTTCTTGTAGTTGCCATCTCCACCAATAACGATGATGACATTATCACCTATAAAAAAGATATTTCATTTGAATTGCAGAGAAATACACAACAAAACCGAATAGAATGCGTCAAGCAATACCTTTGTATATGAGAATCATCCTCAGGCAATACAAAATAAATGATAAATTGCAACACTGACAATTCAAGCCACTGACACTTTTTTTTTTGTGGCTTGGATTTTCAGTATTGCAATTAATCGTTTATTTTATATTGCCTGAGGATGATTCTGATGTAGAATCGAAACACTGATGTCCTCATTTATTTGTTCTTTGCACATGTGTGTCGCAGGTATTTCCTGTGCACATGTAAGATCAAATAAGGATTCATCCACGCGCTGTTACCATCGTGGCTTTGTAGCTCAGATGGTAGAGCAGCGGTCGAGTAACCCGAAGGTCGCGGGTTCTAGTCCCATCTAAGCCACTACATTTTTTTCAGTGGCTTGGATTTTCAGTAGTGCAATTTATCATTTATTTGAGTACCTTTGTAATCCTGCATGATCTAGCTGTGGAGGCAGAAGGATGACTGAATAGCAAATTACACTTACAAAGTCCTCGATTAAGGCACAGATTAACCAATATGATATGCGCCGATGTATTCACATGTTTCTTTCATTTCCACCACCCCTCCCCACCTCTTTCCTTTTGACGAATTCATAATATGACGACCAGTCTCCTTCTGGTGTTTTTTTTATCAGTGGCGTCTTTGTCCATGTCCTTATTATGGTCATTGTGTTTACAAAGTTACACACATGAAACACAAGAAGTGCAACAGTCTAGTAAGGGCTGGACACACAAATTGCAGGAAATAGTGCACCAGGTGACAGCCGAGGCCTTAACTTCCTTTTCTTGGCTTCTGAAAATTAATGCTGGGCTATTAAAAAAAGAGAATGCAAGAGAATGCAAGCGAGAGAATGAAGAGAGAAGCAAGAATGAAATGAATGAGAATAAGAGAGAATGCAAGCTGTGGAATGAGAATGAAAGAGAATGCAAGCTGTAGAATAAAGATCTTTAATACATGGAATATCATCGCAACACAGCTTAATCAGTTGTAAAAAAAAATCCAGGCTTAAACGGGATTGATCCAGTGATCCTGCGATACCGGTGTAGCTCTCAGTTGTGTACAAAACTGTGATGGTCTTTCATCTGTGATGCACAAAAACGGCGAATTTAGCTGTTTTAAATCGTAAGCCAAAAAAATTGCTGAGAGCGGCGATGGTCGCTCCTTTCTCAATCCTTCCTCGTTTTCACGGTTCGGTTCGTTTATAAAAGGTTCAGGTCATGTGTCCGATCCGAGGTAATGAAGGAGGCTGCTTACAATCTAACTTCACCTTTACCAGCGTTAAAATACATTGTACTCTTTATCCTGTATGTACAGGCATGCGCGTGCCAGTTGCCGCATAGCCTTAGTGAGTCACAGAACGAGTCACTCCCAACGAAACGAATATTCGCATTTTTTTCTCGTTTCCTTGCTATGGGCACTTTTCTGGGATACTGTTGTTGTGTAAAACGAGGTGTGACAAGCACGACAAGACCTTCCAGACCCTCTGCTTTCCCCCAACGTTCCCTCCTGTTCTGGTTCAACGACATCAAAATTGTAATCAAGAATTGCGGATTGCGTCTTAGGTCTTTGCTCGTGGCAGCAAAGCCAATATTCCCCTGATTTCGACACGATAAGCAAATACTCCAAGAAATCGAATCGTTCTGAGCTTATAGCCGAAGACGGCCATTTTATTTGGTTTCAGGACTTTTACCTTCGAGAGCTAGGAAGGGGATGGGGAGGGTCTACGTGCCAGAGGGATTGAATCGTCGCGAAATGGCTTTCACTCCGTACTTCCAGTATGTGAATTTTGACCGAGAGATTCTCAATACCGTTCGCAAAGTCTGTCTACGTTCTGCAAACCTGTGGGCATATGTGGTTTACCGCGGTGTAAAAACCTGACAAGATTTTCTTTGTGTTGTAAGCTATTGTTTAGCTGCACGTTATTCAGTATTTAAAATGTTTTGTTTCCCTTGTTTTACGTCATCTGTGAGTTTTAGAAGTTCTTACACTGAGGTAAAGCCAAAATCCTACAAGATCTTAACACATTGTTCTTTTCCCCAAGACCGCACTTGCACTTTATTGGTGCATAAAGTAAATCTACTCTTACCTGTTGCCTGTAGCAAAGTTCTGTAGATCTTCATGTAACCAGTTCCAGCGTTATCTTCGTTGATCAACAGGCAGGATTCATGTGCATGGACTACAAAGACGGCTACGTCCATCTGCAAACTGGGAATCTTTTTGCTGCTCAACTCGGGCATTTCCGAAAGAGAGAAGTAGTGTTTTTCCACAGAGAATTCAAATCCTAGCTTCGGTTTCGTTTCGATCAACCAATCTTCGACAGCATCGAGCTTGTAGCTGCGATCGCAGTTGAAAAGATGAACTTTTGGTGGCTTCGACATCGGCTGTTCTACTCTGAGCTGCACTTCTGGCTCCTTGTATGAAAAGGGAACCAAACGAGTTTTGAGTAACGGATAGTGAATGTTTTGCCATTCTATCAACCAGAAAAAGGGAACCAACTCAGCGATAGAACCGCTTCAGATGACTCCAGCTTATTAGCTTTAATATAATAACAAACAGACAGAAAGAAATTATACTGTATTAGCATAAAAGGTAGACGTACGTGGAATTCTCCTGTGTTTTCAAAGGTGGATTCATACGCAGCATACGCGTTTTTCGCCGCGGCAAAAAGACTGCGCATGCGCGAGTTTCTAACTCAAAGATGGCGGAATGGCGGGCGAATATGGCAAAACATTCACTATCCGTTACTCAAAACTCGTTTTAAATCATACAAGACTGTGATTTTATTAGCTTTCAAGTATATAAAGCCCAAGAATTGTGTTTAGATTTCTATCCTTGTGCACATTTTGACCTTGCGTTCCTCGAAAACGAACTTGTCATCGAATAGCCCATTTTACAAATGTGTGCTTAGTGACCTGGCCTTTGACCTGGCCTGGCCAACTGGCTGGCCAACTGGCTGGAGTTGACCTTGTTTTGATAAAGACTCTCTTGCTTTTCACATGTAAATCATGTTGTTCTCATGCTAACTAGTTTGTATTTACATGTGAAAAGCAGGTGGGTTTGTATCAAAACAAGGTCAACTCCAGCCTCGCTTCCACTCAAAGGCCTGGTCACAAAGCACACAATGAAGCTAATGTAAGGGAGCACAAGAACAGATTTTTCCTACGCATTTTTTGCCATTCCTTGTTTTTTTACCCTTCATGCACGTGTTTTTCACTTCTTTTTCGTTCGCTGTTTTTACAAAACAGCTCGCGCTGAGTAGCAATGTCACTACCAGGGCGGGAAAAGGTTGGGCGATGAAACGAGCAGTCCGCTCTTCAAGCGATGTGTGATGCGGAGAAGGACTGGCACGAGCGCTCTTTCCGCGCTTCCGGTGCGTTTGGTAGCCGGCAAAATTTACCTTTCAACAAACCGGAAATCTCATTTTCTTTCTTTATTTTTCAGCCAGCCGTGCACTATGATTAAAACGTTTTTTTCACAGTCCTGGCTCACAGCTAAAAATGTTTATGTCTGCGTGCATGTTAGTCAATCTTCTTCACAGTAAGTTGGCTAAAAATGAGTTCAATTTGAGGGTGCCGAATGCTTGCTCTTGCTGCAAAACATGACATGGTTGTCTTTCATCCTCTCTTTTACAAAAGCTCCAAATTACTCCACCCTAAATCTTGCACATTTTAAAGGTCGATAAATTTTACATAACATAATAAAAAATTAGCTGGAGATATTTGGAGATAGTGGCGTTTTGCAACTTTAAACTTTGCCTCCTTGCAACGCGCCATGGCGATGATTCGTCGAAACGTCGTCAACTGTATGTAAACAAATTAAAAGTGAAATCAAGTTTAAAGATTTCTCCTCCCTTTATCTCACAGAAACATAGCAAAGAAAACCGTTTAAACTGAGGAGCAATTCTATTTGTAGTTCCTAAAGAAACATACAAGCATAGGAGAGGTTTAGGGGAAAAAGAAGAAGAAGCGCGGTTTTGATGTTGATGTTGATTTAATTAATTAACCAGGGTGTCCTGATTAACCTTGCACGAGCTGCACGCATTATAAATACGCGTCATGCCACGCGTCATCCAAACGCCATTTTCCATCTTTTTACTTTACTCTGCTTGTTTTGAGACAGTCTTTCGGCAGTTTTTTAGCATCGATCAAGGCGGATATGACAAAGAAAAGATAAACCAAAGTCGGCGTTTTTCGGGAACTTCGTAGATTACCAGGATTATGGAGGAAACCCAAGGAAGCAACCTAGATCTAGCACCGAATTTGATCCCAGTCCACTGCATCACACCTTTTTGCTCGGACACGCTCGTTTCATCGCCCAACCTTTTCCCGCCCTGGCGTGCGTTTCTCGAAAGCCCCGAAAACTTCTCGGGCCCGAGACTCTCTCCTCCGCAGAGGCTCCTGTTAGTAAACACCAGTGAAAGAAAAAAGAGGAAAGCGGGAGCGCTGGAGAGAGAAAATGGGAGCGCGGGGAACGATCCCAGCGTTCCCCACGCGCTTTAAATTCTCCCTCTTCCCAGCCTCCGCGCGTTTCTACCCAGCGCGACTGTGGGAGGCCTCCTGCGGAGGAGAGAGGGCCCGAGAACTTTTCGGGACACTTTTCGGGCACTTTTTTCGGGTTCCGAGAAGTGTTTCTCAACGCACCCGAAAGAACCCCGGATTTTCTCCCGATATTTTCGGAGATTTTTTTCGGGTCGGCCATGTTTTGGTTCTAGAATGTTTTAGGTTTAGTCCTATGTTCTCGTACGTAGCTACAGCAGTAGCTGCAAGCTCACAGTTCATCTATGTTCATTTATGAACACGGCTAGGCAATGTCAAAGATGTCTCGTTTTACAGGTTTTAGCATCGTTTCTGTCGCACAGGAAAGATCTCATGAATCGATGGACGAATCGAATTCGAAAACTACAAATTTGTTCAATGGCAGCTTAGTGTTTTACAATTTATAGAATTGCAGTATTCCGCTACACAACCATTGGAAACTTGCATTACAGAATGAGGTCTTCATGCGTGGTCTTTGAAACGACGGCTTGACGGCCTTGACGGTTCGAACAAGTTAAGTGGATCTTGGTGCCTCTTGTCGTACAAAAGCACTTTGATTCGAGGTGTTTGATCAGAGAAGCGGTGGCGAGTGAGGAGCATTAAAAAGCTAAGTATTTAATGTTTACTTAATATTTCTGGATTTATTTCGCATTGGGACAGGGTCAACAAACAGGCGAGCTTGAACTATACTTCTTTGTGCGACGTATGATATGCCGTCGGGTTGGATATTTTTTTTATATATAACTTATATGTCCAGTGTTTTATTTCAAAGCTGTATGCCAATATTTACTAACTGTTGTTGTGCACGATCTCGAAGAATTCAAGCGAGCTAGTGAATTTCTAAAATACGCAACGAGTAGACAGTAGGTACATTTAACAATTATCCTGCGAAATCGCGCGGAATATCACCTGTTATTATTCAACAAATTGTCACTTTGCCCAAATATGGTAAGGAAGCCCTCAATATCTGTCATCCGTACATGACAGATATCCTGCGATATACGTAAATGACCATATTTGGAAGTGCACTGCAGATTTTCTTTCATTGTTTGTTTGGCGGCCATTTTGAAAAGCGAGGCAGTTTTAGCAGTGTTCTCAGGAAATTTTAACTCGCTGGAAGAAAATTTCCACGATTAAATGCTCTCAAAAAGTCAACAAGTATTTGCTTCAGCTCACAAAGATATCCAGAGGTTGACTTGGAATTTTCATAGTGAGAACTCAATCAAGAAAATGCTATTGCGAACGAAGGAGAACACTTGCTCACGGAAAGTTGTAAAGTTGAAAAGATGTTAATCCACAGGAAGAGGACTTATTCTCGGTAAGGTAGCAATATTTTCTTTACTTTGTCACATCATTTCCAAACATGAGTTTGTAAATAAGTCTTTTTAACTGAACGGTAGTGAACTTCGATTTCTTGAAGTTCTGTTTTGATTTTTATTAAGCTTATGTGTTGCTAGCTTTTGGCGTTTTCATCATAGAACATAGTTTTTCTCATTCTGAAAATTGTATTCGATGAGAATTTGTTGAATAATAAAACAATTATCCTGCTCAATCTTGCGGAATATCCCCTGATTTAGCCAACTCGGCCTACGGCCTCGTCGGCTAAGTATCAGGTGATATTCCGCGCGATTTCGCAGGATAATTGTTAAATACTTAGCCGACGAGGCCGTAGGCCGAGTTGGCTAAATCAGGGGATATTCCGCAAGATTGAGCAGGATAATTGTTTTATTATTCAACAAATTCTCATCGGATACAATATTAAGAATGAGAAAAACTATGGTTCTATGATGAAAACGCTAAAAGCTAGCAACACATAATAAAAATCAAAACAGAACTTCAAGAAATCGAAGTTTACTACCCGAGGGGCGTTCACTTAAAAAGACTTATTTACAAACTCATGTTTGGAAATGATGTGGCAAAGTAAAAAAAATATTGCTACCTTACCGAGAATAAGTCCTCTTCCTGTGAATTAAAATCTTTTCAACTTTACAACTTTCCGTGAGCAAGTGTTCTGCTTCGTTCGCAATAGTGTCGGGACGGAAATGTGTGCAGCGTGACAGTTGCGTGACTGTTAAGTGACGTCAGCCGGAAAACCGGTTTAGACCGGTCTGACAGCCATGAGGCAGAGGGAGTGAGTTGAGTAAGAAAAAACATGTGAGACTCGTGAGACGAAGCGAAGGTGTAAATCGGCGTTCAACTAGAGAACAACTAGAGTGGAAATAAAACTACTACTGTGAAAATCGTCGTGACAAAAGTGGCGACCCTGCCAGGACTATTCAAGCAAGCAAGCTGGGAACTGTGAGAAGCAAGTGACGAAGGGAAATCAAAACACAACAAGTTATCGATCGATGTCAACATGGCCGAAGTCAAAACATTACAAGACAAGATCGAAGGTAAGCTGAAAATGCTTAACTTTACGGTAGAAGATACGCCGAAAATACTCGATGCCAACGATGTGAAAGCGATTGAAAGACATGGAAACGCGTTAGAGTCCATTATAGACAAAACGCATCAGCTTAAATTGGAAGTACAGGAGTTGCGAATCGAAAGTGATGAAGACCCTACAGACGTCAGAAAATGGTCTGAAACTCTAGAAGCTGAACTCGGCAAATTTGAAGCGACACTCAAAGAAGTAAAACGCGTAGCCGCTGTTATTATGTTAGCTGAACAGGAAAAACGCGAGGAAGAAAAGCGAAAGCGAATTTTGGATGAAGAAATCGAGCTGGAAAAGGCTAAATTTGATGCGCGCGCGAAACTCGAGAAAACAGCGAAGACATCTTCGGAGGATTCAGAGAATTTGAACAGTGTTGGAGCAAAACTACCTAAGCTTGAGATATCTAAGTTTCAAGGAACTTATCTAGATTGGATGAGGTTTTGGAATCAATTTGAAACTGAAATTGACAAGGCCAAACTAACTCAAGTGGCCAAGTTTTCCTATCTAAAAGAGTTATTGGTACCCAGTGTTCGCGTGTCTATTGACGGACTGCCTTTCACGACTGAAGGGTATGAAAGGGCAAAAAGTATTTTAAAGAGCAAGTATGGCAAGCCCAGTGAGGTAGCAAATGCACACATGCAATGCATTATCGGATTATCTATGGTTCATGATGCACACCCAGCTAAAATCCATGACTTTTGTGAAAAGCTGACAAGTCACATTCAAGTCCTAGAGACCATGGGGAAGGTTAAAGAAATTCGTGGGTTTGTGCGTGCGACACTCGATAAGCTACCCGGCATAAGAGCAGATTTAGTACGTCTTGACGATGACTGGCAAGACTGGGGATTCCCAGAATTGATTGAATCTCTAAGGAAGTGGTGTGACCGTAACCCTATTACCAATGAAGACCAGAAGCCTGATTCAACAAATCGTGATCCGTCAAACCGCGTCTTACCAAACCGTGATTTACCAAACCGTGATTTACCAAACCGTGGCCCACCAAACCGTGACCCGCCAAATCGAAATCGCAACCTGCAAAACCGTTTCCCACCAAAGAAGAATCCTGTTTACCAAACCAAAGATGAGAATGCGAAGGTGGGGCGTGCCTGCGTCTATTGCAATGGAGGAGATCATAGGTCCGCAGAGTGCAAAAGGGTTCCTGGTCTCGCCCAGCGCAGAAAGATTCTAAGCGATAAGAAGTTGTGTTTTAATTGCACTGGCACAAGACACCAAGCTCAAGAGTGCCACAGCAAGTATGTGTGTCAATGTTGTGGCAGTAGGCATCACACATCTATTTGTGACAGGTTGTCTGGGAACAGTCAGATGATGTTGGTGACGGGTAATCACGAGGGATCTGTGATTTATCCAGTGGTGGTGGTGGTGGTTGATGGCATCAAATGTAGAGCACTATTGGACACAGGCGCTGGTAGTTCGTATGCATCTGCTGCTCTAGTCGAACGTCTCAACAAGCGACCAACGCACATTGAACACAAACAGATTGAGATGATGCTCTGCTCAACGATTCAGAAGGTACAAAGCTATACAGTGAAAGTTGCGAATGTGGACGGAAGGTTTGAGATGACAACTAAAGTCAGCAAGGTAGACAAGGGTGTCTTACTGACAATCCCAAATCCAAATTATGAAGAACTGATAAGCAAGTATCCCCACCTGGAAGGTGTAGTCATGGATGACAACGACAAGAAGAGTGAATTACCCATCCACCTAATACTTGGTGCGAGCGAGTACTCGAGAATCAAAACGGAGACAAAGCCTAGGATTGGTCAACCCTCTGAGCCTATTGCTAAGTTCACTATGCTAGGTTGGGCGATGATGTCCTCGGGTAGAGAAGCTGGCCTCTCCAATGTTTATTTGACCAAATCATCAATGGCAGACTACGAGCAACTCTGCAGCTTAGATGTCTTAGGACTGGAAGATAGACCAGAAACAGACCAGGGGAATGTGTATGGAGAATTCGTCGAGCAACTGCACAGAAGTGAGGAAGGTTGGTATGAGTCAGGATTGTTGTGGAAGCCGGGTCATGGTCGTCTGCTCACCAATGAACAAGGAAGTATCAAAAGACTGGAGAGCTTAGTGAGGAAGTTGCAGAGAGAGCCAGGCATGATAGACAAGTATGATGAGATCATTCAAGAGCAGCTGACTGAAGGGATAGTTGAGAGAGTTGCAGACGAGCCAAACGAGAGAACATTTTACATCCCGCATAAACCTGTGAGAAAGGAAGCAGCAGCGACCACAAAACTAAGAATTGTATTTGATGCATCAGCTAAGCCAAGTGAGGACAGTCCATCTCTGAATGAGTGTTTAGAGACCGGACCTCCATTGCAGAACTTGTTATGGAATGTTCTTGTGCGCAATCGCCTAAAGCCAGTCGCTTTAACAGCAGACATCAAAAAAGCCTTCCTTCAAGTACGCATCAGACCCGAGGACAGGGATGCATTACGGTTCCACTGGATCAAAGACAAGGACCCTAGCACTATTGAAGTCTTGAGATTTACGCGAGCACTATTTGGTTTGGTCCAGTCGCCATTCTTGCTGGCAGGAACATTGAAATTGCATTTAGAAAACCTTAAGGAGAAGTACCCAGCAGAGGTGGAAGAGATTCTAAGAAGGCTTTATGTTGATGACGTCATCACCGGTGGCAGCACTACAGATGAAGTTCAGGACCTGAAGAAGACGATTGTTACTGTGTTCGGTGAAGCGACGTTTGACATGCACAAATGGAACTCTAATGAGCCTCAGCTAGAGTGTGAGAATGTTGTTCCTGTTGATGAGCAGCCGAGTTATGCGAAACAGCAGTTAGGAGTCAAGGAAGGTGAAAACAAGATGTTGGGACTCCCGTGGAACAAGAGCGAGGACACGATCGCTGTCGCTTTCCCTGAAGAACCTGTTGATGTGACAAAGAGAGGAATACTAAGATACCTAGCTGCAGTGTATGACCCACTTGGTGTAGCCTCGCCCACAACGCTTGTGGGAAAACTTCTCTATCGTGAAGTATGTGAGAGTCGTCTGCCATGGGATGAGAAAGTGTCAGACAGAATCGGACAAGAGTGGCTTAAGTTTGTGAGAAACCCTCCCAACAAGGTCGAAGTACCATGCAGCCTCCCAAGGTTCGAGGAGCCGATTGAAGGGGTTGTGCTACATGCATTTGGTGACACAAGTGGTTCTGGCATTTCAGCGGCGGTCTATGCAGTGATTACTCAAGCCTCCGGGGTGAGCAAGGGATTGATAGCAGCAAAGTCAAGATTGGCCAAGAAGAATCTCACAATCCCAAGGTTAGAGCTTGTGGCAGCACATATGACAGCTAACCTAGTGGACAATGTACGAACAGCACTTGAAGGATACCCGATTAAGTCAGTACATGGGTGGAGCGATAGTACAGTCGTACTTCATTGGATTAAAGGAGGAGGCACTTACAAACAATTCGTGACCAACAGAGTCCACAAGATCAAGTCCAAGGATTACATTGAATGGAGACATGTAGACACCAGTCACAACCCAGCTGACATAGGGAGCAGGGGCTGTAAAACAAGCCAGTTGACCAGTGTGTGGCTCCCGGGGCCAGAATGGCTGCTCAATCCAGAGGAGTGGCCGAGAGACATTGTGACTGAACCTAACAAGGAGACAGAAGCAGAAGCTAAGCAGATTAAGGAGGTGTTTGCAGTTGCAGTGGAAACGAGAGATTGCTTCGATGAAGTGCTGGAAAAGCATACATTCTGGCGAGCGGTCAGAATCAGTGCCTGGGTCATGCGATTCCTTCAGAATTGCCGGAAAAAGAAATCAAATCGAGCTAGTGGGCCTTTGACGACATCTGAAACAGGGAGACAGGTCAAATGGTGGATAAAGCGTGAGCAAGAGAGATACAGTGTAACAGAGAGATTTCTAGAAGATCAACAAAGGCTCAACCTTCAGAAGAATGACGAGGGGATCTATGTCTGCAGAGGAAGAGTTCAAGGACATTACCCTGTGTATTTGCCACCCAGGGTAGCTTTATCAGAGAAAATGGTGCAAGACGCCCACATCTTGACTCTCCATGGGGGAGTTGGCTTTACGATGGCACATATTAGACAAGAGTATTGGATACCCTCTCTCCGGCAGCTAGTAAAGAATGTGATCGATCACTGTTATGGGTGTAAGAAATTCCATGTCACGAGGTTCCATAATCCACCACCTGGAGACTTACCAGTGGATCGTACGGAAGGCTCATATCCTTTCCAAACAGTGGGTGTGGATTACGCTGGGCCTATTGTTTACAAGATTCCTAAGAAGAAGGATGGCAAGGCGTACATACTTCTCTTCGCATGCAGTTTGACAAGAGCAGTCCATTTAGAGCTACTTACTGACCAGACCACTGAGAATTTCATCAAGTGTTTGAAACAGTTCATTGCGAGACGGGGGAGACCTATGAAGATCTATTCAGATAACGGGAGGAGTTTTGTAGCAGCAGCCAAGTGGCTCAAAAGCATTATGAGAGATGAGAAGACCCAAGACTATTTGGCTCATCATAACATCCTTTGGCAGTTTAACCCTTCTAGGGCCCCTTGGTGGGGCGGACAATTCGAACGCTTAGTCGGAGTTGTGAAGAAAGCTTTCTACAAGGCTGTCGGACGGGCCTTCCTAACATTTGATGAGCTTGCAGAAGTGGTACTTGATGTAGAGGTGGCCGTCAATAATCGCCCATTGTCTTATGTGGAGGATGATGTCGAGCTCCCTGTGCTTACTCCAACCACCATGATGTACGGTCAGTCCAATCTTCTGCCAGAGGAAGATGTTGATGTAGTAGAGGAGGCAGACCTACGAAAGAGGGCGAGATATATTCGTCGGTGTAAAGACATTTTGTGGTCACGGTGGACCACAGAATACATCAGGAGTCTGAGAGAAAGTCACAACCTTAAACACAAGACTAAGGAGTTGACACTAAAAGTTGGCGATGTGGTGCTGATCCAGAGCGAGGAGCGTAACCGTGGAAAGTGGAACATTGGAATCGTTGTTAAACTTATCAAGGGGCGTGACGGAGTTGTACGAGTGGCCAGGCTGAGAGCAGGAAAGTCATATTTGGAGCGGGCGATTCAACATTTGTGTCCAATGGAGCTGTCGTGCGACGTGCGAGACATGCAGTTGAGTCAACCAGTACAGTTTAACCCTCAAGCCAGACCGTTCACCCCGAGACGAGCAGCAGTAGCTGCTGCCCAGCGGATCAGAGAGATTGCGGAGAAAGAAAGTGCATAGACTGTCCCAGTGACTCTAGTGGGATTTTGAGCTATTAGAACTGTTAAAGTTGATATTTGTTTGGACATCACCATGTATGTCTGTTTAAAAAGGTGGAGGTGTGTGATTATATTTGCTCCACTTGCGTGTATCAAATAGGGGGAGAGTGTCGGGACGGAAATGTGTGCAGCGTGACAGTTGCGTGACTGTTAAGTGACGTCAGCCGGAAAACCGGTTTAGACCGGTCTGACAGCCATGAGGCAGAGGGAGTGAGTTGAGTAAGAAAAAACATGTGAGACTCGTGAGACGAAGCGAAGGTGTAAATCGGCGTTCAACTAGAGAACAACTAGAGTGGAAATAAAACTACTACTGTGAAAATCGTCGTGACAATAGCATTTTCTTGGTTGAATTCTCACTATGAAAATTCCAAGTCAACCTCTGGATATCTTTGTGAGCTGAAGCAAATACTTGTTGACTTTTTGAGAGCATTTAACCGTGGAAAGTTTCTTCCAGGGAGTTAAAATTTCCGGAGAACACTGCTAAAACTGCCTCGCTTTTCAAAATGGCCACCAAACAAGCAATGAAAGAAAACCTGCAGTGCACTTCCAAATATGGTCATTTACGTATATCGCAGGATATCTGTCATGTAGGATGACAGATATTGAGGGCTTCCTTACCATATATGGGCATAGTGACAATTTGTTGAATAATAATATTCTATATTTTGTTCTAGATTAATCTGGATTGTTCAGATTTTTGGCGGGAATTTGTTTGGTAGCCGCGTCTAGTTGCCGTGTTGTGTTTTTTTCTTCGACAGGGAAAACCCATTTGAACTGCTAGCTGTCTGGTGTTGCCGACACACGCGTGGAAAGGTATATGCTAAAATTAATTTAAAAACCAATACCAACCCAAAGAAAAACATTACTCGTTATACAGAAAAGACGCCGTTTGGCCCGATGGGCTTGCTTACTGCAAACTAGGTTTTTATGGGAATGTGTTGTTGCGTTGCCCAAGGGGGTACACCGGATTTCAAATGACGGGGAGGTGCGAAGGATTTTTTTGAGGCTTTGAAATTCACTATTTTGTTTTTTTTTTGGTAAGAAAATTTTGCCAAGTATTTTTCAGGTAGTTTGTATGAGTAACTACTAGAACTGAGAAAATTTAATATGACGGTATGATAAATAAACAATCAAACGTCACCATTCAGAAAGTACCATTGTTCTTCGTTGTTGTCATCGAATCCCTTCTGGGTACTTGTTAGACTCCAAAATTAAGTATGGGATACTTTGGTTGCTTCATTTTGGCCCAGGGGATTTTTTGCACCTCCCGGGGGGGGGGGGGAGGAAAGATGTTGGTGTTGATTAAACTGGTTGTAATCATATTGTGCAAAACATTTGATGTGCTGCTATAAAATAATTGCTACTCATCAATGTTTTGAAAATAAAAGTTTACCAACTGTATTTCAATTCAGGATGACTGAAAAGAAGAAAAGTGCGAGGTTCACAGATCAGATGAACCACGTTTTAATAGATTCTTACTCAAAACATCAAGTAAGTGCTATTGCAATGACTCTGGGACATTTTTGGAATAATTTACTTGACGTCTTTATCCCAAATACCCCTTGAAGATATGGAATTACATATACTTATAGCAATTTCTCACATGCTAGGTACGCAAGGTTTGTGTAGAGCCTTTCAATCATTTGTAAACAGAAAATATTATGAATCTGCTGAACTACATCTTAGTTTATTTCTAGGCATAAGTCTCTAAAAATATTATTGTAGGTTCTCTAATTTGTTGGAATTTCTTTCCAGCCCTACAGGAGGATTTGTGCCTAAGTGTAGATATAGATTAAAATTTGGAGAAACTTTCAGAGGTGTTTCAGTTTTGCAACTCTCTGCAAATTTGATGCACTGAAGTTACAAATTTTATACTTTTATTGTTCATGTAGAGAAAAGGTATGTTTGGAGGGTTACATTCTGGGCTGTTGGATGTTTTTGGGTCAAGGCTTAATTACATGGTGATAGAAAAGGTATTTGTACTGATGGTTTTATATTCTTTTTTACCTAGGCTATTCTCAAGTCAAAATTTTCCAACACTGTGACTAACGAAAGAAAGAAGCAGATTTGGGAAAGCATAGCTTCTGCAGTAAATGCAGTTAATGCTGGGGAAAGAAAAACCATTGAACAAGTAAGTACAATTATTAACTGAGTTTTGGTAACTGATGACACTGATTTTTAAGATCAATGGGGGATTTACGGAGATATTGCAAATTTGAGCATACATGTAGGATTTCTGTATGTAGCTGTTGGTCCCTTTCTAGATGTACTTCTAGTTTCTAAACAATTATAATAAAACACTGTCAAGGTTGTTTATCTTTGGAGAAACTTCATGTACAATATTTTGGGCAGCACTCTGTTCTTCAAAGATTTGTGTACCGTATTTATTCGATGCGCATGGCACTTTTTAAATTTTGTTTTGAGACTATCGGACCCCAGTCTGCATGTCTTTTAACTGAAGGTTTAGGTTTGATAATACTTAAGTAATATTTTACATTGTATTTTTAGGTCAAGAAACGATGGGGAGACTTAACTACATCTGTTAAGAGGAAAGAAAGACAAGCCAGACAGAATGAAATTAGAAGGTTAAAAGTGACTGGCAATGGGAATTTACCAGATGATCAGGTAATAAAAATTAAGACAACTTTTGAGTTTTATGTCAGTGGATTACATGCACAATATTTAAAGTGCTCTATGTCTGAACTGCCATAGTACATTATTATAATGACAAAAAGTGAATAGATTTTAATGTGATTTTGCCTTCTTGTGCAGGATAGCAGTGAATTGCTTGGACACCCTGTGGCACCTGCCACAAGTGATATGTCATCGCCAGAGAGGCTGGTGGCTGATGTTCTTGGACTGGAGGTCTTCCTGGGGATAAGTGGTGGAATGGATACACTTGGTAAATATAATATTGGTTAATACAGGTTTAGAGTTTAACAATCAATTAAGTCAGGTCATATTCTAGCCTGCACAATAAATTGCAAAGCCTGCGTGCAGACGTCTCCTATTTCCTTTGCTTCACGCAAACAGAACGGTACCGTGTTGACAATATCATGTTATCTGTATGGCATGCATTAAGGGGGCATTAATATCAGTATGACAAGTAATTACAAGTAAAAATAAATTCCTTATGTTTTGTGCTTTACAGTGACACTGTGGAAAAAAGATGAATGTATCCCCTCTTTCTCAAGTCAGGATTCAAAGTTTGAGGTATGTAAGTTGACATTGGTAATGTGGATAAGAAACAAGAAAAAATGCCCCTTTCATGTGGGTGCAGCAAGCACCAATATACAGTTTTGATTCTTAGGCTCATTAAGTTCGAAAACTTAAACAGGCCTAATTAAACAATAGGTAATAAGTTTCCAGGTTCTCTTTATTCATAGTATTATCCTTGTTTTGTTTCTCTGATAGAAAGAACAGAACAGCACTGAAGTACATGTAGCTAATTATGAAGATCAACCTCATTGTTCTGCTGTCAGTTTGAAGGTATTTATTTTCTGTATGTTTGTTGTTGTTGAACTTAAAGAAATATTTTAGTCGAATATACCATGCATTTATTGATAAGGTGGCTAGGCTTGGTCATCTCTGTTCCAGATTAGAACTATTCTTTTTGTTTTCAAGGATTCACAAGATGAGGTGGAGGTGAAGGAGACTGTTTTAAGTAAGAGGAGACGTAAGAAGACCCTTGCGGATGCGCAGTTGGAGGTTGGTCCCATGGAGTTTTCTTCTTTCTTCTTCAGTCAAACTGGTATTATAAATTTTCTTTCTTGTGTCGTTCAAAAACCAAACTTATTTTAAAATTTTTTATGACATTTTCAGTACTTTGAGGTTGCAACAGATTATTATAAATTAAAGATTGAAAAAGTAAAACTGGAAATGGAAGTGCTGACAAAGAAGCAAAAAGAAGGTAATTCAGATGACATGTTGCTTTATTGTGACATCTTTAAAGCTCATATATAAGACATTCCTATGTAATTCCTACAGTTGGATGACCCCACATGTAGGGAAAACACACACTTCCTTGTTTGCTGATACCTTTGTGAGAGTTGTCAGCTTGCACTGTGTTATGAAGTGAGTGGCCATTAATAAGTGGATTTGGACAGCTGAGCTCTGGCCTATATTTGATATTAATTTGGACTCTTTTCTTCTCTCCAGAATAGACCTTTGGGCAAGAAAAGTATGTAATTTGCACAAGAATTTAATAAAGAGAATTTAAGAAAGAGAAAAATTTGTTTGTTTCCTGACCTGAAGGCCTAAATTCAAAGAATAAAAAAATTGTTACGTTTTTGGCAAAAAAAAAACAACTTCTTTTACCAAGTGTACTTCAACCTTTCACTGGGTAAAGGGATGTCTCCCATACAACAGTGATGAGGTTGTATGTAGAAGATTTTGTAAATAGCTTACAGCTACTAGAATTCCTTTTGTAGGTGACTGGCTTGAAATTAAGCTTTTGAAACTTAAACAGATTTTTGTCTCTTAATATAATTATGATATAAGCACCCTTGTCATTGTTATATGGCAAACACCCCCTCCCCTCCCCTCCCTTCTGAGGAAATCCTGTTGCAAGATTGAGAGTTTTTGTTTATGTTCTGGCAAAAATTTGTTCTTGGTTTGAAATATTGAAATTTTGCAAACAAGGTTACTTTTTATAGGTCGGTAAATTAAACAATTGCACACTACGAAAAGACATCACAAATTAGTTCTTGTCTTCGTGCACTACCAGATTGATTGCATTCATAATTTGCAGAAGCTTTGATTGTCATCGGTGCTGCCATCATGATACTATTGAATTACATGTAATAAAAAGAACCAGGTCTCATGAAAACAGACAGTTTAAACAAGTAAAACAGTGTTTGACAGTGTTCACACGAGGTTAGGGAGTGTTCATTACATATGGTTTTGGGGAGGGGCTGTCTTCTTGAAATTAATACATATTTCCATGATTTTCCTTATATCTTAGTTCAGTTACTTGCAACACAAACTTAAACTTGTTTGCCCCCCCCAACCCCAACAGATGGGTCAACACTTTCATGCCTCCCCCCCCCCCCATGTCAAGCCTTTTGACACCCTATTTAACTTGTACCCCAAACCATAAACAATAAACACTCCCTCCGCAGTGCATCCAAGAAGTGCCCATAGAGTATACAACACTATGAGAATACATCATTAATTAGTTCTTGCCTCATGGCAGTGCCAGATTCACTACTTGGTGGTTCAGTAGAAACTTCATCATTGTCATGACCCTGCATTACTCCCAGGTCTTCTGGTAGTTGGGTCTTATCTAAAATGCACATATTATGAAGAACAGCTGCTGCCAGAATTATATTGCAGCAGCGACTTGGAGAGAACTGCATGGCTCCTCCTGAAAAATCCAGACAGCGGAATCGTTGTTTAAGAACACCAAAACATCTTTCGATGACATTCCTAGTTTTGGTGTGGCTCTTCTGGTACTTCTTCTCCCCACTGGTGACCACCTTGTCTGGGTGGAAAGGAGTCATCATATAGGGAGTGAGTGCATACCCTCGGTCTCCAAGTAGCCATCCATCTCTTCCGCCACCAGACTCCAAATGGATCTGCAACAAGCTCGAATTAAAAATAGCTGAATCGTGTGCTGCACCTTGCCACTTTGCAACAATGTTCGTAAATGCCATGTTGGCATCGCAAACAGCCATGACGTTAATCGCATGATACCCTTTTTGACACACGTACAAATGTTCGTTCTCATGGGGGGCTCTGATAGGAATGAGTGTACCATCAATTGCACCGATCACTTTGGGAAAACCAGCAATCTCGTAAAATTCTCTCATGGTTTCCTGCAATCAAAAGTGAGGAACTTATCATACCGGCTACACTGCCATTAATTTTGAATTTACTAGTTCGAATTCCATAGAGCGAACTTTAATCATACCATTTTCCTCACGTTGTGAACTAAATGGTAAACTCGGAAAACACGCAATTTTCTAAGTTGAAGCTGGGGATGCACTTAAGAGGTTAGTGGAGCAAAAATGAAGCCAGAGTATATAAAGCCGATTACATTCGTCGATCTTTTGTGTACACGCGTACTCTATCCACTATCGATTTCCGGTGTGCATTTCAGCATTTGTGTAAACATTTGATTCAAGAAGGAGAAAAATTAATATTTCCCTTCCCTACAAATTGTTATGTCAGTTTTATATGTAGATTAATGTCGCCCCGGCCTGGAGAAGTGATGCTAAAAACGCCTCAAACAGTTAAAACTGTGCAAGTCCTTCTCGACGACAAAACAACAAACGCGATGCGGACCGCCGAGAAATCAGTTTGTGATGATTTGTTTGCTTATCGTAGCAAGTATTTTAGGGTCTTTTAGCGCCTGTTTTCTGAACCTGATACAGTGATGAATTGTTTTACATGTCTTTATGCGAAGCTATGAATGCCTTTCAGAGAACAAACATGGATTTATAGGGCTATCCTTGACGACAGGCCAAAAAAATTCTTGCGATATCTCATTGCCACTTCGTGCGTGCACTTTTTGAAAAACAGCGTGAACTTGAAAGACGTGGCAATGTATCGTTGTTATCACCAAAAATATATGAATTATTATTTACATTTTTAAATGTAAATAATAATTCATATATTTTTGGTTAAAACTCTTCTGGTGTTGAAGGGAAAGTTATCCACTCGCTGGCCAAGCTACATAAGCATTGCGAAACTGCGTGGACAGATCGACTTGCGCTAGCCTTGCAGATACCCATCGTATCTCCGATGACTTTTAGAAAGCTCCCACTGGCACAATAGCGCAATGCTGTTAAAACCTGAAAAAAATGAAAATGCTCGTCACTTTCTCTGCTCCTTGACAAAGAGGCAATTTTCACAATACAGTTAATGGAAGTAAACTTTCTACTATCAAGCTAAGGGCTAGTGAATAAATAGAAAATTGCCCACCTGTGTTTCCGCGCTCAACGGAAAATTTCTGTTAGTATCACGCTCAAGTTCAGTCTCAAACTTGTCTACTAGCCACTTAATTCTTTCGGGAGACAACCTGTATCTTTCGATAACTTCATTTCTTCTCATGCCATGTAGAACAGTTCTTTCTGCGTCACTTCTTTTCTCGCGAGGTGGCAACATAACTGCCGCCGCAGCCGCCATTTTGTTTACAAAACTTTTCCCGAAAGAAAAAACAAAAGTTCTCGGGACACTCTGACCGCCCGTAAATTTACGGGGGAAAATGACGCGATTTTTTTTGGGCCCGAAATTTTCGTGCGTTTCGAGAAACACTAAAAACTGTTTTCGGGAGCTTTTCGGGTCACTTTTCGGGTCCGAAAAGTTTTCGGGGCTTTCGAGAAACGCACGCCTGGTCACTACAATGGCGACATGCGAACGTAAACTATTGACTTTCATGTTGTTTTTCGCTGTGGGTGCAAGCCCGAAACTACGAGGTGCAAAGGTGTAGAAACAGATAAAACTATATTGAAGCTGCTCTGGTGATGTCTGGAGCTTAAGTTTTTCAAAATTCGCGACCGGAAACCGAGTTTGTTATTGTTGTCAATAGTTTTCAATGGGGGATGACCACTGAAGCATTGACAGGGCCGGAAGTAAAAATACAGCGCGTGCGCAGTGCATTTTGCCGCAGCGAATACGCGTATAGCTGCATAGAATCCTGCTAGGGAGATGAATAACTGAATTATCCCCCACCCTTCAATTTCACGTCTTTCAGTAACAGTAATATATTTAACAGTAAGGCTTATTTCTTTTGGTCCCAGCCATTTTCCCAGGTGTAATCATCATGGCCCACAAAGTAATGTTAGTAACATGTAAAAAAGAACAGGAACAAGGGAAAATTGAACTCAGTGATACATTGATCGAAATATCAGGCAAGGTCAAAACCAGGGCGGAAAAAGGTTGGGCGATGAAACGAGCTTGTCCGAGCAAAAAGGTGTGATGCAGTGGACTGGGATCGAATTGGGTGCTAGACCAAAATTCAAAATTCAAAGATCCAAATTCAAAATCTTAATAATCTATTAATAGTTTCCGAAAAACGTTAACTTTGGGTTATCTTTTCTTTGTCTTTTCCGCCTTAATCGATGCTAAAAAACTGTCTAAAAACGAGCAGAGCAAAGTAAAAAGATGGAAAATGGCGTTTGGATGACGCGTGGCATGACGCGTATTTATAATTCGTGCAGCTCGTGCAAGGTTAATCAGGACACGTCCCTAGTTAATCATAACTATAACAAAATTCTCGAATGTGATTGGCTATCACCAGCCATGATTTGAGCATTAATAGGACAGTTAGGACAGTGTAATTGGACAGTGTACGCGTCATGCCTAAGTAATTGGACAGTACGCGTCAGAGCGCACGCGCTAATGGATCAGTTACACTTGAATAAGTTCTTTTTACGTATCGTAAAACTGTTGTTAATTCCTTCTCCAGTACGTTTTCTCCCTTTTGTTTTGGTAATTTTGTTATAGATATGATTAATTGGTAACAGGACTTCGTGTCGTCCAATTCGGTCTGTAATCATACTCGTGATTAAACAAATCGGACTCTCGCTACGCGGTCGTCCGATTTCGTTAATCACTCTTATGATTACAGACCGAATTGGACTCCACTCAGTCCTTTTACCATTATTAATTGATTAAATCAAATCAACATTAACACCGCACTTCTTCTTCTTTTTTCCCCAAAACCTCTCCTATTCTTGTCTGTTTCTTTAGGCACTACAAATAGAATTGCTCCTCAGTTTAGACGGTTTTCTTTGCTTTGTTTTTGTGAGATAAAGGGAGGAGAAATCTGCAAATTTAATTTCACTTTTAATTTGTTTACATACAGTTGGTGGCGTGGCGACGAATCATCGCCATGGCGCGTTGCAAGGAGGCAAAGTTTAAACAGTGTTTAAAGTTGCAAAACGCCACTATCTCCAAATATCTCCAGCTAATTTTTTATTATGTCATGTAAAATTTATCGGCCTTTAATATATGTAAGATTTAGCGTGGAGTAATTTGGAGCTTTTTTAAAAGAGACGAGGAAAGACAACCATGTCATGTTTTTCGGCAAGAGCAAGCATTCAACACTCTCAAATTGAGCGCATTTTTCGGGAACTTACTGTGAAAAAGATTGACTAATGTCCACGCAGACATAAGCACTTTAAGCTGTGAGCCAGGACTGTGAAAAAACGTTTTAATCATAGTGCACGGCAGGCTGAAAAATAGAGAGAGAAATGAGATTTCTGGTTTGTTGAAAGGTAAATTTTGCCAGCCACCAAACGCACCGGAAGCGCGGAAAGAGCGCTCGTGCCAGCCCGTCTCCGCATCACACATCGCTTGAAGAGCGGACTGCTCGTTTCATCGCCCAACCTTTTCCCGCCCTGGTCAAAACAGTTCAATCTGAAGGGCGATTTACACGGTGCGATTTTTACTTACAACTCTAGTATGCGACTTCCTCACGTGATGTCTGCAACACGAATCGTGTCGTCTAAATCAGGCGTACGACATCTCCACGATAGTTGTACACAACACGAAAAATGTCGTAGGATTTTCAAACATGTTTTAAAATCACACGACAGTCGTAGCCACAATCAAAATGTTAGAATGACGAGTTGTACACGATCTTTGCATGACGCAAGCGGCGCGTGCTACAAAAGTCGCATACGACAGTCGTAAGCAAAAATCGTACCGTGTAAATCGCCCTTTAGAAGTCCAAGGAAAAGCAAAATGCAATGGACGCAAAGACGTCTTTTAATCCGTGGTCATCACTCTACATTATGGCATCCACATTGCTATAACTCTCAGAACTAGGGACAGAAGATAAAGAACCCAATTTCAGACCTTCTAAATTATTTCCATGGTTCCTTGAAGATGCAGGTTCTTTGCTTGCAGATGGTTCCTCCTTTGGCCTCGCTCCATGTCGATCACAGCCGGGAGTTGTCGTTGCTTTCGTGGTTACCGAAGCAGAGTTATCTTTATCAATTTGCTGCACAGCACAGAGCTCTAAAGGATCTTTTGAGGGCTGGTCTGGTTCAATATAAAATAGAAAACAATACAATAAGGCTTTTGTAAAAAATATCGCCCGAAAGACTAGATTTACCGTTGATTGCATTGTTGTGCACCGACCCAAGTTTTTCAGACATGATTCGCACGTTATGTTTCGCCCTTCCTGATTCGCCCTTAAGAACAAAATGGTAAAGGAAATTTGTGGATCTTTCGTTTCTTCATAAATGATTTTGTCTTCAGCGAAGGAAAGCATTTACTCTGTGAACTTACTTCAAGCACAAATTTATTTTACCGTCTTGACTATGGACAAATAATGGATGGCTAATCTGTTTGAACAATCCAGGTCTAAAACGTGTAGTGAAACCGTAAAATAATCTAAATTTAAATCTTTAATTGGTGTAACCCACAAAGACACTAGGTGCAACAGTGCGGATGTGTGACTGCCTGTGAAAGTAATCAAATCGGTGAAAAAAAAATAAAATGCCAGAGCCTAAACTAGGCCGGTGACGGCTAATTTGAAAGCACCCACAGTCCCTTGAATGCCACAACCTCTCAGATGAAATACCTTAAACAAACAGGTTTACTCACCGTAGACCACATTCTGCATCATTTTTACAAGATCGTTACATTGCGTCCCCGGCTGTACTTCTCTGCATAGCGTGCTCGCAGTTCTCGACATTCCTGAAGTGCTGCCTCACTGCCTTTCTGTCGAACACCTTTGATGGCCTCAGCCCAGTGTTCTGGATCTTCTGAATCTACAATGAATGATCGTCCACTAGGTATTTCTTGTATGGCTTCTCCAAATCCACTGTTTTGACTGACAAGAAATGGCAGTCCAACAGACAGCGCTTCCAGGGCTGTTAAGCCGAAGCCTTCTGTTCTGGATGGAACAATGGCAACATTCGACGCACACAAGAGTGTATTCAGATCTTCTCTATTTTCAATAAACCCTTTCACGATCAGTTGATTTCGACACAAGCCTTGCTTGAGTAACTCGTTTGGCACTTGGGTTTCGCTTCCACTGGGTGCCCCTACAAAGGTGAGATGATAGCTTCTATCATTCAGCTTAGCAACTGCTCGAGCAGCAATGTCGAATCCATTAAGCTCAAAATCTTCAGAGTCACCACGTCCAAATACCAGGATACGAAACTTCTTTCCTTTTCCAGTGGACGGATTTAAAGAAGATAACTCGGTAAAGATACCTGGGGTAAAATTGTAAACGTCTTTCCCACTCGAGGTGAGGTATGCAGAGTAGAATTCATGTAGTTTGGGTCCAACTCCCACAACAAGATCAGCAATTTGACACAGTTTCAGCTCATTCCATTGTTTTTCTCCACCTTTAGGAATGGCATCAGAATACAGTTTGTACATTGCAAGCTCTTCCGGAGCAGTATGCACAACTTGCATCCAGTTACAATGGTGAGATCCCCTTATTATCTGCGCTTGTTTACCAAGTATTACGCCATGTCCGATGACAAAGTCGATGGCGAGATCTTTTGGTGGAAAGGCCAACCAAACAACTGGTTCGAAGCCAGGAAGCTCTTCTGCATCCACTATTTTCACGTTAAGACTTCCAGCTTCTTTCTTGTCCTTGTCAGAACATTCGGGTACAAGGAAACTGACCGATACATTGGGGTGTTTGGCCAGGTGTATAGCCAGCTCTTTGTTCATTGTTGATAAACCACCTTTGGAGGATTTCCATTCGCTTGCTAAAAGTGTGATTCGTAACGTTCTACTTGTCATGTTTCTTAAAACAGTACTGCTCCACACTCTCCTGTAACAAGAACAACGACAAAATATATATATACGAGAAACACAGACTTACCTACGACAAAAATGTTAAGAAAAACAGAACATCCGGGGTTAAGCATTTTCTTTTACTAGAACTACAGTAAACAGAACTACAATAATTATATTAAGAAAGGTTAGATAGTTTCCCTATTTCATAACTTTTTATACTGTCAGTCCCTTTTAATATTGCATTTTTCTGTCTAGCTTTTCTATTTCATCTGATTTCCTTTTATTAATAATACAGTTGTAAATTAAATTAGTCTTTTTTATAATCTATGGGAGGGCCGCAATTTCATCACTTTTAACTGTAAAGTGCTACCCTAGTAAAATAAAGTTTTTTTTCTTCTTTTCATTTTTTACTCCTGCTCGTTTTACATTAAGGTACACTTCGAGCTTATTGCGCTTCATGAGCAACAAACTGATATATGCTTCATAACTAAGCTGTGACAGCACTGATCAAACGGTATTAACTCAAAACGCTTCCCCCTTCAAATGCTCGAGCACACAATTATTTTATCGCTACTAGTAGTGGATAAGTTATTTTTCTGTCGAAAACGTTTTTCAACTTTTTTTCAACACAAAGATGATTCCCTCGTTTTGAACTGCGCATCCCTACTGCGTATAACATTGCGACATCAAAATGGCGGGCTTTTGTGAAAAAAGCCGGCTTTTCCCACGATAGAAAAGGGCGTTTTCACTCTATTAAAGAAATAAACCACAGAGCAAAGCTGAAAAAATTCTCGAATGAGAGGTTGCCTGAGGATAGTCAAGAGTTGTGTTCGGTAATGTATGTATAAGATGAGTGGTAGGCGTGTTGTCGAGCTTGACTTGCTCGCTAAATCAGTCACTTGATATATAGTGGATGTAAAACGTGTGCTGAGCAACTGAATTTGTCAAATATTGCTGACGAAACGCTGTCAGGACTAGGATCCTTCCTCTAAATTACCTGCTGTAATCCAGATTGTGGAAAGATTTTGAAACACGACCCAGTCTTCGCTCGGGTATTTAATTTCATGAAGATTGAGCTGTGGACTCTGTGAGCGCTACCGCAAAATTGAGCACGGCGACCCAATTTTTTATTGTATAAATTCAATCAGGACAGTGTTCCGAACGCAAAATTAAAAAAAGTTGGCAAAAAACTTGGATCAGATTTTGTACAGTTTACAGAAATCCTACGGGCAACACCCATCTAGGGTAGAGGGCCGCACATCAAGATTCCGTCGTCACCGTGTACTTTTTGAATGTCAGGTAAATTTGAAGCTTTTTTGGACATGGTTTGTACGGCACAGATGTCTATACATATGTATAAAGTCAACTTATGCATGAAATATCAATCTGAAGTGGAAATATTGAGCATATTACCTTCGCGCAGTTATGGCTGGAAAATGCCTTTGAACACAGCATTCTTCATAAGAAACAAGGAAGCAAGTGGCATACAGGGACACCAACCTGAGGTATGGCCATAACCTTACCTTACTGTATTCGTCAGCAGTATACAACGAGCACGGTGACCACCCATTTGTATTGCCATTTTAGAACCTACATGACTTGCTGAATATCCGTTTCATTACAAATCTATGGCAGCTTCTTTTTTCAGGGAATCACCTTAAGTTACGTGATAAAAAGGTAGAGGAGAGGCTTTGATTTCTCTAAAAAGGTCACCTTTAAAGAAAACCTCCCTCCCTCAAGTTTTGAATGTGCAGTAAGGATGCCCAGTGCCACTGATGGCACTGATGAAATCATCTCAATAGGTAGCAGAGAAATATCTTCTTTTTTTTTTACCTGCACAACAACAAAAAACAAAAAGCAAGGGGTTTGCTTATGAAGACATAAATAACAAAACTGTAGCAACAGCCGCAATAAATGGACATGAAATCCCCTTCGTTGATGAAATATTTAGGACTTTCCTGCTGAGCCATCTTCCATTCCTGTTAGGTAGAACAGTGATTAATATTATTATTCCACTCTTGTGCCACTTTACCATGTAAGGTCAAGAGAACGCGCAAAATATGCCACGGTATCGCACAGTAAAATCATGTATTGCACTGCAAAATCCAGGTTTCACAGGTTTTCTGGCCGAAGGACTGGAAAAACCAAATTTTTAAGTGTTTTTTTTTTCCAAGTGGAATAATAAATCTCTTATTCGATGGTTTAACATATAATACAGGAGGACATTTTGCCCATTGCTCGTATTTTTCCTCGCCCCTTTGGGGCTCGGAAAATACTACGCAACTTGCAAAATATCCGCGCGTATTATATGTTAAACCATCGAATAAGATGTATATCTGGCATCCATGCAATCTTGGAGGGAAAGGAAGATCGAGTTTGTCCTACAAACTGTTTGTGAGGTTGCAATTTCTCTTGAAGTTACGGTGCTGTAAACAAAACACCGGGAAAAACACACTCTGCAGCTGAAGTGGTGATATATCTAATTTGTGGTTGGCGCGAAAAACGAGGTTTACAGTCGATCTGGAATCTTCTCAACGACGTGAGGTGTAATTTATAACACTAATTGTTCAAGATGACTTGACAGTGATCGAGCTGTGACCGGTTCGGAGTGAGTTAAAAATTTGTTGTTTTGCATTTGTTAGGCTCTTCAGTTTATCTGCAGGCTCTAGCTTGTGTTTACCAATATTTAGGAGTCGTGTCTGTAAATGTAAACAATGTTTGAACTGATCAAACGAGGAACTCGTCAAACTCAGTATGTACTGAGTAAGTATGTTACCACAGAACATGTCTGACGGTTAGACGTGTTCTGTAGGACATGTTAATGCATATGTTCGGTTATTTACGGTTGTAATACGGATTATAGCATCGTTTCCAGCAACAACTGTTGCTGTTGTTGCAAGCTGCTACTTATGATTGGCGAAAGGAAGCAAGGATGTCCTAACCCTTATATATGAATGTCGCAAAAATAAGGAATTTTTATTCCTTCTTCCCTAGCAAACGCTTACTGCAACTGTAGTGAACTTACCCTCTACAAAAGCGGAAGCGATATTTCGGACATTTTACCGTCCTCTGACTGAGATTGAACCAAGATGTCAAGAAGAACGGACAGACAGAAGACTAAGCCATATGCAAGCTAAAGAAGTAGTTGAACATCACGGAAATTTCGTGTTCGTTGTAAGATCCAAGAACAGTTTCACCTACAATCCCGTCGCTCGGTCCTTCAGGTCCGCTGATCTGTACAACAATCAAACGAGCAAAGGCCTCTGGGT
Source organism: Siderastrea radians (assembly GCA_964017195.1). Taxonomy (NCBI): domain Eukaryota; kingdom Metazoa; phylum Cnidaria; class Anthozoa; order Scleractinia; family Rhizangiidae; genus Siderastrea; species Siderastrea radians. The sequence goes on from OZ024895.1 coordinate 42,612,786, forward strand.
ACGGCTGTTTTGGTCACACTAAATTTGCGAATTGGTCACGAGATGTTCCGAATGCAACTGCCCGATTCACGCCAGCCTTCTTGGCGGTAGCAAGCCAAAATTGATCACAAAGCCACTGACACACGGTTTTTTATTTGGTTTTCAGGACCAGGATTTAAAGATGCAGAACAAGAAATACATTGCAGTGATAATAGATTTGATTTTAGTTATTCCAATGTGGATTCCTCCATTAAATTAGGGACAACTGTCAGCAACCGATTAATGTTAGGGAACAATAACCTTTTTTATTTCTAGTTTACAAGAAGATTTTACGCTGTAATCTCTTCGATAACATACTTACGTGGTTCTTGCATTCGAAAGAAAAAGCAATGAAAGAACCTATGGAGTGTACTATAACCACCAAGCTGCTTGCTAGTTATATCCAGGGTCACGGTCAGTGGCCGGATTATGGGTAAGAATCTTTTTAGGTGAGAAAAATGAGAACATTTCGTACCGTATTTAAGAATTCACCTGTAAAAGCGTTCCAAGGCGTGCAAGCAGTGATATATACCGCACTTCAAGACTCAACTAACTCAACAACGATTTGACGATACGATTTGTGTGCGTATGTAATTTGTTTCCTCGGATAAGAGGAAGGGATGACTACAGTATGGAACGGGAAACGACCAAGTTCTCTTGATCAGAGGAGCCAATGTAGCCTGAGTGAAGGAAAGGCGATTTCTGTAAAAGGCGATTATATTTTAGGAACATAAATACGACTCCCCACATTTTAACACCTTTGCCAGTCAAGTTGTGTCTTGATTTGCAAGACGGTACATTGTTATTCTGGCGATTAGCGTTTTTTATCCCAAAAAGTACGCCGTATGAGTGGGACACCACTGCTTCACAGTCTTCGATTTCTTCCTTTGATTTTCGGCAGACTACTATTGTTACCGTGGACAATTTCCTTTGAAATTTCTGTGAAAATCTAAAAGAACGGTACGAGCTTTTAGTGACTAACAGCCATGGACGGAACACTAGATTTTGTAACTTAACTTAAGATGTCCTTCCTACAACCATGAAACTGAGGGCTGAAAATTTTTTTCCGTACGAACATTAAATGAATGGAACAGTCTACATACAAGTTGCAAAACATCTGAGACTTTTTCAAAACTTAAAAGCCGTCTATTAAATGAGTTTTTGAGGGACAAAAATTTATTAACCATTTTTTATACATCTGACATTTTCTACTTGTATGTTTGTATTACTATTATTGTTATAATTACTAGTACAAATTATTGTATTTTTTTGATTGATATTATTATAATCAATATTTTAGTCTGACATGTCAGGTGTCTCTTGGCCCTAATCCCCCGTGGGCGCGTCCACGGGGGATTAGGGCCAAAAGACGCCTTTTATTCATATTACCGATTATCGTAGCCTGCGACTAAAGCTATTCTTTTATCAATTAGAAACCTACAAATCTCATTATTGCATCTTGATTTAATGTTACCCAGAAAACTTTGCCTAGTAGAGTTAATAGCCGCACTTTTATTGAAAACAGCCTACACTTTGCTTACATTGTAATCTGTTACAGGTCTATAACAGGTCTGCTGACTTTCTTTCTTATTTAATTTAAAGGCTTAAAAATACAGGTGTAACGAGCAGCATCGACTTGGACGCTGATGCATTCCAAGATTGCTTGCAAATCCGAAAAAACGAACAGTTCAGCGTCAGTAATCCCCTGAAAAGTTCTCGTCAGATTTGCCACTACACCGTCAGGAACTCACCAGTTTGAGCAGCGGACAATCAAAATCTTTATATTCATAGGAGACCTGTCCATGTTTTAGACGAGTTTGAAACATACTAGTGTAAACATTAATGTATTACATTTACATTTACGGTTGGGTAAGTCATTACACGGAGCGTTAAATTTACGGTTGGCACTACATTTAGCGTTCATACACAGGGAGACTCCTAACATCGCTGATTACGTATACACTAGTGGAATGTAAGTGGCGATTTGATCTATCGACCTTCAAGTGAGGTATATAAGAGGGAAGGGAACGACATTATTATTAGATAGCGAAAAGTGTGATAAGAGAATTTGCTGTTGTTCTTCAGTAGTTTATAAACATAGAAAAGCCGACAGCAATAAGTTTGTAGGAGCCAACTTAATAGAGCTGTTTCGCATAAGAACACTCCGTATGTCAATGATTCGTTAATAGTGAAAACACCTTCTATTTATGCTATAACGAGAAAAAAAACACAAAGACATGTCATGCTTCGTCAACTTCTTTATTCATATATTACACTGGCCAATGTGAAAAAAGACCAGCTTTGAAAAAGAAGTTATATATTCTCAAACAGAACGATGTGCCTTTGTGCCAGAAAAGTACATAATTCGACAACGATCGGCTGGAACCATCGTGGATGGCGCCATAGGCTACCAACAGCCTGATATGTTTTCACATGCTTGATGGTGTGTTCGATCAGAATTCGACACTTTGAGTGTTTTCGATTAAATTTGCGTGCAAGCCGCTGTTCGTGTCTCGGCATTCTACGAATTTGTATCGCACGAAAAGGGGTGAGCAAAGGGGCAACGTCCGCATAACCTTTGTCGGCCAAGAGCGACACGCCGACCGGCAAATCGTAGTTTGTCCTAGGTCCAATTCTCTCCATTAAAAGATAATTTCCCGAATCGTTCATTGCACCTAAGAAACCTGCTTGAAGGAAGGCAATGTTCCCACAATTGTCAATGATTAGCTGGGTGTTCATTAAATGATAATGACGGTGGCCACTGAAAAACTCTGCTTGTGGTTCGCTTTGGGAACGAAATATTTCGTGGGGTGTGCCGTCAATATACCCTACAGCATCAGGAAACGAACGCCAATTTCCCCTCATGTTGTTCCACTCTGCATTAGGCGGCCAGGTTACCTGATTCGAAAAATAACGCCACAACACAGGAACGACACCATGGATTATACTTGATATAGTTGCGGGGCTCACATCAAAAAATAAGGCTAGAGTGTCAATGCATGGATATTTCCTGAGCCACATTAAAGTTAGAAGCACTTTATTTATGTTGCTCAGTTAGCTCATCCTCGATCTCTGTCGGACTCCTCCCCTTCTGGTTAACCTTGACAACTGTACTGATACACGGGTTGTTATGCTGACCAAAGTTTCAGGCAATTCTCCGGTGTTTAGCCAGAAAAGGAAACGTTGATTTTCTATGTCAGCAAAAACATTTCTTCCTCTGAAATCAGATCCAAAAAATGTCGGGTCCAGGCGCTGCATTATTGGCAGAAGTTGGTCTCCATGGGGGGGATTGACTAGTGATACCAGTAAAAGCAATACTGGTAAAATCCACCGTAATATTCCATGGCGTGAGCGGTTAACGGGCGGCGGATAAAGTGTTGAAAGAATATATAAAATATAAAGAACGAACTGGAAATTTCGTCTCAAGGTTCGTCTTCTTGGCATAGTGACTTGAAAATGATTTGGGCCGTGGGGGGAATTTGTACAAAAATTAATTACATTTTAGGAGAATGAGAATGTGCAAACTAAGGCCAAAGAAAGGGTTAACGAATCCCCTGTGTTTCACATTCATAGATACGGGATATTAGTTCTCTGGGGGGTTTTGTAGTTGGCTTTTGATCAATTGGCTTGTAAGTAAATGGGAAATTCCCATGGGCGATGATTTCTTTCACTAATGAATCTTGGTGAAATCTTTGTACCATCCAGTTGGTTTGTAAAATGCCGTGAAATTCCCATGGGGCCCATGGGCGATGATTTCTTTCACTAATGAATCAAGGTGAAATCTTTGTACCATCCAGTTGGTTTGTAAAATGCCGTGAAATTCCCATGGGCGATGATTTCTTTCAAATGAATCAAGGTAAAATCAGTGTACCTTCCAGTTGGGAGGAGTCGATATTGTTGTACAGATCCTCATTTGCTTTGTTCATGTCATACTGTAGCTGCGAAAGACTGAATGTCAAAAGTGCTTAACTTGCTAAATATTTGCTATATAAAGGCATCCAGAAAGATCCCTGATCACAACCATCGAGAGAGGTTCTAGCACTATGGCAAAAATTTGGAGGCCTGACGATTATGATCAGCTAAATGACGATGGTTTTCAAGGTATTTGTTCCAGACAAATTTTCTTTCAGCACCATCTCATTTCCGTGTATCTAGGAACTATAGATCCTAACGTATATATTTCTTTTAATTGCCTTACAGTTGAATCCCCTGGCAAGAGCAAACCTCAACGCTACCATGTAACACAACAAGAACAACGGCTGGTATCGAGAGCGTACCAGGCTTGCACCTCATGGGAAGAGATGTTTGCCTACGTTAAGACACGCGTAAGGGAAATGCCGGGAAACAACAAGACCCAGGAATATTATGGAACGGCCAGTACGAAATCCGCCATCCAAAGGATGAAGCGAATTATCAACCTAGAGCGAAAGCAAGGACACGAAAAACCCAAACAATCCACAAGCATGGCGGCCGACAGGGACATGCGCTACGCAAGCAAGTCTACGCCCGAGGAAAGGAGGCAGAGAAAGTTCAACTCAGCAGTATTGATAAGCAGTGAGTCAGAAGAAGAGGCCTCAAGCTTGAAACCGGCATGCGCAGAGCAAGATCCCGAAGAGATGACAAAAAGTCCCCCACTGAAACGCAAGCGGAAAAGAGAAGCACCGGGAAAAAAGGCTTACGAAGCGCATACTCAGATGTGCGACAGAGCCGTGAAATTGATGAGCAGAGTCCAAAAAATGATTGACGACATGAGCTCCGACTCTGATGACTAAAATTTGATATATATCTATGTGATGTTGACTCACTATCAGTTTGTTTTGTTTTTGGTTTAAAAAGTTGTGATTACTAGTTGCTTGAGAAAGAAAGTGACGAAGCATGACATGTCTGCGTGTTTTTTTTCTCGTTATTAGCATAAATAGAAGGTGTTTTCACTATTAGTGAATCATTAACATACGGAGTGTTCTTATGCGAAACAGCTCTAATATGTTAACCACCCGTTCATCTGTATTGTAGCGTAACGCCTTAGTGTGTGAACTACTTGAAGTTGTAAGTACACCTTTTGCTGTTCATTAGCGCAAAACGTACATTCATTTGTGCCAAGCGATGCATCAATAACTTGTATTGTACTTTCTTGAACACCGCAAGCAACATCATTGGTGCGAAACGACTTTCAATAGCGATATTTAAATACGCGCGAGCATTCAACAGTATCAATAGACAATCAACTAAACGACGGGACAATCATTTGGGTGGAACGTTATTTCATGTGCGCGCAATGAAAATTCAATAGCACCAATTGACAAACGGTTGCATTTATTGACAATCATTCAACCAAAAATGAAACTTCATTAGTGTTATTAGCATAAACAAGGCAATCTATAGCGCGTTTGGACAATCGTAGCCATTCGAGATTATATTCTTTAGTGCGTTTTGACAATCATTTGAGCGGTTCAAAATACAATAACACAAAAGAAAAAATCAATACTACTTTTGTATTTTTCTATGTTCATGGATCAAAAAATAGCTAAAACAAAAAAGATTGCTCAAGATTCAGCATGAAATTGCAGTATAAAAGCAAGTTTTCGTCAGTTCAATTTCTCTGTCGCTCCAGAAACAGCCAAAATGCCTCGTAGAAATCGCATCATCCTAGAGCAACGCAAAAGGATTATTCAAGCTTTTGAAAACACAAATGAAGATTATCTCATGGTGGCCGATACAATCGGTGTTAATCGTTCCACAGCCAGGAGTATAGTTGCCAGATATGTACGGGAAGGTAGAATTGCAGAGAGACCAAGGGGAGGACCAAATAATGTACGTGTCGATAACCAGATGAGGGACACTCTCAATGACATTGTAAATGAGAATTGTCAACTAACGCTGGCCCAGATAAACCAAGAATTACGGCAACGTCTTCCCGCCAAACCACAAATCCACGACCGTACTGTGGCAAGGACCTTAGACGGAATGCTTTTTCGTGTGAAACTAAGCAGACCACTCCCAGCAGAAAGAAACAGACCCGATGTCATCGAGAAACGATATGCTTATGCCAATTGGTTTATGGGCCATGCCATAGTGTAAATCATTCTGTTTTTATAGATGAATGCGGATATAATATTTGGACTTCTCGAAGCCAAGGCAGAGCGAGAAGAGGAGAAAGGGCCTACAGGCAAGTCTGTGGTCAAAGAGGAAGAAACGTGACGGTTGCACTCGCTATTTCACCGACTAATGGCCTTGTCTTCCACTCTTCAATCATTGGAGGAATGAATGCGCAGAAATTTAACGACTTCCTGGCACAGACGCGTTTAAATCTTGACCCAGATGAAAACGTCATTTTCATTTACGATGGTGCCCCAGCCCATCACAATCCAGTCAATCCAGGTGCAAACACTGAGCTGAAAAAATTGCCGCCTTACAGTCCATTTCTAAACATCGTGGAACAAGCAATAAGCTCCTTGAAAGCAGCGGTAAAAGCAGATATAAGTCGTCCCGCAATACAACAAGAAATGAATAATCGAGATGAAGCAAGAAATCGGGGCCTTGCTCTGGGCCATTACCGCACACAGCTGCTTTTGGAAGCTTTGAATCGAAATATTGGAACAATCACTCCAGCTAAAAGTGGGCAATGGTTCCGTTTTATGCAAACATATCTACCCCGTTGTATTAACAGAGAGTTTATCGAAGGCTGAAATTTAAATAGAAATGACAAGTAGTATTGATTTTTTCTTTTGTGTTATTGTATTTTGAGCCGCTCAAATGATTGTCAAACGCACTAAAGAATATAATCTCGAATGGCTACGATTGTCCAAACGCGCTATAGATTGCCTATGTTTATGCTAATAACACTAATGAAGTTTCATTTTTGGTTGAATGATTGTCAATAAATGCAACCGTTTGTCAATTGGTGCTATTGAATTTTCATTGCGCGCACATGAAATAACGTTCCACCCAAATGATTGTCCCGTCGTTTAGTTGATTGTCTATTGATACTGTTGAATGCTCGCGCGTATTTAAATATCGCTATTGAAAGTCGTTTCGCACCAATGATGTTGCTTGCGGTGTTCAAGAAAGTACAATACAAGTTATTGATGCATCGCTTGGCACAAATGAATGTACGTTTTGCGCTAATGAACAGCAAAAGGTGTAGTTAATCTTTAACGGGCTAGCTGACTTGCCAATGATGGATTGGCCCAGAACAATAATTAGATCATTGATAACCAATAGCAGTTTAGGATTGGTCGTCGAAAGATTACGTCATCTATGTTTAGTTTGTCACGCCACCATAAACCGGAATCGAGTTTTTCTTCGTAGCCTGTTAAAAACTTACATGAACGGGCTTCACACCTTTCGCTTTATCGCTTTAGACAGTGCTGATCAGTCCTACCAGTATGAATGACACTGTCATACATGACATAGACTAGTATTAAAAACTGACTTAGACTTCGCCTCCTGGTTGAACGCATTGAGTCTTTCTGTCATTTAATGGTTACAGCATCCGACTTATGAGTGATGGTCACGGATGTGATGGCTTAACTCTCATTAGGATTTATTATTATTTATTATTAGGATTTATTCCTTTACTCGTGACAAGCTGAATAAAGCCCGTTACAAAGACCACGTCTAAAGCTGTGTTTGTTTTAGTTTCTATCACGCTCAGATATGTTAACGACGCAAAAAATGACCAGTAATTTGCAGTAGGACCGACTGGAGTCCAATCCCGTCTGTAACTGATAGGAGGATAAATGTAAGCCTATTTATCCGGTGCGAATCGCACTGAATATGCTTCGAGTATCGGAAGGACACACATGAATGATATTTCCCACAAACAATCGCCAAAGAAAATCATTTAGACTGGGACAGAGACAGAATTATATTTTTTGGCTTCCAACTTTTTCGCCAGGTAAAATCACAGTTTTGTGACTTAGTTAAAATCATTTTTTTGGTTCTCTCAGTCTTTCCCACTGCTTCTTGACAAAGCCAACTGCTCTATTCTTGATATCAATACGTACTTTGTATTTTAACTCCCCTTTCTCGTTAGAAATAATAAAGAGCTCTGCATAACGTATCGCCCAATGGTCACGACCTATACTCGCCATAACGTACGGAGGAACTTGCCAACCTGGATAAATGAAGCGGAGATCACGTTCTTCGAGAGACACCTGTCCATCACGAACATAAGAATGCAACATCAAAACCTCATAGCCAGAATGAATTCCTTCCTTCCTGGACAATTCTTTTGACTTAACATCAACAGACCATCGCAGCGCACTATTTTTGTCTAATACGATTCTCACTTCTGCATCGGAAATGTCAGAGTAGTTGTCTAACAGACATTGAGTGATGTAATATGGCACTTGAAATCCGGAACAGCATATGCTAACATTTGCTATCTTTCCAAAGCGAAGTTTACTCTTCAGCATGACGGCTTCTACGGTCGAAGTAGAATAATCGGTGTATTTTGATGTGATAGTTGAAGGAGGAGGTTGTTGAACCACCGGGGCATCTCGTGATTGCCGCCTATTTTGGTTCCCAAATCCATATCCCGTTTCCCGTCCCGTAGATTGCACCACGTGACGTTCAGTTGCATGACCAGCGAAGAGTTGACCCGTTTCAGTAGCAGAAACCGAGGTGACATTGTTTGGTCCTTGAAAATCTCCAGGACGACCTCTCTGTGGCATTATCTGGGCCGTGGTTGATGTCGGTGTCAGAGACTGTGCCAAAACATCAAGATCTTCGGTCAGCTCTCCATCCTTCAGCCATGCAATAAACCCCTTTTCCCTTAAGACGCGTTCGATGGTGGTATGAACAAATTTTTGGTCATTTGGTGGTAAAAGAAGGCTATCGCAGACCAAAATGATGACACGTTCAGCTGAAAAAAAAATCATAAAGATGTATTTTTATGATGGCAACAGCCAGTGGGCTCATAGCCTAAGAAATCAGGTAACCTATCATCGCCCCATGCATGTCGAAACACTGTTACTGTGAAACAATCTGTGTATGGATATGTAGCTCAATGCCATCTAGTCTCCTTCGCAACCGCATAAAAAAAACCTCTTCCCCAAAACGAATTTTAAATTATGACTACGTATTTTTAGAAGGCACCTGTTTTCGCAGACTAAATTCCCCATATTTGAATAAATCGTTTATTAAAACTACATCTTGCAGTCGGGCGACTGAATTACATGAGTTTGAAATGTTAAGATAGAATATAGGAAATTGAACCCAAAAGTCCTTATACCCCCACAAAATGCCGGACGGTCCGCCACACGTTCTTAATTTGAGTCACCTTAAGATTTCTCAGACTTAACCATAGTACATCCAGAACATGAAAAAACCACTGAATTTTCCAGGAATATTCGCTCAGTCTTCGTTATTCATTTTTTGTCTAGACCTAACTTTTCAAAATGACCTACTGTCCCTGGAACGCCACATGTAGGTAAAGTGTAGCCCATCCCGAACGTTTGATTAAACGGTTTAAGAAAAAAGAGAATCCATCGACTAGTTTTAGAATTACAGCTCCAGTAACAAAGATGTTACTACTTCCAATAAAATGAGCATGTCTTAAACATGGCTTATTGTGACGTCAAAGATAATCAAATGAAGGAACTTGTGTGAAACTTTCCCGGAAAGAAGCTTTATGTTAAAACTATAATACAGTATGGTTGGTCTTTACAAATTAGCCAAAGAAAAGGCGATCTTAAATTTTTTTCAAGGTAAGTACTCAACCTCTTTTTTTTTTTCAGAAACACTCTCGTGGTCGAAGAAGGCACACATATGGCCTATAAGGGACATAAGTAAGGTCGTTGCAAAAGTTTAGGACTAGATGTCGAGAACAAGAGAGATGTGCAAAATTTTATGACGTCATTCTCGTGTTGTTATGGTGACATCGATGTCAATCAAACCAGCATTTTTGAAAAGTGAGTTTTGAGTTCTGACAGTGTATTCAAATGTTGGATGGTATGGTCTTACGAAATCAAGGCGAGCCAGCTAATTAACTTATTTTTTAAGGCTGAATCTTATTAATTTGAGATGGAATATATTAACGTCGATGACGTCATAGGCTATTGTCTTGATCTCATGAATAAAATGCGGGGGATTCTCATTAGCGGATAACCGGTTTGACTGGTTTGGCAATCACGTCATGTTCTATTTTTAGCTTGTAAGGGTCTTGATTGGTATAGCCGGTTTGACAGGTTTTTAGCTATTTTTGGCTCGATGACTTCATAGTATATTTTTATTGTTCTTAAGCCTATAAAAGCTTTATTTCCAGTTACAAGCAAGCACCAACTCGCATCTCATTTGTGATTCAAAATCACTGAACCGTGACGTTGTTGTGCAAGATTCCATTTCTTGCCGCTTTCATTGTTTCTGCAGACAGGCATTGTTATTTAAGAACAGAAAACTATTTTCGGTTCACTGATTCAAAATTGTGCATTTTAATGATGGCGCCAACAAACCAACTACACACAGATTTTAAGTGAAAATTTTATTTCAACAGACAAACGTTTTTCCTGTCTTATTAATAGGGAACTTAAGCAAGCACGACAGCAACGCCAAGGAAAACGTCACTTTAAACATAGGCACGCATAGCGTCCGTGAGCTATTTTGTAGCTGTCAAGAAGAGGTACAGAAATGGTTGTTGAATGAACGTGCGTGTACCAAGGTACACTATTGGGATGTTGTTTATTTGAGTAGCGTTGAGCATTCGAAAAGTATTGGTTTTTAGACAGAGTTTACCTTATAAGTGGAGCTGTGTCCGACATTGTGCAACCTCGTTCCCAGGGCTTTTACAGAATGAGGGTGATCAAAGATCAATGTTTGAGTTTATGTTAGTGGTTTCGAATTCGTATACGTCATTGATCAATAGATGGTACGCTAATGCGTACAAGTGTGGCTTCAACTTACGACAAAACAAGAAGAAAGTGAGATAAAATCTGTAAAATATCTGACAACAGTGTGAATATGGGACAAACAAAATAATTCAAAACAGTCCTTTCTGAAGCTCATTCTCAGATGTTTCTCGGAAGCTCAATGGATTGAAATTTAATTTTGTGGCTTTCAATTATAAAGATTATTTTTCCATGGACAAATATTTTAGATCTAGTAGGAAGCGTAACTTGTCACAAAAATTAATTTAGTAGTGTTTGAACCAGAAGAGAATAGCCGATCTTGAAAGTCACGTACGTCTTCTTCTTGCGTGACATCATGCTTGACGAACGTGGCAACTCCCGTATCCAGACAAATATATATAAGCTCTGTTTTATTTTCCACATTATTTCACACGGACTTACATTTTGGAACACACGAGTAATAAGCGTGCCTTGTTAGAAAAGATCATGCCATTGTGTGACTTGTGCAACTCTTGCGTGACTAGTCACGCAGCAAACTGTCAAAAAAGCCAGAAACGTTGTACGTGCTGACATACCATGTGGCACTAATTTCTTCCGGATTCAAATTTTTGGGATCTTCGTGGTTTTTTCACGATCCGCTACAAAAGTTCCCGCGAAAATAATAATTCCTGCAAAAATTTACTCCACTGTCGAAATTTGCATACAAACATCGCCTTTTACATGTGATTTAATATTATGTTGGTGCCCATTTATTTAAGCCGTCTCTTTCGTACAAAAATAAAACGAAATTAGAAGCAAAACATTCAGAAATAAAACGATGAAATTGCAGTCAGTACATTACAAGTATTAAGCTGTTAAAAGCTTTAAAGAAAAGGATCGTCGGAAGGTACTCCATTGATTAACTGATTTAACGTGTTATACATCTGCATGTTGTTCACCTGCATTCGATTGTTTATACTCAAAAAACGAGAATGTTATAATTTCAAAAAGAAGGCGGCTTCCAGAAAATCGCAAAAATTAATTCCAAGGAAGAATAAACAGTTTCCCCCCAATCGCAAAAATTAGTCCCGCAAAACACACAAAAAAATCGCCATTCGCAAAATTAAACTCCCGCAAAAATATTGGTGCCACACGGTAGTGGTCTCAGCTTCGCTGAAGCCACGCAAAAATCAGTGGTTGTGTTCAGCGAATAAATTTTGTTTTCATGAGCGTTTTGATGTGAAAGTAAGATGCAAAATTGGGTGAAAATAAAATTAAGGGATGTTTTTTTTTATGTAGAGAGGTGGTAATCGTTGGAATTTTAAATGAGCGAATTCGAGAATAATGGAGTGGTTCGCCTGTGTGGTAAACAACGTGAATTTTATCACATGGAGTACACGTGATCAAGTCAAGGCCAAATTTTGCTTTAATAGCTCCGGGGGTGGGGGTGGGGGGGATTTTATCGCACGGCCGGGCAGTCATGTGATAATGTTTGGTGTGGGTCGTTTCATGTGTAAAGAACGTGTTATGTTGATTGAGCGTGAGATCAGCTTACAGTTTAGTGTAAACAAGTGGTGTTTTGTCACGTACAAACAAGTGAAGAGACAAAGTTCAATGGCGAGTCACGAGACTTTCACGAGACTGTCAAAAGTTCGTTTTCGACGCTTTTTATTGGCTTTCGTGGCAGCTAGAGTTGTGTAACAACGGGAGAAACTTAAAAGGAAGCGGTTAATGAGTAAATTTATGCGTTTTTTTAAATCTGGAAAATGATAACCGATTTTTTTTGTCTGTAAAACTGTGAAACGAATCTTGCGTGGAGCTATTGCGTTTTTGTCTTCGTATTGGCGGTGATAATTGTTTTGATTTGATTTGATTGTCGTGCTGTTCATTCCGCTCAAACTTTGTACAAACCAATCCCGCTACCGCCACGCAGCCTAACCAGAAACCCATTTCTCTGGGAAGTCGCCTCTAACTTTGCGCTTAGCTAGTCGCACGTAAGAGCAACGTTTAATGCCACCCATACAATCTTTTTCCCTGCCGACCTTGTGCATTTGACGGACCTAGTGATCGAGTGGCATTGGCATTAATTTTGAAACCTACCAAATGGTGCGAACAATAATTCGTTTTAGTTCGAAATTCACGATTCTGCCCTTTTTATACCTTCAAACTACTTGCCATCTATTTACCATCATTTACTATGAGACATCCCTGCACAGAAGGCACGTTATTTCTCACACTCTAAAGTTGAACCATATAACTCCAAACGTAAGTTCTGCGCATGCGTACAAAGGATTTGTTCCAATTCTTATCTACCAAAACAAACGAAGCTGACAAATATTTCATAGACCGAACATCATAAATATCAGATAACCCACGAATTATTTACTAGAACTCGCTTCCACTCACGTTTAAACCAGGTTTGTGCTGACGATTCGTTTTCTAAGGAAGTCTACCACAAGGAAGCCAGCCATTTCTCTTTGATATATAAATATCCAACGTCAAACAAATGTAATCCGGACACTTTCGTCGTGTCGCTTTAGTAGCGGAATTTTCCGTGCGTTCTCATTTGCACTTTTGTTCCGGCCCCGACAACTAGCCTTTCGGTGAAATTCGACATTCATCGGGAATGCCGACCATGGTCCACCCAAAAACCAACCAAAGAACCAACCTTCCCACAAACTTGAGGCTGCATGCCGACTATGAGGCTATTTTGTAGACAAAATAGCTCAAAAATGACCTCCAAATATTTCAAACGTCTTCGCGATAGTTTCAACTCGTTCAATCTGTCTAATGTAGCCGAACAATCCGGGAGCTGACTCTGTAAGGAAGGCGTTACAGTTCAGGTAGAAGAAAAGAAAATTCACTGTCGTCATTTGGTCATTTCACGTTGTTGTTTTGCAGCGGACAGCAAAGAAATGTACCAAAATGGGTATCGCACGTGCAGAGGCATTGTTTTGCTTATAAAACCTTTTGTTTTGTGATGTTCTTATCAGCCGTCGCCGTCGTGTTTGCTTAAGTTCCCTAATTTCTTTGAGTCAACAGTATCCTAATTTTCTCATCACGGCCTCTATTTCCTCCTCCTCCTCCTCCTCCTCAATTTTATTCTCTCCTCCTCCTCCTCCTCAATTTTATTCTCTCCTCCTCCTCCTCCTCCTCCTCCTCCTCCTCCTCCTCCTCCACAATTTTATTCTCTCCTCCTCCTCCTCCTCCTTCACAAAATTGCCTCCTCTAAAAAAAATTTACTGAGAAAGAGAATTGAAATAAACTCCGTTACTGATGTTTTGAAGTGGCTGAGAAACTTACTGCTAATCAGAAATAAATCTTTAGTGAGACCATGGACACGGGTAGCTGCAGATGAATCCTGTTCCAAGCGGGTTAGTTAACGATTTTGCAGCTCACACTCGATGACTAGAACTCAGGCTAACCTGATTTGCAGAGAAGGTGCTTTAAAAGAGGTTCCACAATGGTGCAATGTTCTTAAACACCCACAAGGCAAGAGCCTGATAAAAATCAACTTATCGAGTTCACGATAATTCGCCCAGCATTTTCAGGGCAGCACCCCACCCCGGGCGCCCCCTGTGATCAGTGAAAAGGTTTGTTTTCCAGTTCACCAGATTTTTTGTCAGTGCATAAATTTATTTCCTAGTTCACTAAAATGTTGTCAGTTTGCAGAAAAAAATTCTTCGCCAAATGTGTCATTTTTCCTTAATTATTTTGTGCTCTTCTCAACTATGATATTTTCTATCGCGGAAAGGTTTCGACTTTAATTTAGACAAGCAGGCGTTACGAGTAGTTGCTGTTGAATGCCAAGATGCTGGAACTAGACTAACTTAAAATGGTAAATTAAGTTATCTTACCAACTCTATCCGCTGCTGTTTCTAGTAGGTTTTCGTATTCAACTTTTCGTTCAGGTAGGTTTTCGTACGCATCTTTCATTGTTTCCGCGTCCACCACCAGCACACAGATATTGACCACGTTTTCCTCTAAATATATCTTTACTTGGGCGGGTGAACGGTTTGCAATCGGAGGGAGTGCTGAAATATTTCGTTTGGAACGAACTTCCTCAAAAACGTGCCTCACACTCTGCATGGAGTCCTCCGCTACAAAACATCCAAAAATTGCCAGGGCTGGAAACGAAAGATGGTAAATACAGTTTAACACTTCATCAACGCAACAACTTATTATAAAACCAAAATGATGTTTTATAAATTAGCCGTCTTTCCTCCGATCCTGTAGGTTCTATTTACTATAGACTCAGTAAATTCTTGCGGACTAACCTTTTTGTTAAAAAAGGGTACCTGATAACCGAGCCAGTTAGTAAATTCGTTACTGGGTTTAGAATCTCCCCTGAGGAAAATATTCTTGGAAAATAATTTACCCTTCCATTGAGTTTCGCGTGGCTCGTTGGCTCGTGCGCCCAAAGATCCACTGATTTTGAGAAACTCAGAAGGTCTGTAAACAGACTTCACTTCAAGAAAAATTTGGTTCACGTCCGAGTAAGAGGAACCTGGGGCGAGCCGTAGTTGTGACGTCAGATCAAGAACCAAGAATTCCACGCCGCTTAGTTTTTAGCTGTGTTTCTCTGACTTTATTTGTTGATCGAAGCCTTCTGACCTTCTAGCTAATTCGAACAAAGTCATAGTATGACTAAAATTCCAATGTTGTAATCCAAAGCAGATACTGAGACGAGCTACGCGGATTCTGCTGATTTGTAGATGAATTTTAGCTCTAAATACGAGATTAGATGCGGAACACGAAGTCGACAGTAAACCGACAAAGGATGAAGAAAGTGCCGTCCTGCCCATATCTGCTAAAAAGCCGCTAACCAACGAAGAATGAATTGCTCAATGCAAAAAGGAAATAAAGGCAAACTAAGAACTGGAACAGCAAATAAAGCAACTTACGATTGGCCTTGGAGGGCCGCGAAGAAGCCGGAATGCTGAGCTTCGCCCGTGAGTGTTTACATTTTATTTCGCACGTTCGGTCTTCACGTTTGGTCTCGGTTTTCCTGCTCTCCGCTTCTCGCATTTGAGATTTATATTCAAGTTGAGGGAACCTCTTATAGAAATGGAGATTTTAATAAAGCATTCCTTTCTTCATTTATTTTACATAGAAGTAAATGTGGAAACTGCGATATTACTTACGTCTTGTCCATTTCTGTAACCAGCATTAACAATAACAACTTATAACACTAGAGAATCAGGAAGGCAATTATTTTCTAAAGGACAATGACGAGAATTATAAGCACGAGAGTTTGTTAGTATCGGTTCAACTGAGATTATCTTACCAATCACTTTTCTCGCATCAACGTGCAAGCAGTTTCCTCAGATCCCAGCGCGGGCGGAAATGTACAAATTATGTAAATCAACCGGCCCTCGCTTAACTCGCGACTCGAGGCTTCGCCGCTCATTGCTCACACTTCGATCTTCTTGAGGCCTTTTTTCGCACAAAAAATGGTAATAAAAGAATTAAGAAAGAGACTGCTCGTCCTCTACTTCAACGGAGGATATGAACAAGGGATTTCTGCACAGTAATGTTTTGTTATTCTCGAGTGATTTGATATGACTCAAGATAAAATTCTCATAGCGAGGCACGTTCATAGACTAGAATAAGGAATAATGGCAATGGTTTGTTATTGTGGAGAAAGCGCGTTCGGTTCTGCTGAAGGAGGACTTTCTATAAATACGGTCTTTAATTTTAAACCCTTCGCTGTTTTGGGCACCGCTTACATGTAATTATTTAGCGCTTACCGTGTAGCCAACTTGAATAATTCGCAAAGGTAATAATTTTCTGCGTACCCGCGTATCGCGGGTATTCTGTGGTTAATCGGCCGTTGAATCATTGGAAATACACAAAAAGCTATCGTTTGATCGGATATTTAAGTTGTTCATTCATTCATACCTTCTTCTGCGACAACAAATCTTTGCTTAAAATGCATCGAGTGTAGTATCGAGTGCTTGGAAGGCTGCCGCTTTGCTCGCTATTGCTTTACAAAATCCACTCGTTTCGTCCCTTCGCCTCTGGTCGCTCGTCGTCAAAAAATGCTGTATTTTTGTAGTGATACGCCTTGTGATTCGTTTCTTTGGTTACTATGTCTCGGAGCAATACGAACGGTCGACAGTTTTCTGTACATCTTCGAGAGCTCAAGAGAAATACAGCTCCGAAATACAGCTCCGCAGTCCCGCGAGACTGCGGGTTCTTGATTTGACGTCACAAGGTGACTAGTCCCATGCCCTCACTGCTCGACCCCGAACCAAAATGGTGTCTATTTTCGGCCGATTTTCCGTACTTCAACCGCGCACAGAAAATCAGGGATTAAACCAAATCAAAAACTTTTTGTGACGAAATGCTCCAAATGATAACAGGGTTTATTTGACGGGAAAAATTTTTTAGGGTTAGGTGCACTTTAAAGTTAATGAAGATGACGGACCGTCGCCCAATTATCGCAATTGTAAATTTTGATAAAAGAAAAATAGTAAATGCAATGCCTGTATTTATCTCAGAAGAGGCGCATTTCGTCTAAGTAATAGATAAAATATGAGCGGGAGACCTTTATGGGCATTTAAATGGGGTATAAAAGGTCTTCGAGGAATGGCAGCAGCGACGGCAAAATGCGTGTGCAATGTTAGAAGTTGTTGGAGTGGCCGATCTGAAATGCGAAGATATTCAAGATCTGACCGTTTCACTAGAGCACATGTCGGCAAATACGCTAAACTTTTGGTTGAGTAAGTTCATTTGTGAAGTGGCCAAGCAAAATGGAGAGCGTTATCCACCCAATTCGCTTTATTTGTAAATTTGCGCGATTGACCGTCATTTGATACCGTGATTGATATGCCAAACTAGTGATTGATTAATAAATTTTGTACAAATTTACAGGACTCGTCCTTAGTAAAGTTAAGCATACTAATTAGGGGAGTTAGAGATCTTTATAAAAATGAATCCTATTCAAAGTCATTTGAATAGTAATATATTATGCATGCAGGTCAGAAGTCCGTGAAAATGGGTTCGTTATCCCCTTGGCTCTCTTCTATTGGTCTGGCGGTAATATATTAGCCGCTCCCTGGCGTCGATAGCACATTGTGAGGTCTTTCGACGGTAAAACACCACGACGACAGTTCAAATGTCGCTTTATCCCCCGTCTTAATCGCACCGAACACAGATCGCCCGTTTGCTTTTTCCAATAAATTCTGTATCCTGCCTTCGCGATCAAGCAAGAGCTTAGCAGACTCAGCTTTCCAAAGAAAGCAGCGTCCTTTTTCTTCTGGCTCCTGGTACTTCTTCAAGTAGCTCTTCAGGTCTGTGTTTGCAGTTTCATTCGTTTTTCAGTTTAGAACCCTTCTTGTTTGCCGCGTCCATTTGCTGTCAGCTTTTAGTTTAATTTCATTGTGCGGCAGCGATATATTGGGTTTTGCGTTTTCGGGTAGGGCTTATTTCTAAGCTTTCATACGTTTTGTTTTGTTTCGTTCTTTGCTTTGTATTTTAAATTCAACGTGTTCCTGGCACTACAGGTTTTTATCAACGGTGCTAACGGATCGATGAACATTTCAGCTTTGCTGCTCGCGCTGTAGTGTTTTTAGCTTCCTCTAGACTTACGGGATTCGGTGTTTTGGTATACCTTCCCTCGTCTAGGTTAGTTTATTTCTTCTGTACGCTCGGTAGCCACGGTTCCTTTGCCAAGGTTTTGCTCGAGGTTTTAACACTTATGTGGCAAAGTTCATTGTCCCTCTTGGTCTTTTTGATACAGTGCAACATGCGCCGGTTTTGGGGCGGAATTTCGTCATAGATTCTAGTTCTTTTTGTGTCTTTGTGCCGTTTTCAGAACCGTTGGTGGAATTATTATTATTATTATTTTCACTGGGTTTTATTTGCATTGTTTAGGATAAGTATCCGATTGGTTTCGAGCCCTTGTCAGTGTGCCTTATTTGTGAAGAACGCGTTTGTTTTTCTGATTGGCTTCGGGCCCTTTTCAGAAAGTTTAGTTGTTGACAACGCGTTGAGTTTCTGATTGCCTTCGGGCCCTTGTCAGAGTGTTTATTTGTTGAGAACGCGTTTGGATTTCTGATTGGCTTCGGGCCCTTTTCAGAAAGTTTAGTTGTCGATAACGCGTTGAGTTTCTGATTGGCCTCTGGCCCTTGTCAAGGTGTTTATTTGTTGAGAACGCGTTTGGTTTTCTGATCGGCTTCGGGCCCTTGTCAGATAGTTTAGTTGTTGACAACGTGTTTGGATTTCTGATTGGCTTCGGGCCCTTGTCAGATTGTTTATTTGTTGAGAACGCGTTTAGATTTCTGATTGGCTTCAGGCCCTTGTCAGAAAGTTTAGTTGTTGACAACGCGTTGAGTTTCTGATTGGCTTCGGGCCCTTGTCAGAGTGTTTATTTGTTGCGAACGCGTTTGGTCTTATGATTAGCTCCGGGCCCTTGTCAGAATGTTTAGTTGTTGAGAACGCGTTGAGCTTCTAATTGGCTTCGGGCCTTTGTCAAAGTGTTTATTTGTTGAGAACCCGTTTGGTTTTCTGATTGGCTTGTCAGAAAGTTTTGTTGTTTAGAACGTGTTGAGTTTCTGATTAGCTTCGGGCCCTTGTCAGAGTGTTTATTCGTTGAGAACGCGTTTGGTTTTCTGTTTGGCTTCAGGCCCTTGTCAGAAAATTTAGTTGTTGAGAACACGGTAAGTTCATGATTGGCTTCAAGTGTTTATTTGTTTTACTCGCTTTGCAACTGTTTAACTTAGCGAGTAGGCTGGAATTCTCTCTTGTTTTTGGCTCCGCTTCCGTAATTGTATTTTCAATGTTGAGAATGTGTCATAATTGATGGGCTTCGCACTTTTTGTTAGTGTTCTGTTTACTTTATTCATGTTAGGTTCGTTGGGTTTTATTAGAAATTAAGAGCGCCTGTCTGTAAAAATCAGACAAAATCAAAATTCCGCGGCAAGGGTGGAAAATTCGATTTCTTTCATATTTTAATGTTAGATAGGTTAGGGTATAACTAAAATCACTGGATACTTTTTTGGCAAAATATCCTTTTATTTCAAAGAAAAATGCAAATAAACTTTCGTTAAAATCGCCATTTGAAGCAGTAAATTATGACATCAATTTGAGGCGTTCGCGTGCAAAAACAAATCCCTCTGTCGTCTTTTAAACATTCAATTTTACTTTTGCAATCTCTCAAGAGCTTCAAAACTGATTTTGGTAGAAACTGCGTTGTTCTTTGTGTTTGAAATAATTTAATTTTGAAAGTATACATTTCTCATCAGGAAAAGTACTTCGTGAATTAAATTATTTTTCACCATGTGCTAAATCTTCAAACCGATTCAGCTTCTGGCTGTTGAATTAAGAAAAGATGTTCTCAGGATTGCTGCAAAAATTTCTTTGGGCAAATGATTGAGAGCGACGCGAGAGCTTTTCAAAGTTCGTTAAAAAGCAGATTGTTTGACCCTTCTTGGCAACATGCCATTCGCGATTCACGCACATATTTTAATGTGTTTCGACCCATATGAGATCGAAAACGTCAAACAGAAAAACAGTTCGAAATGCTCTTACCTCATTTGCTGTAGAGGACAGGTCCAGAGGCCATTTCCGAGTGATTCTCTTGCCGTTCGACGTATTTTGGTCCTGTTGATGCCATCCAATGAACACCGCCAACTGGGTCAGTGTATTGTAAAAGGTCGAACAGCTCAACAACCTTTCTTCCAAAACGTTCGACATCTTTCTACACTGTGACATCTTACTCAACGGTTCAGTTGATTTAATACGAGTGTTGCTCAGTTTTCAGTGCACAAAAGCATTACCAGATTTGACTGCTAAATTGGGACCAAACGTGGATGGCGCCGCGTGCGTATTTGGTTTGTCACGCAATGCGTATCAAGGGCATTTTAGGGGGTATTGGAAGGGCAAAACTTTTGAGGTGAAGTAAAATAACATACAGTGTTAATTGCAGGGATTATTCGTGGTTTTAATGGCGTTGTGTCTTTCTTACTTATAACCAGTGTTGTTACTACCCTAGCCTAGTAGTCTGAAACGTAATTCCAACCGTTGTACAATCTTACAGACATGGTTACAGGTGAGTGGTGCAACGGAAGTGGCGCTATTATTAACTAGACCCAACTTTAATACGGGGAAACCTATAACTACAAGGGGCTCCCTTTTGTTAATTGACGAGCGGGTATTCTACCTATGATCATTGGTGTCAGTCTGCTGGTTCTCAGCTGGCACAGGACCGGTACAAGGCACAGTTATATCAGGAGTGAAAGTCAGCTCGCTGTTAAAGGGTTGGATGGAGTTTTGGACAGGAAGGGTTCTCTCTTCATAACAAATGGATGCAATCGAAATTTTTAACTGTGCTCTCTTGTCAGCTGTTTGACTTAGTCTACATTAGTTTGTCCTGACTAATGAGTGGGGCTTCTAACAGCACGCCAGTGCTGTTTGAAGACTGTGAAATATGGCACGTAACCATGGTAACAAAAAATGAG
Source organism: Siderastrea radians (assembly GCA_964017195.1). NCBI lineage: Eukaryota > Metazoa > Cnidaria > Anthozoa > Scleractinia > Rhizangiidae > Siderastrea > Siderastrea radians. Next base: position 42,634,093 of record OZ024895.1, read on the forward strand.
GTTCTGTTCCTGAATTTCTGTTTACGAATCTTACTGAGACAGGTTCCCAGTGGGCGAGATCTCCCACAGCAGCCAGCATACTTATCATAATGGATATGAGGATATCATAACAGAAATACGTCGAGCATCTTGCCCTTAAACGTCTGTTACCTCTTTCACGTTCTACATACACCTTAATGAGGACGAAGAGAAGAGTGAGGCTTCCATCGATAACCTGGCTAATATTCGGATAGACCACAAGCGAATATAAAACTCACCTGATCCAACTTTTACAAGCGAACCAGTCCCGCGTAAGATAATTTCAGATCCCTTTTTCCCCAGTCCTCTTTCACTTTTTGGCCACTCCCTTTTTCCTTACCGTGATCCGGCCCCTTGTGCTGCAGCTTCTGCTAGACACTATTCCAAGTTTTGCACGATGGCTGGGACATATCGTCATTGTATTCAAGCGTTCGTTGTAAAAACTGACTTGTAACTTGTGGTATCAGGCCCGCACCAAGGCTGAAATAAATGCTGCGAGCAAATTGGCCTAGTCAAAGCCTTCCCCCCCCCCCCCTTCAAAATACACACTCATGCACATAGATACTAACTCTGTTCACAATGCCACAGTTTGTGTCGATTTCGTCAAACACGACACCTTTCTGGGGACATCCTTCGTTGACAATTTGCCAAAAAGCTACTTCCTGTTTGCTTTTTCGCCGACAAAGTTGTTGGCAACATCCACCAGGTTTATAGCATCAGTTTTAAAAAAGTACCCTTGAAGCTACAAGGTTTGTTAAAATTGAAACATTTCGACAGCCAAGCTACGAATCTCGGACCTGTTTTACCTAACTCTCGTAAACGTTTACGTAACTTTTATCACTCGATTGGTGAGATAAAAATAGTTTTGTTCCTTAGACTTGTTTTAAAACAACATGATGAGCTTAAGGCTTGCAGCAAATACACAGCAGTCGCTTAGCTATTAAAGGCATTAAGATCCTTCACAGTAAAGCTATTCTGCCAGGGTCAAGGTGATATGGGTGAAGAAAGACATTGGTGAGGAACCTGGGCGACTGAAATGTGCGGTGGGCTAGTAGATTTTTGAAGCCCACTTGCCCGGTGGCTAGTGACTCAACAGATGTCAAACCCTGTTAAAGGTTGTAAAATAATAAAAGGAACTTTTAGCATCAGCATTTAAGACTATTCGTTGCACATTAATTCGTTTTAATTATATATTTTTTGGCTCATTTATTGTAATGTTTTTCCAACTTCCAAAACTTCTGGGGACTCGAGCCCCCCCCCCCCCTCCCCCTTCTACGGGCCTGGGTATTCTTGGTGCATGAAAGTAAGGGAACAATTGTTTTCAAGCTTTTGATTCGTCTGGTGTTGTAACCACAAACTCCGACAACAAGAAAATCGAACCAACAACAACCGTCTTCTGTGTATTCAATTCATGTATGTAAATATGTATGATTTGTGAGAAAAAAAAGTCCGAGGTCCCCCCTCTAAGCCAAAACAATAAGCACAAACTAGTTAGTCACATCGCAATTTCCCTGATAAAAACGATTTTAATGTTTTGGACTCGACGTTTTGAAGAGGTTTTTAACTTAAGCTAGTACATGTACCTTTTTAGCTAATTTTCGTGTTCGAGCATTGTTATTTGCATGCCTACAACTTACGCCGAGGGGTGACTATTTTTTCTGCATTCTGGCAAGGGAGGTTGAGGTGCCTAAATGTAGCACTAATTTTATTTCGTATTTTTGGTCCATTACTAGTTCCTCCCATTTCTCGAACCCTGAGCCGTTTAAAAAGAATCAGAGCAGATTTAGCCCCTCCCCTACCCTCTGGTAAAGTGTCCATTCCGATGATTTGCATTGCGTCACGCGGCTCTAGATAGAACTCTGGCCACGTTAGCGGCGACATGTGGTGATAAAAACCTTTTTGTGTATTGCCAACTAAGCAACACCTACGGAAGCTTTAAAGGGACATTGAACTTTATGAAAAATGGAAGTTTTATTTTTAGAAAATGGAAGTTGAAGTTGTGAAAATGGAAGTTTGTTTTTTGAAAAATGGAAGTTGAAGTTGTGAAAATGGAAGTTTGTTTTTTGAAAAATGGAAGTTGAAGTTGTAAAAATGGAAGTTTGTTTTTTGAAAAATGGAAGTTGAAGTTGGAAAATGGAAGTTTGTTTTTTTGAAAAATGGAAGTTGAAGTTGTAAAAATGGAAGTTTGTTTTTTGAAAAATGGAAGTTGAAGTTGGAAAATGGAAGTTTGTTTTTTTGAAAAATGGAAGTTGAAGTTGTAAAAATGGAAGTTTGTTTTTTGAAAAATGGAAGTTGAAGTTGTAAAAATGGAAGTTTGTTTTTTGAAAAATGGAAGTTGAAGTTGTAAAAATGGAAGTTTGTTTTTTGAAAAATGGAAGTTGAAGTTGTAAAAATGGAAGAACTTCCATTTTAAAAAAAAACAAACTTCCATTTTTACAACTTCAACTTCCATTTTTCAAAAAAAAAACTTCCATTTTTACAACTTCAACTTTCATTTTTCAAAAAACAAACTTCCAGTTTTACAACCTCAACTTCCATTTTTCAAAAAACAATCTTCCATTTTTACAACATCAACTTCCATTCTTCAAAAAACAAACTTCCATTTTTACAACTTTAACTTCCATTTTTCAAAAAAACAAACTTCCATTTTCACAACTTCAACTTCCATTTTTCAAAAAAACAAACTTCCATTTTCACAACTTCAACTTCCATTTTTCAAAAAACAAACTTCCATTTTTACAACTTCAACTTCCATTTTTCAAAAAACAAACTTCCATTTTCACAACTTCAACTTCCATTTTTCAAAAAACAAACTTCCATTTTCACAACTTCAACTTCCATTTTCTTAAAAAAACTTCCAGTTTTCATAAAGTTCAATGTCCCTTTGAAGCTTCCGTACCAACACTGATCAGCAACTGAACCGTTGAGTAAGATGTCACAGTGTAGAAAGATGTCGAACGTTTTGGAAGAAAGGTTGTTGTTGAGCTGTTCGACCGTTTACAATACACTGACCCAGTTGGCGGTGTTCATTGGATGGCATCAACAGAACCAAAATACGTCGAACGGCAAGAGAATCACTCGGAAATGGCCTCTGGACCTGTCCTCTACAGTAAATGAGGTAAGAGCATTTCGAACTGTTTTTCTGTTTGACGTTTTGGATCTCATAAGGGTCGAAACACATTGAAATATAGATGTGCGTGACTCGCCAATGGAATGTTGCCAAGAAGGGTCAAACAACCTGCATTTTAACGAACTTTGAAAAGCTCTCGCGTTGCTCTCAATCATTTGCCCAAAGAAATTTTTGCAGCAATCCTGAGAACATCTTTTCTTAATTCAACAGCCAGAAGCTGAATCGGTTTGAAGGTTTAGCACATGGTGAAAAATAATTTAATTCACGAAGTACTTTTCCTGATGAGAAATGTCTACTTTCAAAATTAAATTATTTCAAACACAAAGAACAACGCAGTTGCTACCAAAATCAGTTTTGAAGCTCTTGAGAGATTGCAAAAGTAAAATTGAGTGTTTAAAAGACGACAGAGGGATTTGTTTTTGCACGCGAACGCCTCAAATTGATGTCATAATTTACTGCTTCAAATGGCGATTTTAACGGAAGTTCGTTATTTGCATTTTTCTTTGAAATAAAAGGATATTTTGCCAAAAAAAGTATCCAGTGATTTTAGTTATACCCTAACCTATCTAACATTAAAATATGAAAGAAATCGAATTTTCCACCCTTGCCGCGTTATGTTTGATTTTTACAGACAAGCGCTCTTAAAGTGTTTCTCTATTTATTCTGTATTTATTTAAATAAAGGCTTACCACTACTACTACTACTACTTGGTTGGGAACAGCAATCCGCACGGGTATTTCGTTGATCTGCGAGTGTCACGTGTATACTTTCCGTTTACGGGAGAGAGGAGTGCTGTTTTCTGACCGGGTCTCCCACCTTAACCCTAAATTGCCGTTAGTCATTATGAATTTTGTTTTCCCTTATGGCTCAGTGTTGTTTTGTTGGTTGGCAAAACAATAAGCTACAGTAACGTAAGCTGTAAATTTATTCTTGCAAAAGTTGCAATTCTAATCGATCAAATGTTCTATGTGTATATCCTTAGAAAATTTATTCTAATGGGTTAGGGTTGTCGGAGACCCGGTCAGGAAATGGCATGGCAGGTGCCAGAATTGGCTTTTTTCATGTCTATCCTAATGAAGAAATTGTTGTGAATTCAGGGAACCCGGAAGGTCATGCGGGAGAAACAGCAAGCCTCCTTTTAAGTCTGGCAAGTTAATAATGGGTGGTCGGTTTTACATGCGAGGAATAAAAAAGATTAGTGAAATAAAATAAATTAAAATCTTCCTCTTTTCATGAGTTTCACCTCGGTTGATGGAGAGCTGTAGCGCTTTAATGCGGGTCCCTTGGAAAATTCATGTGCTTGTGGCTATTGATTATGTTGTTCCTCCTCTTAGTGTATAATGTTTGGTATTCAGGTCTTAACTTGTCAGTATCCTTCAATTTTAACGTCTTGTTTTTTGTTATTAGCGGTTCAGTGAAGGTTGTTTTTATTAAATTGTTGAATATCGGAGCGATCGCGAGTCAAACGTTTGTGAACTGTAACTTAATTCCTTGAACATTTTCTATTGTTGTTTTCCTCTGAGGTTGGTTTGGTTTTCTTTACCTGTTTTTTTCGAATGCTTCATTATCGCTTCCCCTTTGTCTTCAGCTTCTGCATTCTGTCTTTGACAACTTATGTGAGTTTACCAGTTTATTGTTGCACAGCTTTCGTAAAGGAAGAGCAACAGTGTTGCCGATTCCTGCTAATATCTCGTTGAATCTCTTTCCACGGGGACGTTTTGACGGATCGGAAAATTTAGAGGAAAACGAATGCAGTGGAGAGCTCATATTATGGCTGTTGCAATTTTTGTTTAAGTATGGTACCGATTATATCATTCATTTAGTTTGTTTAGTTCCTTTGGGACGCTCACGACATTTTTGTAGTGTTCGGAACTAAGTCTATTACAAAACAATCCTTGTGAGTCTGGCGCAATTAATATTTGCTTTTTAATGTGGCTCAGAAACAATTAGAAACCAAAGAGGAAACAAAAAGAAGTCTTTACATGCAAGGGCTTGTTGGCGCGAACCAGGCTTGGTGAGAAAAGTGTAAATAATAAAAATATGTTAAGTGTACAAGTGGAGACGTAGAATAGTGTGGAGAAGCATATGCGGAAACTACGAGCAAGTGGCTTAAGAAACCAGATCGCTCCTGAACCTGAGCTTACTAAAAACCCAGAACGTTTTGGCAGTGGTTTGTCAAGTAAAGATAGTGATATGGATATCGCACTAAGATGTCTTCTTTTTCAACTAATTTAAACACGCCTATAATGTCCGAGGAACAGAGAATTTCTGATGAAAGGGAAAAACTTTCACCTTCTTTGTTTTTTACTTATTTTCATAATAATACTGATCAAAATTTTAAACAAACCCAGGAAATGATGGCTTTACTAATTAAGTTCAAGCCAAGTCAAGGTTTTGAATTTGTTCTTCAAAATATACAAATGTGTATGGTGAACAATACGCGACCTCTAACGAGGTGTAAGAGGCGTGATCCACTTTCTTTTATCCCCATTTCTTTATTGCAGTTGCAGAAAAGTTGGTTTTCTGCCATTCGGCAGAACGTAGATATAAAGAGCAGTTAAGTTGTTAATGGAAAGAAAGGTCCAACATTATTGATTACGATGTGGGGATGACACAATTGCAGTTTTGTCCGGCACAGACTGAACTAAAATATTACCTAAGCTGCTGGATCTCTTTAGAAATATTTGAGCTCTTAAGATAAATAGTGCAGAAACTGAGGATATGTTCTTCAGTTCTTCAAAGAAAATGAGCTTAAATCTCTTGGCATTAAGTAGCCGAATGAGAACATAATAGCTTTTAGATTTATCTCAGATATGATCAAGACTGCCGGAACAAAAGATTTTCATTCAAAGACTTTGGTAATTTCAAAGCGGTCTAATGCCTGGCCCTTAGGGGAACTATAGATAGATCTGCCTTTGCAAGGTGACAATGTTCAAAACTTTGCTTGTTCCATTAATGCTCGGAATTATCCATTCCTAAAGAATTTAAATGAAAGAGTTGAATCAACTGTTAGTCAAATTATTGTGGATAGCAGTGGTAAATGATGATTCTTTTAGGCTGGAATGGTTGTAGGCAAATATTAAAAAAAAAATGGAATTTGGAATCGTTCACAAAATACCTGCGCCTGCTGGGGCCTACGAGAAGTGGTTTCGTTCTTAACTGTGGCAATAGGTTTATGTCAGTATTACAGGATCTTTTCTTAGTTCGATTACGAACTCTTCTTTTAGTAGTCAGATTTCCGTGACACTTGTGCTTTAGAACGAGAGTGGCAAAATAGTATTTGGTGAGTTAAAGAAAACTAAATGTGTTTGCAGCTGAATCCGAAGTAATTTATTCCACTGAGATTTGCGGTTTTATTCAAATTCATAAGACTCTTTTGGCGACTTTTCAAACGAGGCTAATCAGATGTATATTTTAACAGTATGCAGGCTTTCGTCTCAATACCATCTCTGTAAAACAAATTCTTGCTGTACGCCAACACTTCCCCCGTTTGTTTGGAATGGCGACAATATCTTCGATATCAAGTAAAGAAAGCAAAAGGTTTACTCATTGCTCGTGCAGAGAAAACAAAATTTCCTAAAATCTTTCATAAATTATATAAGTCGTTTTAATGTCTCAGTTGTTCAGATGAAACAGATCGTCTTTTACCGCTTTAAGTCATACGCGAGAGCATTTTAGTACAAAGTGCCTAACTCTATTCTCTACAATAACACCAGACTGTGTGAACAGGGGCTAAAGCAGAAGATCTGTCTATTTTTGCGAGGATTAACCGTTAACCTGGTTCCATCTCCTTTAACAGCGTTCCTGTGCTAAGCTGTCGGCACGAATTAGCATTTGTACGGATGCCAACTTCAAAATACCCTCGCTCTCCTTACTCTCCAAGTTGGGAAAATATATCTAAACAACGTCCTTTACTTAGGAGACTGCAGAAAAGGTCACATTCAACCCAAAACGTAATTTCAAACTAAATCAATGTTTAATACGAATCTGAAAGGAAAATCTGTGACTCGAAAAGACTGCATAAAGAGGAAATTCTGTGTTAAGACTATTCAAAGTCATTTGAATAGTAATATATTATGCATACAGGTCAGAAGTCCGTGAAAATGGGTTCGTTATTCCCTTAGCTCTCTTCTATTGGTTTGGCGGTAATATATTAGCTGCTCCCTGGCGTCGATAGCACATTTTGAGGTCTTTCGACGGTAAAACACCACGACGACAGTTCAAATGTCGCGACCCGCCCTCCCTCCCTTCGCGATCTGTGTTCGGTGCAGCTACCCACCGGTAAAGCGGGGGATTTTCCCTTCGAACGTGTTTTCTCATGCGTTATGGTTTCTGTATCCTCGTACCTCCAAGACGCCCGAAGGGAAAATCCCTCGCTCCGCCATGCAGCGACACTCTGTGTCGTTCCTGACTACGCCGGAGTGTTGCTCCCCATCTCTTAACCCAATAACAATGACCGCAGAAAGAATATAGTACTATTGATAATTCTACTAATTCATAATTCATCAACCCCTGCCTTTCCCTGCTACCTTTTCAAACCCTCCCCTTGCTTTCAGACAGTTGATTTATATCTGGGTTTACAGAGGTAAACATGTGACTCAAATACTGCCTATTGATTGGTCATAATTCTTATGAATTATTAATGAATTTTACAAGACGGATTATAGCGTATTGTGAAAGTAAATACGGGGAAGCATAAAACTGAACCTAGACAAATAAAAGCGTCACGAGAGACTGAGGACAACATCCCTAGCAACACACGGAATAGCCCTATTCACAGTTAACTTTTCTTGTTTGCATTGTAGTGTATTTAAACGTCAATGTAAGGCAACTTAAGGCAGGAACTGCAAAATTTCCTGAAATTACCCGGCATCCACATTCCACAGGGCCCCACACAAACTGTGTGACCGTTTGTAGTTTAAAAATTATAAGGAAATGTATGAGAAAATCGAAAGGTTTCTAATAACGTGAAATGCTGCGAGAAATATTTACATTTAAGTTCAAAATAAACATTATCGTACCTCAATCGTTGTGTTTTGTCGTCATTGTGCCTCTAAACAGCGAGTACCTGCGATTTCTAGGGTTTAGCGATGCGATCGACTGTACACCCTAGAAATTGCAGATACTCGCTGTTTAGAGGCACAATGACAACAAAACACGATTGAGGTACGATTATGTTTATTTTGAACTTAAATGTAAATATTTCTCGCAGCATTTCACGTTATTAGAAACCTTTCGATTTTCTCATACATTTCCTTATAATTTTTAAACTACAAACGGTCACACAGTTTGTGTGGGTGCCCTGTGCACGTTCAAATACACTTTCATACGAGAAAAAGTTAACTGTGAAAAGCGCTATGGGCGGGAAAACCTTTCACAAAAAACTAACTTCACAAAATTGTAAGCGGTTTTCCCTGTTTTGAGCTTAATTTCTACCTATAGAGAAATGTTCCAAGACAAACAACTTCAGGTGTTTTTGAAATGGAAAACATGGGCAAGGAAACCGAGATACTGAGTAACGGAAGTTTCCCGGCATAGTCAATCGAACCCAATCGAATTGAATTTCAATCGAACTCAATCCATGGATTGGGTTCGATTGAGTTCGGTAATCGAACGAAATCGAACTCACACAAAAAAATTGGACAATCGAACTCACTCGAACGTTCGATTTCCGAAATCTTGATTTTTTGTAAAACTGGTGTTGAAAATCAATAACAAGTTTTTGGAGGCTCGAGTTACTTCAGTATAACACGTGTTGTTGTAACCGCAGAAATCCGGGAGAAATGGCTTTAGATGCATTGTGGGTTGTTCGCTTTAAATGCGTAGAGTAAAAGGCTACCAAGAGTGCCGCTTTGACTTGAAGGAGGGCGAAGTTTTCAGTTTTAAAGAAAATAGGCGAGAAAGGCGGTGCTTTTCCAGTTGTAAATGAGCGTGGACAATTTTATCACCTTCAATGTGAACTGGTTGAGGAATACGGTAATACGAACAATGATCGATAGGTTAATTTGTTCATATTTGTTTTTTTTACTGCCATGGAAAGTTTGTTTTGGTTAATATTGAATAATCAGTAAAAAAACGAGCAAAACTTGTTTTCGATGGGCTTGCTTTGTGTGTAGGTTTACCAGAGCTTGCCTACAATAAGCGAGCGCGCAGTCAGACCACATAACATGACCTTTGTTCAAGCGAATTTATTTACAGAACCCAAACGAACTCAATCCATTGGATTGTGTTCGATTTCATTCGGTTGCCGAACTCAATCGAACACAATCCAATGGATTGAGTTCGATTGGGTTCGACTTGTTCGATTGAGTTCGATTGGTTCGGAAATCGAACTCACACAAACTTCGGTGTTTGATCAGTTTCGTTCGATTGCCGAACTCAATCGAACTCAGCCTCGATTGAGTTCGATTTCCGAAGGTTCGATTGAGTTTACCAGGAAGTTTTGCAGGGAGGTTTAAAAGTTGTCGTTAAGTTTGTTTGTATCACACTCTCACATTTCGTCACAGACGCATAATTATGCGTGAGTCTGTTTTATGCGTCGTTCAGAGCCGTAAACAGAGCATTTTCGTCTCAGACGAGCAATGCGTCTGACCCTTGTTTTCCGTTTTTATCTTGACCCATAGTACGTCACACACACATAACGCGCCTTTCAAGATAAATACGGCCATTGTCTAGCCCTGTACCTTGTGGCTGCTTGGTTGTCTCGGTGACGGATGAGCTTCTCTGTTTCGGTATGGCTCCTTGGTCATTGAGTGGCCTGTTTCTACTAGCTACGGTAGTGTCGGCACTACGGACTCTTTCTCCACTGCTGGGCCCTTCTGATAAGGATCTGTTAGGCTTCGATGGCTGTACTGGTCGCGCAGCTCTTGCTGGCGGCGGCGTTGTAGGTCTTGGAGGAAGCTTCCGTTTCGGCTGATATTCAAATTTTTGGCCTTTCTTCCCAAAGAAATGCACCAGTGCTTCATCGTGAATTTCCCTGTGCTTCTTGTTCCAGGAAAAGATGAAGCTCTTTCTTCCATCCAGAAATTCTTCGCTGAACTGTGAGGATATCTTCCTCTTTGCCCACCTTGAAATAAATTCTCTGTTTTCCTCGTCTTCGTTCTTGTAGTTGTCATCTCCGCCGATAACGATGATGACATTTCCTTCTGCATGGAGAAAAGTAATTTAAGTTCAGTTGCAGCGAAACGTTCGACAATCAGAAATTGGTCAAAGAGTAACTTTCAGACCCTTTCAAATCTTGAGTAAAATTTTGAGCTGCACGGGCAGCCTCGTGGACCCTGGGAACGAGGTTGATATGCGACACGTCGCACGCTGCCACATGATGTTACAAGTAGTCACACAAGACGAGAAGTCGTGAATAATGTATGGTACGTTCACATGCTCCTTTTACTTCCCCCACTCCCCCTCCTCTTCCCTTTGGACTTTGGAAGGACTGAAAATATGACAACCCATCTCTTTCCGCCATTTTCTGGCAGTGGTTTTGTCCTTTCCCTCAGTAACCATTGTGTTTTCAAATTCCAAAATTGAAATAGAAAATGTCCCTTTCAAGAAATACAATAGACTGTAATTAGCTTGCTATTTTCTTACGATTACTTGAATTATATAGAAAATTAGTGTATTTATATTGTTTTAGACATTACTAGGCTAGTGCATTTTTAACAATTTGTAATTAGTATACAGTGTGTTCCCAATTAGCACCCTGTCTTTACAGGGTGCTAGATCACTTTTGACACATAAATAAAGTTATCATTATTGACGCCAGTGGACACACAATGCTATGTTGAAGTGCACCATTTCTCAGACGGGGCCTTAACGTCCTTTTCTTGGCTTCTGCCGCTTAATGCTGGACTAAAAAGAACCATTTAATGCATAAAAAATGATGCAGGTATGAAATGGTGAGACAAAAGAATCCTGAGTCCTATTACAACTTCTACTCTCCTACTTGTTCACACGGATTCAGTTTGCATAAATTAGCGTTCGAATTTCCTTTTTTGGTTCGTGCGTCTAATCTGGAAATAAAGAAGCAGACTGCTTACGGTCTAACTTCACGTGCATGAGCATAAAACGTCCCTTAAGTCATGCGCTTGCCACTTGCCACACAGTTTAACTGGGTCAGGAAATAACTTCCGCCCCACGAAAATAATATCTGCATGTTTTGTTTCCTCGTCGTTTGCTTTTGACTCGTGAGCTTTTGCTGAGAAGACAAAGGTACGTCAAGTATAAACATTTGTGTTTCCTCTCTTTCAAAATAACCACCTGTCACTTAAAAACATAACCAAGAATCTTTGGGTCTTCAGTTAATGAAAACAATTTAAGGCCTAAAGTATATGCTCCTGATTTCGGAAACATTTGGCAATTATACCTTCGGATTGGGGGGGGGGGGGGTAGGGTTGCGTAAGAATGATTCGTGGCTGTATGACTTTCACTTTCTGTTATACTTCCGGCTTCCGTTCGCAACATTAGAACTCACTGTATACTGTGTATACCTAATGCAAAATTTTACAGAATACAAAATACTATTACATCGATATATTGCCTAAAACCAACTTTTATCTACCATAAGTATTTACACGTTACATGCATAAGTAGATTTTCACTCACCAGTTGCTTGTAGCAAAGCTCTGTAGATCTTCGCGTAACCAATTCCAGCGTTATCTTCGTTGATCGACAGGCGAGATTCATGTGCATGTACGACAAAGACGGCTAAATCCATCCTCAAACCGGGAATCTTTTTGCTGCTCAACTCGGACATTTCCGAAAGAGAGAAGTAGTGTTTTTCGGCCACAAAGAATTCAAATCCTAGTTTGGCTTTCGTTCGGTTCAACCAATCTTCGACAACATCGAGCTTGTAGGTTCGATCGCAGTTGAAAAGATGAATATTTAGTGGCTCTGACATCGTTTCTGTTTCCTAGAAAACTCTTTCTACGGTGACCTGGCTTGAGAGACTGCTTTCGCTCGACAATTGGAAGACTGCAATTTCAGCACGGCTTCCGTCCTCCTCGAATCGATCGAAAAACAAACCTGAAGTGCGCAATGTTTCCGAGAAAGCCTGTCATCATTCAACCAAGAATAACAATTATAGAGTCACGCAACACTATTGCAATCACGTGACACTGAAACATTGCTATTCCACCCCTTCTCACATAAAAGCAATTTAATGAAAGAGATACAAATTATGTAAAACCGTTAAACAATTAAACGGTGACTGACGTTAGGTCGTTCGTTCGAAAATAACCAGGCAGCTATAAACTCACGTGATCGACATTCTAAGAAAACATGAGGTCATTGAAGGGAAAATTCCCTATTCAAACAGAAAGGGAGTTTCTTTCGCTATCCTTTCATAATGCAAGGCCTCCTTTGTTCTTACATATGGGGGTAAGTTTTTGGAAAATTTGTTGCAACGACTACGTAGGTCTTTGCTTCTGACTGATTATCTTGTCGAATGTTTCGAGTTTCAGTGTCGCTGATTCAAAATTACAGATTTTCCTAAATTTGAGAAATTTGAACAGCTGGGGAATTCACATATTTACAAAGTTTGTAAAAAAACTTTACTACTACTAATAAAAGAATTTTTTGCAAAAAAGTATACCAGTAAAAAATAAATGAAGCGATATATATTTTTAAAAATGCTTTTACTAATAAATGCAAAATCTTGCAAAAAGGAAAACGACTTTTTTGCAAGATATTCCATTTGTTAGTATACAGCTATTTCAATTAACGTTGTCGTATGAAAGCTTTTTAAGCCTATGAGACAAGACCGCAGGGTAATATGGGATTTTAATGCCTAAGTTCACCAAAATCAGCAGTACCTTTCTTGCTGTGCAATAGCAAAGCATATGGAAGAGTTTTTATGGTATAAATATTTTTAAAAACTTGAAAGAATTATTTTCAGATAGAGTTCTCACTTAAAACATAATTTTTAATCTCACTGATCTTTTTGCGTACTCAGTTAAAACGGCAAATTTAAATTATGTGGGTACATGTGGAGCACGTGCATTGGTATGTAAATCTGAAGTAGGAAAAACAGCAACATGAAAAGATATGGAACATGAATTTTCGCACATCATAACAAGTACTAACAAGTGAAAATGAAAAGTAGAATCAGAATTGCCGCTGACAATAATCGGACGGTGCCTATTTATCACTTGCACTAAGGCCAACTGCCAAATGCTAACAGCCGTAAAACTAAGACTGATTTGCAACTACCCACACTACCCTTCGGTCTTGTCGTGTAAGCTTGAAATGATCCGACAACATTAATTGAAATAGCTGTATGTTTCACTATTAATACTAGTAAACGCACAATCTTGCAAAAATGAAAAGGACTTTTTTGCAAGATATTCCATTTATTAGTATAGGCCGTTTCACTATTAATACTAGTAAATGCGCAATCTTGCAAAAAAGAAAACGACTTTTTTGCAAGATATTCCATTTATTAGTATATGTTTCACTATTAACACTAATAAATACGCTATCTCGCCAAAAGGAAAACGGCTTTTTTGCAAGATATTACATTTCTTAGTATGCACTTCACCATTAATACTAGTACATGCGCTAACTTGGAAAAAAGGAAAACGACTTTGACTGTGCATAGGCTTTTTAGTGGAGGATACAATGAAAAGAAAGACCAATTTTGAGCGCTAACAGGACTGCGTCCTCGATTATGGCCTACCGTAGTACTGTCTGTCGGGCCTGTGCTGTGTTGGAAAAGGATTGTACTAGTAGTGCCCGCAGTGTCGCCGTAGAGCCCGAAGACCTTTTATAGGTACATATTTGGTGCTTTAGTAATGCAAGTTGATAAAATCGAAAAGGGACATCGTACCGGATGTGCAAAATTCGTGGAATGCAGAAAGGCACTGAAGGCCCATCCGTACTAAGCTGAACATATTTTTTGTCCCCGCCAATAAATTATCAATGACAAAATTTCACTCTAACAAATTTCAGTATTGGCCAACGTGTTTACCTTAACCAAAAAATGTAGCCCAAAAATACGGCGACAATCAACGATGAAATGAAGCACCTATTTTTTAACCACCGAAAACCGAGATCCAATTTATCTGATTCATGCATGACAGCCGTTGTTTTCATCCTTGGCAAATTTGACGCGCTCCGAGCCCAGTGTGGTATTCCGGATTTCATGTGACGGGGAAGTCCGAAGGTTTTTTTCAGGTAAGAAAATTTTGGCAAGTATTTTTAGTAGGGATTTTATTTTGTACTGAAAAAAATGGAAAAAAAACGCGGTGAAAAAAATGTTGTCTTACTTAGTGTTTAGGGATACGTGTATGTAATACACGCGGACATGTCGTTATTGTCATTTTATCCTTTCTGGGTATTTGTAAGGCTCCAAAATTCAGCATGGGATTTTTGGGGGTTTCATTTACCTATTGGTTCAGGGGATTTTTTGGAGTTTCGCTTTAAGCCCGAAGTATTTTTTTGTGGTTTTCGTTTATGTCCCAATTCGCACCTCCCCGTCACGTAAGTACCCCCTTCCGGAGGGGGGCTGCAAAGCAGGACGAGACTCCACCCTCTCCCCGTCTGTTCGTTCTCGCCCTTTTGTTTTGTTCACTTCTTTCCCGACCAGAGAGCTTGTTTAGTGGTTACATTTTATTGTGCCCTATTCCCCATGGACGCCACTTTTCCTTCGATTACCACTATCTAAGGGTGCCTGAAATAAGGCTATAACAGGCAGACCTAGGCCGGTAAATATATCGGGGTTTTTTCGGCGGCAAGGGGGAGCAAATGGGTAATTATCTGGCGACTCTTTTCGTCTTGCCTTTTAGCGCTTCTCTTTGTTATTCATTATTACTTTTTCTTCTTATTACTTTTATTTTTTACTTTTCTTCATCATTATCACGTCTTTTTCTTTTACGGTATGAGCTTTTGTTTCTTAGTTTGGGAGGCGCGGTTGGACTACCCGGCGAAGTTGGCGGGGCCGGCTCTCGTACGAGGGTACCCCATCCCTTTTGGCGTTACCCGGCTGGTAGGGTTATTTACTTGTAAACCCGGGACAGCTTTGTCTCGGCTGAGCAGAAGGGTAATACGCTACCTCATTGTAAACAGGCCTTAGGTACTGACGGGCTACATATATCCCTCTAACTCTATTAATCTTCTCGGAAATCCATTTAGCCTAGTCTCTTCCTTTTTGTACCTATTTTTCATTTATTTAAAGTCTCTCTCTTTGGTTTGCTTTTTTTTCCCAGTTGATCATTCACTAGTACATATTATAACCTAACCCAACATGTTTTATAAAGTTTCAAAAATGCCTAGTAAACGGGTGATGTGGCTAGGTCGTCCCAGTTTTGACCGTGAAGTATTGGCCATTCATATTTGGGATGGTAACATCTTTAAAAAATCCAGTTAAGAGTCTCACGACGTTATGTTCGACTGAGATTATTAACTTTTTTTTGTCGCTAACAAGTCATATGAAACGCACTAGTTATGTGCTACAAATTGATTGATGGCGATCTAAAACTATTCCGATTCACCACATGGTTAGTGGAAAATTTCATTAGAACAGGTTGTACCCCAGGTCTTAAATATGTCTAAACAATAAACAGAATAAAGCCTGTTTTTGTTCGTGTACAGATGACACCCTTATAGCGCTATTAGTTCCAAACAGCACCCTTGTCGGGCATGCATTCAGCGTAGTCGGGTTAAATCGAGCTCCGTCTTAAATCTAAATTTCGAAGGCGTTAATGGAAGAAATTACTCAATACTTCAAACGAAAAGACAGAAAAACGAGCTCTGAGTCTTCAGAAGGCGCAACGCCGGAGGAAAAAAGAACAAAAATCAGTGAATTTCAGGCAAAAAACATGCCCACGCTGTCCGACATGGCTGAAGGCGTCCTACCGAAACTTGAGCTTGTCCTCGATAAACTTTCCAGTTTGGAGACAAAAGTTGACAGCATTAACAAGCATGTGTGCAGTATCGACGCTAAAGTTCTCCAGCTTCAAAACAAGGTGACAACACTCGAAAGCTCAGTAAAGGAAAACGCCAAAACAGTAAATGAGATGGAGGCTGGAATTACTTCTCTAAATGCCGATGTGGAAGAAATGAAAGCAAAGGCCAATAAAACCAGTAACGAGGTAACTACTCTGCGCCAGCAGCAATGGTACTTAGAAACATATCAAAGAAGAGAGAACCTTCGTTTTTATGGGATTCCTGAACGTCTGGATGAGCAGGAAAACACCAGAGATGTGCTTGTTAATTTTATGATAAACGAGCTAAACCTTGAAGACGCGCCACAGATCGAATTTCAACGGGTACATCGAGTTGGCAGGTTTGACGCATCACAGCACAACCCACGCCAGATCATTGCTCGCTTTCTCCGCTATGGGGACCGGGAGAAAGTTTTTTCTCAGGCAAGACAACTTAAAGGCACAGGTATGGGAATATCTCCCGATCTCCCAAAAGGAGTCGTAGATATTAGAAAAAAGCAGATCGAAACCTTGAAAAAGGCTAAGAAAGATGGCAAAAGAGCTTATTTCAGTAGAGCAGAGCCGGACAAACTTTATGTGGATGGACATTTAATCCCTGTTTCAGAGTAATTCAGTTTAAAGTTATAAACAGTAGGCCTTCGTTTGAACTTTGAAAAATTTGAATATTCTGGAGCTACCGCTATGCAAATTGATAATTAGATTGCAAGACTCGGTTGTTAGCAGCTAATCAACAGCTTTGCTGGTTGCTTTTTATAATTACTTAGTGTGAAGTGTTTTTTTTTTCTTTGTTTTGTTTTTGTTTTGTTTTTTTTGTGTTGGTTACGCTTTTGTTTTTTTTTTCCTTACTTATGGTAGTATTAATTGTCGCATGTAGTATTCTTTGCATTATGTCACTGTTTTCAGCTTGGTGTAATTTATCTAGCGTTTTGTTAGTTCTTTTTGTTTTGAGTTTAAGCCTTGCATTCAGTTTATATCATTACCAGTTGCCATATTGCGTATTTTTAGAGGTGATCTTGCTAAAGGCCGTTAATATCTTTTTTATCTGATGGAGGGTAACAATTTCCAATTTAAACTGCTTTCTTTAAATGTAAGAGGGATACGTTCTTTCGAAAAAAGAGAATGTGTTTTCAACTGGTTGCTCAAGCAAAATGCAGACATCTTTTTTCTGCAGGAAACGTACAGTACAAAAGAGATTGAAAATCAATGGCGGAAACAATGGAGAGGAGAGTTGTTTTTCTCTCACGGTACATCGCGCAGTAAAGGCGTCCTTGTTTTAGTGCGGGAAAATTTGGATTTTAAAGTCAAATCAACGTACACCGATGATTCGGGAAGATTTATTTTTCTAGATACCTTAATTCAGGATTCACCGTTTCTTCTAGCAAATATCTATGCCCCAACAAAAGCTTCTGAACAATGTCAGTTTTTAGATGAAATTGCTTTTCACATCGCAGATAAAGTATGTCAATCTGAACATTATATTATTACTGGAGGTGATTTTAATGCCACGTTCGAACCAAATCTTGACTGTTCGGGTGGAAGGCCTTCCATAAAGAATTGCATTAAGAACCTAAATGATATTATGCTACAAAATGACCTGGTCGATATATGGAGAGTGCGCAACCCAGACAAAAAGCGCTTCACTTGGAGACAGAAAAATCCATTAATTCAAAGACGATTAGACTTTTGGTTAATCAGCAATTCTCTACAGGACGACATAGAAAATGTTGACATTTTAACTTCCGTCAAAAGTGACCACTCCGCAATTATTTTGAATATTGATAGCGTAAAGAACTTAAACCACGGTCCATCTTTTTGGAAATTTAATAATAGTCTACTCGATGATGAACAATACATTAAATTGATTGAGCAGCTTGTTCCTGATTGGATTGAGGAGATTAATTATTCTGATGATGCTCGAGTTCAGTGGGATTGGCTAAAATACAATATCCGTAAGGAGACCATTACTTATAGCAAAGCGAAAGCAAAAGAACGAAGGGAAAAAATAAAACGCATTGAAACTCAACTGAAAATTGCTGAGGAAAAATTAGCTGACTCTCCAAATGATGATACACAAAATGAATTTGACGCTTTAAAAAGCGCATACGAAAAAGAATACGATTACATCACGAAAGGAGCAATAATACGATCACGGGCAACTTGGTATGAAAAAGGTGAGAAAAATAATAAGTATTTCCTTAATCTACAAAATAATAAGAAGACAAAAAGCACTATAAGGAAACTAGAACGCAAGAATGGTAATATTACTGTTGACCCGAAATGCATAATGGACGAATTACACTCATTTTATTCAGATCTCTATAAAGAGAAGAACTCCGAAGAGCTAACTTATGAAAATTGTCCTTTCTTAAATTCTGGGAACATACCTAAGCTTTCACCAGCAATGCGAGAATTATGCGAAGGAGAGCTAACTATTGCAGAGTGTTTTAATACTCTTTCGAGTTTTCAAAACAACAAGACACCAGGGAACGACGGACTAACTGTAGAATTCTATAAATGTTTCTGGAAGCTCATGGGTAGCCTGCTAGTTAATTGTTTAAACTGCGCGTACAAACACGGTGAATTATCTTCCTCCCAAAAGCAAGCGCTTATCGTCTTAATTGAGAAGAAAGATAAAGATAGACGGCAAGTAAAGAACTGGAGACCAATCTCTTTAATCAATGTCGATGTAAAAATTGGCACGAAAGCTATAGCTAAAAGATTAGAAAAAGTTCTGCCGGAAATCATACATCATAGTCAAAACGCATATGTTAAGGGAAGAACTATTTTCGACGCTGTCCGAACCATCGACGATATTATCAAGCTAATATCATCAAATAATATGGGCTCATTACTGGTAGCAATTGACTTCGAAAAAGCCTTTGATTCAGTGAATTGGAATTTTCTTAGACACGCCCTGAGGAAGTTTAATTTTGGTCCATCCTTTATTACTTGGATTACAGCATTTTACTCAAATATTTCCAGCTGTGTGATGAATAATGGATTTATTACACAACCTTTTAAACTTTCACGCGGCGTGCGTCAGGGTGATCCTCTCTCGCCCTATCTGTTTATTCTAGTCCTAGAAACACTCGCGATTCATATTAGAAATGACGAATGCATTAAGGGAATAAACGTTGATGGCCACGAAATTAAGCTTATCATCTTCGCTGATGATCTCACGGTTTTTCTAAAGGATAGCGCATCTTTTCACTGCCTGTTGGCCAAGCTAGAGTTGTTTGGTCAATACTCTGGTTTGAACGTTAATAGAGGAAAAACTGAGGTTATGAAGCTTGGAACCCCTGAAATCTCTGCAGAAGAACTAAAAATAGATGAAATAAAAAAGGTAGTCAAAATTCTAGGGATACATTTCACTTATGATCAGACGCTCTCAGATAAGTTAAATTTTCATACTATCATTAAATCGATTAGAAAGTCAATTAACAGCTGGAACTGGAGAGGTCTCACTTTGCTAGGGAAAATACAAATAATCAAGTCGTTCGCCATTCCTAAAATTCTTTATCGCCTCTCCCTTGTCTCAACAAACAAAACCTTTGTTAAAGAGGTCAATCAGGTGCTGTATAATTTTGTGTGGAAAGGCAAGGATAAAGTTAAACGGCTCGCTCTGATAAACAGTGTCGAGAACGGTGGGTTAAACATGCCGCACATCGAGTCTCTCATTGACACGCAAAGGATAGTATGCATCAAAAAGTATTTGGGTGATTCACCCTGTTCCTGGAAAATTATTCTCGACCATTATCTTCACAAAGTCGGGGGCAGTTTACTTTTCCACTGTAACTTCGAGTACACAAAGCTCCCATTGGACCTCCCCGATTACTACAGGGAATGTCTCGCAACTTGGACAAAATTAACTGCCTCACCTGTCTCTTCAATGGATGAGATCGTTAACCAGATCTTATGGAACAACAAATTCATCTGCATTGGACAGAAATCAGTTTTTAACCGCAAACTTTTCTCCTTGGGGCTACATAAAGTAGGAGACCTTTTTAACGAGATATATATTAAGCCACATACCACCTTGCAAAATCTAAATGCCGTGGATTTCTTATTTTTGAATGGTCTTTATGATTGCCTTCCACCTGAATGGAAAAAGGTGATGACCAACGATCCTCCATCGGTGCTCATTAAAATTAACCATATATGGGACGATGTGTTTTTGTACTCAAGCAATGATGCCCTTTTATTAAGTGAATTGTCCTCTAAAAAAATCTACAATATTTTGGTGTCAAAGATTTCGATTAGTCCGTCGGCAAAAAGGAAATTCGAAGATTCATATGCTTCTACAGAGCAAGCCCTTGACTGGAAAAGAATTTATAGCAATGCTTTTAGATGCGCAATAGACACCAAAACGCGTGAATTTCAATACAAGATACTAAATAGAATACTTCCATTAAATGATTTCCTTTTTAAAATTGGCAAGTCCAATTCTCCTCTCTGTTCTTTCTGCCAATCCTCTGAGGAAAACATGTCCCACTTCTTTTTCCATTGTCCTTTGGTAGCAAACTTTTGGCAATCAGTTAAGCATCTATTGGGGGGTTATGAGCTAATTGAAAGAGAAGTGATCCTAGGGATCACCGACACAGTTGAAAATGTATTTCTAAAGAATCATCTAATTCTATTAGGAAAACAACATATTTTCAGATGTAAACATAACAACTCTCTTCCCAGCGCTATCAGTTTCACAAAAACTTTGAAAGCAGTGTTTGATTCTGAACGTTTAATTGCTAAAGAAAATAACAAGATCAACCTTCATTATGACAAATGGAAAGATTTGTTAGGTTACCTCCTCTCTTTTTAAAATAGCTGGCAAGCACACGGCACTTCTTGTTTCTTTTTTGGAACAACTATCTAATCAATTAAAGGTAATTTACTGAACTGTATGTTGTTACACATATATAATGTCTGTATGCACTGCGCTGTCTTTGTGTTTTATAATTTTAAGAAAAATGTAAATTTGTAGTGTAATGTAAGAAGTAATGTAATATAATCGTAAGTTGTGTACTGTAGGTTATCCTAAGCTATATACTTCCAGTAGTGTATTGTAAATAAGTCATGTAGTTAAGTTGTAAGTATAAGTAATGTATTGTAACGTGTAATGTAAGTAAGTTATTGTATGTATTGTAACCTGTTGTTGAAAAAAATAAACAAATTACAAAAAAAAAAAAAAAACCCTTGTCGTCTCGATGCCAATAATTCCAGTAAGACACACTCAACTGAAGTATGGAATATGGAATATCTTGCAACATAGCACATTTACTAGTATCAATAGTGTGAAACATACACTAATAAATGGAATATCTTACAAAAAAGTTGTTTTCCTTTCGGCAAGACTTTGCATTTACTAGCATTAATAATGAAACATACACTAATAAATGGACTATCTTGCAAAAAAGTCGTTTTCTTTTTTGCAAGATTGTGCATTTACTAGTATTAATGATGAAACATGTAGTAATAAATGGAATATCTTGCAAAAAAAATATTTTCGTTTTTGCAAGATTGTGCATTTACTAGTATTAATAATAAATGATATACTAATAAATGGAATATCTAACAAAAAAGTCGTTTTGAAGAGAGCGTCACAAACTTCGAAACACATCTTCTTGAGAGAGGATACCCAGAAAACTTTACTCAAACAACCCTCTCAGAAGTTACTTTTGAAGACAGGAAACAAGCCCTCCGACAAAAACAAAAACAAAAAAAGGAAATCTTGCCCTTTGTAACGCAGTATCACCCATCAGTGCCTAACGGAAAACCAATACTCATAAACAGCTGGCATTTCATAACACAGCAACCATTGCTAAACGACATTTTCAAGGAACCACCCCTAATATCGTACAAAAGAGGGCGCAGGAGTCGCGCAGGCCTGTTACTCTTTTAGACACTAAAAAGAGGATCACAAATCAAAACTACAGTTACAACTTCTGGCTAAAATTTTTAAGCCATTTTAAAAGGGCAAAACGCGCGCGTGGGAGCCGAGCAGGCCCATCACCCTCTTTAACTATAAATGGAATATCTTTCAAAAAAGTCGTTTGCTTTTTTGCAAGATTTTACATTTACTACTATTAATAATGAACCATGTACTAATAAATGGAATATCTTGCCAAAAAGTCGTTTTCTTTTTTGCAAGATTGTGCATTTACTAGTATTAATATTGAAACACATACTAATAAATGGAATATCTTGCAAAAAAGTCGTTTTCTTTTTTGCAAGATTGTGCATTTACTAGTATTAAAAATAAATCATATACTAATAAATGGGATATCTTGCAAAAAAGTCTATTTCTTTTTTGCAAGGTTTTGCATTTATTAGTATATGATATTTACATTTTGTATGTTGTTTTTTTCTTTAGATTTATGTAATTTTAATTTTCACTGGTAAAGTTTTTCACCAAAAATTTATTTACTAGTACTAGTAAAGTTTTTTAAAACGTTTGCAAGTATCTGATGACCCAAAAACCTTTCAGGTTCACTGGTGAATTCAAAGGTGAAAAACAGAGAATTCGTAAAAGACTCATCGCTTCATCGCTTTTTCTTTGACGAGACTATCGGACCGTTCATTTTGATGAGGGGGTGGTGGGGGGGGGGGGGGCGTAAACTCTAAAATTACGAATAAATTCGTTTGCTTTCCATACTTTTGCTTTGTGTTGGTATTGTTCACTTATTTAAACAATATGTCTGTCCATCTAAACACCACATTGAACGTTATTTCTTCATCTCCCCCCTTTTCACTTAATTTTTTTCTGGACGTCCCCCCCTTTTAATTCCTTTTTTCATGGTTCATCCCTAAATTCCACCAGCCTTCGCTACCTCATAAAAAACGAACGGTCCCTAACATTCTCAAGGTTGACGTTTCTCAAGGTTGACGTTTCACTTCCCGTCACTTCCAGGCTACGTTAATTGGTAGTGATATTTCCGACTACCAATTAACGTAGCCTGCAACTTCTAAGCTAAGGTTTTATTGATTTGAAATCTGCAAACCTGCATGACAGCAAGTTGTTTTAATGCTACCCAAAAAACTTTCTCAAGTAGAGTTAATTGCACTTTTATTGAAAACATCCTACATTTGGATTACGCCCCAATTTTTAACTGGTCTATAACAGGTCTTCTGACCTCCTTCATTGATTAAAGACATAAAAATACCGGTGTAACGAGTGGCACCGACTTGGATGATGCATTTCAAGTTTGCTTGCGAATCCGAAATAACGAACAGTTCAGAATCAGTAATCCCCTGAAAAGTTCTCATCAGATTTGCCACTACATCGTCAGGAACTTGCCAGTTTATGTAGTGGACAACCACATCTTTACCTTCATAACCCTTGTCTTTCTTTTTTCCCACCTGGCACACGAGCTGATCTTTTTCGTTCATGAGAATAACAAGTTTGGCGTCAGATGTTTTAGAATGCTTGTGCAGAAGGTCAGTTGCCATGTAATCCGGTACAACAAACTCAGGCTTGTGGTATTCAACATCTTCTTTTTGATAAGAGATTCTTCCTTCGCGCAGGCTCGTCATTAACATAACAGTTTTACCTGGAGGTAAAACAACTTTATAGTTGTAAGAATCTGTGGGTAGGTGGGACGGTTGGTTTTCTGTAGAATCTGTGGGTAGGTAGAACGGTTGGTTTTTGTAGAATCTGTGGGGAGGTGGGACGGTTGGTTTTCTGTAGAATCTGTGGGTAGGTGGGACGATTGATTTCTGTTATGCCTTGTGATCGTTGAGGATCAAGTTGGTTGCCGGAAACAAAAGAAGGCTGGTTGTATAATTTTTGTAGGGAACCACTTGCGACATTTCCTTGAGCGTAACGTTGGCCCGTTCCAGAGGGAGGAATTTGCGGGCATTGAGTGGAATTGCTCTGGTGTGGTTGGTACTGAGCCTGCGATAGGTTCTGTCAAAAGCATGATGAACTCATCCTCTCTTTGCTTGTTTCCCATTTTTAAACCATGAAACATAGACCTTTTTGTGGTCGCTGAACGCATTTTCAGTTGTCTGGTTAACAATCTTCTCGTCTTCCGTGGACCAGGACAGTGGGCAACATACTATCACGATGATCTTTTCCTCTATAAGGCAATTGCATAAATGCAATCAGAAGGATATCAAAAACGCCGTTCAACCTACGTTACGGTGTTACATTGCTGAACACAATACAATACTAACATAATATTGGTGCTATATTGCTGAACTGCTACTTGTTATAAGCGAGCTCGAGTGGAAAGGAGGGCTACCCTTTACACTTGAACTTAACTTCCCTAGGCCCGCCATGGAAAAGGTAAAAGAAAAACAAACTAAAACGTACACTGTAAGGGATTATATTTTATAAAGTTCTTATACCCAGAATAAACTGAGAAACCGTTGCCTGAAAGAGCAACGTTCCACGTTTTGACTGCGTTCACCGCGAAAAGTCATCTAAAAATATAATGAAATATTTCCACGCTGACAACAGGTAGAGTTAGCGGCTCATGATTTGCTCACGATAGGCCATTCCTGTCCGTTCACATGCAAAACTCGTTTTGACACGACAGGCCGTGCACCAGGCCTCGCTTTGGAAAAAAGCCCAAAGTACAATTTGGAAACGGACTATTGTTTCAAGCATTTCCCAGATATAGTTATCGCTCCATCATCAGTTAAAGTTAGTAGTGTAAGTTCAACAAAGTAGCCGTCAACAGTCATAGCAGTATTATTAGTAGTCTGAAATATTCAATTCCCATTGACATACCACAGCCAATATGACAAAAAAAAAACAACAACAACAACAACACACTTCATGTAATGCCTGATACGTCGGTTAATAAAAGACGAGCTACGAAGCTCCTGTTGAACTATTAAACAAGCAGGTTTCGTTACATCGGTTTGTAACGCATTACATAATCCAGGTTACGCCTCAGCGAACCCGGATTGGGATCTGACTGGGGTAGTTTTGTGTTTTAAAAAGGTGGCCAAGGGGTGTTCGCTCACATCACACTGAACGTCCGGACATTTGCTGGTGCACAATTATGCTAAGAAAGAAAAGCGGTGTATTTGGTGAAGTGGACTGAGTAAAATAGTCAGTCATTTTCAGAGAGGTTTCCAGTAAAGTGATTCGACAGAAAAAAAGAAAAATAAGGAAATTTGGCGTCACGGAAAAGTCGTCACTTAAAGAGAGGTTGTCGGATACGAGAGGTGGACCCACAGGAAGATTGGACTGTATTTGCTACATTTACCAAACAAATAGTGCACTGTAAAGTTAATAGTTTGCCTACCTCGTTTGCAAAGTAATACAGTTCACTTGAGTATATAGAACATTTAAGCCCAAACAGTAATCGTTTTTCCACTCCAGCTAACACGTGAGTCAAATGAGAGCTCGCTTCATATAAGAGATTCAACTGTGTCTTACGAACATCTTACCAACATTTCTTTCTGCAGTTTGCAGAAGCCTGAGATAATCAACTTCGTGTTGAAGATCACGCTGGGCAAATTTGACTTTCTTGGCATCGACAACCAACACGCAATAAGATTCCTAATTCGTCAAAAGAATAATTCTCATTATTTTGATTGTTCCACCAAAGTAGCACTGAATTCCAGAAGTCTCGTATGTTGGGGCAGTTAACTAACAAGACTAACAAGTGCGGCAGGGATTCTATTTCGTTGCAAGATTTGCAACGAGGAGATTCTGAGATCTTCATTTTATGCAGCAAATTCCCATATGGTAATATATTATGAATAATTTTATACTGAAATATGCTTAGTTTCGTTTCACGTGTTATTTGGAAAGGTAGTTTGTAAATTGCATTAATCGTTGTCTCATCAACGCCTAACCTGCGTAGCCTGGAGCTAGCTAAGGGCTCTTTAAACTTCCTTTGAGTAAGCACATTTCGTGCGCATTTACACGTAAGCTCTCGAGCAGTATACATTGTCTGTTTATCCTTATTGTTATTCGTAACCTTAGCTGACTCCAAAGCGTGCTTCCACTTGCTAGGTATTGCAGCTATTAACCCCCAATGGCTAGTAAATGGCGTGTTAAGGCCCGTTTTTCTGCGTAACTTAACATATGAGAGAAAATTGCCACGCTCGTCTAGTAAGTCTTTAATTCTGAGAATCCCAGCAGCATGCCAGTCTCTCCAATATAAAGATTTGCCCGCAATAGTTGTAACGAACGCTATTTATAAGTTTTGATTGTGTGATTCACGTCATTATTATGCCGATTAAATACCTCTTTGTTTTCGAGTACATACCTCTGTAGCCACAAACGGACAGGGTTTATTAGTTCGTTCCTTCGATCCACAAGACACGTGCTAGTCGCACAGATTAGAAAGAAAGATAGACTGATCGAAGGATCGTTGTAAAACCGAATGTAAGAGCGGGGAAAGAGGTATGTGATCTTAATTGTTATTGTAATATCTTAGGATCGTGAAATGAATTACATTGAAAGCAGATTTATTACGCTCATAGAAATTTATGTTGTTTAGAATTGTCATTATGCACGCCCCACGTGCTTGAGTTAAGATCGTTTTAATTAAGCTTAGATTTACTAATAATAGCCTTTATTTCGCCTATTGTATTTCAGTTTTTACGAAATTTCAAGTTAAATAAAGAAAGCAGAATCGATAGATGGTTGGAGTTTCCGCAATATAAAACATTTCTCCGTCGCGGCGTTGGTTAACAAACTTTGGTAAAACAGAAAGATCGATGTCAGCGTCCGCCACGTTACAATAGTAATGTTTTTGTTGTTCCAAATAATGACCTTTCTAATATTATGCTGATCTTGAAGGTTAGATTCTAGCCCCTGGATTTCTGCCCACGTTTTCAAAATATCAATGTGAAAAACTGGCATGTTGTTGAGCTCTAAGAGTTTTAAATCGTAATTACAATAAAAAATCAGAACACCTCCGACTTTTTCCAAATAAAAGGATGGAATTTTCATCCAATCCTCATTAACACTGTCTTTCATTCTCATTTAATACCCAGGCGCTTAACAGTGATTTTGTAATAATTTCGTATTCTGGCAGATCCAATCCTCCTTTATTTTGGTCCAATCAGAGTATCCCTTTTTATTTTCGGTTTCTTGCCGTTCCAAACAAACTCCGCAACTAATTTGTTAATAGCGTCCACAACGTAGGGCAGGGTGTGAAGACAAGCGCTGGTAGAAACAAGCTTTGTCAAACCTAGTGTCTTAGCTATTGTTATTTTGCCATACAAAGACAAGTCCCTTTGTGACCATACATTAAACAGCTTCTTAATCTTAAGGAGGCTCGCAACAGTTTTTTTGGCCTTGCAGTGTATCTTTTGAACTATTTGAACTACTCAACCTACACAACCTGTGTGCGAAATTAGAGAAAAATCTGTAAGAGCGTTTTCAAGTAAATCATGATTGATTTTTACGGGCTGATTTTGGTCATTCTTGCAATTTTCTCCAATATTTCAAGAAAGATAAAACTTAACACTTTCTCTTTTCAGTTGAAAGATCTTTTATAATAGCAAAACATTCTTAATGTACCTTGAGCTTCCTAGGTGGCTGCGATTTTAAGATATTTATATTTAAAAACTGCTAAAATGCAGCACAAATCAGTCAAAAAGTTCGTAATTTGCATGAATAGAAACATTTCTAAACTGCCCTTACAGATATTTCTTTTAAATTGATTGCGGTTAGAATAATAATTCTTTTTGATGTTACAGTTAGTTTTAGGCTGAATAAACATTTCTGTTATGAGATAAGAAGGCTGAATGTCGGTCAAGTTTCAGTCGTTATTAACTTTCAACGAGCAACAGTTTCATTTTGTCTTTTTCTGGTCTATTTCACGGTTATTCACGTGCAATGAATATTTATACACGCTGCGCTTGTGTCCTTTCGTGCGTTTATAATTCCTTCTCATAACAATGAAAAAATTTTCGTCTTCTGAGCTTGTTTCTCGTTATTTTTCGGCCCCAGTGTAATGCCGTCGTCGGCGTTAACATGTATGCAATCCGTAATTAAAAATGCTAAAACGGAAGAAGCTCAGAAGACGAAAAATTTTTATTATTATGAGAAGGAATTATAAATGCACGAAAGGACACAAGCGCAGCGTGTATAAAATAATATTCATTGCACGTGAATAACCGTGAAATAGACCAGGAAAAACAAAATAAAACTGTTGCTCGTTGGAAAGTTGATAACGACTGAAACCTGACCGAGATTCAGCTTTTTATCTAATAAACGAAATGTTTATTCAGCATAAAACTTGGTGGAACATCAAAAAGAATTATTATTCTAACCGCAATCAATTTAAGAAAAATTCTGTAAGGGCAGTTTAGAAATATTTCTATTTAATATGTAAATTACGAACTTTAATTTGGAATGATTTGTGCTGCATTTTAGCAGTTTTTAAGGAAGCTCAAGGTACATTGAGAATCTTTTGCTATCATAAAAGATCTTTCAACTGAAAAGAGAAGGTGTTAAGTTTTATCTTTCTTGAAATATTGGAGAAAATTGCAGGAATGACCAAAATCAGCCCGTAAAAAATCAGTCATGATTTACTTGAAAACGCTCTTACAGATTTTTCTCTAATTTCGCACACAGGTTGTGTAGGTTGAGTAGTTCAAATAGTTCAAGTTTCGCCATAAAGTGTCTGACTAGTTTTCAAGATATTCGATACTATTTAAAATGAGGGGTTTCCATTACCGTTGCTATGGTGACAACTGTTGCTAGGAAACCAATGAAAAAATAAACTTTGGTTATATGTCGAAAAGGTGGTGTAGTATCAAGGAAATCGAAGTTTATCTTCTATGCGAAAATTTGATTTCAAAAGATACACTTCAAGGTCAAAAAAACTGTTGCGAGCCTCCTTAATCAACTTACATGAAAAATTCTCCTGCTCACACAGTTGAAAATTGTATGAAAAGGCGGTTCCTAAGGCTAACACAGGCCTCTGTGGCCACTGGAATTCAAATAACTTATCTTTCTTATGCAAATTTTTCCCTAGCCACATAGCTTCTGATTTTGAAGAGTTGAGTTTAAGCCCACTGCATTCTTCGAACAGGTGTAACACCTCGAGCAGCTTCCGAAGCGAAAATTCATCCTTGCAAAAAGCGGTCGTGTCATCAGCATACTGAGTTAGTTTGACTTCTTTGTTGGCAACTTTAATACCTGTTATGTCAGGTCTGGCTTTTATTGCACAAGATAATAATTCAACAGCTAACACGAATAGAAGACCGGATAATGGGCAACCTTGCCTAACTCCCCGCTTGAGTTCAAATGATTTGGAGGCATAACCATTGTATATTGTGCAGCTAGAGATATTTGTTATAAAGAATTTCTACCCACGCCTTAAAGTCGTGAGCAAAATTAAAGGTGACTAAAGCATTGATTAGATACCCCCACTCTAAACTGTCAGAAGCTTTTTCGAAATCTATAAACAAAGCAATACCTTCTAAATTTTGGTCTGCTGTATAGTGAAGGATGTCTGATATAAGCTGAATATTTTTTCCAATAAATCTGCCTTGTAGATATCCGGTTTGTGTGTTGTTAATAATATCTGGAAGAACCTTTTTTAAACGCAGAGCTAAGGCTTTTGTGGCAATTTTGTAATCAACATTTAAAAGCGATATGGGCCTCCAGTTTTTTAGATAGGATAAATTTTTGTCTTTTTTTGGGAATCAGTCGTACTATGCCTTGTCTTTGCGATATGGACAATTCGCCTTTTTGAAAACCATAGTTAAAGCTGTTTACCATAATCTTGCTTAACTTATCCCCTAAAAAGGTGTAAAATTCTGCAGTTAAGCCGTCAGTTCCGGGAGTTTTATATTTTTGAAAACCTTTTAAAGCATTTCGGCATTCGTTTTCTGTTAGTAATCCTTCACAGGGTCTTTTCTGGTCTTCGTCTAGCTTCTTAATCACATCATTTTCAAAAAACAAATTGAACTTGGGGGACTTTGACTTGTGGGTTATTTGACGAGTACATGTATAGATTTTGATAATAACACCTTTGCTCATCAAGGATTTTTTCGGGGTCTGTTATAGTGCTTTTGTCGTCTTTAATTAAGCTGGTTATTCATTTAATTTCGCGATTTCTCTTCTCAAGATTGAAAAAATATTTAGAACTTCGTTCACCAAATTCGTACCATCGGGCCTTCGAACGCACACACGCACCGCGGGTTCGATCGAAGGAGATTTTGTCTAGTTCGTTCTTAACGCTGTCATATTCTTTAATAGCCTCTGGCGTTGTGTGGTTCTCAACTAATTTTTGGAGTCGTCGAGCTTCTTGCAATAAATTTTCCTCGTAATTTTTTCGCGCTTTAGCTTTTTGTTTTGAATAGTATATTGTGAACATTCTACTTTCCATTTTAATCATCTCCCATTGAAGCACTTTGTCCTCAACATCTTTGTGTTTTTCAATAAACAGTGGTATCTTTTCTAATAGTTTATTCGCGTATTCATTGTCTTCAAGAAGAGAATTGTTAAATTTCCAAAAACCCGGTCCCCTGGGTTGCTGTGCCGAAATTTGAATATCCCGTGTTACTAAGGAGTGATAACAATGCGGCGCATATTTAATGTCGCAGCGTTGCACAAGGGACTTCTGCAAAAATTCTTTTGTTATCAACCAGTAATCAAATCTGCATTTTATTTTTAAACCTAGGGTTCGCCAGGTGAAATCTTTTTCCTTTGGATGTAGCGATCTCCACGCGTCCTCCAAATTTAGAAGATGAGTCAAATTTTGGAACTCGTCTATTACATTTTTTTTAAAAGATATATCTCGGCCGCAACCTCGTCCCCAGGGCCTTCTCCTCGTTCAAAATGGCGGTCGGAGAAACCCCTGGCCAAGGCTGCTGAAATACTCCACGAATCGTGGAGTATTTTGTCACGTGACACATGATAAAATGGCTTTTTCGGACGTTGTTTCCAGTGTCTGGCGGCCCTGTTTGTTTTCTGCAATCGGAAACCGTTGTTCAAACAAAACGAAGACGTTTCATCGTGTTTGCGTGACGAAATTCTAACGAACTTTTGGAGCCACTTCGGCAGCCTTGGCCAGGGGTTTCTCCAACCGCCATTTTGAACGCGGAGAAGGCCCTGGCGACGAGGTTGATCTCGGCCGCCTTCTTTGTCATTCTTGGAGAGTGGACAATTAAAATCACCTCCCATAATAATATTTTCGTTTGGAAACTGCTCGAGAAGTACTTTTAGCTCTCCGAAGAAGCTAATCTGTGCTTGGGCATCATTTGGTGCGTAAATATTTGCGCATAGAAATGTAAAATTTTCGGTACAGACCTTAAGAATCAGGATTCTTCCGTCTTCGCTTTGTAATATGTTTTCAACCGACACTTGTAATTTAGGATTAAAAAGGACTGCGACGCCTTTACTGTGTTTACTACCGTGGCAAAAATAAATTTTGGAGCCCCATTCGTTGCTCCAGATTTTTTCTTGGTCAGGAGAGCTGTACGTTTCTTGCAGGAAAATGACGGAGGCTCTCATTATGTAATTGTCTAAAAATAGCTCTTCTCTTCCTAGAAGCATTTAGACCCCTTACATTTAGTGTGATAAAACTCAGTTTGCGCATCGCAGATACTCAATTTTCAAAGCTATGCTTAAGCCTAGAAGCCTAAAATATGAATTTTCCTGCTTGGTGTAGCGTACACAAAACAAACACACATGAACTACAGTATAAACAATTAACAGTTTACCTCTTGCGAGGCGTAATCTTGTTGAAGGCGTTGCCATACGGAGTTCAATAACTTCGCAATGGGTTTCCGAGCTTTAGTTTGATGCTTCGGCAACACTGTCAAAATTTCCTTCTTTATCTCTCTATATTTCGCCAACCTCTAGCCTTTCGATTGACACCAGAGCAATTCTATTTGCTTTCTTTGTCCTTTTCTATCTCGTCCCTCATACGCTCAATCTCTTTCTCTGTGGCAATTTTCACTCTTCCGTTAGCATCTGTGTATTTCAATAATTCAAAAGATTGTTCTCCAAATATGATATCATCTGGTGAACTGTTCCGTTAACAACGTCAGGATGAGTAACGAGGTTTAGTATGTCACGGTACCTCTGGATCAGTCCAATCACAGCTGACAAAGATTCAGGTTTCGCCTCCCATCCAAGGACTGAAAGATCTGCCAAAACAACAGAAAAAAGATGACAATTCAGGGATATATTGTCAAGTCTTTTTTTTATTTCACAAGTATGCTATTCTACGAACGCTACAAGCCATAAAAAGCGACAAATGAAGACCATGCATGAGAAAACGAACGACCTTTATTGGCCATTTTTTTGTTCTTTTTGGTCGGGTATAGAACCTTTGAGTGTTCAGGAGTCTATTGTTAAAGCCTCTGCATCCTCTTCAAAGACATATGTTAGGGAGGGAAGAGTCCGCTAAGCAAGGTGATTGCAGGGGCAAGAAAACACCTTCAATCGTAATCTCAGCAGATTTTTCTTAAGGCTACAGAACTACTGCGGAAGGAGGCTTATCGAACCTTAGTCTTCGTTGGTCGTTTGAACGTTTACTGACCTGATCTTTTTGCATTTGCGGTGTAAAATGGTGCATTTACTCCTCTATCTTGTGTCTTCGCCTCAAAGCGTACGAACGAATAGGGAGGGTTCATAATTTATGTAGAGGGGGGGCTATGGTGATTTTAGATTTTTTCCCTTGCACTTTTTGGAAGCCCCCCCCATTATTTGGTGTGTTTTTCCCTGCCCCCCCCCCCCTCATTGCATAAACCACAACCGTGGGTAAAATACCATGACCCCCCCCCCTCCTCCACCATCACCACCCAAAACACCCTGATGACTAAAACAAGGCATTTTAAGTCTCAAAATTAACCACATTGTGACAATCGTTTAATAACCAAAACTTCTAATTAGTTTATTGAGAATGAAAAACTTAATTTATCAAACTGATAAACATAAAGGAATCGACACATGTGATAGCTAAAAATGGCCATTTGGTTTGTTGAGGCATCCCTCCAGTAATATTTCACGTGAAAAATACACGCAGGATGTGTTGATACACGCACAGTGTGCTAACATCATACAAATAGAATTAAGCTTTCTAAAATACCTTAAGGTTGGACAAATTAGGTTTAAAATATTATATTGCAATGGAGTCAGTTATGGCCATTTTTAATGTGGTCTATACATGCTGTACAGCCAGTTATAAAGCGGGGGGGATACCAGCGGGAGCTGAGAAAGCAAGCATCAGTGTGAGTTTATTATTCATTGGCATCGACTGTTATTTATAAGCTCCAGCTACACTAGAACTTCATTTACAGATCCTTCTGCTAAATATGAGTAAACTGATGGTGGCGGTTTTTATGGAACTTTTTGATGGCCCCCCCTTAAACCTTCTTTACATCGGGAGAAATTTTCGATAGCCCCCCTAAAACCTGACAGGAAGAAATTGTGCCCCCCCCCTAAAAATCGCCATAGCCCCCCCTCTACATAAATTATGAACCCTTCCATAGGTCGTCGAGTTTGCGTTATTTTAGCTATTTTGTCGACTTCTGGGACCTAACAAAACTACATAAAAATGCTACTTTGAATTTATTTATGGGAAGCACCGATTTATGGTGAGACAAGTCCATATTTTGATAATTTTTCTGTAAAACAAAGATTTGATAGCGCGTGCAAATATGCGTGTTTAACATTTGACATGTTGTAAGAATCCCAGCAGAAGGAAATTCTCAGTTTTCGTTTGTTTTGCCCGAAAAGCGATTGAATCGTGATACAAAACTAATTGCGATTTTGAGACGGCAATTCTGCATTATGTTGACGGCGTTGGAAGAAAATATACTCTCCGTATTGGGCTCCATCGCTTCGCGTCTCCGCCCAATACGGAATATATTTTCTTCCAACTAGCCGTCAATATAATGCGGAATTGCCGTCTCAAAATCGCAATTAGTTTATACTATCGAGTAACGATAGCCTGATTAATTTGAACCCTGCAAACCTGCATTTAGTAGCACGTTGATTAAATGTTACCTAGGAAACTTTGTCCTCAAGAGTTAATAGTTGCATCTTTTATTGAAAACATTTTACATTTGGCTTATGACCCAATTTGTAACGGGTCTATAACAGGTAACAGGGATAAATCTACGTTTGCAACGAGTAGCACCGACTTGGACGATGCATGTCAAGTTTCTTTGTGAATCCGAAAAAACGAACAGTTCAGCAATGGGAGTCGGCCGGAAAGTTTGCATCAGATTTGTCTCCACATCTTCTGGAATTCGCCAGTTTAAGTAGCGGATAACCAAATCTTTATCTTCATAAGAGACCTTTCCATTTTTTAGATGAGTTTTTAGCATAATGGTGTCATCTAGCGCTAGAATTATAAATTGGTGCCATCCTTTGTCGTTGTTTTCGCCCACCTGGTAAACGAGCTGATCTCTTTCATTCATGAGAATGACAAGTTTGGCGTCAGATGTGTTAGAATGCTTGTGCAGAAGGTCAGTTGCCATGTAATCCGGTACAACAAACTCAGGCTTGTGGTATTCAACATCTTCTTTTTGATAAGAGATTCTTCCTTCGCGAAGGCGCGTCATTAACATAACAGTTTTTCCTGGAGGTAAAACAACTTTGTAGTTATAAGAATCTGTGGGTAGGTGGGACGGTTGGTTTTCTGTAGAATCTGTGGGTAGGTGAGACGGTTGGTTTTCTGTAGAATCTGTGGGTAGGTGGAACTGTTGGTTTTCTGTAGAATCTGTGGGTAGGTGGGACGGTTGGTTTTCTGTAGAATCTGTGGGTAGGTGAGACGGTTGGTTTTCTGTAGAATCTGTGGGTAGGTGGAACCGTTGGTTTTCTGTAGAATCTGTGGGTAGGTGGAACTGTTGGTTTTCTGTAGAATCTGTGGGTAGGTGGGATGGTTGGTTTTCAGTAGAATCTGTGGCTAGGTAGAACCGTTGGTTTTCTGTAGAATCTATGGGTAGGTGGGACGGTTGGTTTTCTGTAGAATCTGTGGGTAGGTGAGACGGTTGGTTTTCTGTAGAATCTGTGGGTAGGTGGGACGGTTGGTTTTTTGTAGAATCTGTGGGGAGGTGGGACGGTTGGTTTTCTGTAGAATCTGTGGGTAGGTAGGATAGGTGGTTTTCTGTAGAATCTGTGGGTAGGTAGAACGGTTGGTTTTCTGTCGAATCTGTGGGCAGGTGGGACGATTGATTTTCTGTTATGCCTTGTGGTCCTGGAGGTGCAAGTTGGCTGCCGGAGGCAAAAGAAGGCTGGTTGTAGAATTTTTGTAAGGAACCACTTGCGACATTTTCTTGAGTGTAAGGTTGGCCCGTTCCAGAGAGAGGAATTTGCGAGTATTGAGTGGAATTGCTCTTGTGTTGTGGGTAGTTGGATCCTGAGCCTACCAGGGCTTCTGTCAGACGTATGATGAACTCATCCTCTGCTGGCGCTGGTTTCCCATTTTTAAACCATGCAACATAGACCTTTTTGCTGTCGTTGAACGCGTTTTCAATTCTCTGGTTAATAAACGTCTGGTCTTCCATGGACATATACAATGGGCAGCATACTGTCACGATGATCTTTTCCTCTGAAAGGCAAATGTATAAATGTAATCAGGTCATCAAAGAAGCCGCTCAACCCGGTGATGTAACTGCTGGATGTAACTGTTACCGGTTAGGAAGCGATCCCCGACCATAAGGGAGTGACTAATCACGGAGTTCTCGATGAGTTTGCTAAAGTGCGCATGCATGGAAACCTGCTAGGAATATGCAAAAGAAAAAGAGAAAAGTGGAAAAATTGTGAGGGATTATAAAGTGCCTTTAGCCAGACTAACCCAAGAAACCGTAGCCTGAAAGAACGATGTTACACGTCATATCTACATTCCCCGCGAAACGGCATCTAAAAAGTACCCATAGTTGAACCTCAATTTAACGAACCTCTATATAGCGAAGGCCTCGGTATAACGAACGATATTTTTCAGCCCAGTTATATGCAATGTATGGAAACGAACCCTCTATATAACGGACCAATTTCCCCCGTCTTCTGACACCTCGTTAATTAAATCGAGGTTCCACTGCATATGAAAAAGACGTGTCAGTCACATGCAAATAAAACTCGTTTTGATACCAAACCTCGTGCACCAGACCTCACTTTGGAGAACAGTTTAAAGGTAATCCGAAAACGGACCATTGCATTTTGCTTCAAGCATTACCAGATATCGCTGTGGTTAATGCCATATGGTCAGACAGGTGTTCAGTTTTCGCGGCTTTTATAGACGTCGCTTTGCAGGGAGCGTGCTGCTAAGATTTGTTTTAGTAGATAGTCGGTGCAATGCGTTTTCAGTCGAACCTCCTAAGCTTCTGTTGAACTACCTCACAAGGAATTTTCTGCGTCATATCGCTTTACACTGCATTACATCATCTAGTTTACGCCGCAAAAGTATAGTGGTCAATTAGAAGGATGTTCGCTCACTTCACCCAGAATTTCCAGACATTACTGCACATTAACGAGCTTTCACCGCGGGCACAAAAGTGCCGTGATGAGAGAAAAAGGGGGGTGTATTTGGTAAAATAGACTGACTAAAATTGTGATTTCGTCATCAGCAGAGAGGTCTACAACAGAGTGATTGGACAGAAGGAAAAAAAAAAGAAAACGAAAACGAAGGACACGAGAGGTGGTCCTACCGGAACACTACTCCACTCTGAATGGACTGTATTTGCTACCTTTTACACTATGCACAGTAGAGTCAATAGCTTTCCTACCTCGCTTGCACGGTATTTTAGTTTAGTGGACTCATTTAATACAAAGGTATATATATATGTACACGTATATCAAAAGTTTAAGCTCAACCAGTAATCGCTAAACACCAGCTTCCCTGCTAGCAGAGGCCCCTTTTCCTTTGTATTCGCTGAGCTGACGGGCGGGACGAAAAGCGACCTCTGCCATGGGTCGAAACTCCCTTTGATTCAACCGCCGTCCATGGTCGTGGACGGCGGTTTCCGAAACGCATGCTCCCTGTATTGTTTGCTGACCGTGACTTGAACCCACTGTATCTCGCGCATTCCTTTACAGTTACTCCGCTGTCATTTAGTGAGCCCGCATAGTGAAGAGTTACAAAGTCTACTTTCTCTCGTTTTTGTTAACATGGACGACGGAAAGATAAACAATCGAAAGAAGAAGCTCTAAGAAACACTCGACAAGTTAAGGAATGGAATTTAGAGCGAAGAAAACATCTGTCAAGGTGAAGGACAACCTTCCACCTCCAAAGATTTTTCGAGCTACGGACTTTCTGTCTAATGCTCCAGCACTTCTACGAGTCTACGGTAGAGTAAATTACACATTTGATTGTAAGCTTGTATCGAAATCGCTTTTTAATTGAGGGATTCTTCATATTCCTTACAGTTTTCGTAAAAGTTTTGAAAAACGTGCACAGTTCGCATCACCAAATGCTCTTCAAAATAACTTGCACATCGAGCGATCGCTTGCGCGTAGCTTCCCTCGAAGAAAGAATTGAACGCGTTTGGTCTTCAGAAACAAGTGAAGGCGTGTTTTAATAAATGTATTATTTAGAAAAGCTTACTGTCTCTTCTTCTGTGTACCTTCATTCAAAAAATTTCGAAGAGTAGTAATCTGACGTAAACAGACACAAATGCTCTGTTGTGGTTTGATTTCACGCGCGAGACAACATGAGAAATCTCTTGCGGAAATTTTCAAAATTTTGACTTTGAGATTGTATTTTTGGATAATTCTTAATTGACAACTGGTGTATTTTATTTAAAAGTGAGAAAATTTAACTATTCTAGATCAAGTGATTGTTGTTTTTTCGAACCTATGAATTGTCCTTTCGTACTGCACATGGGTTGTTTATTACCAACTGCTAATTTAGTGAAGCGGTCATAAAACACGCAGCCTTCAATAAGTTAAATTGTCTTTGATTCCTGGAGTTGTGGTCATGTTAAAAAAGCTTCCTTGTCCAGATAACTTGAAATTAATATCGTAGATTAGACAACAACTATCTCCAGACGAACTGTGCAGGTGTTTTTTGGCGCGCTAGTTGAGAAAGGTGCGAGTCGTCAGCTGATCACGTGCTAAAAGCATCATGTGACGTTTCGGTCGCTAAGTAACCGTGGCGCATGCTCAACACAGTTCATTTCGACCCATGGCAGAGGTCGCTTTTCGTCCCGCCCGTCAGCTCAGCGAATACAAAGGAAAAGGGGCCTCTGCTAGCAGGGAAAACACCAGCTAAAAGGTGATCCAAATGAAAGCTTTTTATAAGAGATTCAACTTTGTTTAAGGTGGCTCGATCGAGTTTTTGAGTGACGATACCTCTCAACTTTAAGCAACTAGTGCACCACAATGAACAACCCAATAGATAATCGATCGTTACTGCTGACCTAGAAAAAGATGAAAGTTTTACATGAACTACGTTTCATCAAAATCGGAGTTACCATAGCAACGTAATGACGTCATCCCCCATTTTACATGAGAGCTAATTACTTGTCATCAAGAGATAATTCTGGGAAGCGCTCGACTGAATCTTCGACTTCACATATTTGTCTTCTCGTCTACAAAATTTGAAGAATTTCTATGAGAGAGTTTTCGAGAAATGTTCGGGTGAAGTTTTAAGGTGTTAAAAAACAACAAAAACAAAATAATTTTGAGCTGTTATTGAAAATTATGTCCACAGCGACTTGATGAAACAACATTTTGGCTTTAAATGAATGTTATGTCATCTAATTACTTTGTGTGAAAATTTCGAGGAAATCGTTTCATTTGATTTTTAGAAACGTTGGCTTGAATATGAACTGGTTTAGTGTGTTACGCGGCTTTTTTATCAAAAATCGACCCTACACTTATTAAAATGATTATGAATTAAAAAGCGGTAGATGAATTTTTTAAAACTTTGCTTTCAAGGAGAATAATCGATATTCAATACAATCCCCGAGTCTCAAACTCATTGAAACGTTGTAAGGCTATCAATTTAAAGCCTAAACTTAGGAAATTATTGGACTGAATTTTACGCCAGTGGCTTGTTGTTCTTATTATGCATCTCCATTGTTTCGAATAGGCGTGCAATTGTAAATTTCCGTACATCATGAATTCATATAACGCTTGATTGCTTTCCGAAGATGTTCCGAAAAACGTGCTAATGAACCAGGTCAGCATTACAATAACAATGGACAGGCTGACAGCAGTGAGTGCAAACCTCAAGGTTAGCAGTAAGTGCAAACTTCGGTTAACAGAGAGCGCAAACGGAAAGCTGCTGTGCTCAGTCAGTGTTCACATTTTTATGGCAAGGAGTCAACGAAAAATTTAAACAGGTCAGTAGACGTGGGTCTCCCCCAATCTTATCCCAGTCTCAGCACGTTTTCGAAACATCTTCGGAAAGCAATCAAGCGTTATATGAATTCATGATGTAGTGAAATTTACAATTGCACGCCGATTCAAAACAATGGAGATGCATAATGAGAGCAACAAGCCACTGGCGTGAAAATCAGTCCAATATTTTCCTGAGTTTTGGCTCAAAATTGACAGCTTTATAACGTTTCAATGAATTTGAAACGCTGGGATTGTATTGAATATTGATTATTCTCCTTGAGGACAAAGATACAAAAAAATTCATCTACCGCTTTTTAATTCATAACCATTTTAATAAGTGTAGTGTCAAGTTTTGATAAAAAAGCCCAGTAACACACTAAACAAGTTCATATTCAAGTCAACGTTTCTAAAAATCAAATGGAACGATTTCCCCGAAATTTTCACACAAAGTAATTAGATGATATAACATTCATTTAAAACCAAAATGTTATTTCATCAAGCCTTTGTGGGCATACTTTTCAATAACAGATCAAAATTATTTTGTTTTTGTTGTTTTTTAACACCCTAAAACTTCACCCGAAAATTTCTCGAAAACGCTCTCATAGAAATTCTTCAAATTTTGCAGACGTGATTACAAATATGTCAGGTCGAAGATCCAGTCGAGCGCTTTCCAGAATTATCTCTTGGTGACAAGTAATCGGCTCTCATGTAAAATGGGGGATGACGCCATTACGTTGCTATGGTAACTCCGATTTTGATGAAACCTACCTCATTTAAAACTTTCATCTTTCTCTAGGTCAGCAGTAACGATCGAGTTTCTATTGGGTTGTTCGCTGTGGTACGCTAGTTGCTCAAAGTTGAGAGGTATCGTCACTCAAAAACCCGATCGAGCCACCTTAACAAACATCTTACCGACATTTTTTTCTGCAGTCTGCAGAAGCCTCAGAAAATCAACTTCGTGTTGATGATCACGCTGGGCAGTTTCGACTTTCTCGGCATCAACAACCAGCGCGCAATACTTCAGAGGATTGTCTTCCAAATATGATATGATTTCGCGGACAGTTATGTTAAGAAAGACAGAATCGGTAGCGAGGTTCAGAATGTCACGATGCCTCTGGATGAATTGAGTCACAGCTGCCCAAGACTCAGGTTTCGCCTCCCATCCAAGAACTGACAGATCTGCTAAAAAAAGGAAAAATGACAATAGAGAGATTTATTGTCAACTCATTTTTTAATTGACAAATATGCGGTTCAGTTTTAAGCATAATAGTTTTGATCAGAGCTAGAACTATAAATTGGTGCCAACCTTTGTCTTTCTTTTCGGTCACCTGGCACACGAACTTATCTTTTTCGTTCTTAAGAATAACAAGTTCAGCGTCAGATGTTTTAGAATGCTTGTGTAGAAGGTGACTTTTCATGTAATCAGGTACAGTAAAATCAGGCTTCTGGTATTGAACATCTTCTTTTCGGTTAGAGATTATTCCATTGCGAAGGCGTGTCAGTAACATAACAGTTTTTCCTGGAGGTAAAACAACCTTGTAGTTACAAGAATCTGTGGGTAGATGGGACGGTTGGTTTTCTGTTGAAACTGTCGGTAGGTGGGACGGTTGTTTCTCTGTAGAATCTGTGGGCAGGTGGGACGATGGGTTTTCTGTTACGCCTTGTGGTCCTGGAGGTGCAAGTTGGCTGCCGGAGGCAAAAGAAGATCGGTTGCCGAATTGTTGTAAGGAACCACTTGCGACATTTTCTTGAACGTAAGGTTGGCCCGTTCCAGAGAGAGGAGTTCGCGAGTATTGAGCAGAATTGCTCTGGTGTTGTGGGTAGTTGGATGGGCCTGAGCCTGCAATTGCTGCTGTCAGACGCAGGATTAACTCATTCTCCCCTAGTGCTGGTTTCCCATTTTCAAACCATGCAACATAGACCTTTTTGCTGTCGTTGAACGCGTTTTCAATTCTCTGGTTAATAAACTCGTCTTCCATGGACATGAACAGTGGGCAGCATACTGCCACGATGATCTTTTCCTCTGAAAGGTAAATGTATAAATGTAATCAGGTCATCAAAGAAGCCGCTCAACCCGGTGATGTAACTGCTGGATGTAACTGTTACCGGTTAGGAAGCGATCCCCCACCATAAGGGAGTGACTAATAACGGAGTTCTCGATCAGTTTGCTAAAGTGCGCATGCATGGAAGGGATCTCTGGCCCTACCAGGAATATGCAAAAGAAAAAGAGAAAAGTGGAAAAAATGTGAGGCATTATAAAGTGCCTTTAGCCAGACTAACCCAAAAACCGTAGCCTGAAAGAACAATGTTGCACATCATATCTACATTCCCTGCGAAACGGCATCTAAAAAGTACCGATCATAGCGAAATCCTCGGTATGACGAACGATATTTTTCACCCAATAATAGTGCAATGTATGGAAAAGAACCTCGATATAACGAACCAATTTCCCCAGTCCCTTGGCACTTCGTTAGAATCGAGGTTCCACTGCATATGCAAATGACGTGTCATTCACATGCAAATAAAACTCGTCATGATACCAAACCTCGTACACCCGGCCTCACTTTGGAGAACAGTTTAGGCAATCCGAAAACGGACCATTGCTTCAAGCATTACCCAGATGTGGGTAGTACCATATCATCAGATTGGTGTTCAGTTTACACGGCTTTTATAGACGTCGCTTCGCAGGTAGTGTGCTGCTAAGAACGTTTATTTGTTTTTGCAGGCTAATTAAGCACGCATAGTCAGTGCTATACGTTTTCAGTTGAGCCTCCTAGCTTCTGTTGAATTACCTGACAAGGAATTCCCGGCGTCATATCGCTTTACACTGCATTACATCATCCAGTTTACGCCGTAAAAGAATAGTGGTCAATTAAAAGGATGTTCGCTCACTTCACCCAGAATTTCCAGACAATACCGCACATTAATGAGCTTTCACCGCGGGCATAAAAGTGCCGTGATAAGAGAAAAAGGGGGCTGTATTTGGTGACATAGACTAAAATTGTGATTTCGTCATCAGCTGAGAGGTCTACAACAGAGTGATTGGACAGAAGAAAAAAAAGAAAAAGAAAATGAAGGACACGAGAGGTGGTCCTACCGGAACACTACTCCACTCGGAATGGACTGTATTCGCTACATTTTACACTATGCACAGTAGAGTCAATAGCTTTCCTACCTCGCTTGCACAGTTTATAGTTTAGTGGACTCATTTAATACAAAGGTATATATATGTACACGTATATCAAAAGTTTAAGCTCAACCAGTAATCGCTAAACACCAGCTAAAAGGTGATCCAAATGAGAGCTTTTTATAAGAGATTCAACTTTTTTTAACAAACATCTTACCGACATTTTTTTCTGCAGTTTGCAGAAGCCTCAGAAAATCAACTTCGTGTTGATGATCAGACTGGGCACTTTCAACTTTCTCGGCATCAACAACCAGCGCGCAATACTTCAGAGGATTGTCTTCCAAATATGATATGATTTTTTCGACAGTTATGTTAAGAAAGTCAGGATCGTTAGCGAGGTTCAGAATGTCACGGTGCCTCTGGATGAATTGAGTCACAGCTGACCAAGACTCAGGTTTCGCCTCCCAACCAAGGACTGAAAGATCTGCTAAAAAAAGGAAAACATGACAATAGAGAGATTTATTGTCAAGTCATTTTTTAATTGACAAGTATGCGGTTCAGTACGAACGCTACAAGCTGAAACGACAATTGAAGATTGCAACAACAATAGTCAGGTCTCGAAATTAAATTTTTTCCCCCAGGAGCAATTCTGTTCCTAGGTCCAAAATTTTAGGAGTAAATTTGGTCTAACAAGGAGCAGAAAGATGAATTTATTATGAAAATGGGCCAAAAGTTGAAGGAGCAAATTCGCTCCTAAGTTATTTTTTAGGAGCAAATGTCCTTGAGCCAGTCGCAAATTGCACAGTTGCGATAGTAAATTTCGAGCCCTGAAATATCATGAGAAACGAACGACCCTTATTGGCCATTTTTTCGTTCTTTTTTGGTCGGGTATAGAACCTTTGAGTGTTCAGAAGTCTAATCTTAGTGCCTCTGCATCCTCTTCAAAGGCATATGTTAGGGAGGGGAGAGTCCGCTAAGCAAGGTGATTGCAGGGGCAAGAAAAAACCTTCACTCGTAATCTCAGCAGATTTTCCTTAAGGCCACAGAACTACTGCGGAAGGAGGCTTATCGAACCTTAGTCTTCGTTGGTCTTTTGAACGTTTACTGACCTGATCGTTTTGCTTTTTTGGTGTAAAATGGTGCATTTACTCCTCTATCTTCTGCCTTTCCCTCAAAGAGCTCAACACGTTGTTGGGGATTCCATGTGCCTGGTTGCTGCAGTGGATTGGTTTCCTCTGGTTTGCTCTTGGTGGGTTCTGCAGCGCTTGATGGCTGTCTTGGTTTGATGTTAGATGATTCAATTTCTCCTGTCACTTTACCATATGAAGAACTCTGAGATCTATCTCCTGTTTTCCTCTCTTGACTGCGGTTATCGTATTGAAGGAGATCACTTGTGCCTGATTGCGGTTGTGTTCTCGTATCCCCTGGCTTTCTTATGGCAGGCTG
The DNA here is from genome assembly GCA_964017195.1 of Siderastrea radians. Lineage (NCBI taxonomy): Eukaryota > Metazoa > Cnidaria > Anthozoa > Scleractinia > Rhizangiidae > Siderastrea > Siderastrea radians. Next base: position 42,677,967 of record OZ024895.1, read on the forward strand.
GGTGGCACTTGTTTGGTGCTGCGTTACAGGTGTTGGAGAAAGCTTCGGTTTCAGCTGATATTCAAATTTCTGGCCTTTCTTACTTGTGTCAAAGAAATGCACCAGTGCTTCCTCGTGAATTTCTCTGTGTTTCTTGTTCCAAGAAAAGATGAAGCTTTTTCTTCCATCCAGAAATTCTCCGTTGAACTGGGAGGATACCTTCCTCTTTGCCCACCGTGAAATGAACTCTGTGTTTTCCTCGTCTTGGTTTTTGTAGTTATCATCTCCGCCGATAACAATGATGACGTTATCACCTATAAAAAAAAGGAAAAATTATTTGAATTGCAGAGTAAAGTAAGACAATTCACTGTCAAAGACCACCTTTGTAAGACCGAGCTGCTTGGGTAGTAACAGGATTGAAGAGGCACGCGGACACACCATTTAATACGGGGCACGTTGCGCGTGTTACGAGCTTCTATCAAGGAAAAGGAAACAGTTGCTTTTTTCTCACATTTGAATTGCCAAAACCAGGGATACTCGCACAACCTGCGTTCAGACTCTGTTTTTGTTTCGCTCGGTGAAACATTCAGGTGAGAAAGGGAAAACGAAAACCCAGGTAAGAGAATATGAGAGCGATGCTAAAATTCAGCCTGATCGCAGGTTAACACTCGCAAGGCGTGAGGCGCCTAAAGCGTGGAATGTCACGCGCGAGCTTCGCGTGTCTGCAGGGCGTGTGGTCTCTCCAGTTTCACTCTTCGTATTCACTCTCTCTCCAGGCTTTCCATTGTAAAACGGCACAGGTCACCTCCCGCAAATAGTTACAAGCCTGAAAATATATGAACTGTCTTGCAGACTAGCTGGAATGTCTCTGATCTGAGGTAATGAGGAAGACTGCTTAGGTTCGAACTTCACGTTGATGATTGTTGCAGGTAAAATTCTCTTTATCATGCACTTGCCAGTTGCCACACAATCTGATTGTGATTCATAAAACAGCTTCCGCCTCACGATACGATTTATTTGCATTTTCTTTCATTGATCTTTGCAGCTTTTAGCTCGGATGCTTTTCCGACCGAAATATGCTGTCAAGAATAATAGAAGCTGCAAGACGCTCGCCATTTCCTTCTCAGTCAGCAGTGTTGACATCAACACCGGGCAAATGCATAATCAAGAAGTTCGTTATATCTCCTCGTTAAAGAACACAAAGCCTATATTCCCCTGATCTCAAAAACGTTAAGCAGTTATTCCAAGAAATGGAATCGTCATGTTCGCACTCACAAAAAGGACACTTGTCAATTAATAACTGCACAGCCAACAAACTGCTGCTGTTACTTCTGCTCGTACATTTATTGAATGCAGCCTCGATAGAGTTGAGGCTGCATGTATTGTACTCTCTATTTATTTCACCTTCTACGGTGAACATGTACGTCCAGTAAAGGTACTGTCTATGTTGCACCACATTTATGAACTACAACTCGTGAAATGTCGTGTACCCTTTGCACACCATTCCGTTAAAATGTATTCCAGAATCTGCTTCAGTCTAGACAGCTGACGTATCCCTATAGGTCTTACTACCCACGAATTAGGACTTTTACCATTTGAGATGAGGGGGGGGGGGGGGGTGGGGCAGGGAATGCGTACCGGGAGATTGATTTAACGCGGTATGACTTTCACTTTGTCTTGTAATTCCGGCATGTAAATTTTGATCAACATACGGTATTTTTCTATACCGCTCGCAAAGAACTCCAGGTATACCCCATAAAAACTGAAACTAACACTAAATTTAGGATGCATGAAGTAGATCTGCACTTACCCGTTGCCTGTAGCAAAGCTTTGTAGACCTTTGCATAACCAATTCCAGCGTTATCTTCGTTGATCGAAAGGCGAGATTCATGTGCATGGACGACAAAGACGGCCAAATCCATCTGCAAACTGGGAATCTTTTTGCTACTCAACTCAGACATTTCCGAAAGCGAGAAGTAGTGTTTTTCCACAGACAATTCAAATCCTAGTTTCCGTTTCGTTCCGTTCAACCAATCTTCGACAGCATCGAGTTTGTAGGTACGATCGCAGTTGAAAAGATGAATACTTAGTGGTGGATTCGACATCGTTTCCGTTTCCTCGAGAATTCGTTTTACAGTAACTCGGCTTGAAATACTGCTTTCGCTCGAGACAATTGGAAGAACTTCAATTTCGACGCGCCTTCAGTCCTGGAATCGACTGACTGCAGCGCGCAATGTTTCCGGGAAAGTCTGTCATGTCACCCTAAGAATAACAATTATCGGAGGTCACGCAACACCATAGCGATCACGCGACACTGAAACATTGCTATTCCTTTCCTTCTCACTCAAAAGCGATTTCAACAAAGCAAAAAATATATGGCAATCGTAAGAAAAAGCAATGGTGTCGATTAGTTTTTACTGACGTTCGATTGTTGGTTCGAAAATACTATGCCCGCAACTTTAAACTCACGTGATCGACATTCTAAGAAAACATGAGGTCATTCAAGGGGAAAATTCCTTATTCAAATGAAAAGGGTGTTTGTTTCACTATCCTTTCATATTACAAGGCATTCTTGTGCTGCTGAGGAGAGGATAAAGTCGCCAGTTGTATTCCTAAATATGGGGGTAAGTTTTTGGAAAATTTGTTGTAACGACTAGGCCTTTACTTCTAAACGATTATGTTGTCGAATGCTTTTCATTTGTCGCTGATTTAAAATTGTAAATTTTGCTACATTTGACAAATTTGTCCCTAGCTGTTGCATTTATCGCAAAATGCACATTTGTGCTTCTAATTCATCTCGTATATCTTCGCAATTTAACATAAGATTCTTTGACTTTCTTTTCATCTTAGGAAAAGATGTCCAAATATATCGCGTTTAGTTTCGGTGTACACATTACCGGACAGTTCTTAATTGTGATGACAAACTGGTTACGTTTTTTGGGTGGAAAATCTTACAACAGAGAACGATCATACAGCAAGGATCACGTTGTGTGGAGAAATCCATTTTCATATACTAGACTGATTTTATTCTCTAGAAAAACTGACAGAAAGACATTGTAAACTACCGGCTACACGTAAACCGATTCGGCCAAAGTGTTCCTCCTTTTCCCGGAAAGCCGAATCTCAACAAAGAATTTCGTTCATTCCAAAACGTTTCAGTTTCACAGGTAAATTCTTAAAACAGAAAATTCGTAAAACTGGAAAAGAAAAGAGTCACGGCCGTTCCTTTGCAAGGAGTTATAATTGAAATCTGGCACTGTTGACTGCTTATGTGACTTTCACTTTCGGTCATATCCGGCTTTCACACTCCTGATGAAGCAGAGAAAAGCGGGTGTTGTTCAGGGGATCAACCCCCTATACGAAAAAAAAAAACAGAGAATTCGTAGACTAGAAAAAGAAAAGATTCACGGCTGTTTCGTAAATTGCAACGACTGAAATTCCAGCTAAAAGTTTTCAATGAGAGGGCATTCACCATTGTGGCCTTCACTTCCGGGCACTTCCGGCTTTCACTTTCGAATATAACTGGAGATCGGAGAATCACTTTCCCACAGTTCTCGCCTTGGCTTTCGTTTCAAGTTTAAAATATGGACCTAGAGTTTCGGGACAGGAAGGCGATTAATCACTTTTGCCACTTCCGGCCTTGGCTTTCACTTTCGATTCTATTAAAGTAAGAGGGATGGGGTCGGAGGAATCTCTTCCGGTCACTTCACTTTCGTGACAAGAATCGCAGGAGGATGAAATTCGATAAACCGGCTGCTGAAATCGGTGTGACTATAGAAGCGTTCTGCGCTCCCTCTTCGACCTCGAGACTCAACCGAGCCAACAGCCTTTCTTTTCGCTGCTTTCAACCTCTAGTACTCAGTACCTTCTTATTCCCGCGGAAACTGGAATACAAGTTTCATAAGGTCAAGATTTTAAAAACATGAAAAGAACTCGAGTCCCAAAAGGGTTTAGGCTCCAGTGCTTTGGGCTGAAAAAGTATATGGCTCCAGGACTCCAAGACAAACAATTGGCGCTCTAGGGCTCCATTCAGCTAGAATCATCTGGGCTCCAAGTAAAAAGACGATTTCGGGCTCCGGGCTTCAGGGTTCTTGCTCCACGACAAACAATTTTAGAGCTTCGGGACTCCAGACATCTCCCCTTTGAGACCCTGGAACCTACCCGTAATTGTAAGGCTGAAACAGGGTTGAAATTTTCTTATTAGAGTTATTTTCTCACTTTTCTAAAAATGAGAGGCACATGTACAACATTAGACGTAATAGTGTTTATCGGCTTCATGAAAACAAATAAAGAGTAACAAACACGATACCGTATTCCAATTTTTAATTTCATTTTACACATCACAGTAGCTTGATAACAGCAACAAACTGGCTGTTCAAACGCACATAACCCGTTTTATAATTGATGTCGGGGTGGGTTTGGGAGGGGTGGGGGTTACTACAAAACATCTTCTTTCTCAAATTCAAAAAGTGACAAGAGAACATTTTAAAACATTTCAGTCTCAAAACATCTAATACAGTGTGCTAATTGTTTTGTTTTAGAAAAGTGCAAGTTAATTCGACTAAATTAAATTCGACGCCTGAAACATGTATTGCTGCAGTCGGGCTGCAGTAGAGCCAGCTTGGCACGGCAGTAGTCCGACGTTTTCAACAGGCCTAACTCACATTTTCGCCTCTCAGAATGGTAGTTCGAGTCACTTTATGTGGCGCAAATGAGAAAACTTTTGTGCCTGCTTCTTAGGGAAGTTCAAGTCATGAGACGCAGTACACTTACGTGGATAACACGGAGCAAAAGAGGAAAGAAGCAAGGGAAAAAGAAGCGCGACGGCTGGAAAATGAACGGAAGAAAAAAGAGGTTGAAGAACAACAGCGCATAGCAAGGGAAAAGCGAGAAGAAGAAGAGAGAAGAAGGGTGGCATATCAGCAACAGCGAGAGAGAGAAATAGCAGAGGAAGAAGCAAGGAAAAGGGCAGAGGAAGAGAAGCGCTTGCAGTTGGAGCACGAGCTGTGTCTTCGTCGAGCTGAACTGTTCGACTACAAATTTGGCGACAAGACCAGACTTGATAGCTTCCGAGGTCTGCCTATTGATGATGTAACCCAGCTTAGGATCGGCGTGTTCGGACCAACTGGATCAGGCAAGAGCTGTTTCATCAACACGTGTGAACGCACCGTGAGAGAAACAGAGAAAGGATCTGCGCCAGACAGCACCACAGGACAAGAGGGGACGATTATTCTCCAGGACTACCTACCAGAGATGTTCTTCCACTTGGTGGATACCCGTGGTTTCTTCAACTACAACGCTAACGAGACCGTAGAGTTTGAGAATATCGTATTAGGGAGATTGCAACCGGGAGATAATGTGAAACGTCCCGAAGAGGGTCAAGCCAATACCCCACCAATGGACCTTCACCAGAACCCCCAATTTGCAAACCGACTGCACGGTGTCATCATTGTTGTCATGGCAAATGACGCCCGTCTAACAGAGGGAGGCTTGAAGGACTACTTGAAACCAGTCCGAGATATTCTGCGCAAATCTGGTAACATTGGTCTTCTACACTGTATATTGGTATATTGGTATCGTAGCTTAAAGTCCCTTTCTTTTTTTGCCTTCCAAATTACTTCTTGCGAGCCCAAAGAATGTCTGCGTGGGATCCCTTAAAGTATAGTGACGTCTCCCCAGAACACCGTTTCCAAGAGGCTAACCTGCGTGGCAGGCGTAAACGGGAAGGGATAATTTATGTGCCAATCTCTTATGTCGGAAGATCTTTGATTACTGACCTAAACTTTATTAATCGTGGTAAAAGAGAAAATACGATAAATTGAAAGAGACGGTCCCGTTTAGTAAATGTAGGAAAGAGAGGAGAAGTGTTGAAAATTGAAAGAGTTCTTTTTCCTTCTTGGAAAAACATTAAATTTTAGAGACGTCTGTTTGGCTAATGTGGTTAGAGTAGCTATGCAACCATACAAACATCTGTAAAATTAGAAACGTAGAGTTTGGAAAGCGGTAATAAAGTGAACCCTGAGAGACGCCCCAGAAAATATATACAAACAATATAAATGGCGAAGTGATATAAGATAATTCAAGAACGGCTCTGGCAAAAGGACTTCCCTTATTTCGATGTGCATTGCATACCAACATTTCTTTTCTTATTTTCCACAAAAGGGATTGCGCCAATCACTGTTGTCACGCACCGTGACAGATTAAATACAGAAGAAGAGTGCGAGAACGCCCTGTTTGAAGCATCAGCTGCCACCGGAAGTTCGCCCAGTCACACATTCTTCGTGGCCAACTACACGAAAGATCGCCCCAAACGTGATCCTGAAACTGAGCGCATGACATTCGACATTCTGCACTACGCGCTGTTGACGGCTGAGAGAGCAGTGAAGATCATGAAACAACAAATAAAGAACAAAGAGGAGGATGAGATGCTGCGCCTGCTTGAGGGAACTAGTGTCAGCGGACAGGTGGCACCTGACTCTCCAGACGGTAAGCAATGCCCTATACATAACTTCGTTAGTTCCGGTTTCAGCCGTTGTGGCCTTGTTTTTGCTCCTGTCCAAAGGATTCTGCCGTCCTGTGGCTTCTCATCATGGAAAGTTAGTCAAAGGGAAACATTCAACTTTCGGTTGCCATCAAACAGGGATGGCGCAGTGGTGAGAGCACTCGCCTCCCACCAATGTGGCCCGGGTTCGGTTCCCGGACTTGGCGTCATATGTGGGTTGAGTTTGTTGCTGGTTCTCGTCTTTGCTCAGAGAGGGTTTTTTCCGGTTACCCCGGTTTTACCCTCTCCTCGAAAACCAAGATTTCTAAATTCCAATTCGATATAGACGCGGCAGTGGACGAAGATCCATCCTTTGGATATGCCACTGCCAATTCGACCCTAATTCCTATTTATTTTATTTATTTTTATTTATTTATTTATATTAATGATAATAGTAATAATGATAAAAATACTGATAGGAGCGCGCACAAGAAACTAAAAACTGAAAAAGGAGTCTAAGGGGCCGATTACATGAGCCGGGCTGGCTCGGTAGAAGGGCTGGCTCTGTCTGCCGAGATGACTGTTCAGCCCGGTATTACACGAGGCGGGCCAGCCCGCCTGCGGCTAAATTTAGAAGCTGTCGTGTGAAAAGATGGCTACATCGAAGAGCAGGAATCAAGTGTTTTTATTTTCGCTAACCCATTGTTTTGGCGTATAACTTTCAGTTTTACGTAGCTTTATGGTCTGATAAACCTTTGTGTGTTATAAAGAAAGAGAAATATCGATCTTCTGGTGAGCCATTTTGCTCTGAAGCGAATTTTAGCGACGAGAAAGTGTTGGCCTGGCTAGCCGGGCTGGCCCGGCAATTGCGATTACATGGTAAATTTTCATCCCGGCTAGCCGAGATCCCGGGATCGCGATGCCGGGATCCCAGCTAGCCGGGCTGAAATTTTTCCATGTAATCGCGAAGTTGATTTTTAGCGGAGCCAGCGCGCTAGCGCGTCAGCGGAGCTCCATTGCTAAGGAAAATTGGTAATCTAATCTATCAAGCCAAAAAATTTTGGTAGTGACGTAATAGTCACGTGACCGTCCGTCCGTACATACATCCGTCCGTCCGTACATCCGTACGTCCGTCCGTCCGCACCACAGGGCTACCAATACACTTCCTACACTGGATAGAATCCTGTGCTGAATCCCGTGTGTTTTCGGCGCGAAATCGCATGTTGACCCGCGTAGCAAAACAAGCAAAGACAACAAAAGTTCAAAAGAACACTCAGTTGTCTTTTTGGTGGAAGGGGAAAAGTTCAATCTAGGCGAAAGAAATTCGGCGATAAAGTTCAGGCAAAAAGTTCAAATTTGCCTCGTCGGTTCTGTTCAAACTCGGTCGGCACACCGCTTGAGTTCGCAGCTTTTCGCAGCGGTTTCGACGCCAAATATAGCAGAGCTAGTGCTTTTTGGTTTTTTCTGTCCACAACCATGGTTTTTACGGCGTTTCGAACACATTTTGCCAGGAAAAACACCAGCATTTTTATGCTGAGAGGCAGCTTGTCACGAAGAAAGAAATAAGTATTAAAATTAACTACGTAAACAATGTCAACCGCCCATGGCCTGGTGGACTAGTTACCGGCATCTCACGCCGACGAGCGGGCTCGAGACACAGCGGGAGCAAGAATTTTTTCCTTTTTTTTTTTTACTTTGTTTTTTTTTTTTTAATAAAACGACTTGGATGAGAGTATTTTCACAAATTAATAACTGCCAGCAAAAACAAAACAAAACAACAAAACAAAAGCAAAAAACAGACAAAACAAAAAGGGGGGCTCCGCTTTTAGGCTTGGCTAAATCTATATATTAGTGTGTTTCACAGACGTGCCGAGATCCCGGCAAACCGAGCCAGCCCGCCTCATGTAATCGGCCCCTAAAAAGTTCTTTGCGTGTATAAAAACTATTGTCAGCAACATGATGTCACTTCTATATGCATAAAAACTATTGACTATAGGAATGACGTAACGAAAATAGTGCCAGCCAGAATTAGCAGTGTGCTTGTAGCTATTTAAAATTGAGATAGTGACCGCAGTGTATGATAGACCTTTAATTCCCCCTTATTGTTTTCAGCTTCTGTGGAAGTTTTCCTTCGATTTCTACAAAAAGAATACCAATGGAGTACCAATAGCGTCAAACAAGTGGTCAATAAGCTTTCTAAAGATGACGTCACAAGCCTCCAACTGCTGGCCATGTGCTGGAGGGATGTGCAGACTCACTTTCCTTTTGGGATGCAGAGAATGGTTGCGAAGGAGCTCAGAAACCGAAACATGATCCCTTGAGACAAGAGCAGAAAGTCACAAGGCCATACAACAATCCCATGCACAGAAACCCAAGTTGCTTGTGACTTTACACGTATTAATTTTCGTTTTTTTTCTGCTACTTTGAAAGGGAGAGGGAATGTAAAAAAAATACGTAAGTTTATTCATGTAGTAATTATAAATTAGTTAAAGGAAGAAAGACTTTACTGGTCAAATTTGGGCGAGTGGTGTCCATTGCTGTGCTTGGAAACAAACTGTGGCGTTTCTTATTTACCAACATTGGCTTCACATATTAAACAACCTTTGGCAGTTAATGAATAGAGAAATGAAAAAGCTAAATGATCGCCTCTAAATTGAGCTTCAATTTTCAGATTTGTCACACGAAAATATGGTTTTCCAGTGATTTTAAAGTTACACTGAAAACTGCTGACAATGTGAAAGTTTTCGAAAAATTTTCACGACAGATTCCTACATTTTTTTTGTCTGTACAGTCTTTCTATGTCCCTTTAAAAATAGCAAAAAAGGAGTACCGTGGGCTTACGCGCGCATTAAATTGTAACGTTAGTTTGTAGCTAGAGCGAGAGCCTAATAGTGGCACGTTTTACTAAGCAATGATATGAACACGAAAATACGATTTGTCAGCCGGCTTTAATGGTGAGAAAGCCACAGAATCTCTGATTTCAGGCGGTATCGATCAGTAAAAGTTCGTTAAGAGTAATCGAGTTTAAAGGACGTCAACTGCTTTGTTTTATTTGTTTTAAATCGAGTACAGCCAGTGTAAAAGGTCAATTCTGTTTCCTTTTAAAATGAATGCCTTAAATATACACAAACATTTATCCCAGACAACGGCTGCCACAGGGTTTCTGTAAGTACATTTGATGCCAGTTGCCGACATGGTCGTGGAAAAGACTTTCATAAACCTAATTTGAACTCGCCGTGGTACTGTGAGAGTTAACGTTATTCTCTGGGCGAGAAGTGTTCGTAGCTTTATAGGATTTTATTTTCGTGTCCCAACAACGACTGGGAAATGCAAAAAGTTATCTCTTAAGAAAGCACTAGCTATAGAAGAGGGTCAGTGAGTTCGACAAAATAAGTGAAACACTCGGAAACATACCGTTAAGCAGTTATATGATAAACTGTTCTCGTAGATTTCTTCTTTTTTTTTAGATACAATAAAACTAAAAGATTTAAACTGAGCTGATTAGAGCATGTAAAGTGCTTGGGTTAGTTGAACCTTGTATTAGTGTTGTATGTTGACATTTTCCGATTAAACCTTTCCACCGTATCACATGCTGTTGGTGCATGTGAAATTAAACATGCAACTGCGAAGCAGCAGGAAGGGAAAAGAGAAAGTCCAGTTGACTGCCGATAACTCAGACCTTCAAGGGAAATAATGGAAAATCAAAGAGGTACGGGGAGTTATTGAGGGTAGAATTATAAAGATAGTGACCTGAAGGGGAAAATCATTCACTTCGGTTGAATTAACGGGAGGTTCGAGTTAACTAGGGTTCGAGTCTGACTGGGAGTCAATTGTACAGTACTTAGTAAACTAAAGAAAAGGGAGAATAAATCATGGAATGATTGGCCTTCTTCTCAAACGAAATTAAGCCGCGAAGCGGCGACTACTAGTCGCGTAGTCGTTTTAGAAGAAAGAAAGAAAAACCTTTCCATAATTATCTTGCTCTTAGCCGGTACGTATACAAAAAGTACAGCTGATTAATATTCCCGGGTAATATTTCAAGACATTAGGGTTAACACCAATCAGGCTTGATATTTAAACTAATTCAGATGATTTAAGTGCTTGAGTTAATTATCATGGTCCCATGTTGATGGCATCTGTTGCAAGTGAAATTAAAACACACTAAATTCCAGTGAAATCTTGGCGTTTGAATTGAAGCATCAGTGCCTCGAAGTAAAGAAATGTTCATCATCATCAGTCCCTTCTCCCACTGTGGGAAATAAGGCGGGAAATAAGGTAATGTCCTCGCTTCCCGTACCCTTCAATCTCAGTTCCTGTTTTGTTTTTGTTGTACTGGCTCCCGCCTCCATGTCCTTTTCTTTTCGATTGTTACGTAATTTTTCCTAATTCTCCCTCTTCCCGCCGCCTTGGTAGTCTCAATGTTCCCAACCCAAGTTAGACTATCGCATGCCTTTTCAATCCAATGGAAGCAAATCTGTAATGGTTTTCTTTGGTTTTTCTCACGGCTTTTCTCTTTCAAGGTTGCCATTCGGTTATTACTGTATCTCCTGGCTGTATGTATTCTGAGAATACAGAAATTCAGTTCGGATCATCTATCGTGGGATATAAGGGGCCATACCATGGAAAACTGGAGGAAATTTGTTAAATTTGTCAGTTAGTTCTCAGTGCCCGTGCAGAACTGGATTGCGCGCGGAGTCTGCGGACTGCGAGTTGGCACGACGTTTCGGGCGTGTTAGCCCACATCAGAGCGAAACATGAACTGCGGATGCAAATTATCTTCTATCTGAGTAACAAGAAAATCCGACGGACATGCCATAAACTTGGGACGATAGAAAAACCACCCTTCTGCCAACTTTCTTCTATCATCCCCAGCTTTCGATTTCGTTATCGACTCAGTTGATAAATCCAAACTTTTGTGTACCCCACAAATAGTTCATTATCAGTAAGCCTGGATATTGCTTTCACTTATCTTATATCTTAAGAAGAAATAAATGTAAAGAGGATCTCTTTACATTTATTTCTTCATTCTGCAGTTCATATATTCATAATTTCATCTTCATCTTTCCCGGGTATATTACGAACCAATTTAATGACCAGCTCCCAGTTGGCTTGATAGCTCAATTTGTTAGAGCGCTGCAGCGGTATCGCAGAGGTCAGGGTTCGAATCCCGGCAAGCCTGATTTTTTCAGGCTTTCTTTTCGCAGCTGTATAAGTTGCGTTAATAACTGCGAGGATCTTCTTTACATTTATTTAGAAAAAGAAAAGAGGAGAGGTGGGTAGTGCGTTAACTACGTTTGCCTTTTACAACCCGGCGACTTTAAAATAACACTGAACCTCGTATTTTGCTTGTCCCTGAGGATAGCTTGTCCACAAGGTAAGATCCGGGGAAAGCTGCGACCTCGGATTGAAATTTTTGAAGTCCAAAAAGGGATCAAAATGGCGCCCTCCACCTCCCTCTCTTGGACAAGAAATCCCTGAAAAGCTGGGATCAACCGCGCCTTTCTCTTCGCCATTACTCACACGGGAAGGCCAGTTTTCGGACTTGTTTTTCAGCTTTCAACACCCCCTTGAAAAACGTACCCACTGGACTCTCTGTTCTTCAAACAAAGTTGTTGTGGAGGGAACGCGGTAGAGCAAAAGGAAAGAGTATTTTCATTAAGTTGAATTCAACATGTAACACATGTTTGGCCACCCTGTAGAATCTGAATGAAGTTAGATGATATTGCATGTTTTATGGCTTCGAGTGGAATTTGATTGCCATAACAAATTGAATTCAACAATTTTGAACGTTGTTGAATGGAAATATTGAATTCGTTCGTCCGGGGCTTCACTTGTTCTGACTAGTTTTAGCTAGAATACTGGGTATTGTTAAACCTCGTTCCCAGGGTCTCTCTTCTTCCATTCTGGGAACAAGGTTGGGTATTGTTTTGGTATTGGTGGCTTTTTTAATGGTATAAAAGCAAAGGGCAACATTAAACTTCCAGTAAAATTCCTTTTTGTCACTAACTACAGCTGTCTCAAACAATTTTTTGCTCTGGATTGTTTGAGACAGCGGGTATGTACTGCTGTGTTAAATAGGTGTTAACACAAACAAATTAAAGAGGCTGCACTAAACCTTTGTAAGTCCCCATCCCTGAGGGGGAAATTCAAAAACAAAGACGAATTTTGTTCAGGAGGCAAACACAACCAATCCAACAAATGCCTTTGTATTTTTTATTACAGCTGAGCAAATCTCCAGTTGGCAAATGAGCAACTAACGATCACCACACAAACATAAACAGCTTTAAGTGGAGCCATTATTAAAAATAAAATTGGCAATCAAAGGGCCAGTCATTTTCTCCAAAGAGTTGGTAACTAGTGTTTTAACACCCAGGTGAAAACAAGTTCATTTAGTCCAAACTTGCTGTACATATTAATGTATTATTGTTGACCGTTCATCAGCAGAATCCTTGTTCCTTAAGTTTACCAACTAGATCATCGACTGTTTCTACTTTAATTCCTGCTTCACGGACTGGAGGATCCTCAACACTAAGGATTTCTACTCTGGGTGTAACGTCCACGCCCAAATCACCAGGTGTCTTCTTGTCAATTTTCTTCTTCTTGGCTTTCTGTGATTGGAAACAGACATAGTAAAATAAAAAACATGGTAAGTGGCCGATAAATCCCAGAGGGCCATAGCAAAAAAGGGTTGCATGATAGGTTAAGAGTATGCTCAAATGCTGCTAGGTGAAAGAGTGAATTTGTGCTACAGTGGCAATCTTAAAGTATCATAATTTATTACTCCTGTCCTTTTCTTCTGTAAGTGAACACCCTGCAAAGAATCCACTTACAGGCTAATGGTCTTCTCAAGTCATTTGAAGAATGAGAAATTAACCCTTGATGATTTATTTCTAATGTTTTAAAATGGTTTTGTGAAAACAACAACAACAACAAACAAAGAAATTCACAGGATATAAAACTGAAGGGATGAATTGTCTCACTTCCATAATCCAGGTCTTGTCAAGCAGCATGAACAGAGCCTCAGATCAAGAAACCAACTACACATGCTGCCTGTGTAGTGGGCACCCTGTGTAATTATTGGTAACATACTTAACAGGATACCTACTAATACTTCATATTTTATAAGCTGCTCCTTAAGAGAACTACTGCTACATTAACTAGTATCAGTAATATACTCTGGTAAAAGTTACACACCATAATGTTAGGAAGAGTTGCATAGCGGGGCTCATTCAACCTGAAAAATAACAGAAAGCCGAAAAAACTTATGTACCAGTCAAATCGAAGCTTCAACACCCACCCCCTGGGCAATCCCCTGGGCATTTGAACTTCTGAAGATTGGCTTGTTCAAATTCCCTCCCGTTGGGAGAAAAAAGCCGTTCAAATGCACCACCAATTAGTTCTGAAATACCTCTCCTCAAAAACAAATTTCGTCTTCAATCAAACACTGTTCACACTTTTCAGAGAGAGAGATGTGCTGTGATGACACCTTCAGACTTCTTTGGAAGACCCTTTTGAAAGAGTTATTCACTAACAAAGGCAAAATTCTATCTTGTAAATACGTCAAACCTTGCAAAAACCAAAAAAACTCACAGGAGTATTACGCCAGAACAAGAGATAAATCCGGTTCAAATTCCCCACCCTTCCAAGGCAACGTTCAAATTCCCCCCTTCCTGGGGTATGCCCAGGGGTGGATGTTTAAGCTTCAATTTGACTGGTACATTACACTTCAAAAAAAAAATATTGTGAATGTACCTACCAGAAAATACAAATAAAAGTATAAAAAAGAAAGAGACTTTGTAGTATCTTGGAAAATTTTTGGGCTGTGATCAATACTAGCACCACAAAAACTCATCCGTTCATAAACAAAGGAGAATAATTTAAAAATCTGAACATCGAAATACCTGAGATCAGCTGTGACAACACATGGCATCTTGACATCTATCATTTCTAGTCCACCATCAATTTCACGTGTTACTCCCAATTTGTCTTCCTTTACCTCTATTTTAGATGCAAATGTTGCCTGCGGCAGAAAATGACACAATTCTCTGTCAATAAAACTGATCAATATTTTAATACTCTCCACATGATAATCATTCAATTAGTAATAAAGTTAAAACTAAATTTTAAAACTGGCTGAATAAATCGGAGACAGCTGCAATAATGATAATTTCAAATACCTGTGGCCAGTTTAGAAGGGCAGACAACATTTGTCCTGTCTGATTACAATCATCATCAATTGCCTAATGAGACAAGGAAAATTTTAGAAACATCAGTGATATCGTTGCCTGTGACCAAGCTACGAGCTGAAAGAACATTTATGAAAATCTTTGAAAACACAACATTAGTAACATCAATCTGACATGACAAATTAAATCTCCTTGACCTAGAACATATCTATCAACAGACTGGACTTATGTTTTGGGGGAGGAGGACTAAAGTTAAGGTTACAGCTCATAGGAGGGGAAAAAACTCGGACATGTCGTACATAATACTATTGAACTACCCCCAGGTAAAATGTCCAGAGCAAAGTAGCCCTGAAATCCCCAAAATTGCTTCAAATAAGCCCCAAATTCCTCTCCAGATAAGAGGTGATATCGTAAAACACTTGTGATAATGCTTTGTGTAAAATTGAAGGGCCCAGTGGAAAAAGGGCATAAGTGTTGATTATAGGTTGAAAATCTAAATTGGTACTTTTCAGCTGAACATTGGCACACAGGCTGGGTTCTCATGTTAGGAACATTGTTGTGCATTTATTTCTCGACCTGAGAGCTTCAATTCGGAAAATTTGCAGACACAAAGGAAACAACAGGACCACGGATTCTAGGTTGAATTCCTTTGTTTTAGTTCAGGCAGAGAACAAAAGAAATCATTCAGGTTTCACTTGAGCGAGTTCAGTTCAACAAAACTTTTTATGCAAAAGTAATATGCTAATTCTTCAAATTTTAGATCTCAGGTCAAGAAATAAATGCACAACAGTGTTCCTTACATGAAAACCAGGCTGTGTGCCAATGTTCAGCTAAATAGCACCAATTTCAATTTTAACCTCAAATCATCACTTACACCCTTTTTCCATAGAGCCCTTCAATTGTGGATCCTTGATTAACAACAAAGTCTGGTGGTTGCTGTGTTGGCTGTTGTAAAAAGCAGATGTTTTGGGGTGAGTGCCAAGAGCAAAGATGAGCAGCTTATGAACCATGTATGGCAACAGCCTGGTTAATTAACTGCCTAGTGTACCTGTTTTCCAAGGATAATTATATTAGGATTCTCCTGTTCTGTGATCTTTTGAAACAGTTTGGCTACTGCAAGAGGCTGTAGGCCTTCATATTCCTTATCATTCAGCAAAACATGAATGCCCCTATCAACACCCATGGCAAGGGCTGTGCGAAGGGTTTCCTATAAAACCAATAGAAAAGTAATACAAGACTTAGTTACTATAGCAACTAATATGTCTTGCAAGCTTTCAGGCTTGAATGCTTTGAGGAAATTGCTTTATCATGGTGCTCTGCACCCCACAACAAGAAAAACAGCACACAGTGTAGTTCACATCCAATTGACACTTCTACAAATTTTTCTAAAAAATGGCACCTTTTAAAGTGTGACTTTCTCACAAAAGTGGTATATCATTGCTCCTTTTATGACCCCTCCTTGAATTGACACATGAATATCAAAAGGTGATGAAACACAAAGCATTGCTAGACATCCCCAGTAACTCAAATGAGTCCACATTACCTCACTTTTGGCTGGCCCACAACTAACAGCGACAATCTCTGAAGCAATCCCTTTTTCTTTGAGCCTTACAGCCTATCAGTAAAAGAAAAAACAGAGCATGTTTTACGAGCAAAATACCTTAAAACACACATTTTATGGCACTGTGTTATTTCAAGCACGTGTGTTTGTGGGGGAGGGGGGTGGGAGGATGTGGGGGAGGGGAGAAGTTATTTCTTAACAGCTCCTCCTCCCCACCATTTTGTCACATTTGATCTGTGACGAACTCAGTAAGTTAAGGGTTAAAGGTCGTGCGCTGTTTATAATCACTTGTAATTTCATGATAGATAAGCTCAGGCTTATTCAATATTACGCAAGTAACTAAAATATCAAATCTAAAATCAGAAATTACTGGAAACAAGATGTCTCTTTGATCAATCAGTTGTTCGCTCTACGACAGGGAAAGAAACAAAAATCAGGGACAGAGAAATTTCAACTGAAATTTATTTTACACTTACCTCTTCTACCGCTATTTCGTCAAAAGGGTTCATGCTATGTTTGACTCCATCCGTTACTACGCCAGTTTTATCCGGTTTGACGCGTATCTGTCAAGAGAGAAATAAATACACGGACTGATTATTTCAATTTGTTTATCGTGCTATGGTTTCACAAAATTGTGCCCAACCTTTACGGCGTAATCGATGACACGTTTGCAGCCAACAAGAACCCTTAACGACGCCATCTTGGATTCCGTGCGAAGAGAAAGATTGAGATGCGCATGATCCGTGAACACACCGCTGTGATCAAGTGAGACTGCGGATTGAGAAAACAAAGATGGCGCCCTAACAACGAGAGATCCTGGAAGTGTTTTCAGCATAATTCTCGCTTTGATCTCGTTCAAGTCCCAAAAATGCCACCAAAGAAGAAAAAAGGGAAGGGGAAGAAGAAAAAGAAGAAGGATGGTACGATGTTTATTGTTTTTTCCCAACAGTTGTCTTTTGCTTTTCCGGTAAGAATTTTTCAACTTGAACTTAACGATTACTTTTTTCGTTCTAGAAAAAACTGAATTGACGATCGAGGATAAGTACAAGAAAACTATGGAGGAAATAGAATGCCTCAAGGATGAACTGGGTAAGTTTTAGGGAAATCAAGTACCTCTGATCGCGTGCAATTAGCGTCGCATTGATGTAAACTTTAACCAGTAAGGTTAAACTTAAGTTTATATGTAAAAGAACCTGGAATATTTCTTTCACAGCTGCAAGAAGTGAAATTGCCCGAAGGTCTAAAGACACTGCAGATCGCATGAAAGAAAAGATGAAAGAGGCAAAGGAGGAGGTAGAAAATGAACAGCAAAATAAACTGGACATTTCTTCAGGTAAAGTTAATTATTAATTAATAATTAATTAATAGAGCGCTTTTCAAATGAGTGTCGTAAAACCAAAACCAAAGTAATTACCCCAGCCAATCACAATAGACACAAATTACCCAATGAACCAATCGTAACTCGAAGCAAGTACATGTTACTGGCGTCAAGCGCGGGAAAAAACGTGCGAGCGCGAGCAAGTCACGACTGATTGGTTTGAGTTTTACTCCTGATTGGTCGAGAAGGTGGCGCGAGATTTTTTAACCAATCACAGAGCGAAGTAAAGCAAAACCAAAGCAAAACACGAATTACTTTCGACACTCAATTGAAAACCGCTCTAAACTCATATATTATCCAACTGTATTTAGTTATTGCACAGAAAGCGTGCGGAACGAGTACAAATATCCCACGATATTTTACAGTTGGTTGTTGTACAGTACCGTGCACGCGCTCATCCTGTTACACTTGTGGTTTTCCTTCAAGTTAGTGAAAAAGGTAGAAAAAGGTTAAGTTGGATAATAAATCTCTTATTAGATGTTTTGGTGTGAAGTATCGCCGTATACTCGTTTGTTTTTTGAGTTGCACAACTCATAAAAATATACGGCAATATACTTTGCTGTTCATTTATTTATTTGTTTATTATCTAGCAAGATGTAGAATCTCGATAGAGGGGCTGGTGGGCCTGACGTGGAGCAAACTGCATTTTACGATAGAACTTTGTAATCCAAGGAGAAACTCACCCTCTCTTCAGTTGTTTCCCTTGATTTTTGGCCCCTCAAGTGAGCTTGTTTACAGGGTATTGTCCTTCCCGTATCAACTGATGATCCTTCCAAAAGAGGCCATGTCCTGAATACTGAAATTGCTTCTTATCAGTTTGACCACTAATCCACATTCCCATGACAATACACTTTGTTCCCTTCCCAAATTTTGCATAAACTTTTGTTTTCAATTACTCTTGGGAATGTTCCCAAGAGAACTTGAAAACAATAGTTTATGCAAATTTGTTTTTTTTTGGGTGGGGGGACAAAGTATAGTAATTATGGGAATGTGGTAGTGGTCAATATGGAAAGAGGAACTGGCCCTCTCTCTTGTTATTCATTTATTTATTTTTATTCAGTATTTCTGCAACAAGTTTAAGAGTTTGGTGGACAAGGAACATATTATTTAATGTCCAAAGAACTAAAAATTTTTCGAAACACTGCCTTCTTTGAATATTTTCCTTCTCTAAAACAAAATTTATGCAGTTAATAATGTTATGAATGTCTTTTTTCTTTCTACACATGCAGATCTTACTCGTCAATACAAAACAATGCAGTCAGAGATGGCACTTAGAATTCACATGCTGGAACAAACTGTGAATAAGCTACGTGAACAGCTGGGTGAGTATCGTAGATGGTAATTGCCAAAAATGAAGTTATTGTGTTATTAAAACAAACAAAAGACTGAACTAAAATTTGACTAACAGTCGGCTTAAATAAAGTAGAAAATGTAAATGTAATATTGTGATTGGCATGGCTTAACTTGCCACTTATTACTTGACATTTAGTATTCAAGGCCCAGTTGGTCAAAGCACCATTTTAGCGAACCCACGATTAGGGTGAACTTTGATTCCAGTTTGATTACTAATCAATAAATGCTCTTCCAAAATATTTTTGCCCTTCAGTTTTTAACTAGAGTTTTCTTTTTCTTTAGCTTAAAATTTACATTTAAAAGCATTTTCAATGAGCAAGTTCAAAACCGTGGTTAACTTTTAATATTAGCGTTAATCGGCTTTCAAACAACTGGGCACAGGTAGAGAACACTCCCAACTTACAATTTTTTGATGTGGGCTTCAAAGTAATTTTTTTCAGTCGGATTCATGAAGTTTTATTATGAAATGTCCCCTAGTAGTCTAGGGGCCAACTCCTCCCCATTGGGGGGGGGGGGGGGAGTTGCTGACATTTCAAGCTATCAATGATGCCAAGAGGTCCTTTTCAGGACTACATCTGGGAAATCACACAAGACAGACTTCTGAATACCTGTACAAGTGAAGACATTAATCAATTTTGTTCTTGTTGTATTTAGCTTCAACAGAGGAGGAACTCAGGAAGACCAGAAAGGAACGAGATGACATCAGAAGAGAAAAGGATGAAATAATTGCAGAGCTCCAGTTTAAAATAGATCACATGGAATCGGCATATGAGAGTGTGCTTCATGTATGTATACATCTAATAGACTGTTACTGTAGTATACATAGTCCAGTTTTGTCAGTTACTCAAAGATGACAAGAGTGCAATTTGGGGCAGTGGAAAGTAAATTATCACGACAAAATAGTTAATAAGGTACTACCAATTCATTAGAATTGTATCCAGGGTTCAAAATAAAATCAGAGCTTTCAGCCTGAATTTGACGGCTTTTTTTCTCAAGGCTGAAATTTAGCCGGCTGTCAACAAGAATGAGCAAGCACCTATCCCAAGTATGGAATAAAGTGTTGACAGGCCAAACGCGGCTCATGTGCTCGTGCTAAATAAATGTGTTTGTATATTTCTCTTAGCAACGGTTGATTTTGCTCATAAGGATGTTCTTAAATTAGGCAGAGCTGGGTGGTATGTTGTTACGAAAGGAAGTGCCGACTTCCTTTCACTGAATTTGACTTCGCACGTACGTGTTATTCATAAACCCTTTTCATAGTTAGATCACGTGACCAAGCGAAAACCATAACAAAGAGATGTTTCTTTGAAGTCCGCCGGCTTTCATAACCAGTCCCCTCTACCAACTATGCCCTTTTCTAACCCCTGGTGGGTGGCAGGAAGAGAAGTGAGTGTATTGGAAAGTTTCTGTGCGCTTAAATGTAAAATGTGTGCGGATATAAAGGATTGCTTGCTAAATCTTTCGCCCTTTAAAAGAGTGGTATCTAGGAAGATTATTTCTTTGTCTCAGATTTCAGACGTAAATTTAATGGGGTCGGGTCATGACTGTTTGCTAGGACAATAAACTCTTCTATCTCCTTTTATCAACAGTCCACAACGAGAATATGTCATCGGTGTATCTTTTCCACTCCAGTGGTAGAAGAGTGTAGAACATTTGTGCAACTGTTTGTCTGAGCATGTGGCGTTATGCTAAGGCCGATGAGTGTCTCTCTTTGACCTAGATTTATCAGTTTTCGCTCTTCGCAACTTATCATTGTTGCGTTCAACGCGGCGATAATGAAACTTGGTCAGTGCGCCTACGAATTTTCGCTTGGCCTCTCTCTTTATGGAATGTACTTCTGTCTTAAACTCCTCGTCAGGAGTGATGTTTGCTTTCGCGACATAGCAGAAGTCTCTTGTGCATGTGCCCTTTTCTGTATGGGCCTGAAGTTTAACTACACTGTATCGACGTTTCTGACTGCTCAATTTTTCTCTTGAGCATGGAAATCTCGTCAACGGCGAACTGGCAGGGTTGCTTGCTGGCATGTCACAAATTAGATTGATCAGGCCTTTGAAAATGATAAATGCCGCAACAGCGACACTGATTTTCAGCGCAAATTAAATTGGATGAGAAGGCTAAAGCACACGAAAAAAGCGACAAAGCGCTAAGTGGAATAGGATCGAAGACACATTGATAACAAAGAAATCGTCAATGAAAATTTGCCTGGTTCCTAAACGAGAACTGAATTGGTATGGCACTGCTACCCCGTGTCTGGCCTATTTCCTCAAAAGTCGCGTTGTTGATCACGTATGAAACCACGTCGGAAAAAAGTGCCGGCAAATAGAGAAAGTCGCTAGAACAAAGACTTGATTTACAAGAATCGAGACAATAATTGTCAACGTTCAGTGTAATTTGTTGTTGTTTTTTATTTAGAAAGCTTTTAAAACGTCATCCAATTCACTTTCGGTATGTGTAACTGTTTCATGGCTGCATTACTTTCTGATATGAAACGTTTACTATGACATTCCAGGGACGTTGATTTTGCCGATCAAGGGAAGGGATGGCATTTTTTTTTCTATTTCTTGGGGGGAAAAATCGCCGGCAAGGGTGCTCGAAGTGCCGGCTACAGCCGGCTGCTTTTTTGAACCCTGGATAGTATCGCAGATCGAGACCATGGTAAACAACAACAACATACACATACATGTAGAGTAGAATTAGCCACTGTACCCCATAGACGCCCAAAGGCAGTAGTCAAGTAAATGCCTTGTAATCTTTATTTCTAAGCAGTCACTTATGCATTCATTGTCGCCACATCACCTTCTTGATGGCAAAATGTACCGGTATGTGGTTTGGAATAATGACTTTAATCTTATATATAATACGTGAAGCGGATTAACTGTTCTCCACCCATCACGGAAAAACGGCGAAGTTACAAAAAGCCACAACCACACCATTTCTATACTTTCCTGGCAAGGATGTGCGCAATTTGGTTTTAAATCGAAAAGAACCACTTTAAAGAATTTGCAGAAAAAGTCACACGTTTCTCTCATCAAGCGAACACCGCACCATGTCAGTTGGTTTGTGGCTAATTTCAACTGCTTTTGCAAATTGGTGTTAGATTTCAAAACATCTTCTTGTAGACTTGCTCTGTGTTTTGCGAGTAAAGCGAGCGATGAAGTCGCAAGAGGCCTACCAACCTGAAAAAAATTAAAGGACTTGGGAAAGTCGAATTGTGTTGTTGAGTGGTGAATTGTTCACGGGTACTAGCCAGTTGTAATAATTACTTGTAATGTTGAGGGCTTAGAGTATTGAGAAAAGATAAAATGACCAGAAAACAATTTCTTTTCTGAACCTGTTCCATTTTCGTTTTCTTCTCAGGATGCCTTTGACAGAATGGCAAATAAGGTTGAGGAAGCTAGAGCGAGGTGGGAAACTGAGTCGTCTGACATCCAGGAGAGAAACAAACAGCTTCTGTTGGAGTTTGGCTTGAATCCATTGGAAATCTAATAGCACAGTTCAGTGGCGGATCCAAGATTTTTGAGGGGGGGGGGGGCTGACCTGACAGAACGATATCAGAACAATTAAAGACAAAATCATCTCAGTGATAGTTTTCATCCCTTTCTAAATTTAAAAGAGGGGGGGTGGCTAGCCACCCAATCCACCCCCCTGGATCTGCCTCTGGCAGTTACAATAATGTTATAACTGCCTTGTTTTGAGGCTAGTGGGAAGCCTGTGGACTGTTTTCACTTGTTGCAATAAGACTAATAATACAACTGACTGATCGAGCCAGCAATGCTCTCTTTATTCATCAAA
Organism: Siderastrea radians; assembly: GCA_964017195.1. NCBI lineage: Eukaryota > Metazoa > Cnidaria > Anthozoa > Scleractinia > Rhizangiidae > Siderastrea > Siderastrea radians. Next base: position 42,700,697 of record OZ024895.1, read on the forward strand.
TGTACAAAGGTCACATACATGAAGTGTTTAATTAAATAATAACTAGTCGGTGAAGTACGATGGTCCAGGTGAGTGTAGTCCTGAGAAGGAATGTTTGTGATGACTCTGACATTTCGAAAACCTGAGCAGAAGTAATCTTTAGAGTCAAGTGATCATCAGTAGATGTTGTAAGTCTCTGGTCATTATAACATCTACTGACAATTCATTTGACTCTGATGATGACTTCTGCTCGGATTGTCAAAACGTCAATGTCACCACAAACAGTCCTTTCCAGAACTACACTAACCTGGACGATCATACTTCACCAACTTATGACATGACTCCTGGGTTCAAACCATTTACAGAATAACAACTAGGTAGAGAAAAGTGTACATAAATTGTTGTATTTACAGTCATACAGTACAGATAGTACTTTTGTATTTTGCACTAAAAATAAATAAAATTGAATAATAATGAGAGTATATGCTTTATCATGCTTCCTTGTCTTCAAACGCTATCTGAGATTTTACAGTGCCACTACTGTACTCAGGGCCACTTGAACAGAGAAAGACAAACCATTTTACTGGATAGAAACAACCCAATTTTAAATTAGGTTCTTAGAGTCAATCTGGTTTGAGTGCAATTCTGCTCTGCAGTATGTTATTAGTTTTCACTGTTTAGAATAATAAAATATTTATGACCTCAGTTACAATAGTTGCACTGTTAACTTGGGCAAGTTTGAACATACATTGAAAACTTAGCAATGTTTGAGCACGTCCGTGAGTTTTGGCAGAAATTATCACTTGCATCCTTTAGGATAATCCCATTTTAATTTCACCTTTAGAGGATATCAGTACCAGTTTATCCACAGTGACATGTTACAAGACAATGCCATTACTACTCAAAAGAGCACTGCAGCGCTTATTAAATTTTTCGACTTGTTGGTGCAGCGCTTATTTGGGGGTAGCGCTTATTTAAAACTGCCTGCAATCATTTGTTATTTCTGTTTTGCTCCTAACAATAGCATAGTAAGGACAAAATAAAGGGTCAACTTTAAAGGTCTATATCCCTTTCCACATCCAAATAAATAACAATAACAGCAATAACAGTATTAGCTGTATTAGCATTTCAGCATTAGCCATATCAAAAATCAATAAGTGCCACATTGTTGCTGGAAGGATGCGGTGCTTATTCAGGGGCGGCGCTCAATAACATTTTTGGTCATGAATGCGGCGCTCATTTGGGGGCGGCGCTTATTCGAGGGCGGCACTCTTTCGAGTAAATACAGTATTTACCATCACGTTACAAGACAGTTTTTAAATGGTGATCTTGCACTCATACCATCACTGTACCACCACAGAGATGGGTTTTTAATTAATGCAAGAGATTGATTTAGCAATATGTTGCAAGTATATGAACATGGCTTGAAAACCAGCAAGTTGTTGCCTTGTACCAGACAGACAAACGAATAAGGAAATGTTACACATCAGTAAACAATACACATGTACACCAGGGAATATTTGCTTAGTCATCAAAGCTCAAAGTCTGTGACTCTCCACTAGTCAGTGTCATGTGCTCGGCAGCAGCTGCCACCCCTCCAACACCATCTTCATCACCACCATTCAGACGCAACTCGTTTGACAGTTGATTCTCTTTTGCCAGTTGATGGAAATGCTGTTGTACAGACAAAAATGTTAGTTTGTAAAAATGCTTAAGAGATAGCTGATAACCTACATGTACTTTGACCAGCAAAGAAACCACAAGCTTTTAGAGAGTTGATTTTGAAAAGACATAAAAGGCTCGTAACAACAGCGAATGAGAGGAAAAAATTAATATTATAATAAATATATACTAAGAGAGCTTCCAGGTTGATTTTGATAACAATAACATTTCCTCCAACTGTGGACAGCTGTAGGAAAAAATTCACGTGTAGTGCCCCTTAACTCAGTTTCTGTTGCATCAGGCAACTAGAACAATAATACTTCCCTCTGGAATGGATGCTTAACATCCAGATCATAGTTATAGGTAGCGTTTTCCCTTGCATTTTGTTACTAGGTTTTCGTACAAAGGCTCCCTTGGTACTTATCTATACAACGGGGTAACTATTATAGTTACCCCGTTGTATAGATAAGTACCAAGGGAGCTAGAAAAAATTATTTCATCTGGATGCCCATACCTGTGAGTTCTTGAACTCTGAAAATAATGTAAACAGCACGTGTAGGGCGTGGATTCTGTTATTATGTACTGGGATGTCAAGAATTCCTGTCAAAAACAAATACAAAAGAAACTGATTCAGTGGAATACATCTTTCAGGGACTGCCCTGTTTAAATTCTTGACTAACCCTAAAACCAGTTGCAACTTACCACAGACTAAGTCAACATATTGATTCAACTCTACATCCAGATCAGCTGTGGGAAGCCCAACCTATCATAAAGATATTAAATCAATGGTTGTGTTGTGTCTTGAACAAAGGCAAGAGCTGATGTACATGTACAATGTGGGGGTGGGGGTTACTCTGTGCATTTGGGGGTGGGGATGTGCCACTGGGACTGTGAGACCCTTGCCCTATTCCAGACCATGATCGCTGTATTTTGCAACCCTATCCTAGACTAGACACCAAAATTTCCTACCCTATCCCACACTCAGTGAGTGTCAATCCCCAGTCTCCCGATAAATGATAGAGAGAAAACTAGACCAAAAAACACTCTGACCTCTATACCCTATTCCAGACCAAACTGCTTAAAAACCAAATCCTTCACAGCAGGACATACACATAGTACCTCTCCCAGGTGTACACTCCATGATTTCTTGCCATAAAGTCTTTGCCTAATGCCTAATACGTCATACTGAAACAGGTTTTAAAATTGGGCTCACTTATGTGTGCATTTATTTTCTTTGAAATTTAGGTTGAAAGTTTTATGTAGTGTGTAAATCAGCTTTCAAAAAATTACATGTGTTGAGCAACTGCTGGTACCCTCAGGTGTTAAGAACTGTAACAGGATCAAATAATAATACCTGATTCAAAAGCTCTTCAAACTCTGCTGGCCATTCTTGCATGAGAGACTCAACATCTGGCATGTTCCTATTGTGTGACAGGTACAGGAGAAATAACTGAGTGCAACTTGTCCCCAAAGATTACACTTGCCTTGACAACTCATCATTGTCAACTTATCATACTCATCCCATATAAGCCTCTGTTATAAAGCTTTCTTTAATGCCCCCACAGGCTTACCATCCTCTGTTTGTGTGGCAGACTGTGCTAGCTGTATATTAACGGCCACTTCGGTTGTGTACAAAGGATTTTGTGAATACAATAATTGTGGCTTTTTGAACGGATCAAAGTCAAACAAAAACGCTTAGAAACATGAACACTGTGTTAATGTATGTCATTATGGGCTTGGTTTGTCGATTTAAAGCTGCGGGAGGCGGTTTTAGAAACTTGAAGTTTGACCCACTCTTTAAATATATATATATACTCGCAAGGCTTGCAGCTTCAAGAACCTCAAATTACCGACAGGCTTGGGATTTCGCCAAAATTAATACACTTAACCGCGTGCCTTCGACAAAAGAATCCCAGTTTCCGAAACAACAGCCCTTGTAGTTTGATTTGGCCTGATTTTGATTCATTTGAGTCCGCAGACTGACCCTTAAAATTTGAACTCACGGGTCCCAAGCGGTTTGGCACATGTGCATGCTGCCACGCACTGCAGCCCAACAATGTGGTAATGAAAATAAATTAAAATGGTGAAATAAACTTTACAATTTCCTATAATTTGCATGTGTTTCTCGTGTGCCAAACAAGCCGCTTGGGACTTGCGAGTTCAAATTTGCATCGAAAACTGCATTCCTGAAATGCCTTTGAGTAGGTAACTTGTGCAGATCATAGGCAGAAACCAATTTTCCATCAGATTAGAAAGTGTGTGCTGAATTTTAGGGGTCAGTCTGCGGACTCGAATGAATCAAAATCAGGCCAAATCAAACTACAAAGACCGTTCTTTCGGAAACCAGGATTCTTTTGTCAAAGGCACGAGGTTAAGTGTATTAATTTTGGTGAAATCCTAAGCCGGTTGGTAATTTGAGGTTCTTGAAGCTGCAAGCCTTGTGAGTATATATATATTTATAGAGTAGGTCAAACTTCAAGTTTCTAAAACCACCTCCCGGAGCCTCAGGGACCGTTCATTTTTTATGAGGTAGGGGGGCTGGTGGGATTTGAGGGGGGGCCATGCAAAAAAATATGGCTTCAAAGGGGGGGGGGGGGGTCAGCCAAAAAAATATGGTGTGTAAACGGGGGGTAACCAAAAAAAATGGCCTTTAAGTTTAGCAGTGACAGCATCTGTAATAATGCAAGCAACAGTGCCAGAAGGCCAAAAATAGCATTTCTAAGGTTCTGAAAATTCAAATTTTCCCAGGGGAGAATGCCCCCGTACCCCCCTCCTTTACTATACACCTAAAGGCAACTCTACCTCACCAACTGTTTCATTACAAAATGCAGCCGGGGGAATGTGAATTTTTTTTTTGGCCTCGGCTGGTCTGATTCTTAAACAACTGATAACAGTGCTAGTGTCAAAAATAATGCTTTAAACCGGCATGAATTTTCTGTTTATGTACTTCAGAATGCAGCAAATTGCATTAGAGCATCGCTAGATTTTCAAAATTTTCCAGGGGAAGATACCCCTGGAACCCCTACCAGAAAGTTACTTTTAGTGGTTGTCAATAAAGACATTTACTTCTGGAGGACTTGAGTGTTAAAATTGACTGTGTGTAATTTAAGCTGGATAAGTTTTAGATTTACTTTATCACTTTTTCTTTTGTCTTTTTTTTTTGGGGGGGGGGTTCATCTCAAATATTTAGGACTACAAGGGGGGGTTGGGGAAAAAATTTCTAATGTAGAGGGGGGTCATTATATTTTGCAGTTACTACCCATCAAATCTCACCAGCCCCCCCTACCCCATAAAAAAATGAATGGTCCCTTAAATCGACAAACCAAGCCCATAATAACATACATTAACACAGTGTTCATGTTTCTAAGCGTTTTTATTTGACTTTGATCTGTTCAAAAAGCGTTAATTATCACATTCACAAAATCCTTTGTACACAACCGAAGCAGCCATTAATATACAGCCCTGGGGGGGGGGGGGGGGACTGGGAAAAATTTTGATGGGAGTGTGCCGCTGGGACTCTGAAACCCTTAACCTATACCAGACCACGTTCATGTCGTTTTTGCAACCCTATTCTAGACTAGATGCCAAAAACCCTACCCTATCCCAGACTAGCTATTTTCGAGCTATCCATCAGAAATATAACCACACAGCGCTTTTAATGGAAAATCATCTCTCGATCAACAATATTGTCACGATTTCATTTACATTTTATATTTCCGAGTTTTTCAAACCCGTTAATTAATTGGATTAAATTTTCACACCACCCATTAGTTTCCCGGCAATTGATACCCTATCCTAGACCAAGACTCCCTGATTTCTATACCCTTTCCCAGACCAAACTGCTTGAAAACCATACCCTTCACAGCGGCACATACCTGTATAGGTTATATATGGGAGTACCCCCCCGGGTATACAGCTAGCACAATCCACTACAAAAACAGAGGATAGTAAGCCTGTGATGCCCCTTGCATATTGACTTACCCTGACTCTCTTTCTCTAGATAGTGCTTGACAATGCAAACTTGTTTCACTGCCCATTCCATTACTCTTGCAAAAATATGAATTGGTTAACTAGCTGAAACAATCTCTGTAATATCCTACTTACATCCAAACTAGAGCTGTCATTGTAGTTGTTGTTTACTTCAACCCGAGTTATAAAACATTCTAACAAAACATGCTTTCTATAATACTCAGCTTACCTCTGGTAATGAACTGTAGGTGCAGGCTTTTGTCGGTGAAGCTCTCTATCAACAAGAATCAAATGATGTAGACGTAAACAAAATATATCACTAAACACTTAACACTGTGTTTAACACCTACAGTTTGTTTTGCATCCAAAAACATTCCAAAATACTGTAAACAAAGTTGGAACAGCGCAAGGAAAAAGAATACCCCAACGGTGGTCAAACCAGTGAGTTAATGATCCACAAACTGATCAACTGGTCAGATTTTCTGACCATTGAGCTACTGCATGAGGAGACTCCTGACAAACTGGGACATTTTCCAGTTTTATATGTGATTTACATCCTGCAAACTGCCATGATCAGTGTACTACTAATGTCTTGTCATTCTGCAGACATGGAGCTTAAATTTACAAATTATCTCTCACCTGATACTGTCTATCCAGTTATCAACAGCTTTAGGATTCTTTTCTGGATCTTCAATGCTGCGTACTGTCTGTAATGTTTCGTATGAGTGAATAAAACAAAAAATACATAGTTTCATAAAAACCGGAACTTAATAGGATGTATGGAATGTAACCACATTCCTTGGTTTATCATCAGTTTGAAAAAGAATACCTTAGTGATGATATTTAACTAATTTTTCCATTGTATCAGTGATTGTACTGCATATAATGGTTTTTGAAAAGTCAGTCAATGTCATCACAAACAGGCACACTTTGTATTTGACTCAGGAAGGCTAACTAATTGGTGACATACAAGTCCTTTGTTTGAAGTAAACTTCTTGTCACTTCATAATTCTCCAGAGATCTACCAGTAATTGAATCAGTACAAATATCTGTACTAACCATGGCTTTCAGGTTTGTCTGTTTGGAGATGGTCCTAAGCTGCAGGTCCAGAACTGAAAGAAAGTATTGTGTTCACAATAAATTACACATACAAGAAAATGCACTTGGGTATCCTGTGCTTTTCACATTACTGCATTCCAGCATTTCAACAATGAGTAGTGCAATTTTGAACTATTGAACAAAACACAAGAGGGACACAATGACTGAGGAATTGAAAACATAATCCAGGAAAGCAGAGCAAATAACTGTTGGTCATTGGACAATGTCCGAGTAAAATCGGCCCAATGTCCGAAGAAATCTTAACTTTGGTCAGACATTATGTCCAGACAAATTCTTTTACCAAATAATAATAATCATGATAAAAAATTATTACCAGTATTTCAAAAAGACTTCCACTTAAAAATAATAATAAAAACAACGCCCGACCACATTTCTGTTTTGTCTGACCAAAATGGAGACTTCGGTGGACATACAGTGTGCATATGTCAGTTCAAGAAAGAAAAATTATTTACAGCCCTGGAAAGATAAACACATGTCTGAATGAAACAGTCAAAATGCACTGTACCTGTAGGGTCTGATTGTTTTGCCATTGGCTCATCAAGAACAACCAACCCCAGAGTCTCAGGTTTACCATCTGGCCGTGTAACCTAACAGAATAAAATTATTGTTACTCGTTACAGCCAAATTTAACTGTGAGTATCAAGGTATGATCTTTTCCATTCTGAAGGGAATTATCCTTAAGCATGGAGACAAAAGTGTTTGCCAGTGCTTCAGACAAATCACATCGCTGAATTTTTTCTCTTGCTTAGCAGATCACTGTGTTAGTATTTGTTTCATTAGTTAGAGTACAAGTATTTAGGTCCACCTCATGGACAAGTAATACATGATGATGAGGATGATGATGATGACGACAATTACCTTCAAGAATGCATCAATGTCTCCAACAGCAGGGATGAAATCAGGATTAAATGGCTTCAGTTTATGCTCCAAATCAATTGTTTGTGGTGTATACCTAACAGATGATCAACACCATAAAATTAAAACTAACAAACACCTAAAGGTATTGATTGGAAAACTGCCGTAAAAATAGGGACCTGCAACCTCACAGAGAGTCTGCAACTCCTGTTTGGGAGCTCAAAAAGCTGAGTTTCAATGAGGGTTGATTACATTCTGTGCTTCATGTAAAACATAAACTTACAAGGTATGTCATCCAATTGATTCAAAGCAGAGAAGTCTTGAAGTCCTACATTGCATTTCATATATGAAGATAATGTTGCAGCCACACAGTCTACAAGGACCTACCTGGTAATGTACTGGAAGAGTTCCTTGATTTCTTGACTTACATGGAGGTGTTCATAGTCAGCTGGGTCATAAGCTCTGAATGGAGAAGAAGAAACACAACAATGATTGCCATGGAATGCAAATTAAGCTATAAAGAATTCTTGAGATCTACTAGCTATCAAGCTGGTTTCCATAAGACCAAGAAACACCCTGTAAACTTGAGACAAAATAATGACCCAAAACGTCAAAGTCCAATCAGGATGTTCAAGCTAGACATCCTGGTACAAAATCAAATTTAATGAACTGCAATCCACTTCCATTCTTGTACATGTAATCCTCCACTTTGTCGCTAAACTCCTTGTCATGTATTGCTCTACAAAAACTTTTACCCAGTTCAGTTGTATGGCATTTATAAATATAACTCTTTACATGGAATTTGACTCTGATGATGACTACCGTTCAGGTTGTCAAAACAATTAGTCATTGTCATCACAAACAGTCCTTCTCACGACTACACTCACCCGGATGATCAAACTTCACCGACTTATGATATGACTCCTGGTTTCAAACCATTTGCAGGGAAATTACTATCTGTGAGTAAGATTTAACTATTTTTGCACGACACTGTTCCTTATAGTCTGTGATAGCTATGCAGATGAGGCCATAACTGAGCATTGCATAATGTAGGGCTTGAAACAGGAAAATGTCTGAGAGCTGGAAAGGGGAAGAATGGTCCCTTTATAGCTATGGTTTTTCACTGAATGTGAATAAACAGGTACGCAAGTCTTACCCGACCAAAGCAGTTCCATGGGCATCATCGTCATCATCCTCCTCCTCTGAACTGTCACTCTGATCATCCCCATCATCGTCATCATCATCATCATTATTATCCTGCTGAATTGGTTTTTCTTGGCCCGTTGGTCTCCCAGGCCTCTCCTTGATGCCTGGTTCTTGTGGCCTGGAATAGCCACCAGGAGCCTCCTAGAGACATTGAATATAAATGTTTACAATTATAGCACAGGCATGCATTGGATGTAAGGTGATTTAAACAATAATACCATGGTTCAATCCCCAGCATTTTTTTAGTTTTTTTCCAAAGATTCACTGATGACCATTTATACCCCTGGACAGAGACAACGTGGAGTAATATATTTTTATGTCTAAGAAGAAGACAACCATGATTCTGGAGATTCCTAGAAAATGGTTTACACTAGTGACCAATCACTTACATTAACACCCATTAACGTCCGTGCCGGCCTGAGCCGGCCTTGATTTTGCATGTGTTCGCTTTTGGCCCAGCCTCCCCTAGAAAGGCTTTTTTGGTCCCCTTTTGTCCTAGTTGTCTTTGGGAATGTTCAACCAATCAGAATGCACCTACTGCACATATATTTCAAGGCTTGAGGGAGGTCCTAGAAGGGAAGACTTCTTGTCGCTCTCCAAGAAGATCACATTTCACTCAAAATGGCTGCCATGCTCTTCAGGCGTGAATTTTCAAGATGGCAATATCTCACTCTCGAAAGGAAGGATTACCTTTTGAAACTTAAAAATCGAAAGAAGAAGCTCTAAGGAACAGTCGACAAGTTAAGCGATGGAATTTAGAGCTTTTAGAGCGAAGAAAACATCTTTAGAGGACGAACAGCCGTTTTGTCAAAGCGAAGGACAATCTTCCATCGCAAGGGATTTTTCGAGCTGCGGACTTTCTGGGAAATGCTGAAGCACTTCTACGAGTCTACGGTAGAGCGAAATAACTTCTTAATTGAAGGATTCTTCGTATTTCTTAAAGTTTTCGTAAAAGTTTTGAAAAACGTGCACAGTTCGCATCAGTAAATGCTCTTCAAAATAATGTACCGGTCAAATTGAAGCTTCGGCATCCCCCCACCCCTTGGCAAATCCCGGGCATTTGACTGTGCATCGTGGGGGGGAATTTGAATGTTGACTTGGAAGGGTGGGGAATTTGAACCAGATTTATCTCTTGTTCTAGCGTAATACGCCTGTGAGTTTTTCGGTTTTTGCAGGGTTTGACAGATTTCCAAGATAGAATTTCGTCTTTGTTATTAAATAACGTGCTCAAAACGGTCTTTAAATGAAGTTTGAAGGTATCATTATGGCATATCTCTCTCTGAAAAGTGTGAACAGTGTTTGATTGAAGACGAAACTTGTCTTTGAGGAGAGGTATTTCAGTAACAATGGGTGGGGCATTTGAATGGCTTTTTTGCCCCGAGGGGAGGGAATTTGAACAAGCCAATCTTCAAAAGTTCAAATGCCCGGGGGGTTGCCCCAGGTGGGGGGGGGGGGGATGTTGAAGCTTCAATTTGACTATTACATAACTTGCACATCAAGCAAAATCGCTTGCGCGTAGTTTCCCCCGAAGAAAGAAATGAATGCGTTTGGTTGTCAGAAATGAATATAGTGTGTATTAATAAATGTATTATTTAGAAAAGCTTACTGTCTCCTCTTCTGTGAATCTTCGTTCATGAAATTTCGAAAAATAGTAATCTGACCTAAACAGACACAAATCCTCTGTTGCGGTTTGATTTCATGCGCGAGACAACATGTGAAATCTCTTGCATAAATTTTCAAAATTTAGACTTTGAGATTGTATTTTTGGCTAATTCTTAATTGACAACTGGTGTATTTTATTCAAAAGTTAGAAATTTTAACTATTCTAGATCAAGTGTGTTGTCTTTTCGAGCCTATAAATTGTCGTTTTCGTACTGCACATGGGGTTGTTTATTACCAACTGCTAATTTAGCGAAGCGATTAAAAAACACGCAGACGTTAATGGGTCAAAAAAAGTAGAATTTTAAGAAGAATCCAAACTACAATAAACTTTTGATGAAGTACAAAATCAAGTTGATAGAAACAAGGTTTTAACTTTGAACAGGTTCCTCTTGTCCATTGCAATGTATGAAAAAACTGACAAAAATGAAATTTCTCTTTACAGCATCACTACTTGTTAAAACACTGGAGTGATGAGAACAGCTAGGGAAACAATCACCAAGGAGGAGATGTCTTGATTTGTAGACAAATTCTCCTGTCTAGTTCCCTATGAAATGTATGGAGAACAGTACAGAAAATATGCATTTTCACACCAGGGCTTAAGGGGTTAAACTTTAAAAGTACCCACCTTGTTTTCAACTAAATCATCGTGATCAAACTCGTCATCACTTTGGTCAGTCATGGAGATGGATCCAATTGCTTTAGAACAAAAAATAAATAATCAAAATGTACATCATGCCAAATGGCCCCTTTCTCGCATAAATAAGATGCTTTTTTCAGAATCAGGCTCAAAATCAAGCAAAGGATACTTAATTGTAACATTTTCTTTTTGTTTTCCTTAAAACAAAATAAAACAACCAAGCATTCATTGTTATTTCTGAATAATTATTTGTGATCCATACCAGTCTCATGAAAATATTCTTTAAATAAAGAGTTTGATGAAGATAAACAAACAAGTGGACAGATCATTAATTTTTATCAAAGCACTTTTGCCAAAATTTTCTATTGTCACAATAAAATTGTTTCCAAGAAAAACTAAAAACTACACCAAAACATGACTTAATTTGCCGTTTTTTCACTACATTGTGTCAGGGTTTTTTTCACTGCTGGGTGTATCAGGAAATATTTGTGCATGTACCAGTATGTGTGATTTTTATCAAAAACTAATCAAAACTGAAAATAGAGGAGAGTCTGAAATGTTCCTTAACAAACAACATCACAGTAACTGTTTCAACTCAAAAGTTCATAAAATCTTATTCCACTTGCAGCCTGTGAACTACGTTGCACAAAAACTTTACAAATTCAAAATAAACCAATTACACCCGTTGACGATTTGAAACCAACCAGTGAAATAAACCTAAGCTAGTGCATGCAGCCCAAGGGTGTGAAAATCTTTCTCTCTAAAGTTTTCAAAAGTTGTCAGTGTGTACCTGGATTATATTCACCTGCTGGTTTGCCTCCAGGAGGTCTTGGGCTTGGAGAAAAGGTACTGGCTACTTCCTCGTCGTCGTTTACTTCAAGAGTCTCATCATAGGGTTGATTCACAACAAGCTGAAATTAGAAAATGCCAGAATGCATTACTGAGTGGAGACTGTATGTGGATATTTGAAGGGTTTGGTGCATCTGGGAAAAGGCACAGGTTATGACTAGGCCTTGAAATCCAAATTCGTCCAAATTAGCTCTGCTTTGGCATACAGGCCAGTTAACACAAGAAACACAGTTCCCTGTTTATGACGTGAACTGAGCTCTCAAAATTGAAGAGTTAACCCATTACGTTAAGTCTTTTTTCTTAAAACTGCAACGAATAAAAACGGGTCAGAAACTGACTTCTTGTCCATTTCTTTTGTTTTGGCTCAAACAGAGAACACAAGGAGTAATGCTTTGCTTGATTAAGAGTATGTTGTTGTAGTTGTTGTTGTTGTTTTTTTTCGAAGGAAAGTTTAAGTCTAATTTTAATATTGAATTAATTTTAAACTTTCTGGTCAAGTAATAAACATGGAACATAATTATGTTTCTTTTACGATAACCACCCCATATGCTCGCCCTTGTTTTCTGCCATGCCATTCGTTTATAGTGATAACATCCACTATCCATCCACCAAACTGATAGAACAATATAACTGGTTTGACTCCCCCCCCCCCATTTCACCACTTTACATAGAGTTTCAACACTACAGGTATTTTGCATAGTTACACACACATGTACAAGCTAGCCACATGGCAGCAATGAATAATGTGAAAACTAAGAATAACAACTGCCAAGTGAAGAAACTGCAGGATGCTTTGTCAAATCCATACAAATTAAGCTTATGAAGGAGGGTCTTAATTTGAGCATAAAGTATTTTATAAAGCTTTCTCGGAAATCATGTAACACTGAATTTCAAGATGTTGCTAACATCTGTGTTGTGCCCCAAAACGTTAAAAAAATGTGGCTTCTATTGAAAAACAAGAAAATTGTTATACTAATACCACAATGAAAAGATTGTGAATTAAGTGATAGAAATACTGCTTGTATCCAAGGACAACGACATTTGATATCTCGCCAAAATTTGCTTTGACTTCAATTGCAAAAGATACGAACTTTTAAGACACTACTCCTTGTCTAAACTGTTCTAAAATACCAATAAAAGTACAAGCACTACTCATCGTGTTCTTAAATATAGAAATATTGATCAAAAAGCACTACATTATCTTTAGTTTACCTTTCTACGCTCGTCATCCGAGTCAGCCATGAACGAAACAACCCAACAGTTTCGGGAGAACTTACATGACGTGTTAACTGTCGATAAGCAAGCACTGATTCCCAGGCCCTTTCGGAGGGAGAAAATATCCGCAAGGACAGACGCCATCAAAAAGAGCATTTTGAAGATGTGGTAACGCAATCATTTGATTATCTACACCTTACAGCTTGGGTCGACTCTCCCTGATAAGAGTCTAGAAACGGGAGAAATAAGAAAACAAATAGTGAGGAATTTTTTTTCGGCTTTCAGTTTCCAACGGGAAAAGACAGGAAAGTACTTTCCTGATACCGAAAATCTCTGGACCATTTGATCTCCAACCAAAATCTTCTGTGTTTTGGGGAGCTAAATGGTAAGCAACCTGGGACTCTGGTTGAAGGAAGTAACTCAAACGAGCGGGTGGGACACTTAGGGTGAGGTATGAAAAAAATAATTTACGTTGAGGTCAAAAACAAACTTAGGGGTGGGGGTTGGGCGGCACACCCCACCAAACATTTCGCGAAAGTCCCTCGCAGAAAGAAGCGGGGAACAGTTGTGGGGGGCGGGGGGAGTTGTTAATGGGACATGCTGATTAATATACGCACCACTTCTAACACTGCGACAGATTTATTTTTAAACGGGAATTTCTTTACACAAATATAAAGAGAACCTTTCTTTTACCGTAAAAACCTTATTATTCATTTACTTCATACTGTATCAATTTTTTTTTCTATTCCTGAAAGAAAACTTTAAAATTTATCTCTGGCATACAGTAAACAAATTTTACCTCTGAGTTATGCAAACGTAACATTTGACAAATACGAAAATATTTCCAATACGGCCAAATATTGGGCCTCTATCAACCATAAAACTATTATTTATGTTCTATTGTCTCTCAAAATAAATATATTTTTGGAACAATTACCATACTTTACCTGGAAATAAGCATCGTGCTTACTTACTCAAAACTAACGAAATCCAACTTGAAATAAAACAATTACAACTTTTTTTTTCCATTTAAAGTTTAAATAAATTACACGTGTACTTTTTAGAACCGGAGCAGCGGAAAGGAAGGGTTTATTATATCAGCAGGGGCCGGTTGTTCGAAAGCCGGTTAACGGTAACCTGGGATCAAAACTTAACCAAGGTCCCTGTTTCTCTTATTTCAAAGAGTATTCACAGCAAATTCCAAGTGATCGTTTGATAGCAACCAAATTCAAAATGTAGCGCAAAAAAACATTTGCAGGAATCGTTACCGTTTGGCTATAAAACGGAATTAAAAATTGGGGGTAATCCTGGGTTAACTTAACCCTGCTTTGAACAACCGGGCCGAGGAGTACAAATGTCGTTAACGTTCTCGACAAAACTGTTGAAGTACCCAGGGTTAACGAACCTAATTAGCCATTTAGAGATATAGCACTAGCACTCCGAACATTGTTACGAAAGTATCATCCGAGTCAAAGCCCTCCGAGAATTGTCCCGGCAGTTTGTGGTCATCAAGATACGCCACGTTGCTAAGCGACAACTGCGCTGCACAAAACTGGAAGCGACGAATTTATTATTCTTTTGAAAATTGACAGTTTATGGGAGGCATTTGCTTGACTAGAAATCCATGAGCGTTTTGACATCTTGAATCCTCTGCTGTCGTCTTTCTTCAGCTGTTGACTTAGTTTTGAATGCCCCAGCCATCAGCTCTCTTTTCGTCTTCTGCAGTTCAAGCATACGCTCTTCCACTGAATCTTTCACAACAAACTAAGGAAAAAGAAATCAAAGGTCATTGGTTTATAGAGCAACTGTTCCGAAAAATAGAATAAATTTTCGTAGGATAAATCCTTTCAAGAGAATTGAGCGCGAAATAAGTCGTTTGCATGGGAATCCGAGGGCAAATAATCTCCGTACAATTGATATTGGAAATACTAAAACTCTGCGAACTAGGTACTTGGAAAAAGAACATAGGGGTTGGTTTCTAAAGAAACTGTGGTGCCGCCCCGGTGGGGAGGTGAAACGCAGAAATTTCGATTTATCAACTGGGTTGATACAGATATCAACTAGGTTGATACAGATAAGGTAAATTGGTCATCGTAAAGTAATTCAAAAACTGACGTTTCAAGCGTTGGCCACAGATAACTTCATAAAGCACCTTCAACTCACAATTCCTCGATTCACTCTGACGAAGGGTGAGCGCTCGAACGTCAGCTTTTGACTTTCTTTAAGATGGCTAATTTACCCACGGCCCATCAAGACAACTCACTTTGTAAGAGTATTTGCTAAGCAACTTTGGGAGTAGAGTAGGTTTGCTGAATTGCAGTTTCCATTCCTTCGTCTGTAATGTCTCCGGGAAAATTTCCCCAAATATATTTGGGAAAAAAATAAATAGAGGATAATACACGGCGGCGCGAAGATATGAATTTTATTTTCGAGTGCTCGTTCGTTCTGTTTTTTTTTTACCACGAGAAAATAAAATTCATATCTTCAAGGCGCCGTGTAATTTTCTTTTTATTTTATAGACAAAAGTATTTTTGCACAAACAACAGTGTAAAAGCGGGAAATGACGTCGTCGATATCCTCACTGGTGAGGATATGGAAAATACGCCACTCGAGTCCCGGATGTAGTTTCGTATGAACTTTACGAGTGGCCTATTTTCCACTAACACACTCTTGTCTATATCTGAATAAATGATTGTACGACTTCCATCGCATCTACAGGCCTCAGGTTTAATCAGTAAAATTTCGGTTTGCTAAGTATGTAAACAAGCGGACACAGCAAGCATTCAGAACGAAGCTTTAGAATTGCACGAGTAAGATAACTGAACACAACTATGCAGGGGCCGTGACACAGGACACCCACCTTAGTTATAATAACATCCTTGGTCTGTCCCAGCCGGTGGCATCTGTCAAAACACTGATCTTCAGCAGCAGGATTCCATGCCTAAAAGAACCAAAAGTTATTCTTATTAAGCTGACTCTTGAAGGCAATTGCCCATTTTGCTTTGGTTTTATGTCTGCTTCGATTTACCTCTAGACTTAGGACAATTTTTAAAAACCTTCTGCAACCTTCGGAAAACACTTGTGGGAGGTACTTTAATTAATCGGGGGAAATACGTTGTCCGAATAATCCGCCAATATGCGTGCATGGTTAAATTCGGAAAGTGAAGCTACTAGGGTTGTCCCTGCTCCCCCTAAATAGGATGCTAGTCCACTACAACGTTTTGTGAGGCCTCCTAACAGTTCACTGATACTCATTTATACACCAAAGTGGAGAGTATCCAAGTGGAGAGTATCCAAGTGGAGTAGAGATTGAGGCGGCAATGTAACATAAAGGCCGGTTTACACGTTATGACTTGTCTTTCCATTTGTCGCCCCAACTTTATCGGAATTGCGAATCGTACCAGTATTCGATATACGAGTTACGGCTGATTCCTGAAAACTGAAATCGCGGGCTGATTTAAAAAATCGGTTGCAGTGTAACAGGTTTAAAAATTCCGCCCGACTTTCATCGTCACCACACGACTTTTAAAGAAATCAGACCGACAAACAAACTGTGCTATGTAAACAGGCCAGCCTGCGGTAATTTAGCCTGTTCTAGGCCCCGTAATTTTCGGCCGTCCCTAATCGCTGAGAACCAAGGATAGGCTGGTGACAATCAGCCAACAAACGGCCATAACAAAGCACAATGGTAGAAACCAAGTTTCCCTTAACCCACGCCATCAATCTTCGGCTTCGAAGGGTAGGCGTTGCCGATAAATAAATAATAACTAGATATCCTAATCTTGGTACCTACGTACAGGATCAAGAAGGAAAACTCTGGAGGCCGCAGTAAGGTTCAGTCCGACTCCTCCCGCCTTCATGGACAGTAGCATGACTGTTGGAGAGTCCGCACTCCTGTCATCAAATGATTCAATCACTTCTGCTCTGTGTTTCTGAGACATTTTACCATCCAAGCGGACAAAGTTGAAACCTTGTGCCTCCAGTGGTGTCTCAAGGACGTTTAGCATGGAGGTGAACTGTGAGATGACCAAACTTTTCACTGAGGGATCCTCACTTCTGAGCTTCGTCAATAAAGACATGAGTGTGTCAACCTAAGAAAAAGGAACAACACAACGATTGGGTAAGGTAATAGCTTTTCTAGTCCGCGTGACAAGCCCTATCATGGGATCAGTTTCGTTTTCCCGCTTTTTAGAAGAGTTTTTTTTTCTTTTTAGCTCTTGTCCCAAATATCGCGCAACAAAAAGGCAACTCTTTCAACGCGCGAAAAATCCTTCGAAAGCGCTTGCCATGCAGGCTATGGGAGTCCACGGCATGGCGGGCCTTATCCGTTTGACCGACAGAACAATACTTAAAGGATCTTTGTAAACGAGTGGAAACAAGTCACGTTTTTAGTGAGACGATAACTCATTTGTACGAACGCGGTCTAACCAAAACGCCAGTGACGCCAAGTGCTCGTATATACGGTAAAAGATATTGGCGTTCTATTTAAGACAGGACTTAGAACAGATAGCAGCCCTCCTTTAATGAAAGTCGTGTCTTAGCGTAGATATGGCTTCGATGAGACGCAAACAGTAACGCCTTCGCCTTTGAATGTTTTTGACTTCATTCGAAACTTTTTCTTGTTTCCAAAAAAACTTAAGTTACTTCCGAAAGAGTATCTTGGATGGCTTCAAAAACCTCCTTCAGCAAAAAAAAATTCTGCAAAAATGTTCCTAAATTAGCCAGGCCTTTCGGAAGCAAAGATTATAATCATACAAACCTTTGAGCTCGAGTGCCACTCTTCCGAGGCATCAGTTTGATCCATATCCTCAGCATCTGGTGGCACCTCTACCAACACATCCAACCCAATGCAGCCACGACACAGAGGACAGCGAGGATTACGCTCCGAAGTCTTGATCACATCCTCTATGCATCTTCGGCAGAACACATGAGCGCAGTGTGTTATAACTGGGGTGGACAGAGAATCTAGACACACAGGACACTCTTCATCAGCTCCTGAACTCAACAGGGTCACCAATGTAGATACCAGTTTCTGACGGAGCTCTTCTGGCGTGGAACAAGCTGAGAAGAGAAATATATCACAATAACTAATAATTCCCGTTTCTTAAAATTCTACTGTTGCTATAAATCATGATAAATTATTGAGTCAATTACAAAAATATCGTAATACTAAGTACTAGTAACAATATAGATTATACCGAAATAATTTACTAATACAGTTGAAACACCATAAGATTACTAGATCGCGTTGTGTTACATCGTGTCCTGTCCTTATATAATTTCGTGAGATTATGTACAACGTTCAAAACAAAAGATCGCTACTTCGCATTATTATGCCACCGTTGCAGGAGAAACAATATAGACGTTTCGACCTGCAGTCTGCAGATGCGCACAATGAATTAGCTACACAATAAC
Organism: Siderastrea radians; assembly: GCA_964017195.1. Lineage (NCBI taxonomy): Eukaryota > Metazoa > Cnidaria > Anthozoa > Scleractinia > Rhizangiidae > Siderastrea > Siderastrea radians. The sequence continues at coordinate 42,719,265 of OZ024895.1, forward strand.
AAAGAAATCACTTAATTTTGATAAAATAATTTGCTCGCTCTCAGTACATATATATATATATATATATATATATATATATATATATATATATATATATATATATATATATATATATATATATATATATATATATATATATATATATATCATATATATATATATATATATTTTAATATTGATTAACAGTCAATGTCTTTTTCCGTTAATGGCTGGTTGCGGCCATACAGGATTCTTACGTTTACACTGATTAGGTTTATACACGGTGATATCAATGTCAGTCCTAAGAAATGTGGCTGGGTCCAGTCCAGTGTGGCTGGATGTTGTTACAGCATTTACAGTAAAAGTTGGTATTTTAAAGTGTTACACCTGCCTCATCCCCAGGCGCCGGTATAGCGCGGGCAAACAGGGAGCGCGGGGCGTCGTGGGAAGGATGTCCGCCGGCTGCAGTGCACCTATCCCACAACGCCAAGTGCACCACCATATAAACGCCTGGGGACGAAGCAGGTGTTACGCTTCGAACCACTACCACCTGCACAAAGTTTTAATCAGTTTTTGACAACTTTTTTAACGCTTCCGCTTCAACTGACCAATAAAATTCAAGAATTATCACAGGAGAAGTTGCAAGAGAAGACGTGAAAGTTGAACAATCTGCCTCTCACAGTTCAGGTAACACGAAAGCCACGAAAAGCAGTCAATAAGATGTCACAAAGTTGTGTGAATAATCAGAAACTTTAGGCAAGTGGTGCGTGCAGCACTGTAAAGGTAGACACATTAAATAAATCTAACACAGCACTTACATTCAGTTGAGGCTAATGCCTGCGCAGAAGCACAGAGTTTAGGATGACAGCATAGCTGCCTCAGCCTCATCAGTATGGCCAACACATCAGCGTAGTTGTTGAGAACAGTACCAGTCTTGAAATATCTGAAAGAGGATTTCAAAGAGCAAGAACGCTAAGCACATTAAAGAAAGTTGGCGGCATGTTTTTTGATTGCATATTAATAAGTACGTTACTACCGCACTTACGTTACGTCTAAGAAACGTGTTTGAAAAAGCGCGGTTAAAACAAGTTTGCAAAAGCGCGTCTAAGAAACTCTTTGAAGAAACGCGTCTATCGTGTGGACAGTTAAAACGCGTCTAAAAAAGCGTTTTGAACTTAAACAGCGTAGTACTTACTTCCCAATGACAAGTTTTCCCTCTTTTGCCATAGAGTCGTACAGTTGTCTCTCTTCAAGAGACAGCTCGACTGGCTGTATAAACACCTGCCTGTCTGGTAACTCCACCAGTGGTTTGCCGTTCACTTGTTGTGTCTTGGTTCGCCTCATGGCAATACTTCTCATTAGTAACTGCAACCGGCTGAAATGTAATGATAAGAAAAAAAGCAATGATGCTTAAATTAGTATGAGCTAAAGGAAACCGTGGATGTTATCACAAAGTGTGACTATTATGAACGCTATTGCACAGTTCGTTCCGGTGGTGTTGATTGTCATGTTAAACAGAGAGGTTCTAAACTTTACTGTCTTTGGATGAAGTCCTAAAGTGTGACCATTCAAATGAAAGCTACTGAGCAGTACTTTACTGTGGTACTGTTTATTATGCTGTACAAGATAGTTCTAACTTTTAAGTCTGTGGGTGAAATCCTAAAGTGTGACCACTCAAATGAAAGCTACTGAGCAGTACTTTCCTGTGGTGCTGTTTTACAATATGGTTCTAATTTTGAGTCTGTAGATGGAATGGCAAAGTGTTGCCATTCAAATGAAAGCTATTGAGTAGTACTGCCATATTCCGTCACGCACTCTCGTTGTTGGAATAACCGTGAACCGCGAGCCGATTTTTCTTGCACCTCATTCATCGCTAACAACCTGTTCATTGACAATACTGTTAGTAGGTGCTTTCTATACTACGTTGCAATAAAATCGTTCTAATCTTTGTCTATGGATAAAATCCTAAAGTGTGATTGTTATATTGAATGTGACTGAGCAGCTCTTCACTTGCTTTAATACAGCTTTCAGAAGCGTTTAATTACCCCAGGGCAGTCTCATCGCCTTCACTGATCGGTCTTTCCATTGTGCGCCTCCACCACTGCCTGTCTGTAAATGGCTCTAGTTTTAAGAAGCTGATAACAGAGAACAAGTCCTTCATGGAGTTTTGAATTGGTGTCCCTGTGACCACCCATCGTCGGTCACTCTTCAGTTCATGGACTGCTTTGGACATCATGGCATTAGGATTGCGGATCACATGACCTTCGTCAAGAACAACTCGGAGCCACACAGTGTTCACAAGGGGAGATTTTCCCTGCAAAAGAATTAGATAAAATTTTAAAATTCACCAAGGCCAATGTGAATGTCACTGGACTGCAAATAGCTTAAAAGGGGGAGGGAATGGGGACACTCGCAACTTCCTCCCTCTCGTGCTCCGTGTTTGCAAAAAATTGCCCCCTTTCCCTCCCTTTTCGGCGCCTACATCGCAGGCTAGATTGCAAATTTACATACGTAGGTTAGTCCCAGATTTAAACGTGCAAACCGACCCTATTCACGCCAAGGTCTTTGTTTAATGCCTTACGCTAATTTTTCACCTTTTTTCAACTTTCAATAGGTCTTCTCGCAATCTTAGAATAATTATCTTTCTCCTGATAATGGCGTCATGACGACGTCGAAACGTCGAGGTTTTATAAGTTTATCTTTCATATTTACTTAGATTTTAATTGAAGGGTTTAATACGAAAGGGGCGCATATTCAAACTTGCCCAATTTTTTGCATGCACTGTGAGTTTTGTGTTCTAAACACTGCTTTGTTTCCACTATTCACCTGAAAGCAAAATCTACAACAATCTTGCCGTAGCAATGGTGATAGTTTTTGCTCTGGAAAATCTGGTGAAAATCTTTGATAAGAGAATTCAGACAAAAAAAAAACGTCAAAATTGTTCTCACACGCAAAACAACAATGAATGCAAAACAACAGACCAGTTTAGAATGCTTTTTTGACTTTAAAGCAAAAATCATAATACGCGTTTCTTTCGCAATAAACCCTTCAATTTACCTGCAATATACTAGTCACGGCATTTTAACATTTGGCTGGACATCATGCCTAAGGGCAGTTGGAATTTTGTTCAACGAATTGGGAAGATTTGGGTTGACCATAGTCCGATGATTGACTGATATTTGTAGCTCTGATGTCAAAAATCTTCATGTCAGACTTTCGCAAATTTTAATTAGGCAAACTTAGCCTGTATTTCATTTAGTAGAGTTAAAATAAAGGTATTAGTGCTGTTACAGTTTTCACTTCGTGAAATTCAGTCATTTGTTTCCCTACAACTCAGTACCAAACTTTCTAAAATGCTAAACTTTGATCCAGCAAGCTGCAAAAAATAATAACTTAATTGACCACTCCCCATGAGGGGGCCTTTCAGCGACAACGAAAGAAATAATTTAAATGAACATAACAGCTTTAAAAACCCAACTGGCGGGGAGGCAGACCAGTTGGCTATTTACAAGCGTGGCCGAGGAGTTGAACTCGGGGCTACCCAGAACAACTCCAGCTAGTGCTTAGAGCGGGACTTGAACCCGGGACCTCCGGATTTCACGTCCGGCACCCTAACCACTCGACCACACTGCCTCCTTTGCAGAACTCAGTCCTGTAGAAATTCAACACGCTGTTTGGTTTTTCCATGCGAGAGGAGTCTGTGGTACCTTGGAGAACTCAGAAGATAGTGTTTGGTATGTGGTCAGCACAACATCTTGTTCAGCTAACAGCTTTGTATCCTTGGTGCGTTCAGAGCCGTAGTAAGTGTACACGTTTAACAAGCCTTCATGAACGTGAGTTTCAAACTGATCCTGTGTTGAGACAAAAATGTACTTGCGTTATGTAGCAAAACAAACTCACAAAGGTGTGACATGCATCACTCTACTGAGTCACACAATTAGGAACTCTTCATCTACAGTAGCCTTAGCACTCAACAAACACTGACTTCTTTGACACCATTCACTATTGAGTTAAACAATTAAATGTCCTATCCGGCTTAGTTCCAGATTTGTGAATCAAATCCTATCTCCATTGTTATTTGCGCTCTCAAGTTATTTAAATTTGCAAAGAAAGTACAGAAGACAGGGCCCCGTTGTTCAAAGCAGGGTAATTAATTCAACCCAGTATTATTATTTTTGTTCTGCAATTCGACTTTGGCTGCTTTCAATTTGGCACTCAAAATTCACGATAGGGGTAAGATTAAACAAGAGAAACAGAATAATAATTATTGGTTATATTCTTTCCAACAACCACACCCACAATGAAAAAAAAATAACAAATAGTTTCCATGTTGCCGTGTGTCTGTTTAGTAATAGATCACAGGTGCTGTCAAAATGTGATAAGTCTGCATGTACAACAAAAAAGTGGCAGCTGAGCCGTTAGGCGAGTGTGTCACTGCTGTAATGCACAGATGACATCATCTATGCATCTGTCCTCTAATAGACCATAGCTATGAACCAATAAAAATGCCCGTAGAATTCAGCATATTTTATAAAGTTCAGTAGCACATATACCTGCCAGTTACTCAGCACAGAGAGTGGGCAGATCACTAGCGTTGGTTTTGGACCAGGCGGTACAAACTTTTCCATATTCTTCATTGGAGACATTGTGATAGCAGGAACTTGAGGAGCAGATGAACACCCCTTTACGACAGCACTTCCAGTAGCTACAAGTAACGAGAACAAGGTAAAAAATGGCAGAAGTTTAGTGCCTAGGGCCGTGTCCTTTTCTAACTGGGACCTACATATCTAGAGTATCTCTTCTACCCTAAAGAGCTAAGAAATGTTTATTGTACCTGTCGGAATTTCTTGGGCTGTGACGTCTTGAGGGAGGGATGGTAAAGGAGGTTTGGCAGGTTCTTCTTCGGTTAGGTCAACAGTAGTGACAGCAGGAACTTGTTTACCTTTTAAAGTAAATAAAAACACCAAAATGCATTTAACCAAAGCCAACAGATCAAGCAAGCAAAATTATGCTTCCATTACAAGTCCTATTTTAGCCTAGAAATAAAAGTAGTGCTATTAAAATATGTTGCTTCACACTGACTTCACAATGGACCCTACTAGCACGTTAGGGAAACCCGTCCATTTCTACTCGACAATATTCCTATGATGCCACTTTGAGAAGGTTGTTGACTTTGGTGAATAAGGCTAACACTTCACATTTTTACAACTGAAAATCTATGGCCTTCATATTCTGGATCAATTGAAACGTAGAAAGGTTAGTTTTGGGGGAAGGAGAAATAACTTATTACTTCAGTGCAGAAAAGCCCTCACAGCAAGCATGAGAAGCAACAACAATCTCAATTGAAATTACTTGTGATTCCAGGATTTGTGCTTGAACTAAAATGGTGAAAGTCACTGTTACCTGCTCCATGTTCTCAAGCAAGAAATGATAATGTAGCAACGCAATACAATAAGAAAAGATGGAATGTTTAAAATATCGCAAACGTGGGACATTTGAAGAAAATATCTGATACCCAGTTTTTTGCAGTTAAAAATCATAATTTTGACAGCCTTTTCTTCTACCTTTTCTCCCTTTCTTCTTCTTGTTTGTCTTCTTCTTTGTCTCTTTCTTGGCTGACTTAGACTTGCTGTTCTCTTGAAGATCAACCTCTTCAACAGCTTTTGCTATCTTTTCATTCTTTAAAACCTTTGGTCTTTTGTTTGGAGTAGGTGTTGCGATCTTGCTTGCCATATTATTCACCTCTTCAACATCGCGGTCCTCTTCACTGAGTATGTCAGCTTCAACATACCGCACAGTTCTCTTGGAGGTTCTTAGTTACAAAATAAGCAATAGAACAATTTAATAGTCTCATCTCATTTTTGGGAGTGAAAGTGCAGAGACAATAATTAAAAATAATGTACAGTTGAACCCCAATTTAACGAACCTCGATTATAACGAAGACTCTGTTATAACAAACGATGTTTTTAAGCCCAGTATTGGGGTTCTTTTCCATTCATTTTACTATTAAATAGTAAAATGAATGGAAAAGAACCCCTATAATAAAATGAACGCCCATTACAACAGACACATTTTCCCAGTCCCTTGGTACTTCGTTGTATCAGGGTTCCACTGTAATTACAAGGTTGCAATCAGAATGCAAGTCACCCACATGGCTGGCACTTAACTTCGCTACAGTTACTGTAGCATGAAAAACATGAAAAAGGCACTGTAGGATTATTTCTACTCCCCTCACCTCCTTAGTTTTCATAAAGGGAAGCTAGAAGTCAACTTTAACTTAAACTTTATTCAAACCCATGGACTTCTTCATCGCATTTTCCTTGAAGCTCTTAATTGTTTGAGAAAAGACAAACATATTTCATTAAGTAAGTAATGACTTTTGTATTAAAACCCAGCTGGGGGATTGAGTCACCTTGAAGATCTTCTTACAGGTTGGGAGGCAGCTGCCTTCTTGATAGAATCAATGCCAGGACTAAAGTCAGGATCTTCTTTTCCAGTCATGTTAAATGACACATCACCGGAATATGCATCATCCTCATCGTCAGCATCATCAATATCATCTTCATCCTCCTCGTCATCCTCAATAATTTCTCCTATTTCATCATCATCCACCAAGAAACTGGTTTCCTTTCCTCTGCGGGTTTTTGATTTTCTTTGGTTTGTGTGATTTGCTCGTTTCACTTTACGCTGCAAAGACAGATTAAATGACAATGGTACTTTACAGTCCCATCTAGACTGGATTGAGTTAAAATGAGGTGAGACATCTTTGGTAGCTACCATCAATTAAGAAAGGAAGGAAGGGAAGGAGGAAGGAAGGAAGGAAGGAAGGAATTGGAAGGAACCCCCAAAAAACCACAATAATTTATAGTTTTCTTAATGCAAATAAAATTTAAAAAACAAAATAACCTTGGATGAAATTGCCAATTCAGGTTTTCTATCTGCCAAAGTAACTAAAGGCTTTCCATCGTAAAAGTTTGTGACTATGAGTGCAATAATTTCCAGAGTCTTTCCAAGTCCCATGTCGTCAGCAAGAATTCCGCCCAGCACACAACTAGGACGGGTGCTTGTTGCATAGTTTGTAGCTGTGTTGAAGTAAAGTGTTTCTCGGGCAGTCTTCTTTTCTTTCCAGAAGGGAGGAAGTTCAGTTGAGTTCTCATGGGCAATCATCCAAGCAAGGGCTCTCTTCTGATGAGGGAATAACTTGGTTTTTATGGCCTAGAAAAACGTACATTTAAATCAAGTGTTAATGCAGATAACTTGTGATCTCAGCGTTGGCATTTATGGACTATGTGCAAAACAATGTTTTTTCATCAGAATGGCAGGGGCTGGGTGGGTAGCAGAGCAGGTAGCCTACCAATAGGCCTCGTGATGGAGGATAGCAAGGCTGTAGGTGAAGCAAGAGGAAACCCACCCCTCTTTGCTGGCTGGCCCTTCTTTTCAACCAATCCCTCAAAAAAGGGGGGGATGGCCAGTCCGCAAACAGTGATTAGGGGGCTCGTTTTTGGTTAGTGGCTACTGTAACAATCTAACGATGTTACTGAGGAGACTTCTAGGTAGCCTTAGATATCAACTGACAGGACCATGTGTCACATGAAAAAGTGCAACTCGTCAGCCTCCTGTGATGGAAACGACTGACGTGGCTTGGCCACATTGTCTGAGCATCATCAACCCGACGACCTCACAGACTCCTCTTCTAGGATTCATCTAAAAGAAGACAACCTGGCTGGTTGCAAATGAGACGGATGTGGTAATAAAGATCTGGGGAAACAGTAATTGCCTTACGTTTAGCCTACGATGCAGGCATTTTTGAAGGTGCAATTGCCAAAGTCTCAGATAATCATAGCCACCACGTTGGGGCCGGAGAGAAAGGCAAACGGTAACCGAGGGCAGGAATATTTTTCTTCTCCCCTTCCCTCCCCCCTCATTTTCTTTCAGCCTAATTCCCACCCCCTTGATCACACTTTCTACCCTCCCCAATCTTCCTCTGCTTTTAAAATCCAAGATGGCAGCTATAGCATTTGCTCACCCCCAAAAACTATGCCTGCATTGCAGGCTACCTTACATTTTAAAAAGTGCTCTAGACAAACAGGCATGGCACTCGTATGTAAAAGTGATGTTAAACACAAGGGACAATGATGATGACGACGACGATGATGATGATGATGATGATGATGATGATGATGATGGTAAAATATTTAACTGATAAAATGACTGATGGTAAGTGGCAGAAAATTACTTTTAATTACCTCTGCAGGTTCAACAGTTGCCACTTTACTCTGCCCTCCAAGTTTCTCAAATAGTTTGTCCAATTTTCTCGTCATCTGTCAAAAGAGATATGATTATTTGTTACCCTTTCACTATTAAGATTGCATCTATTTAGTCAGAAAGAAGTACCAAGATCTTAAGGATTCTATCCACAGATCCATTAAAAAGTTCAAAACACAAGGATGGGTCAGAAAACTTCTACACAAACTTTCTAAGCCTTGCATAGCTTAAAAAGGGAAACCACCCTCTGGTATAGGGTCCTTCCAAAATTTTTGATGATGGCTGATCAACCCCATCAATATTTAAAGGCGACACCCCTCCCCCACCCCCTCTCCCACCCCCTCCCCCACCCTCTCCCTCCACTAAACACCAATTTCAAACTAATTTACTTTCTTAAAGATATGGGGAGCAAAGATAACACATTGACAAGAGCACTTGCCATCCAGTAAATGTGACACAGATTTAATTGTGGGTCTTTGCACCTCACAGGTTGAATACCAGGTTGTTTTTGGTTCTCATCCTTGCTCTCAGAGTTTTCCTCTGCATTCTCCAGTTTTCTTCTTTCAGCTAAAGCCAACATTTTCAAGTTCCAGTCAAAATCCCCTCTTCTTATTTATCTATTTTAAATAAGCACCAGCCCTCTCAAAATGTGCTCAAGTAGCTGATTTCCACTCAGACAGGACCCACCATACCACAAAAAAGATGGTGGTTTACTTTTGTACAACCAGTGTCTTGGTTGCATGGCCATCCCTCTGATAAAAGAATCAGACCTCTCTGTACTTGTTTTACTAGCCAAGTAAGTTTACAGCTAACAGTACTAATGTTTCTTCTCAAAAAATTTAATGCCAACAAACTGTCTCCATGAGGTTCATCACATAGGTGGTGCCTCAATATCAAACCCTATCCCTAAGCAAGGTGGGTCTTTAACAAGAGTGCTGGTCAAATTTAACCCTTTAAACCCCAACATCAACATGCACATTCTCCTCACTATTCTCCATACATTTGTTATGTACTAGTTGGGAGAATTAGCCTAAACATCAAAACATTTCATCTTTAGTGATCATTTCCTTTATTCTCATGACCTGAATGTTTGATCAAGTTGTGACAAATAATTGTAAGGAGAACTTAGCTGCTTGTCACTATGCGGCTTAATGTTCCGGTCAAATTGAAGCTTCAACACCCCCCCCCCCCCTCCCGGCACAATCCAGGCATTTGACTGTAATTCTTGCCCAGGGAGGGGGGAATTTGAACGTTGCCTTGAAAGGGTGGGGAATTTGAACCAAGTTTATCTCTTGTTCTAGCATAATGTGCCCGTGAGTTTTTTCAGTTTTTGCAGGGTTTGACAGATTTCCAAGATAGAATTTCGCCTTTGTTAAGTGAATAACTCTTTCAAAAGGGTCTTTAAAAGATGTTTGAAGGTGTCATTATGGCATATCTCACTCTGAAAGGTGTATTAATTGGTGGGGCATTTGAACAGCCTTTTTGCCCCAAGGGGAGGGAATTTAAACAAGCCAATCTTCAAAAGTTTGAATGCCTGGGGGGGGAGGGGGATGTTGAAGCTTCAATTTGAAAGGTACATGAAGGGTTAAGCTAACACTTGCATGTAGTACCTGATCTTGAGAAATCTTAATAGAAGGTGGCCTGCCAATACTCATCACTGCACCAGAGTTACCAGGTGTTGATGCTCCACTTTTTGATGGAATTGGCTCTCTAAATAATCTCAAAATATAACCATGACGACGCATCCTCTGAATAACTTCTTGTTCGTTTTCTGGTCTGCCCCAAAATGTGATATCACAGGGCATGGTATATATGTTGTTCTTTCCAAAGGGGACAACACTGGGAAGAATAAGAGAGTGTTACATTGTTGAAGTGTGGAAAATTCCCGGAGGGGATGGGGGGCTACGCTGATTTAAAGCGAAGGGGAGATGCGAATAGGGACATAAATTAAAACCCCAAAAATCCCTTGGGCTTAATGTGGTAAAACCCAAAATTATCTGCTACACCAAAATGAAACCGCAAAAATCCCATACTGAATTTTGGAGCCTTACAAGTACCCAGAAGGGATTAAATGACAAATAAACAAGAACAACAGTACTTTTCGAATGGTCATGTTTGTTTGTTTATTTATCACACTGCGGCAATAAAATTTCCTAGATCTAGTAATTCTTCTTACAAACTACCCAAAAAAAATAGTTGCTGAGTTTTCTCACCAAAAAATCCCAAAGTTGTGAATTCAAACCAAAGCAAAATCATTTGGACCTCCCTATCACTTAAAATCAGGAGTACCCCTCCCCCCAGGGGGAGAATCCCTACCATTTACATCCCTGATGGCATGAAAATAAACCAGTCACAGTGAATCACCATCTTTAAAAACTGACTTTTCCCACAAATTCTTCTCCTGTGAAGAAGGGGTCAAGCAGGGGTATTTCCTTAGTAGGAGGAGATGAGGAGAATACAAGAGAAAATTGGGGCAGGGAAATATTACCCAATATTGCATAATTTTTTTTTATTCTATACATAATTTTTACAAAAGCAACAGCAGAGACCGCAAACCCCCAAAGAAGCAGACAAGGAAGTGCAAGTAAGTTTCTTGTACTGGAACATGTTGTAGAGACACATGGTAGGAATAACATGTGGTCAGTTTCCAAGACAATGCACTGACATGATTTCCCTTGAGTTCTCTGATACTTTTCAAGTCAAGAAACAAAAATAGTATACAGCCACACTTTTCTAAACAGATTATATCCCATGAAGCTTATCTGGTTGAATCTTAAGGGACATGTTGACCACCACGACAACACTTTGGAGACATCATGCATTCCCGTGTCCTAAGGAGGGGGGGGGGGGGGGGGGCAGGTACTATAGGGGTAATTCCGCCATTTTTAAAACCTTCCACCGTTTTTAACCTGACATACAGAAGCTTCCCTACCCAAATAAAATATTTTCAGACCAACCCTAAGAATTCTCCCTATTTCAGGCCAACAGTGAGGTGGCACATATCACAGGATGTGGGACTCATGGGCACAGACGTTTTGTTGCTGTTTCACTTTCATAATTATTTATGTTGATTTTGCTGATTCAGGTATTTTCATTAGTTGCATATATTAAATGCGATTTTTTGCTTTTGGCTTGAAATATCAAATGTCTGTCTTTTCTTAGAGAACTGAGTGTCACAGACAGTGCCATCCCATCTCAACACGTGCCGTAGTGTATACACAACAAGGGCATTGTTCTCGCGAGTTTATGCGCCACCTTGACTCGTGTGTTGAAATAGATTTACAAGCCAACATTTGGCTAAACCTACCCTTCTAATCTCGCTAATCTGTTGTCCATAACATCTGCCAGGGCTTTAGCAAGCTCTCTCTTTATATGACCTACTTGTATCCCATACACATTATCCACTCGAACAGCGTTTCTGTCGTAAGGATTGTGAGGCTCGCGTCTAAGTGACACCATTTCATTGTTGTTCACTGTTCCTCGATAGTAGCGTATGCCCACAATATCGCCTCTGTAACCACCAATACACACTTCATTGTCCAGTTCATCCTCTGAGTCCGAAATATCGAGAAAGTTGGCCATTCATGCACGGATAAACAAAACAAAGAAAACCTTAAGAAAACGCGCTGCGTCCGAAAACACTTCGTCAAGGTGCTAGATGGTCGTGCAAGATAAGTTCGCGTATTTTGGCGCCCGCGTTTCAAACGAGTATCAAGTGACCTCATGGATGCGCGAAGACTGGTAACGAACACAAAAGGGGACAGTTAGATAAAAGTTAGACGGACAGTTATGCATCAGTCAATTCCAGCTGCGCCCATGCCCCCCCCCCCGGGCATTAGCATTTTTTTTCTCTCGGATGGCAAATTCCCGGGGGTGGGGACACTTTAGCTGCCAAATGCCCCGCCGTATGGACGAAGGAAGAGGGCAAATGCCCCGCCCCCGGGATCGTACGTCCCCAATCAACACTGCAGCAGTTTTCATTCATTGCACGATAATACCACTTTCAGCATTTTTATGTGTGATTTTTCATTTCTGTAGGCCTACCTCTCCGTCTTCTATTGTTTGTAACGGCACTATCCGATGTTAATAAAGTAAGTATAAATGCCAAGTGATGATATTTTAATACTCCACAGACAACAATAGCTAACAATACTACATGATAGTTGATTGTTACTTTAATGTTTTGTTTTAAACAGTTCGCTAGTAAACAAAAATCTTGACATTATAAAAGTCTGTTATAACGTCATCTGTTGTAATATTTTAATAATATGCAAAAGTATAAAACGACGATCCCTATACACATGTTTAGAATTTAAGAATCATCGCGACTAAATTTTATTTAAATCCTTAAAAGAAGAATGCGTACGTCGATTCACGTTGATCTTTCCCGATCTCGCTATATTAAGCGATAGTTGTGCCTTGATAAGCAATGAAGAAATGCATAAAATCGAGAAAACCTCCACAAGTTTGTCCAGTCCTTGGCAGACGATCCAATCTGCGACGAACTGCTGGTCATTTGTGATAAAATCCTTCATGTTTGGATTTCGAGTCGGAAACCACATGTGTGTGAAAAGCCCGGGGGTAGGCAAATGTCCGACCCCCGGGCCGTGCCAAATTTGCTAATGCCCCACCCCCGGGACTGACAAGGCACGCAAATGCCCCGCAGTTGCCCGGGGGGGATGGGCGCAGCTGGAATTGGCTGATGCATTAACCCCTACCCGTACGGGCTTCTTTTGCTCTAGTCTCCCATTCGCCAATCTTACGAAAAACAGTGATAATGTCCCCAGAAATACCGGTAAGTTTGTTTTAATTTGTTGCAGCACGTCCTTGTTAGCACTTCCCCGTAACCGAAGTGAAACAGTTTTGCATTCTTGAGTGACCCCCTCCATGAAAGGAGTGGGTATCCCTTATAAAAAAGGCCTCTCCTCCAAAAGAAAATGGGTTTCCAGCTTGACTCCAAGCAGTCTTTTGTTTAAGTCCAACTTTTTATGGCGCTTACAAAACTACTGAAAACCGACAAGGTCGCACTATTTACTCTAAATCAAGACAATGACAACCAGGAGCCCCTCATTCATAGGGTCTCTCTTCCCGTCCCCTGGAGCGAGAGTGGGATGTAACAAATAAAAGATTGATGGGAGGGGCCGATGAGTGTGACATTCGTCGCTACTTAGTCCAGGGGAGAGCAAACAATCTGGAAAGAAGAAAGACCCTGGAAACGAGGTTGAGACGACGATTGTCAGGAACTTGGGATGACACAAGCGTCTGACAACTGGGTAAATCGTCCCACGACGGGGTTGGCTTGCACAGGGCGACCCAAGGACTATTGAACAATAGCCCTTTTCACAGTTAACGTTTCTCGTTTGCATGACAATGTATTTGAACATGGATGTGAGGCAATTTCGGGCAGAAACTGCAAAATTGCCTGAAATTGCCTCACATCCACGTTCAAAAACATTGTAATGCAAATGAGAAAAGGCAACTGTGAAAAGGGCTATTAGATCACATTGCCTGGTTGTTCAAAACAGGATTAAGCTAACCCAGCATTAGCGCCAATTTTTAATTCCGTTTTATAACCGAAACAATAAGGATTCCTGTAAATCCCCTTTCGTCTACATTTTGACTTTTAACGGTCACTTTTTTTTGCTGTGAGAGTAAACAAGAAAAACACGAACCCAGGTTAGCGTTAACCGACTTTGGAACAACCAGGCCAAGGTGTCTACCTACTGGAGCAAGTGGAATACCCGTTTCAGGATAACCGAGCCACGATAAATAGGGCCAATGTGGCATGGGTGAGTGTCCATTGCCTCTTAGAGACCGTGGAATCAAACAACAGTACCTCATTGGCTAAGTACAGCACAGGGCACCCACACAAACTGTGTGACCGTTTGTAGTTTAAAAATTATAAGGGAATGTATGAGAAAATCGAAAGGTTTCTAATAACGTGAAATGCTGCGAGAAATATTTACATTTAAGTTCAAAATAAACATAATCGCACCTCAATCGTTGTGTTTTGTCGTCATTGTGCCTCTCTAAGCAGTGAGTATTAGCGATTTCTAGGGTTTAGCGATGATTACGTACAGTCAATCGCATCGCTAAACCCTAGAAATCGCTAATACTCGATTTTCTCATACATTCCCTTATAATTTTTTAACTACAAACGGTCACACAGTTTGTGTGGGCTCCCTGTGAGTAAAGAGCCCATCAAATTGCGAGTTTGCTTGTAGAACAGCCATAAGTTAACAAAACACCAGAACAAACACTCCTGTTTAAGAACATTGCTTTATTGACCAGGGAGGCATGACAGCATAACCTACCTACTCTTATGTCCATCCTACATAAAATATTAAGAGCCAATTAGGTCAATATACAAAGCTGATGATAACACTGAGATAACGAGGCAGAAACAACAGCACATGTCAAACCTGGAAGGAACTAAATCTTTAAATACAAGTTTTTCTTTTTTTCATCTACAACTAGTATCACCTTGTTAGGTTTGGCATCTGCATTCTGTTACGCACGCTGTGTACAAACACACAAACAAAAATAATTTTTCAATTTTCATTGTAAACCAATTTGTTTTTATTTATGACATATCCTGTGGAAGTTTTTGCACCGCGCTGGTCGGTACGATATGACAACAATCAGCTTTTTTTTGTTGTTTGATACTTTTCCATTTTTTTCTTTGTTTTAGCAGGGAATTGTTTGAAACTGGAAGCTCGATATTATTGATTACAGTGCTCAGATAAGATCAGCCACATTCATTGGCATTTCCTCAATTGATGTGTTGTAGAACTGTTCAATATCACGCAATACACGGACATCTTCATTGGTCACAAAGTTAATGGCCACGCCTTTACGACCAAATCGGCCACCACGACCAATCCTGCAAACAGATAAATGTTACAAATAAGACTCTGTTACAAGTCCTTTCAACTTGTACAGCTTTCAGTGCATAAAGTGACATTTAAGGAGCTTAACGGACTTGCACTAATGTATATAACTGATCTGTTGGACAGATATGTGCCACCACGGTCATTTTGTTATTCACCTATTATTTTATTATTATGTATCGGTAACGCCTACCCTTTGAAGCCAAAGATTGATGGCGTGGGGTCAGCTAGGGCTCTTCGGAAGGTTCCTCGGTCCAATTCTAAGTATAGCGACAGATCTTTTGTGCACCAACCCTTTGAAACAGCCTACCTGATCATTTGAGACTTGGGAGTGGACCTACCCTTCTTTTAAGCTGATCTTAAGACATTTATTTTGTGGTCATTTTATTAGTCTTTTTATCAGCTTTCACCTTGTGATGTAGACTTTTTTATTTTCGCTAGTATTTTATTAGCTTTTTGCCTAGTTAGGATCCAAAATTGATGTACAGCACCTCAGAACTTTAGGATCATGTGGAAAATATTATTATCATTATTATTATTATTATTACTAGTAGAAGTAGTAGAAGTATTAGTAGTAGTAGTAGTAGTAGTAGTAGTAGTAGTAGTAGTAGTAGTAGTAGTAGTAGTAGTAGTAGTAGTAGCAGCAGTAGTAGTAGTAGTAGTAAATAAGCTGGGACAAGGAATATCCTGTTTCATCGATATGCTTATTTTTGAGAACTCACATCATCTCATTCACTCTTACATTATAGTATTTCAGTTACCATTTAATCCGTGTACCTTCGTGCCAATCAATTTTTGATTTCAAATTGAAAATAAAAAATCAGAATTTTTTTGTTTTTCGATTTTCAAATACAAATTGAAAATTGCAAATCATCCATTTTTTCTGATTTTCGATTTTCAGCTTTCTTTTCGTTACGGAAAATGTAATATTGAAAATTAACTTTCTTCAGAAAATTTTAATTTTCAATTTTCCTTTTCCGTTTCTCTTGTTCCAAGTAGAAAAATGAAGATTTTTGAACTTTTGGTTTTAATTTAGAAAGTCAAATTTCGTATTGATTCCACTTTTTATCTCAAAACACTAAATCAAAGCACTAAAACAGCAGACTTTTCGGGGGGGGGGGGGGGGGGTGGGGGTTGCCCAATTCGCTCTCCCTAGGCAGTGCTTTTCTTGTTCTTTTCTCTTATTTTCCCTCTGTTCTTGTGCTGATGCTGAGGCTGGATGCGGTGGACTTGTAAGAAAGTTGCCAGAGTTTCGGACCTTTGTGTAGAAATTAACAACAAGATTGGGGACCAGCAAAGAAGGGAACTAGCAAAGTTCAAAGAACAGGTGACTTCAAATCTTACCTGCACAATTTGCAGCGACATATGGAGCCCTCCGGTGCGCATGGCCCAGTGTTGCAACAGTATTTTGGGATGTGACCCGTGTGTGCGCCAGTGGATGGCAGACAACACCACATGCCCACATTGCAATACTGATGATGCAACCACTTTGATTTTGCAGGGATTTGACAGACTTATTGATTTGATAAAAGAATAGACTAAACCATGGACTTTGACTACTGTGACTACCGTCAGATAAACTCTTCAGGGTCCCAAAGGGGTTAGGGCTCCAGGGCTCCGGGCTAAAAGATGCAGGGCTCCAGGGCTCCAAGACGGAAAATTGGGGGCTCTAGGGCTCCATTGCTTCACTCCAGGGTGCCAATTAGCCAAAAACGGCATTTTTGTTCGGGCTCCAAGTCGAGAGAAGCTTTGGGCTCCGGGTTCCACAACAAAAATTTCAGGGCTCCAGGGTTCCAGGGCTCCAATCACCCTCCCCCCCCCGTCCCACTTTGGGGCCCTGACTTTTAGTATTCGTTGCAGTTGAACACACGTTTATAACACCCAAATGTATGTTAGGTTTGTTTCGTTACAATTTTCAATTGGAAATGCCCTTATTCTGTTTGTTAGCTACACATGTATCATTTTGATTCGATGGTTTCTACGTCTTGTGTGACAAGTGTCACAAGTAGCAATTCACTTTAGTTCTGATGAAATGAATTGTAATCGATTTTGAAATCAACATGGGCTAACTTGTTGACATCTACTATTAGCTTTTTGATTGTACTTGACCAGAATTAACCTGCCTAGCAAGCGTTTCCGTATGGCTTTCCGCAGGTTTCGAAGCATTTTTCGCTTCTTGAACCGGCGAAAATTGGGGCGTGCGCAATAAAGTATGAGAAGAGGGAGGGGAAGGGAGGAAAGGAAACACTTGCCCGCAAACCCCACGATTTTGAAAAACCCGTTCGTCCACGAACAGAGTTTCCTGATTGGCACAGCATGGTAGTGTTGATTGCCAAGTGATAAATCCGTCAATCAAATCAGGTGTGTTCAACTGAGTGTGACCCGCATGAACACAACGAACTGGTTCTCGATCAGGGAATTCTTCTCACTATCAGTATTTTTACCTTAAGTTCCTCTAAAGGTCAAATTTGTCCTGATCCGACAGGAGATCTCAAAGACTTCCGGCAAGCTTTCTCCAACACGGAGGAATCTATGCAAACATTCTTGCGACAAGGACTGTTGCCTGATAGAGTTTGAAGCAGCCGTTTACACATGTTGATAGACTGTTTTGGTGGAGTTTGGGAAACAGCAGACTCGCTACCTATCGCACTTCGAATAACTTTGAATAATGCCCCTAAATTCTGGATTTTTCGAGCACAAGAATTGCACAGGCATATGGTCCGGAAAAAGCTCCAAGTTTTGAACAACTTTCACTCCTACCGCTCTGCAAACATCAGCAAGAATTGTTCCATACGTCCTTTCTTTGCGACGCTTTGAAAAGGTTTTCCGAAGAAAATAAACCCGATTTTCGAGGGTGAAATTTAACTGTGGAATTACAACAAATCCTGAAGCGATTGCTTAGAGTTTGGTTTGATTTTGAATTTGCATCCTCCGGTGATCTGTTATTCGTAAAATACTTTATTCACCAGCTGTCACACTGTGAATTTATCCAACTGCGAAAGTGTCAAAGGGGCGTTTTTCAAAATCATGGGGTTTGCGGGCAAGCGTTTCCTTTTCTCGCCTCCCCTCCCCTTCCCCGCTGCTTCCATCAGTGTTGCGCTCGCCCCAATTTTTGCGCCGCCAAAAGGCGAAAAACGCCTCGAATGGGCAGAATACCCTACGGAAACACTTGCTAAGAAGGGTAGACCAGAATGTCTGTGTTAACTTGTAGATTAGTTGATATTTTTTTTAAAAATAAATGTTTATCATTATAGTTACATATCTTTACAATTACTTGTCGTATACAATATTTCCATGAACCTGCGCGCAAGAATATTGTTTGCTTGTTTAGTCATCCTACCTGAGTAAGTGGCACGTGATGACCAAAACATTTTGCAAGTTTAGCGTCCAAAAAATCTTTGTTCCAGCAGGCATATGCCCTTAATATTTTTCTTGATCATTTTGTTGGACTTGTCTTTGACAAAATAACACTTTAGCCCAAGAACAGAGGGAAGTAGAGCAAAAACAAGAAACAAGAAAAGCACTGCCTGGGGAAGGCAAATTGGGCAAGTCCCCCCCCCCCAGAAACCTCTGCTGTTTTCACTGTTTTGTTTTATTATTTTGAGAAAAAAAATGGAATCAATACGATTCGACTTTCTAAATTAAAATCAAAAGTTCAAAAATCCTCAGGGAAAAGGAAAATTGAGAATTAAAATTTTCTGAAAAAAGTTAATTTTCAATATCACATTTTCCGTAACAAAAAGAAAGCTGAAAAATCAGAAATCAGAAAAAAATGGATGATTTTCTATTTTCAATTTGTATTTGAAAATCGAAAAACACAAAAATTTTGATTTCAGCTTACTTTGACCACGCTGGTTTGCAAGTCTCTTGGAAACTTGGGAACTACATTCCAGAGTTCCCTGTTTCATTGTTATATGAGCCAATCAAATTGCGCACTTTGAATTGAAATTACGGAGTTTGATTTCAAAGTTCGATTCAAAGTTGCGAGATTCGATTCGAGGTTGCGAGGTTGGTGGAATGGCATCCACTGAAGTGGATGATAGCGATGAACTGCAAAGTGGTTGCCAACATTTGAACATCAACTCGACAACGAATCATCATAATATGACATGCATTTCTGAGACTTTCAAATCAAACCAATTCAGCACGGGATGCGCTAATTATTTATATTACAAAAGCCCATTAGTTCAGACAGTTCTCTGTACACTGAACCTGTTAACGTTGTTGACAATTCATAATTTGCAAGCCAGTCTTGAAAATAGCAAGTGTAGTGTTGATCAGCCAAGAAGCGTGAAATCGCTTTATTTTCCACGCATTTAAGCACGGCGATCTAGCTGGCGAAAGCATGTTTTTTCGGGAATCAAAATTATCAGTCACATAGTGACGTATCGAAAGTTTGGCTAGCAAAACTTCAATATTTAAACACTTCTCTGCCAAACTGGTGTTAAGTAATTATTGTTCTAAAATATGGTGTATTGATATAAGAAAAGAGCAGGGCAGTTTCCTTACTACATCAAAATCCAAAAATAGAGTACAACCTTGTTGACATTTCACCCGCTTGCAAGAGTGTCTTGCTACTGCGAAAACAAAGGGAAGTGTGGCTTTTCTGACGGACAGTGTGAAATCACTCTATTTTCCACATATTTTAACTGAACGAAGTACACTACTGGAAACGTTAATATGTTGTTAGTTGCGGTTGAAGTTCAATTTTTTGATTTACTGAATTTTGCATTTGCCAGTTCTGGCGTCATCCTGTCTAGTCAGTGGTCTCCTATCACGCGCGGGCCTAAGAAATTACAACTTCACGTTTATATTGTAAGGAACTGTTTCGTTAGGAAACTTTTTATACAAAGAGTTACCTTATTGCAAAAAGGTTTGACAGTTGTAAGTCTATATTTCATAATCTAAAATAATCAATGTAAACAGTATATCGTAGCAAGTACGCATCAAAGTTCAATTTCTCTTACAAAGTAAATAAACATTGTCGTAAAATATTACTGTAATATGTAATTAATTTTGTTTCTATTTTGCGCGATACTTCCTTAGGCTTTCTGTAAAATGTTTCCTTTACTTGATATATTTATATGTACTGCAATGATTTCTAATTCCCTTAAGTCAGAGCTCTGAAGGAAAACAAATTCCAAAAATTAAATCACGCAGTAGTGTACATAGCTCTGACAGATACCACTTGATCTGCTACGTGTACTACTGTTATTATTTCAACATCAGCGAAGAAATGTTACAAATCTAAGTCAGATAATGTATCCACAGTGCCTGAAGAGATTTCTAGACATGCCAGGCGAAATTCTACTTAAAACATCATAAATCGCAACCACCATATGATTTTCGGTAAGCTCTGTGTTTTTACAAAGCCATCCTTTCATCGCACGGAAACAGGTTCGCATGTATTAAACACTGGATGATATGGAGGCTGTACATTTCTAAGAACAGGCTCGACATGTTTTGCATGGTGGAGTTAGCGACTCTCGCGGTGTTACATTTGGTTGCTTGTATGAACAATGAAAGTCTTCCCGCACAGCTCAAGTTAATGAAGATTTGGCAGGACAATTTTCTCTGAAACTTGCATTGTTATTTACAAGTTTCCTCTGTATTTCCGTGACAGCAATGCTTGGTTGTTGCCATTTAAAAACCTTGTATATGTTACAGCATCTTCGGTTCTTGTCATACGTACTCTGTTTCTCCCAATTCCGTGATGATGCTGTGACCCCGTTTGGCAAATTATCTACAGATGATGTTTTGAGATGTTCAATTCTCTTCCTGTTTGGCTGTGTCCAGTACCATCTAGCCATCTATCCACGATTTGTTCTCTGACATTATTCGGAATTGCCTTTCCTTGTTGAATAAAAGGATTGAGCTATTGTGGCTGCAGGCAATCGAACAGAGGAACTTGGAAACTTTGAATCCAACCTCAAACTTTGAATGAAACTCACAACTTTGAATCGAACTTTGAAATCAAACTCTGTAATTTCAATTCAAAGTCCGCAATTTGATTGGCTCAAATAACAACCAAACAGCAAACTCCGGAATGTAGTTCCCAAGTTCCCAAGAGACTTGCAAACCGGCGCAGCCAAAGTAAGCTGAAATCCACAGTAAATGCATTTCACTTTTTGGTCTTGAAATAACAAACCAAACATGAGAAAACAAGTTCCATTATGATATCCAACACCACCACCACCAACAACAACAACATGTGTGAATTGCACAAAATGGAACCTGAAGGAGCTTTCTCTCAAGTGTTTTGTGCAGCTTTCCAATGTCCATTAAACTCAGAGAAAATGAAACTACTCATATAGACTGGGTATCTTCGCTTCATCACACCCCTGATATCTTGGTTAAAACCATTGAAAGGTACACAGAGATCGCAAACTTTTAAACTAGAAAAAACTGCATCAAACATGCTTGCATACCTGTGAATGTAGTTTTCACGGTTTCCAGGCAAGTCATAGTTGATAACCAAGGAAACTTGCTGTACATCAATACCACGTGCCTGGTAAAGAAAAGATGAAACTTGTTAAGTACTTTTACAGCTGGTCCATGTCATTGGGGCAGCAGTACAAGTGACTGAACTCTTTCACTTCTTAGAGTCCCGAAGTTCAAAACAAAAAAATTCAACAAACAACGCCGCAGGAAAGTACTGCTCAGGAGCTATCAAGACTAATAAATAGTACCAAAGGGAAGTAATGTTCAGTAGGTTTCATTTACATGGTCACACCTTGGGGATTCAGCAGAAGACACAAAGTTTGAGTATAGGAGAAAGAATCATTTTTTACAAAAGACCTCAAGAGGGGTACTTTCCTTTGGAGGCTTCAAACAAGAAAAGAGAACTGCACTTACCAACAAGTCTGTAGTGATCAGCACACGACTAGAACCTGAACGGAATTCCTTCATGATAACGTCTCTCTCTTTCTGATCCATGTCACCATGCTATAAAACAGTAACCTAGGTTAGTAACCTAGCTACACAAGAGCGGGAAACACCCTTGCAGTGTGTGGAGATTGTCTAGGGAAAAAACTGATATTAGAGGCCTTCAGATCAAACTATGAGTAAGAGAGTTTGGCTTTTCAAACCTAACTCAAATTATGCTTCAGATTGTCCTCTGTCCCACCAGTATTGCTCCTAGACCCTCCTTCAGCAACAAGGGAAAGTGAGGGTTTTCAGAATGAAGCTGGTTCAAGTTGTGGTCCTACTCAATCTGGTAATAGTTGTGTAATCTGAGGAAAGCTAAAGTTCAAGGCAGGGAGATGCTCCTGACTACAGTCATTTCAACCAAACAGAAGTAGATTGAAATCACAAAATAACCCACAAGCTTTGAACATGTAACAACAACATACCATTGCTGAGACTGTGAAGTCTTTTTCCAACATTTTGTGTGTAAGCCAGTCGACTTTCCTTCTTGTATTCAGGAAAATCACAGCCTGAGTGATCGTCAGTGTCTCATATAAATCACACAGTGTTTCAAGTTTCCAATCCTGAAGAGCAGTTTTGAAGGGTAGTTAAGATTACACACTTTTTGGTTAACAACCATTTACCAATAACCATTTTAAACATCGGACTGAGGCCACTTATTTTTTGTGTACCAGTGGTGTTACACTTACATTTTGTACAACTAGACATGCCATGAAACCACAACACGTTGCACAATAAAATCGCCTGGTGTAAAATACCCTACAGTGCACAAATCTCACATTTTTTCCAATTCTACTACCACTGCAAAAGAGGAACTGAGTTCAACATTTCACAACAATTGCAGCAATAGAAAAACTGTGGAAACTGTTTGTTGCAAGGTATGTTACAGACAATTAGTTTTTTTAGTGCAAAATGCTGCCTAGTATGTCACTTCTTCAAATCATCTCCATGTGCGTACCATGAATTCTACACTCACCTCTTTCTCAACGAGGATGAAAAACTGCTTGATACCTTCAAGGGTTAATTCTTCTTTTTTGACTAGGATTCGAATTGGTTCGCGCATAAACCTTTTGGTCACTTCCAAAACATCAGCAGGCATTGTAGCTGAAAGCAAAATAACCTAAAAAGAAAACCACAAGATAAAATAAAAGTTTGGCTTATGCACCAATCCAAAAATATCAGTTTGATGCAAATTTTATAAAGCTGTTTAAGGGGGGAGACCCTTATCGACAGATCTGGCATCGTTGCTAAGGGATTTTTGTGGATGGTATTTTGCAGCGTTTTGTTCCCCTAGATTGGTGAAATGTGTGACAATGAACATCTTCATTTTAAAAATCGACATTGTGCATACGTAGATAATGCCAGTCCCCAACCACTCATTAAAAAGAAAATCCCCAAAACTTGGAGGAAAGAATGTAGAATTCCAATTTTTTTTTTCATGAATAAGAGATAATTCAGCCTTCTTTATAATCTGACGCAAGCAATTACTGTTATTACAAAAAACAGAAAAATTACAGTACAAAATGTATAAATTTACGTGCTTGTGACGTCGTAACTTCTAAAATAATGCGAATTTCAAGAAATCAATATGTCGCATTTTGCTTCTTGATGATCGTTAAATACTGGCACTGTTTTCACTGTCCAAAACTGTACGTCGTTTGAGTTTTAGGCTTTTTTTCTGTTCAGGTCATGTGACCTGCCAAATATGGTTGTGATTCGAAAATCTTGGACATCTTTCCCATAGAACAAATGTGGCCAAGCAGCACATCTGTGGAAGTTAGGGTTTCCAAGTTACGATGAATAGGAACTTCCCATAGCATCAACATGGTAGTTAAGAGTCTCCCCCTTAAAACATGTCAATATGGTCACCTTATCACTCACAGTGATATTACATCTTCTATGTCAAATGTGTCACTATTTTACTATTGTGTTGATGCTGAAAGGCCATTTTCAAGAAGAGCAATAAATACAAGATAGGTAGGTAGGTAGGTAGGCAGGCAGGTGGGTATAGGTCTAGGTAGGTGATCCCCCCCCCCCTCCCCACAATCCGGCTTCTGGACACGTCATTATTACAGACACCTCATTACTTTGGACAAACGATAGATAAATTTGAAGACTTCCTCGGCCGAAACACTTTAATTAAAAACAAGTCGTCGACTTAATAATCAGCAGTCTTCAGAAGAATCAACTATTCTGAGTATCAGACTGTTGTTCAGCAGCTGAAAGGTTGTGTTTATGAAAGTCTTTAGCCAGTGAACATTATTAAATTTATAATTATAACTCATCTTGACTACAGCCCTTTTATATCTTCAGGAAGTTGAAATTGAAGAATTAGAGAAAATAGCTCTCTTTGATGGGTCAGTAGGTACAATTGTCATCAGTTATTGGAAAATTACCACACCTGTACTTGGCTTGGTAATTTTTGAAAAACATCATAGATCTGATCCTTGAAGCCTCTTGACAACATTTCATCAGCCTCATCCAACACAAACATCTTGATATTACTGGTTACTGAATAAAGGATAGTAAAACTTCTATTAGTGAATACAACAAGCAATGAAACATATAATGTGGTCTACTGTAAAAATACAAATTGGTGCATTGTCCTGGGATGGAAACCAATCAATGATTACAACTTTCGTCCCAGGGAGGCTGTTCACTTGGAATTTTTTGTCGTGGTTCAGTACGTAAACAGCAATAAGGAAATGGCAGGATATCATGTAATCACGCCCACACTCTTGTATTTGTATCAGTTTAATAGCACACAGGGTGATTTTCTATTTCTTAACTAGGAGGCATCGCGATTGGGAGTGTTCTGATAGCAATGCCTTGATTGCAAATTCAACTATTGACAACAGTTGCGAGAGTTTTGTTAATTATCGATAGTGACAATAGTTTTCAAGTGATGTCCTGTAGTCCTTTTTCTTGATTGAAAAATGCCCCTTTTGTTCTCCACTGTCCTTTCTGTTCACTGTTTCAGAGTCCAGGAACAGTACTTTATTATATGGCTACAATAGTACGTGCGCTCTGATTGGCTGCTGAGCGGGTAAGATTTTCTTGTAATGACCGGGCAGTATAAAAAGTTTTTTCGGCGCAAAGGCTCTTTTAAGTTGTGAGCAAAAGCTACCAGTCCAGGAGAAAAAAAAACAAAAATTTCTGACAAAATATAACTATCTTTTCAATAACTGAAAGAAAAACACTAGCATACCGATACTTCTTTAGTACGAGCGACGAAGACAGCCACAGCGAGAGCGAGCTTTATTGTCCAGAAGAGGAAGAACAGGCCAAAACTGAGCAAAACAACATGAAAAAGGTTACCACTCGTGGAGACGAAAATTTCAGTAACAGTCAAGAGGAAATACAAAAGTTTGTTCAAGGACAGAAAAGTGAAAACACTGTGAAAAAAACACCAAGTGATTTGAAGTGTTTTTACCGTTTCCTTGGCGAGGAAAACGAGACAAATGTTCAGATTTTGCTGTACAACATGGCGACTGCCGAGTAAAACCTCAAGTGTGGTACATGAAGGCGCCCCTTAGCAAGAATGAAATAGGTCTATTCTTGAAAACAGCTGCAGCTGATGCCAGTCTACAAAGACAAGGATCAAAAGTCACAAACCACAGTGTCAGGAAGACCAGCATTGGCCGATTGCCAGATGCAAATACTCCAGAGCCTTTTCTAGCTCAACTAAGCGGTCACAAAACTCTTCAAAGCCTCCAATCATACAAGTCAGAAATGAGCACCATCAGCTAGAGATGTCATATATCTTGAGTGGTTCAAATCAGTCCCAAAATGCCCAGCAGATAACTGCTCCTCCAGCCAGTAATTGTGGTCAGTTAATGTCAAGTTCCCAGCAATCACACAGCCAGCTGAGTCTCCAACACTCCACAAATTCACTTGTTGTGAATAATGCAAGCGTTCCAGCAGCTTCAAATGGTGTTTTTCCTGGAGCAAATATCAGCAGTATCTCTGGATGCCAGTTTCAGGTCTTCAATGGCCCAGTGAAGTTGATCCAACAAGGGAAAAAGGGACGTTATGTTACTGAGAGCGACGACAAAGATTAACATTCATCGCAAATGTGACTGAAATCACTGCAAGTTCTCCCCATGCATTCAAAATTCAATCACAAACCAGGCCCATCTTTGGCTTAGCTTTTAAACTTTTTAAGGGTCAAACACTTGTAAACACAGGTCAGTGTGTTTTGTGAAATTAAAGTGGTTGAATTTGCCCTTGATCTTGACGTAATAAAGACAAAAATTGTCTCATTGTCAAAGAAAGTGTTTCTTGTGGTTTCGATCACATCGCCAGGTTCGCTTCGGTTTAGTGAACACGACCTTGAATGACCTCTTGCACGCGCAAGTCGATGTTCAAAATTATTTCCGGTGTTTTTTATTATGTTCTTTTTTCTTTTTTGAATAGCGCTAAAAAGGCCATATAATAAATAACTTATTAACCTTGTCCGTTCGGTCATTACAGGGAAATGTCAGACCTTGGCCTTGATGTATTGACCTCACTATCGCTCGGTCAATAGATCAAGGCCTCGGTCTGAGATTTCCCTGTAATGACCTCACTCGCGGTTAATAAGTGGTATGTACTACTCTTTAAGCTTTCTGCTGTGGTATACTGCCATTTTGTTAAATTTGTAAAAAAAAAACACACAAAACAGTCATTTTATCAATTATTTATTTTCTCTCCATCTTTTAAGTCGTGCAGGGTGATTGGAAGGGGGCCAAAGGTACATGTATAACCATGACAACAAAGAAATAATTACAGGCAACTCTATAAGGTCACTAATTACAATGCTATCGCAACAGTATCGCAATAGTAATTGGACTATCAGAATAATATCACAATAGGCAAAATGGCCTCAATAGTCACCCCTATTCTTAACCTAAGTACCAGTGTAGTTATTTATAGCCAAGGCATCAACAACACTTTAAAGGAGATTTACCTAGATGTCCTCGACTTATCATGTCAAACACTCTGCCTGGAGTTCCCACAATAGTATGAACTGTTTTCTCTCTTAAGGTAGTCATGTCTTCTCTAACACTGGTTCCACCAATACAGGCATGGCACTTGGCATCCATGTAATCACCAAGGGCAATCACTACTTTTTGAATCTACAAAAAGACAACCAACACTTTCATCACGGTCAGCACATGGGTACAAAGAACAAGTGTATGTGCCGCACAAACAAAACAAACAAGACTGTAGTGAAGTAATACTTGAAAGATTCCATTTGAACAATTGCAATTTAGGACTTCAATTACCACAGAAATCAATGGATGAAGAAAAGATTAACTAATTTCAGATGCTTATTTTCAGTTATGAATCAAATCAATACTGCAAACTTGTCGCATACAGGGAAAATTGTCAGAAGTGTATCAGAAACAGATCTGCTTTAAGCTCGCCAAACCTCTGAGTAGGAGTTGCATTTGAAGGGAATTGGTCTTAACCAGAAGTAAAATATTTCTAAATTCCATCAGAAGGGTACAGCAAGATAAAATGGAAAATATTCAGCTCACTTACATCTGTGAATGTTTTATTTCAGAACCTTTGCACCTTTAGCTTTAAGGTTACTCCGGACCTTCGCGGGTGTCCTTGGGGAAAAAATTCGTATGCGCGCCATTTTAAAGGAAAACACGGCAAATTATATATTCTTGAAAAGCTTAATAAATGTAGATTTCGGAAAAAATATAAACTGCCGGTTTCTTCAATTCCGCAAAAGAAAATCGCAATCAACTGCAAAAATGACCATGTGTCATTCAATTGAATTAATAGGGTATCAAATCCAAGCGCATTGGCAAAATAACTGCACAGTGTTAATCCCAACGGATCACTCATCAAAAGTGTGTCAGTATTTTTTGATATTCTGACTGATTATTTTTTAATTAATCTGTCAAGTTCGAGAAGCAAAGAATGCACCATGGGCATTGCATTGAAGATCGCCACGGGAGAAATGTTACAAATTTCAAAAATCCCCAATACACTTTTGTTTCACAACATCTAAGGAACGTTTAGGCCAAATTTCACAGAAATCTGCCGAGTTTTGGTACCCTATTAATTCATTTGTTTGCCGGAATGACGGATGGTAATTTTTGCAATTTTCTTTTGTGAAATTAAAAACACTGGCAATTCATATTTTTTTTCTGAAATCTACATTTTTTTTATTAAGCTTTCCAACAATATATAGTTTGCCGTGCTTTCCTTTAAAATGGCGTGCATACGAATTTTCCCGGAGGACATGGGAGGACACCCGCGAAGGTCCGGAGTAACCTTAAGGTCGTTCGCGCGAAAACCTTCTACAACAGATTTTTGGCTACGGTCAGATAATGAGTTACCTATGCCAGAAGTGCAAAAAAATTGAAGGGTCACTGACTTTGTTTTCGAAATAAGGTGCGTGTAAAACTACCCCAATTTTGACACGCCGGTCTTCGTAACTCTACATGGCCTCAGTGCACCTTAGTTGAAAAATATTAAAAATGATTCGCTGTAGACACACTTTCTTTGTCAAAGTGGGTCTGTCAAGTCAATAATATTTGAACCGGTGTTATCCTTTTAGTTAAACTCAACTTCTGAGATGGACTTGTGCGAACACCGCACAGCTATAATAGTAGCAGATGGCAGAAAAGTTGAAAAAATTCAAACTTCCACAACACAGATTTTCTTTAATTCTCACAAAACGTAGATAATCGACAAAGAAAGTGATCTATCAAAAGAAAATATGGGGTCACTGAACATTTAAGAGAGTTAGACCCGTGCATAGATATTAAAGTGCCCACTAGTGCTATATATCTCCACGTTTCTTCAACAGTGAACAGCATTATTTCTCACTGGTGAAGCGAGACAGCAGTCTCAAACATTTGAGGATTTTTCCACACTTTCTACTTCAAGTGCAGACACCACACAAATATACATCAAGAATATCTCAACTTACACGCACTACACAGTTTTAATGCAATTTTTCATGCTGAGCAACGAAGACATTGCTATTTGTCTTCCTCAATAAAGAAGTAGAAGGGCTGTTGATTGGAGTCGAGAAGAATATTCTGCAAGTCATATAATCAAAGCTGTCTATACCTGCTGTGCCAACTCTCGGGTTGGAGCCAAGACAAGAGCTTGGCATTGATTTATACTCATATCAAGGTGCTCAAGGATTGCAATAGAGAATGTAGCAGTTTTCCCAGTACCAGACTGAGCTTGAGCAATGACATCATGTCCTGCAAAAAAACAATTTTTGTTTCTGTAGAATTATAAACATGGTAGACAACTGAGAGAAGCTCCAAAATTGTTCACTCATTCAAATAACTGACTTTGGTCACATTCAAGTCGTTTAATAACCAAACTTCTCAGCAGTTATGTGTTTGATTGCTTAACAGATACAACTACCGCATTTACTCGATTAAGCACCTCCCCGGAATAGCACGCCCTGATTAAGTGCCACATATGTGAAGAAAATTATTGAAGAGCACTGCCTTCAAACAAGTGCCACATTTATTCACAGCAATGTGGCCCTTCATTGAAGTATCATCAGACTAAATTGTTGAAAGAGCCAAACTAAAAGAAAATGAAGGAAAGGTACAACTCAATCTAAACCAGTCTCCGCAATTTATTTTACTGTATTATTTATCCTCCTTCCTGACGAGACAGTAAATGACATTTGAAACATGTTTATTTTGTTTTTAACATTTGCTTGTTATCATTTACAAATAAACACTTCCCCCCCCCATCCAAAAAATTGAAAACTTAAAGAGTGCCGCAGCACTTATTCGAGTGAATATGGTTAATTCTTTGCATGCATGTCAAACCTTTTCTCAATTGTTGTTTGAACCTTTGCCCTAAAAGCAGTCAACCATGATCGCCACCTTGAAATGAGCCTGGACATTTGCATCCATTCTGGTATCTTTGCAGTGCAAAGATCACTGCAATAGCCATGACTGCTGGAGAGTGGTTTACATTTATAATCACAATGATTGCTCAAGGGTAGATTCCACATGACTGCTACGATTGATTGTTAAATGTTTTTCAGTGATCGTAGCAATTACATGGAAACTGGGCTAAAGCAAAGTTCCACAGATCCTCAGAAAGACTTGTGAACTGAGCAATGAATTCAAAAGGAACAATTGTGAGGATTAGAGAAGACTCAGTGATGCATTTTCTCAAGTCTGTCCTTTTGTAGATAACCTAGCCAAACAACAGTAAGGAACAGCTAAGGGAGTGAGAAAAAAACCCTCTAGGTAACAGGGAATGGTAACATAAAACCTCCAACCTATCTTACAGCATTTTTTGGCTACGAAGTCTGAGACCCAGACCAAAAGAGAATAAGGATTGATGAGAGTTCAAACTCCCAGTGTAATTTGGCCTGAAACTCTCTGTAAAAAAATGTAAAAATGTTATGTAATTTGTTTACCCATGAGGCACTTAGGAGCTCAGAAGCTCGTTAAGACGTGCTCGTGCACTCCAGATCTAGTTGGAATTTGGAAATGTTGGTTTTTGAAAAACTCTCTGCTGAAATTTTGATTACACTTGTTGTAAGTTTAATTTCTCACTCTTGTTTGGCCTCCAACTGTCTAACTGGCCAGAGAGAATTTCTGTTTTGACCAGGCCCTCCTCCAGAAAGCAGGGCCTGCTCTCTCCCCCATCTCTGTTTTTCTTTATTTCAACTGCCAACAATATTTTTCTTTACAACCTAACCTTTACTTTCATCTCTATTATACGAGGGCCCAAAACAAGGAAAGTGCTTACAGCAAACATTGACATCCCATAATGTACTCATTAAAGAAATTGTCCAGCTATCTCATCCACATTGCCCACAAAGAAATTTGGCCTTTCACAAGAAATAATTTTATTTTCTGATAACAAAGTTAAGATCAAGGTAGTGTACTGTCAACATGAATTCCATGATGTAACCACATTTGTCAGTATCAGATGCCTGCATAACAGTCTTCACAGAACTAGGATCTTTTAAAAAATCAAACTACTTGCAACATACAGGCTATTTGTTACCGTTTCTCGCGAGGCAACGCCATCATGTGAGTGTCACTACAAATTTTATCCCCAAATGAGAGAAGTTTCCAGGCTTCTAAGAGAGGGGTGATCATTTGTTTTTTACGGAAAAACGTTATGTCAAAAGAGAGGAGTACTTAGATAAGCTAACTACAAAAGAGCACCGATCAGAGACCCTCCATAAGTTATTTATTAGAGTTGAACATAAGCTAAAATTGCTAACAATTTCATTCAAATATAGAAAAAAGGTTTAAATTTTACTAACCTTTGCAGCAAGGGACGATCGCTCTTTGTTGAATAGCTGATGGTTTCTCAAACCTAAAAATGTCGAAATTAAATAATGACGATGCATGTGTCTGATTAGATTCAATGAACTTTGCTCAAATTCAATGGAATCGGCGATCAGTTTTCGACAAAACTGTACACTCACCCGTAAGCATAGATGCCTCGAAGTAATGATTCTTTTAAATTCATGTCATCAAAACTATCGACAACTTGAGTCCAGTTAGACTGCATTAAATAAAATGAAAAAGACACCTTATTATAAATTGCGCTTAACTACTCTGAAATTCATTGTATGTTGAACACACACAAGAAGAAATTAGTTCAGGTTTGGACGAACCTCAATATCCCCCTCAGGTTCCATTCCTGGTGGACCATTTTGCTCGTCTCGACCCCGTTCGGAGTCAGGTTTTCTACGGAAAAACATCAAACATCAAGACAAACGAATTTCAACAGTCGCTACTTAGAAATGCTCAATAGCCGACAGAAACACGTGGTTCAAGATGGCGGACGGGAGCGAGAAATCCCTCTTGAATATACAATTTTCTCTCTCAAGAACAAGTCAAATACTAGTTTGTAAAGCAAAAAACAACTGCCTTAAAGAAGCATATATGATTTTTCCTACGAAGGAATATTTTAGACGTTAAACACGGTAAAAAGAAGCGAAATACCGACCTTGAATCACTATGAGAGTCGTAAGACATGTCGCATGAACTAAGCAGCGGGAAAAGGAAGAAAATTTGCCAAGAGCCGGCATATAGGGGGGTCAAAGAATTGCCAAGGCAGTGCCCTCTGACGTCACCCAACTTCCGGAAACTTCAAAGCCAAGTTTTTCTTGCATTGATCATGTTGAATTTTATTTTCGATGTGTTTTGTAGATTTTCCAAAATCTCCTTTATGGAAAATGAGAAGGAAAGCCGTGAAATAAGACAACTGTCAATAACTCGAAAACTAGATACAGTATTTGCGTGAGTGCAATTAAGGTTTCCATCATGATATGATAAGTTTATATCAAGCTGTTCAAGTACACTTGCATCACTTTAATTTTTATCATACTTCGGAAGGTTAAATGCTAATGTTAGTTTTTATTTATTATCAAATTTTACCCCTGAAAAGACGAAAAATATTCATTATAGTAAACGAACAAAAGAAATACAATGAACAGCAACAACCGACGACAACAACAACAAACGGATATTTAAATGAACTTCATTGAAATCGTACATGAGTTTGGGTTTTGTTTCGTTCTGAGTTTGTAGATCAACAAAAAAGCGCCAGAGCTCCAAAAGTTATCATAGTTTTGTGACTCTGTCAATTCTCTCAATTTTCGCACTCGGCCTAGGGCCCAATAGAGGAAATCGTGACCTTGTAGGGTAAATAACTCTATGACGCTGTAAACTTAACAGTTTTAGTGTTCCTGGTTTCACGTGCAACTAGAGTGACGTCTGACACGCAAGAAATCAGCGGAATCGGGATCGGCTTCAATCGGCTTAAGTACGTTAACTCCAAAATTGGTTGAATTTGTTTTATCCGGAAGTGAAATGTCAATACGTGTGACCGGAAAATGCTGTAGGCGTGTTTGTCACACAAGAATCAGACTAGGATAAAGTTGGCCTGATTTGGATAGAATATGAAACGATTTGTTTCTACCGTTAATATAAATATGAGATTCTTTGATGTCTCAGTACAGTTTTAAAGAATAAGCAATATTGCTGGTTGGGAAAGAACATTACTTTACTTCAAGTCGCTATTAGAGTAAACACAAATAGGAAATGGAACTGACTGGGGCCAAAAGGAGAGCATTTAGCGCGCAGACAAAACAGTGGAAGGCAAAAGTGAGCAAAGGAAACGAAATAACAAAAAGTATTCTTAGCGTGAGTGGAGAGAAAAGGGAAAAGCTTTGGCAAGAAAAACTACCGACATGCGTCAATACCAAAAGCAGAAAGGAGGTAAACCATTAATAATTATCATATATTTATTAGCTATTTTTGACTATCGCAGTTTTTAAAAGCCGACAAGAAGACATTGTTATTGGCAACTTAAAAATAATGGTCCATTTTTATCACAAATAATTAAACAGAACATTTAGACTATTTTTAACTAGTGTTTATCCAAACCAATACGAACGTTATTGAAGTCTTCATCTCCTGTCTTCAGGCGATAATTTGCTCAAAACTGATTGCAGAACTAAGTTTGACTTCACTTTCAAGAATTTATACACTTGCTGTTTGAAAGTGTCCCGAACATTCAATAGGAAATTAATCTTGAAACTGGACGATTTTCCAAGATCGTTAAAAACTTTCCAGCTGGGTCCTCTTATTTTGTAAAAGCCTTCCAAACAGGCATTCCGGCGAAACGAATCAGTTGAGTCAGTCTCTATCTTGCGAAGTCTTATCTTTGGTTTTCTGGAAACGGCCCCCTGTGTATGGCAACAATCACATTAATTCACTCACTGATTAAAACTCAGCCTATTTCAGTTTAACTGGAATCTAATACAAACTATATTTTCACTGCAGATTAAAGTTTTCGGCTAACGTTAACAAATAAGTAAATAAATAAGAAAGGAAATTTTACCACACAGGTTTATGTACAATGTTTTTTCCTGTTTTCATGCGGATTGAGTATCATCACAAACACACACAGGAAGTCGTGTACGGTGTGCACGACTTCCGGACCGAATATCATCACAAACACACACAGGAAGTTGTGCACGGTGTGCACAACTTCCTGTGTGCCCGTTGTTTTGGTTGGCGGAGGATTCAAGACATAACCAAGTGCGAGATAGGCAATAGTACATAATAGCAAAAAAAGAGAAGGCAAATCCATAGGAAAAGGGTTTATGTTCACACTAACATAACGGGGGATTGGGGGTTCTGGGTAACGGTGGTCTTCCGTAGTTCAACCAATTTTCCAAGAACTCAGTAAACAAACACTTTGGGTGTTTATTTGTCCGGTCATTTTTCCTTAGAGGAAAAAATTCCTATGTCTGCTGCTACACAAGGATTAAGATCGTAAAGTTGGCCTTATTTGGATTGAATGAGATGAGCTTTTACTTCTACTGCCGGTTATATAAATACGAGGCAAATAGACGTTTACGAACAGTTTTAACGAATACTGAGTGACACTGGTATTTGCTTGGAAAGAACTCTTTTTAAAATTAGCTAAAGAAATGGCCAGCCAACAGACCAGCATGTCTACCGCACAAGCTGTCCATAATCATATGGAAGTGATAGAGAAATTTGACGGCGATACAGAGGTGACAAACGATATCGAACCCCCAGAACCTTCAGGCTGTTTTTGCTGTTTTTGTAAAGGAGGAAAGGTACGTTGCAAGTCTCAGACACTGTCTCAAATAGTGTGCTGTACGGAGAGATTCCGCCCATAAGAGCGCCATTCATGCGTCTACAGTATACGACAGTGTATAGAAATTTGTTGTTTGAGCTGATAGTATTTTGATATAAAGACTCGCCGAAACGCTCCTTGAACTGTCAAAGCTTAGGAGCTAAATTTAAATGCAAAAAAGGTTTGCAAAATTTTGGCAGAAAACACAGCGCAAAAATATACAAAAGCTTTCGGACTAAGAATCGCACGATGACCTACGGGTTAATTTTGCTTATCTCTGAGCATCAAAAAGAGCAATGTTTGCACTTAGTACATGAAAGGGATATTATTTCGTTAAAACTTAGTATACGTATACACATACATCTACCTGGATTTTCAAAAACGATGCTCCTCGGTAGAGGCGTCTGAACTGGTATGCAGCGAATGGTTTTTTGTTGTTCAGGAACTATCTCCAAAGTCGGCAGTATTAAAATTATGAGTATGACGAGTCCTTTTTTCTACTCCGCTCTTTTCTTTTCCATTCTCCTTTCTCTTTCGTGTGGTTTTGAGACCGATTGGAGTCATAAAATCTTGGTTTGAGCGTCGTCCGAAAACGGCCAAATTTTCAGGAGCCACCTCAGTTTTACGACAAAAATCCAGCTCTGCCAGCTAGACATACAGCTAACTGCAATAACGGTGTCATACAAAAATGAAAAAAAAGAGAGAGAAAAGAAAAGAGTCACATAGGGATTAACTAGGCAGGGAAATTATGCTGTCAGATCTTAAAAACTTCTATTTTGTATCATTTGAGTTGATACAAGGTAAATTGGCCTCTGTATTGACCTTTTGAGCTTTAGCCGTTCTTCAGACGAATTCCATGAATCAATGCAGATAGCGTGCCTAATTTATTCCTATTTGGCTTTTCCATTTTTTCTTTTTTATAAGAGAACAACATCACAATTAGGTGTATACATATACATGAACATACTTATCTGTGCTAAAAAAAATCTTCTATTGCTCATTTCAGTTGCCGTCAGCAATGAAACAAGGGCTCGACTGGGCAATAAAAGAGCTTTCTTCACGCTGCAGCTTGGAGGGAAAAGTGATATTCAAGGATTATTCACTGAGCGTCAGCAGAATATCGAAAAAGAAGGAACTGGCCGAGTGCTCCATTATTTTTAACGCCAAGAAGCCTAGGCTCAACATCAAAACCAAAACGAGTCCTGGTGTTCGCGCTGGTGCCAAAACTGTCAAGAAAATCGTCCGTAGGTCGATACCGAGCTATATAAGAGTAGCCAAGACAGCAGTGGAAAGTACAATCAAAAAAAGCATTAGTGCTTTGGCTAATTCGAAGCAATGGCAGTCAATAGTAACCTCGACATTTAATAGAATTCTCTATGAATTGGCATCTGCTGAGAAAAACAAGGATAATGACAAGAAGGAAAAGAGTGACAAGAAAAAAAAGGGCGACAAGAAGATTAAGGATCACAACAACAAAAAGGGTGACGACAACAAAACCTGTGAAGACAAATCTGGGGATCACAACATAGATGATGTGGAGATTTCGCTGGAGCAAGTAGTCAAAAATATAGCCGAGAATTTCAGTTTTTCGGATTTTCTGTCTGCCCTCTCTGCTCTTGATTTTAAAATTAGATCCAGTAACTTGGAAGTGATGGTCAAGAAAACGCAGAAGTTTTACGAAAAAAGAAGGAAGATAGTCGTCCTTGATCTAGACCAGGCAAGTCAGCCAGATGATCCGCAAGTTGAAGAGCCGGCACCTCCTCGGCTCGACATATTCAGACTCGGAAGTGGGTCGGTCGACGTAAAAGAAGAAGCGAAGAAGCTCGTGAAAATGATCACCGGTCTGTCGTCACATCAAGGACTAAGTTCGTCCAGAAAGATATTTACAGTTGTAAAAATTGTACTGGAAAAGTTTTTCGAGCGCACATGAAGGAAAACTCTACATCATCGATAATAACTGCGCAACTTTGAAATAATAGTTTTGGTTGACTGTCCGGCTAAGGTGTACGTAATCACAATGTTTGATTCGCCGGTTTTCCCCTGCGACTT
The DNA here is from genome assembly GCA_964017195.1 of Siderastrea radians. Taxonomy (NCBI): domain Eukaryota; kingdom Metazoa; phylum Cnidaria; class Anthozoa; order Scleractinia; family Rhizangiidae; genus Siderastrea; species Siderastrea radians. The sequence continues at coordinate 42,756,002 of OZ024895.1, forward strand.
ATAAATTTGAAAATATGCAGTATTTTTTTAAAAAGGGCCGATTTGACGTTGGCATGAGTTAGGAATGGCCGTTCTTTTAAGGCGTAGTGGAACCTGAAAACTGTTTAAGATGTTGTCACGTTGCATGATGTAATTTTACATTCGTTTTGACAGTTTGATTTTTATTTTCCTTTGTTCATTTTGATTATGATTATATTTCTGATCATGTTTGAAGAAGTGTACTTTGTAATGAGAGAACACGCTGTAAAAATATTGCTTTTCTGATTTCTTCAAGTGTAGTAGATTTATTGTAGTCTAACAGTAGTCTCAAGAAGTATTGTTATTGTTATTATTATTATTGTTATTATTGTTATTATTACTAGGCTAAAACGTGAAACGTGAAAGTAATTACCCAGCAACCTTAGAAAGTAAACACCTTTTTTGAAGTTTAAGAAATAAATAATTATATTTACCGTATTTCCTGTATTCTAGCCAGTTTTTTCTCCTCCCTTTAATATCTACCCTTTCAGAGGTAAAAATACAGATAAGAACCTCTTCCTCCAAGCAGTGGTGTTAAACTGAAATGTGAGTTTTCGCATCGCTTATTGTCTGTTGTGAAGATTAAAATGATCATTTCACATAAATAATAATAATAATAATAATAATAATAATAATAATAATACTTAATATCTGTATTGCGCGAGTTCCATATGGAAATGCTCACCCGCGAATAACAATAATCCATAGTTACTCGAGGGACTGGTTATGAAACCTTGCAAGTTTCAAAGGTCATAACAAAGGTGTTGCAATTTATGTTGAAAGTTCTACGAAAGTGCACAATCTTTTGTTTTACGATCACACGCTATGGCTGAATAACTTAACAGTGACATTTTTATTGGTTCGTTGCTCATACAAAATTCAAAACCTATTGTTGTTTGTGCACCGTCAAGGCTAAAAACGGTAACGAAAACATAAAACAAAGGACTTTGCTGAGCTTCATAACCAGATTCTTTTATTAACTATGCAATAATCCAAGTAAAAATTACTTATAAATTTAAACGATTTAAAATAATTATCTCTTAAATTTACAATGATTATTACTTAATGCTAATAAATTAATTAAACTATTATAAAATGTTTTTTAAATAAAAAGGTCTTAAAGAGTTTCCTAAAGGTTAAAGTTGATTTCCAGTCCGTACTGCGGAGGCTCAGCCCCGAATTGTTTGTCGAGCCTGACACGATGGAATGTTAGGAAAAAACATAGATAATTAATGGAATAGAGTGCATAAACAAAACCTGGTACATGTACACACCGAGATGTTATCTTGTTCTGGCCGCGCGGCCACCTCAATGTCTCTTTCTTCAATTTCATCGAGAGTTAAAAAGCTCACATCCAAGATGGCGGGAGACAAAAATTGGGAAAATTCTAGATAACAACTACCGTAGCCAAACGTTCGTAGGTTATATAACGCAACACAAGGTATTACCAAAAAATTATACTTACAATTAATTTCAATATAAAGGACTTTAATTCCCTATACATCAGTATACAGCCCTATAATTCACTATACAACCCTATTACAACCCAGTTAACCCCTATACAAACCTGTACACCCCTATAAAACCATGTAGACCACTATAGAACCATGTAGACCCCTATATAGCCCTGTAAACCCCTATACAACCCTGTAAACCCCTATACAGTGCTGTAAATCCCTATACAACCCTGTTAACCCCTATAGAACCGTGTAGACCCCTATGTAGCCCTGTAAACCCTATACAGCGCTGTAAGCCCCTATACAACCATGTAGACCCCTATACAGCCCTGTTAACCCCTATAGAACCATGTAGACCCCTATATAGCCCTGTAGAACCCCTATAGAACCATGTAGACCCCTATACAACCCTGTAAACCTCTATACAGCGCTGTAAACCGTATACAACCCTGTAAACGCCTATACAGTGCTGTAAACCCCTATACAACCGTGTAAACCCCTATAGAGCGCTATAAACCTCTATACAACCATGTAGACCCCTATACAACCCTGTAATCCCCTATACAACCCTGTAAACCCCTATACAACCATGTAGACCCCTATATAACCTTGTAAGCCTCTATACAACCCTTTACACCCCTTTACCGCACTGTACATCCCTATACAGCACTATACACTCCTATACAGTTCTGTATAGGGGTTTATAGTGCTGTATTAGGGTGTACAATGCTGCATAGGGATATATAGAGCTGTATAGGGGTGTACAGTGCTGTATAGGGGTGAATAATGCTATATAGGGGTGTACACTACCAGCTGTTTCAACCTTGCATCTTTATCAAACAATGAATATGTAAATACCATTTCATAGCAAAGTGAGTCAGATCTATGGCCTTCAGATTTATATTTAGGAAAAAATACAAGCAGGGCATGTACTACAAGACCTCTCAACTCTCGGTATAGATGCATTTTTGTACGAACTAAGTCAAATGTTGAATAATTAAGAAACAAGGATCTTGCCTTAACTTGTTGCATATGCAGCATTCTTTCACCACAGTTTAATAATCAATGTATGCGTTTGAAAACTGAAACTGGGCATGTTGTGAATATATATACAACAAAATGTTTTATTCTAAATGTTTTTTGTCTTGTAGTGATTTTGATAAATTAAATAAAGAATAATTTCATTCCCATGGAAGTTATTTTCTGAAAAGGGGCAGTGTTTAATGTACAATCGAAAATGTTATTGCTGAGACTAAAAAAAAAGAAACTTGAAAAATGTCTTGTTGTTGTAATGCAAAATGTAGTTACTGTATTAAAAACGAACGAGGGATGAAAATAAGGTGATTGCTTAAAGGAAGAAGCATTGATAACTACATAAATTTGAATATTTGCAAAAAAAACTGTTTACTTGTTTTCATTTTTTAAAAATTAACAATTAGACTACAAGCCTGCTTTTTCTAGGAGGGTTTAGTCAACGTGATGCAGCCGATTTGACTATCGCTCATAGAAATTGAGGGTGAGTAGTATTATTGTTTTAGCTGAAACTTAAAGGGTTTCCAAAACAACCAATGAAAAAAATAAAGTGCAATGCATGTCAGAGAATTTTCTATTTTAACAACAGAGTTAATAGTTGTCGCACAAAATTTATTCTCTAATTTAAACAAAAAGTTATTTCACAGAGAAGAAAAGCTTTGAAGGCTAATAATCAGATTGGAAGATTTCCAGTAGAACACAATTTTCTACTAAATAAAAGTAAAAAGCACTTAATGCACCCTTTTATTTGTATTCTTCAACATCAAAAAAATATATTGCTGTATAGGGGTGTATAGTGCTGTATAGGGGTGTATAGTGCTGTATTGGGGTGTATAAAGCTGTATAAGGGTGTGTAGTGTTGCCTGTGATAGGGAATGTATAGTGCTGCATATGGGTGTATAGAGTTGGTTAGTGTTGTATAGGGGTGTATACGGCTGCAAAGGGGGTGTATAGTGCTGTATAGGGGTGTATAGTGCTACATAGAGGTGTATAGTGCTTTATAGGGGTGCACACTGCTGCTCAGGGGTGTATAGTGCAGAATAGGGGTTTATAGTGCTGTATAGGGGGTATAGAGCTGTGTAAGGGTGTATAGTGCTGTGTAGGGATGTATACTCCTGCTCAGGGGGTGTATAGAGCTGTATAGGGTGTATACTGCTGTATAGGGGTGTCTAGAGCTTTATCAGGCTGTATAGTGCTGTATAGGGGTGAATAGTGCTGTATAGGGTGTATAGAGCTGTTTAAGGGTGTATAGTGCTGCATAGGGGTGTACAGGGTTGTATAGAGATGGTTGTATATGGGTTTAAAGGGTTGTATAGGGGTTTACAGGGTTGTATAGGGGTCTACATGGTTGATAGGGGTCAAAATGGTTATATAGGGGTCTACATGGTTGTATAGGGGTTTACAGGGTTGTATAGGGGTTTACAGAGTTGTATAGGGGTTTACAGGGTTGTATAGGGGTTTACAGGGTTGTATAGGGGTGTACAGGGTTGTATAGGGGTGTACAGGGTTGTATAGGAGTGTACAGGGTTCTAGAGGGGTTTACAGGGTTGTATAGGGCTTATACATGGTTGTATAGGGTTTACAGGGTTGTATAGGGTTCTACAGAGTTAAATAGGGGTTTGCAGGGCTGTATAGGGTTCTACATGGTTGTATAGGACTTGACAGAGTTGCAAAGCGGTCTACATGGCTGTATAGGGGTCTACATGGTTCTATAAAGGTTTATATGGTTGTATAGCGGTGTACATGATTGTACAGGGGTTTACAGGGTTGAATAGGGGTCTACATGGTTGTATAGGGGTTTACAGGGTTGTATAGGGGTTTACAGAGTTATATAGGGGTTTACAGGGTTGTATAGGAGTCTAAATGGTTAATAGGGGGTCAAAATGGTTCTATGAAGGTCTACATGGTTGTATAGGGGTTTACATGGTTGTATAAGTTCTACATGGTTGTATAGGGGTTAATAGGGTTGTACAGGGGTCTAGATGGTTGTATAGGGGTTTACAGAGTTGTATAGCGGTTTACAGGGTTGTATAGGGGTTTACAGGGTTGTATAGGGGTTTACAGGGTTGTATACGGGTGTACAGGGTTGTATAGGGGTGCACAGGGTTGTATAGGGGTGCACAGGGTTGCAAAGGGGTGTACAGGGTGTATAGGGGTGTACAGGCTTGTATAGGGGTTTACAGGGCTGTATAGGGGTGTACAGGGTTGTATAGGGGTGCACAGGGTTGTATAGGGGTTTACAGGGTTGTATGGGGGTGTACAGGGTTGTATAGGGAAGTACAGAGTTGTATAGGGGTGCACAGGGTTGAATAGGGGTGCACAGGGTTGTATAGGGGTCTACAGGGTTGTATAGGGGTGCACAGGGTTGTAGAGGGGTGCACAGGGTTGTTTAGGGGTGTACAGAGTTGTATAGGGGTGTACAGGGTTGTATAGGAGTCTACAGGGTTGTATAGGAGTGCACAGGGTTGTAGAGGGGTGCAAAGGGTTGTATAGGGGTGCAAAGGGTTGTATAGGGGTGCACAGGGTTGTAAAGGGGTCTACAGGGTTGTATAGGAGGGCACAGGGTTGTAGAGGGGTGCAAAGGGTTGTATAGGGGTGCAAAGGGTTGTATAGGGGTGCACAGGGTTGTAAAGGGGTCTACAGGGTTGTATAGGAGTGTACAGGGTTGTATAGGGGTGCACAGGGTTGTATAGGGGTTTACAGGGTTGTATAGGGTCTACAGGGCTGTATGGGGATGCACGGGGTTGTAGAGGGGTGCACAGGGTTGTATAGGGGTGTACAGGGTTGTATAAGGTTGCACAGGGTTGTATAGGGGTCTACCGGGTTGTATAGGGGTTTACAGGGTTGAATAGGGGTTTACAGGGTTGTATAAGGGGTGCACAGTGTTGTAGAGGGGTGCACACGGTTGTATAGGGGTCTACAGGGTTGTATAGGGGTGCACAGGGTTGTATAGGGGTGTACAGGGTTGTATAGGGGTGCACAGGGTTGAATAGGGGTGAACAGGGTTGTATAGGGGTCTACAGGGTTGTATAGGGGTGTACAGGGTTGTATAGGGAAGTACAGAGTTGTATAGGGGTGCACAGGGTTGAATAGGGGTGCACAGGGTTGTATAGGGGTCTACAGGGTTGTATAGGGGTGCACAGGGTTGTAGAGGGGTGCACAGGGTTGTATAGGGGTGCACAGGGTTGAATAGGGGTGCACAGGGTTGTATAGGGGTCTACAGGGTTGTATAGGGGTGCACAGGGTTGTAGAGGGGTGCACACGGTTGTATAGGGGTCTACAGGGTTGTATAGGGGTGCACAGGGTTGTATAGGGGTGTACAGGGTTGTATAGGGGTGCACAGGGTTGAATAGGGGTGCACAGGGTTGTATAGGGGTCTACAGGGTTGTATAGGGGTGTACAGGGTTGTATAGGGAAGTACAGAGTTGTATAGGGGTGCACAGGGTTGAATAGGGGTGCACAGGGTTGTATAGGGGTCTACAGGGTTGTATAGGGGTGTACAGGGTTGTATAGGGAAGTACAGAGTTGTATAGGGGTGCACAGGGTTGAATAGGGGTGCACAGGGTTGTATAGGGGTCTACAGGGTTGTATAGGGGTGCACAGGGTTGTAGAGGGGTGCACAGGGTTGTTTAGGGGTGTACAGAGTTGTATAGGGGTGTACAGGGTTGTATAGGAGTCTACAGGGTTGTATAGGAGTGCACAGGGTTGTAGAGGGGTGCAAAGGGTTGTATAGGGGTGCAAAGGGTTGTATAGGGGTGCACAGGGTTGTAAAGGGGTCTACAGGGTTGTATAGGAGTGTACAGGGTTGTATAGGGGTGCACAGGGTTGTATAGGGGTTTACAGGGTTGTATAGGGTCTACAGGGCTGTATGGGGATGCACGGGGTTGTAGAGGGGTGCACAGGGTTGTATAGGGGTGTACAGGGTTGTATAAGGTTGCACAGGGTTGTATAGGGGTCTACCGGGTTGTATAGGGGTTTACAGGGTTGAATAGGGGTTTACAGGGTTGTATAAGGGGTGCACAGTGTTGTAGAGGGGTGCACACGGTTGTATAGGGGTCTACAGGGTTGTATAGGGGTGCACAGGGTTGTATAGGGGTGTACAGGGTTGTATAGGGGTGCACAGGGTTGTATAGGGGTGCACAGGGTTGTATAGGGTACACAGGGTTGTAGAGGGGTGCACAGGGTTGTACAGGGGTGCACAGGGTTTTATAGAGGTGTACAGAGCTGTATAAGTGTTTACAGGGTTGTATAGGGGTCTACAGGGTTGTATAGGGGTCTACAGGGTTGTATAGGGGTCTACAGGGTTGTATAGGGGTGCACAGGGTTCTATAGAAGTGTACAGAGTTGTATAGGGGTTTACAGGGTTGTATAGGGGTCTACAGGGTTGTACTGGGGTCTACAGGGTTGTATAGGGGTGTACAGGGTTGTATAGGGGTTTACAGGGTTGTATGGGGGTGCACAGGGTTGTAGAGGGGTGCACAGGGTTGTAAAGAGGTGTACAGAGTTGTATAGGGGTTTAAAGGGTTGTGTAGGTGTCTACAGGGTTGTATAGGGGTCTACAGGGTTGTATAGGGGTGTACAGGGTTGTATAGGGGTGCACAGGGTTGTATAGGGGTTTACAGGGTTGTATAGGGGTGCACAGGGTTGTATGGGGGTGCACAGGGTTGTAGAGGGGTGCACAGGGTTGTATAGTTGTTACAGGAATGTATAGGGGTATACAGGGTTGTATAGGGGTGCACTGGGTTGTATAGGGGTGCACTGGGTTGTATAGGGGTGCACTGGGTTGTATAGGGGTGTAAAGGGTTGTATAGGGGTGCACTGGGTTGTATAGCGGGGCACAGGGTTGTATAGGGGTGTACAGGGTGTATAGGGGTGTACAGGGTTGTCTAGGGGTGTACAGGTTTGTATAGGGGTTTACAGGATTGTATAGGGGTGCACAGGGTTGTATAGGGGTGTAAAGGGTTGTAGAGGGGTGTACAGGGTTGTATAGGGGTCTACAGGGTTGTATAGGGGTCTACAGGGTTGTATAGAGGTGTACAGGGTTGTATACGGGTCTACAGGGTTGCAGAGATGTGTACAGGGTTGTATAGGGGTTTACAGGGTTGTATAGGGATGTACAGGGTTGTATAGGGGTGTACAGGGTTGTATAAGGGTGTAATGGGTTGTATAGGGGTGTACAGGGTTGTATAGGGTTTTACAGGGTTGTATAGGGGTGCACAGGGTTGTATAGGGGTGCACAAGGTTGTAGAGGGGTGTACAGGGTTGTATAGGGTCTACAGGGTTGTATAGGGGTGCACAGGGTTGTATACGGGTGCACAGGGTTGTATAGGAGTGCACAGGGTTGTATAAGGGTGTACAGGGTTGTATAGGGGTGTACAGGGTTGTCTAGGGGTGCACAGGGTTGTAGAGGGGTGTACAGTGTTTTATAGGGGTGCACAGGGTTGTATAGGGGTTTACAGGGTTGTATAGGGGTTTACAGGGTTGTTTAGGGGGGTGCACAGGGTTGTATAGGGGTGCACAGGGTTGTATAGGGGTTTACAGGGTGGTATAGGGGTCTACAAAGTTGTATAGGGGTGTACAGGGTTGTATAGGGGTGTACAGAGTTGAATAGGGGGTACAGTCTTGTATAGGGGTCTACAGGGTTTTATAGGGGTGTAAAGGGTTGTATAGGGGTGCACAGGGTTGTATAGGGGTTTACAGGGTTGTATAGCGGTTTACAGAGTTGTATAGGGGTTTACAGGGTTGTGTAGGTGTCTACAGGGTTGTATAGGGGTCTACAGGGTTGTATAGGGGTGTACAGGGTTGTATAGGGGTGCACAGGGTTGTATAGGGGTTTACAGGGTTGTATAGGGGTGCACAGGGTTGTATGGGGGTGCACAGGGTTGTAGAGGGGTGCACAGGGTTGTATAGTTGTTACAGGAATGTATAGGGGTATACAGGGTTGTATAGGAGTGCACTGGGTTGTATAGGGGTGCACTGCGTTGTATAGGGGTGCACTGGGTTGTATAGGGGTGTAAAGGGTTGTATAGGGGTGCACTGGGTTGTATAGCGGGGTACAGGGTTGTATAGGGGTGTACAGGGTGTATAGGGGTGTACAGGGTTGTATAGGGGTGTACAGGTTTGTATAGGGGTTTACAGGATTGTATAGGGGTGCACAGGGTTGTATAGGGGTGTAAAGGGTTGTAGAGGGGTGTACAGGGTTGTATAGGGGTCTACAGGGTTGTATAGGGGTCTACAGGGTTGTATAGAGGTGTACAGGGTTGTATACGGGTCTACAGGGTTGCAGAGATGTGTACAGGGTTGTATAGGGGTTTACAGGGTTGTATAGGGATGTACAGGGTTGTATAGGGGTGTACAGGGTTGTATAAGGGTGTAATGGGTTGTATAGGGTCTACAGGGTTGTATAGGGGTGCACAGGGTTGTATACGGGTGCACAGGGTTGTATAGGAGTGCACAGGGTTGTATAAGGGTGTACAGGGTTGTATAGGGGTGTACAGGGTTGTCTAGGGGTGCACAGGGTTGTAGAGGGGTGTACAGTGTTTTATAGGGGTGCACAGGGTTGTATAGGGGTTTACAGGGTTGTATAGGGGTTTACAGGGTTGTTTAGGGGGGTGCACAGGGTTGTATAGGGGTGCACAGGGTTGTATAGGGGTTTACAGGGTGGTATAGGGGTCTACAAAGTTGTATAGGGGTGTACAGGGTTGTATAGGGGTGTACAGAGTTGAATAGGGGGTACAGTCTTGTATAGGGGTCTACAGGGTTTTATAGGGGTGTAAAGGGTTGTATAGGGGTGCACAGGGTTGTATAGGGGTTTACAGGGTTGTATAGCGGTTTACAGGGTTGTATAGGGGTGTACAGGGTTGTAAAGGGGTCTACAGGGTTGTATAGGAGTGTACAGGGTTGTATAGGGGTGCACAGGGTTGTATAGGGGTTTACAGGGTTGTATAGGATCTACAGGGCTGTATGGGGATGCACGGGGTTGTAGAGGGGTGCACAGGGTTGTATAGGGGTGTACAGGGTTGTATAAGTTGCACAGGGTTGTATAAGATAAGATAAGATAAGATAAGATAACTTTATTTATACACGGTTTTTCCATCAGTCAATTAAGTTACTGGACTATCTACCTATCTAACTAACTACAAAAATTTAATAACAACAAATTCAAAATAACAAAAGAAAAGTCTGCTTTTCATGGAGGCCGTGTCTAAAATTCACTTACATGTAAAATTTAGATATTACTTTAAACTGTGCCGACTTAATTTAGATTTGAAATCGGCCAGTGAAGATGCTTGTCTTAGGTCTACAGGTAAGTTGTTCCACAACTGAGCTCCGCTGTACGAAAAACTTTTTTTGAGATAATCAGTTCGAGGTTGTGGAAGAACTAATTTGTTTTCGGTATTCCTTAAACGATAAGCACTAACATCGTCACGACATACGAATCTTGATCTCAGATAATCAGGAGTCATACCATGTAATGTTTTATACATTAGGATAGACTTCTGTTCCAATCTTTGATAATAGAGTCTTCGCCACCCCAGTGTCCGGAACAAATCATCTAAATTACTATCATAGCTCGCAGACATTAGGGTACGAGCTGCGCGGTTTTGAAGCCTTTGCAGTTTTTCAGCAAGGCCCTTGTTACAGCTTCCCCACACTACGTTGCAATAATCAAATTGTGGTTGAATAAGGCTATTATAAACTTTGATTAAAATATTAAATGGAGTGAGATGCCGAATTCGTTTAATTGCACCAATGGCACAAGCTATCTTCTTAGAAATGTTTTCAATATGACACTCCCAGTTTATATTTTGATCAACATAAACTCCGAGGGATTTAGCGGAGGTTACTTGTTCTATTGCGTTCTCATTTATAGTAAGAGAGGGACTTTCCGTAAATTGTGATAACTTCTGCCTTGATGCAATAAGCATAAACTCAGTTTTCGTCATATTTAGAGTAAGCTTGTTAGCAGACAGCCATTCGTACACATTTCTCAGGTCGTGATTAAGGCGATAATTTATATGCTCAATGTCAGTGCTAGCAAGTGTTAGGCTAGTATCATCTGCGTACATTCTGGGTTCCGAATATGTCAGACAGTGTGGTAAGTCATTAATATATATCAAAAACAGAAGAGGTCCCAAAATTGTTCCCTGGGGAACACCACATCTTAGACATTTCGGAGTTGACTTACAAGAATTAATATGACAAATCTGTGTTCGATTATCTAAATAAGAAGCAAACCATTGATGACTGGTCCAACAAATCCCATAGTATTGCAATTTTCGCAACAAAATATCGTGATCTACTGTATCAAATGCCTTTTTGACAGGAGATCTAAAAAGACTACGGCATTAACAAGACCACGGTCTATGTCCAAGGCCCAGCTATCTGTAGCTTCGATAAGTGCGGTGAGCGTGGAATGCAGAGACCGAAAACCAGATTGATGGCACGAGAGAAAGTTGTTTTTTGTTAAATAATGATAAAGTTGATCGTAAATTATCCGTTCAAAGACTTTGGCCACAACTGGAATTACTGATATTGGCCGATAATTCGTCGGATCAGAACGCTTCCCAGAATTTTTATACAATGGAGTAACTCTGGCAGATTTCCACTCATCGGGAAAGATACCCGTCATTAGGGATTGATTAAACATATGAGTGAGAGATTCCGCCAGTAAGTCAGGACATTCCCTTAGAAGTTTCGCTGAAATATTATCTAATCCTGTTGCCTTTGACCTACAAAGCTTTGATAGTAGTGCAAAAACACGTGTAGGTGTTGTTTTTTCAAAAACAAAATTTTTATCAGTTGCGGTAAGAAATTCGTCGAAGGATTTACCAACTTCTGTTACGTCTCCACTAAGGCTTGGCCCAACTTCTGTGAAAAAGGAGTTTAGCATTTCTGCTATATCTGTTTGATCTTCAGAATTTACCCCACTATACTCCATTTCATTAATAACAGTTTTATTGGATTTTCGTGAGGTCAGTTCATTGATTGTTTTCCATGTTTTCCTTTGATCCCCACAACAATTGTTGAAGGCATTTTCATAATACGCTTTTTTAGCGCTGTTAATTTCCCAATTCACTTGATTTTTAACCATTCGAAATTGGTTCCAAATAAATGGATCCTTTGTCTTAATAGCCTTTCTTTTGAGGCGGTTTCTGAAATTCATCCGCTTTTTTAAAATAGTGGTTATCCATGGTGATTTAGAATCTCGTGTCCGTTTGGTCTTCATCGGTGCGTGCTTTTCACAAACATTCAGGAATAATTCTTTCCACCTCCTCCACATATCATTAGGATCATACAATTTCTTTATATCATCCCAGGGTTGGGCTAAAATATCCGCATAGAAATTTGCGCTATTAAAATGTTTAAACTGTCTATATGTTATCAGGTTAACTCCTTTAGAGAAAGTGGGAATTGAAATTTTTCGATATGCATAAACTAAACTGTGATCACTTATGGCGACATGAGACACCCCTGAACAATACACATTCTCTGCCCGATTTGTGAAAATCAGATCAATTAAAGTACTTGTAGTAGGTGTAATTCTGGTAGGTTCATTAATGAGTTGTTCCAATCCATAAATATCTGTTATGTTTAGAAGAGCTTTCACATTAGCATTGTCTTTGGATTGCATGTCACAATTTAGATCCCCCAGGAGAAAATGTTCTACGTTTTCAGAATCTAATTTGCCTAATAATGTGTTTACATGCGCGAAAAGTTCATGGGGTGAATTTGGAGGTCTGTACCATGAAGTAATAAGAAAGGGTTTTGAGTTATGTTTACGAATTTCAATTGATATAATTTCCAAGAGCTGACTGTCCAAATCTGTACGGACAGAATAGCTTATGTTTGAACGAATGTAAAAACATACGCCACCACCAAACCTGCCATTTGTTGACCTGTCACGGCGGATTATATCATAACCCTGGACTTTCACATCCTGATCAGAAATGCTCTCATTTAGCCTGGTCTCATTTATGGCTAGAACGTCGATGTTTTGATCATTTAGAAAAACGCGAAGTTCATCAATATGTTTGATTCAAAAGACTGGTAATATTCAAACTAGCCATTTTAAATCCACGACACTTTGGCATTAGAGTATTTGACTGATTTGACCTGATCCGGACGCTGGAGGTGGCAATGAGATTGGGTGTCGGCACAGTTGTCAAGTAAGAATTATATCAATGAACTATATTATTTACAAAATTACTCGCTAAAATAGCAATACCTTTCTTGTTAAGGTGGAGTTTGTAATTGTTCAGACATGTTTCGTCGATGTTCAAGTGTTCGACGAAGCCCCAGCCATTTTGATTACAAAATGTTTTCAAAACTTTGTTGCAGTCCTTTACTTTCTTCTTGAGCGATTGTTCATCTGATCTTTGTGTGATTGCAGAAATGGTTAGACTAGTGTTAGGAGAGTTTGTAGCAATCATATTTCCTAGGTCGACGATTTTCTCCGCCACATTCCGAGCAGAGGATGAACTTTTCAGATCATTTGTTCCGACATGGAGGATTATCGCCTTCGGTTTTGTAGCCAAGCTTGGTTGCAGATAATGCTCCATGTCTGTGGTTGTAGCACCAGGGAAACTTCTCACAGTTACGCGCCGTTTAGCTGCCCGACTTAATAAGTCCTTGCGTAAACCTTTGACAATCGAATCTCCAACAATGATTGTGCCTTCATTGGGTTTTTGCTCCCCTTGGCCGTTCTCACTAGTATCGTTGTTTTCCGTTTGTAGTTGCTGGTTCTGGGAACTAGCTTTGCCTTTCTTTTTCTTCTTCCCTCGTTTAGGGTTATTGGACTTGTTTGATTTAACGGGTTGCCAGTCGTCAGAAGCAGGTTGTTGATCGGCAGAAGCAGGTTGTGGATCGTGTGATCCTGACGATTGATCAGAAGAAAGTATTTTGATTACTTCAAGGAGGCTAGCCCTTTCTTTCTCAAGATGGTCAATGGTAGATTCATAAGTTGTGCATTTGAGCCGCAGTTCGTCTAGTTCTTGTTGTAGTGGCCGTAATCCGTCTCTATTAGTTAGACTGGATTTAATGCCGCTTATTTCGGACCAGACCTTTGCAATTTCTTTAGAGAATTTCTCACTCAAGTTGTTAATTAGTACTTCGCCGGTGTTGAGGGCATGTTGAGCGTGTTCGAATGATTCGCTTTCGCTTTCGCTTTCGCTTTCGCTTTCGCTTTCGCTTTCATTCTTGTTCTCATTCTCGCCCAGATCAACTTCATCAACTTCAAAACCTTCTCTCACAAGCGAGTGATCGTTTCGGGTGTCGTTTCGGGTGTCGGCAGTCGCTGTTGTTGACATTAATCTCACTTGTTGATGTTCACCGCCTGTTGAATGTTCGTCGGCGAAGTGAGTGGTTTCGTCTGGTGACTCGGCAGAGTTTTGATTTTGAACTGCTTGTATGGTCCGAAGAAGTAAATCTCGAGTATAATCCACCGCTTTTCCTTGTACGAGAAGGGTTTTGGTCTTCGCGTACAGATTGAAAGTCACACTTGGAGTCTTCCACACAGTACACGTTCCATTATTAGACTTCGCTACGTCGTCTGCTAATAAACCAAATTTTTGGTATAGAAATGACTCAAAAAGCTCAACCGAGCCATTCCATTTAAACTGATTTTTAGCATTGATGGATAGCAACGAAGTGGTTGGTTCCTCTGTCGCATATTCCTCTATCGCACATTCGGTTTCCTCCTCCACTAAAACACGTGCGTCCGCCATTATGCGGGAACATAATAGGGGTCTACCGGGTTGTATAGGGGTTTACAGGGTTGAATAGGGGTTTACAGGGTTGTATAGGGGTGCACAGTGTTGTAGAGGGGTGCACACGGTTGTATAGGGGTCTACAGGGTTGTATAGGGGTGCACAGGGTTGTATAGGGGTGTACAGGGTTGTATAGGGGTGCACAGGGTTGTATAGGGGTGCACAGGGTTGTATAGGGTACACAGGGTTGTACAGGGGTGCACAGGGTTGTACAGGGGTGCACAGGGTTGAATAGAGGTGTACAGAGCTGTATAGGTGTTTACAGGGTTGTATAGGAGTCTACAGGGTTGTATAGGGGTCTACAGGGTTGTATAGGGGTCTACAGGGTTGTATAGGGGTGCACAGGGTTCTATAGAGGTGTACAGAGTTGTATAGGGGTTTACAGGGTTGTATAGGGGTCTACAGGGTTGTACTGGGGTCTACAGGGTTGTATAGGGGTGTACAGGGTTGTATAGGGGTTTACAGGGTTGTATGGGGGTGCACAGGGTTGTAGAGGGGTGCACAGGGTTGTAAAGAGGTGTACAGAGTTGTATAGGGGTTTACAGGGCTGTGTAGGTGTCTACAGGGTTGTATAGGGGTCTACAGGGTTGTATAGGGGTGCACAGGGTTGTATAGGGGTGCACAGGGTTGTATAGGGGTTTACAGGGTTGTATAGGGGTGCACAGGGTTGTATGGGGGTGCACAGGGTTGTAGAGGGGTGCACAGGGTTGTATAGTTGTTACAGGAATGTATAGGGGTGTACAGGGTTGTATAGGGGTGTACAGGGTTGTATAGGGGTGTACAGGGTTGTATAGGGGTTTACAGGGTTGTATAGGAGTGCACAGGGTTGCATAGTGGTCTACAGGGTTGTATAGGGGTGTACAGGGTTGTATAGGGGTGCACAGGGTTGTATAGGGGTTTACAGGGTTGTAGAGGGGTGCACAGGGTTGTATAGGGGTGCACAGGGTTGTATAGGATCTACAGGCTTGTATAGAGGTGTACAGGGTTGTATAGGGGTTTACAGGGTTGTATAGGGGTGCACAGGGTTGTATAGGAGTCTACAGGGTTGTATAGATGTGTACAGAGTTGTTTAGGGGTTTACAGGGTTGTATAGGGGTCTACAGGGTTGTATAGGGGTGTACAGGGTTGTATAGGGGTTTACAGGGTTGTATAGGGGTTTACAGGGTGTATTGGGGTGTATAGGGTTGTAAAGGGGTGCACAGGGTTGTATAGGGGTGTAGAGGGTTGTAGAGGAGTGTACAGGGTTGTATAGGGGTCTACAAGGTTGTATAGGGGTGTACAGGGTTGTATAGGGGCCTACAGTGTTGTATAGGGGTGTACAGGGTTGTATAGGGGTTTACAGGGTTGTATAGGGGTGTACAGGGTTGTATAGGGATGCACAGGGTTGTATAGGCGTTTACAGGGTTGTATAGGGGTTTACAGGGTGTATAGGGGTGTAGAAAGTTGTAAAGGGGTGCACAGGGTTGTATAGGGGTGTAGAGGGTTGTAGAGGAGTGTACAGGGTTGTAGAGAAGTGTACAGGGTTGTATAGGGGTTTATAGGGTTGTATAGGGGTCTACAGGGTTGTATAGGGGTTTGCAGGGTTGGATAGGGGTGCACAGGGTTGTATAGGGGTCTACAGGGTTGTATAGGAGTCTACAGGGTTGTATAGGGGTCTACAGGGTTGTATAGGAGTTTACAGGGTTGTATAGGGGTGCACAGGGTTGTACAGGGGTCTACAGGGTTGTATAGGGGTGCACAGGGTTGTATAGGGGTTTACAGAGTTGTATAGGGGTTTACAGGGTTGTATAGGGGTCTACAGGGTTGTACTGGGGTCTACAGGGTTGTATAGGGGTGTACAGGGTTGTATAGGGGTTTACAGGGTTGTATGGGGGTGCACAGGGTTGTAGAGGGGTGCACAGGGTTGTAAAGAGGTGTACAGAGTTGTATAGGGGTTTACAGGGTTGTGTAGGTGTCTACAGGGTTGTATAAGGGTCTACAGGGTTGTATAGGGGTGTACAGGGTTGTATAGGGGTGCACAGGGTTGTATAGGGGTTTACAGGGTTGTATAGGAGTGCACAGGGTTGTATGGGGGTGCACAGGGTTGTAGAGGGGTGCACAGGGTTGGATAGGGGTGCACAGGGTTGTATAGGGATCTACAGGGTTGTATAGGAGTCTACAGGGTTGTATAGGGGTGTACAGGGTTGTATAGGAGTTTACAGGGTTGTATAGGGGTGCACAGGGTTGTACAGGGGTCTAAAGGGTTGTATAGGGGTGCACAGGGTTGTATAGGGGTTTACAGGGTTGTAGAGGAGTGTAGAGGGTTGTATAGGGGTGTAGAGGGTTGTATAGGGGTGTACAGGGTTGTATAGGAGTGTAGAGGGTTGTATAGGGGTGCACAGGGTTGTATAGGGGTGTACAGGGTTGTATAGGGGTGTACAGGGTTGTATAGGGGTTTACAGGGTTGTATAGGGGTGCACAGGGTTGTATAGGGGTGTACAGGGTTGTATAGGGGTGTACAGGGTTGTATAGGGGTGCACAGGGTTGTATAGGGGCGCACATGGTTGTATAGGGGTTTACAGGGTTGTATAGGGGTGCACATGGTTGTATAGGGGTTTACAGGGTTGTATAGGGGTGCACAGGGTTGTATAGGGGTGTACAGGGTTGTATAGGGGTTTACAGGGTTGTATAGGGGTGCACAGGGCGGTATAGGGGTGTACAGGGTTGTTTAGGGGTGTACAGGGTTGTATAGGGGTTTACAGGGTTGTATAGGGATTTACAGGGTTGTAGAGGAGTGTACAGGGTCTTATAGGGGTTTATAGGGTTGTATAGGGGTGCACAGGGTTGTATAGGGGTTTACAGGGTTGTAGAGGAGTGTAGAGGGTTGTATAGGGGTGTACAGGGTTGTATAGGAGTGTACAGGGTTGTATAGAAGTGTAGAGGGTTGTATAGGGGTGCACAGGGTTGTATAGGGGTGTACAGGGTTGTATAGGGATGTACAGGGCTGTATAGGGGTTTACAGGGTTGTATAGGGGTGCACAGGGTTTTATAGGAGTGTAAGATAAGATGAGATAAGATAAGATAAGATAAGATAACTTTATTTATACACGGTTTTTCCATCAGTCAATTAAGTTACTGGACTATCTACCTATCTAACTAACTACAAAAATTTAATAACAACAAATTCAAAATAACAAAAGTATATGTACAGGGTTGTATAGGGGTGCACAGGGTTTTATAGGGGTCTACAGGGTTGTATAGAGTGCACAGAGTTGTATAGGGGTTTACAGGGTTGTATAGGGGTCTACAGGGTTATATAGGGGTCTACAGGGTTGTATAGGGGTGTACAGGGTTGTATAGGGGTGCACAGGGTTGTATAGGGGTGCACAGGGTTGTATAGGGGTGTACAGGGTTGTATAGGGTGCACAGGGTTGTATAGGGGTGCACAGGGTTGTATAGGGGTGCACAGGGTTGTATAGGGGTGCACATGGTTGTATAGGGGTGCACTGGGTTGTAGTAGTAGTAGTAAATTGCTTTATTTGCATGACCGCAAGATGTTACAGTATTGCAAAAGCATATTTATAGTAATTAATAACAAAACAAGACTAATATTAATGTAATATTATGCTAATGAACCTAAGTTACATCACTTTCACTTGATAATAACAATGTATCACGTATATTCATACACAAGGAAATAAACTTCATTACTAGCTTATTCACATGATAGTCGTTAGATATAGAGTTCATGAGAAGTTTTATGCTTTCTGAGGTTGATTTCCTTTCAATATCAGGTATTATTTTATTGATTCGATTGAAGAATGTCTGCCTCTGCAGAGGGGTCCTGAGGGGTGCACAGGGTTGTATAGGGGTTTACAGGGTTGTATAGGGGTGCACATGGTTGTATAGGGGTTTACAGGGTTGTATAGGGGTGCACGTGGTTGTTTAGGGGTTTACAGGGTTGTATAGGGGTGCACGTGGTTGTATAGGGGTTTACAGGGTTGTATACGGGTGCACGTGGTTGTATAGGGGTTTACAGGGTTGTAGAGGGGTTTACAGGGTTGTATAGGGGTGTACTGGGTTGTATAGGGTTTACAGGGTTGTATAGGGGTGCACAGGGTTGTATAGGGGTCTACAGGGTTGTATAGGGATGCACAGGGTTGTATAGGGGTGCACAGGGTTGTATAGGGTCTACAGGGTTGTATAAAGTCTACAGGGTTGTATAGGATTAACAGGGTTGTACAGGGTCTAGATGGTTGTATAGGGGTCTACAGGGTTGTATAGGGTGTACATGGCTGTATAGGGGTTTAGTGTATAACTTGAAATATCACTACGATCGGTGAACTTTGATCGCAGGTATTCTGGGGCAAGACCAAATTGAGATTTATAGACCACACAGTGGCTGTTGAATTTTGGGCTGTACATCTTGTTCAGTCTAGCCAAGTGTTTTAGAAAGGTCGTCGACACTGACCTCATAAGAAGAGAAAGTTAAGATTCGAGCAGCACAATTTTGTATTTTTTGCAGCTTAGTGGAAAGAGTTTTGTTCCAATTGCCCCAAACGATGCTACAATAATCATACTGGGGCTTAAGCTCGATTTCCGCCATTCTCTCTAGTCCGGAGGGGCTCGGGCTCATTTCCCGAACAGCGGCTGGTAATCGAGCCTAAGTGGGGTTGCACTAGTACGTTTTAGGTGCATACGAGCGTATCAAACGGAAAAAAAGGTATACCAACATGTACACTGTAACGTCAAAGATTGACTATATATGAGTTGATATATAAATAGATGGCAGGAAAAAACCTTGGTTTCAGGAACTCCGCGAGGCGTGGAAGGTGGTCTCAGGTAACGCTTTCTAGGTGCGCAACGTGGCCATGATTAGTTCAGTGCACAAGATTCAATCAGCCATTGTCAATGTGATTCCTGCTTTTACGGTGACTAATGTCACATTACAGTGTATTTTGATCCAAATTTTTTTCATACAGCTGAACACCAATCTCGTACCTCGAGTCTTCATTCCTTACTGCGCAGGTTTGACGAACTGGTCAAGGGCAGCGAAGACGCTGGGTAATACGCCGATCAATTCGAAAGTTCAACATCCTCCCCGGGCAAGCCCCCGGGTATTTGAACTTTTGAAGATTGGCCTGTTCAAATTCCCTCCCCTCGGGGCAAAAAAGCCGTTCAAATGTCCCACCAATTAGTACTGAACTCTCTCCTCAAAGGCAAATTTCGTCTTCAATCAAACACTTTACACGCCTTTCAGAGAGAGATACACCGTAGTGACACCTTCAAACGTCTTTTAAGGATGGAACCTCCTAAAACAGATGTATTTTTGCAAAGGCTATGACTATGGGGAAACAGTAGATCTTACCAAGGGTTATTGGAATCCAATAAGAAAAATGTGGTTAACCAAACATTTTTCAGAGATAGTTAAGAAACGATAATTCTAAAAAGGCGTTATAATACAAAGAATGTATGGCAATTTCTTTCCAAATTTAAGCTCAATTATCTCTGAAAAATGCGTGGTTACCCCCAATTTTCTTTTTGGATTCTGATAGCCCTTGCTAAGATCTGCTTTTTCCACGTAGTTATAAACCGCGCAAAAATATTGTTGTATTAGGGGGCAAATTCCTTAAGAAACCCGAATATCCCGAGATGCGCAGAACGTATGCGCAGTAACAAAAGGAGGCACCGTCCTTAAAGACCCTTTTGAAAGAGTTATTCACTAACAAAGGCGAAATTTTATCTTGTAAATCCGTCATACCCTGCAAACCAAAAAAAAAAAACTCACGGGCGTATTACGTCGGAACAAGAGATAAATCCGGTTCAAATTCCCCACCCTTCCAACGCAACGTTCAAATTCCCCCCTCCTCGGGCAAAACGGGCTCAGCTGTCTAAGTCTCTCAACACAGCTTGAGCTCAAACGTCGCTTCCTTTGTACTCCTTCGAAAAAACATAAAAACACACAGTATGATAATTAGATTTTTAAAATTCTGCAGCCTTTCACACAAAGTGTCCCGAGCATTTGCCAAGCTATAATTTTTTTAACAGGGTGCAGAAAAAAGGGAGTCCAGATGGGAGTCCAGATGTGGGTCCACAAGGGGTCCACAAGGGGTCCAGATGGGGGGTCCAAAAGGGGGTCCACGTTTTGTACCGACCCGTTGAGCCTGCGCAGTACGGACTGGAAATCAACTTTAAAAATGAGTTGGTATGGCGTATCTCCGTGGGAAGCGGAAAGCTCATTCCAGAGCGTGGGTGCTGTCAGTGCGAATGAGCAGTCCCCCAACGTCGCTGAGCTCTTAATCGTTGGTCGCTGGAGGAAAAGTTCGTTGTCAGATCTTAAGCTGTAGCGAGACAAAGGTTTGACAGTAATGAGTTCTGTGATGTAATTAGGTGCTAGGCCATGCAGAGCTTTATACGTGATTGGCAGGATCTTGAAGTTAACCCTGTACTTAATCGGAAGCCAGTGCAACTCAAAAACGATAGAAGTAGTGTGGTCAAAGCGAGAGATATTACATATGAGTCTAGCAGCTGCGTTTTGGACTCGCTGAAGTGTTTTCAGTTGGGTGGCTGGTAGACCATAAAGGAGGCTGTTGCAGTAATCTAAACGGCTCGTTACAAAAGCATTAACTAATATCTGGGCAGTTTCGTGACTGAGAAATTTCCTAATACGCCTGATGTTGAACAAGTGGAAGAACGCGGCCTGGTAGCATTTAGTGACATGCGTGTTTAGGTGTTTACATTGCCAGATGGCTAAGGGCAAACAGGAAAAATTATGCCCAAGTAATACGGTAAAGCGTCGACTGAGTAGTCTCCTACGAGAACTTTAATTACAGAGTTTAAGTGACGATTCAAACGGGGTTTCACAATGCTGGTCGTAACTAGAACTGGTCGCTTACGAGAGTGGTCTCAAGGAGAGCTTTGCCTGTATTCTGTTAGGTGTCTGTAACATATGATATGTTTTCTTTTTTTATCAATGAAATAAAGATTGTTACTTACAGAGCTAAACAAAAACTTTGTGTTTTTTTGTTTTTGTTTTTGCTCGGTTCCTTAGTATATCCTTGTTTATGTCTGCTGCCACACAAGGATCAGGATCGATCGTAAAGCTGACATTGTTTGGAAAGAATTTGATGTGCTGTTACTTTTACTTTTACTGAAAGGTTAGTCAATCCGACTTCAGTGAACAGTTCTAACGAATACAGAGTGACACGGGCGTTGGTTTGGAAATTAAATTAAAGAATTCTTTTCATTAAGGATTGGCCACGCAACAGACCACCATCTGAACGATTGAGTTCGAAATCCGAACGTTCCATGCATTTGATACCCGGGCAAAAGAAAAAGTGGGGATTCACGGATCGGGTTCCACGTCAAATGAAACATTTATTGTTAAACTCATTTCATAATCTTTCGCGAAATTTGGTTTTCACTGCAAATAAAAAGCTTAATTTTACGCCTATTATTTTGTTTTACTTTTCACGCCAAAAACATGGCAATTCATACACAGCTATGAAAATACTATAAAAATAATCTTTATGCATGGTTCAATTTCGCCTGTTACCATCCCTCCCTCTCCCCCTCACCCCGGGCAACTCCGCGGACAGGACCAGCCCTTCGGGCCCGAGGGTGGGGAATTGTTTGAAGCGGTCTTGACCCGGGGGTAGGGGGGCGGGGCAAATCGAAAATAACTTGTTGTTGTTGTTGTTGTAAATTACGTCACTTCTCAGTTGATACGACGGCCCCGGACCGCGCGGAGAAGACTGCATATTTCCAGCAAAAATCTCTAGAATTTGTAGCAGGCTGGTTAGAGAAGAATAATCTCTCAAAATTAAAATCTGTGTTCGACGGTACGTTCATTATAAATTGTTGAACGAATGTGCGTTTGATGCGTACTCGAATGAAGGGCGGACGTCACAAACAAAGAAATACTTCTTCAGTGCGTTTATATTTATAATAAGACAACTTAAATAGACTATATAAAAACGGTTGCACAGCTTTATATTAAACAGAGATCTCCGTCCAGTGTTCTTATGAAACAAGCTAAGAAAAAACCCTTTAAATGCTGCCATCAATTTGTTCACGGGCCTCTTGTGCGTATGCCCTAGATTTAGAATCAATAACGTGGCAAAGAACACTTCTTTACTCGCCAGCCGTATGCCAGTGTGCTTAGAGTTTTTTCTTCAGTTTTCTTTTTCAAATATAGTGTTCATGTTTTTGTTATATTATGCATGTACGTAGTGTCCTTCGTTCAATCTCTAGAAAAGCGTTTAAGGTGATTCCATTCAATTGCATTGCGCATCCTTTCTGCGCATCATTTTTTGCGTGATTAGCGCGCGCACGAGCGCGCGCGCGTTCGGAACTTGATAGGTTTCAGCTGTTCAGAGAAATAAATGGTCGTTTTCTCCCAAACGAACTCGGTGACCCCACTTTTTTATTCCATTTATTTAAGGAAAATACGACTTTACATGATATATTCAAATTTGAAGAATTTTTCATTATTCAATTTTGAAATATTCCGGTTGATCCACTGTTACAGTCAGATTTTAGGCGTTTCACTGCAACCGTGCAGACGCTCGATTTGCCTATTATTTCAAAGTAGTTTAGTTGTTACGGCAATTTTGAGACGTTTTACTGTAACGTTGTTCTTCTATCATAAGAATAATGCTTATATTTCATTGCTAGTAATAACTTTGTTGAAGTAATGGGTGTCTCTAGTACAAGGATAGGTTTTTTAATATTGCTGTCTAAAGATAGCAAAGTACCTATATACTACAGCCCCGTAGCGTGAAATCGGACACGGTGACCCCCGCTTTTTATTTTATTTTTTTAATGTACTAGGTGTAATTAGTAACTGTGCAAAGTTTCAGCAAATTCTCATTACAACTTCTTTTTCGATGGAATCACCTTGCTAATTGTTTCTGCGCATCCTTACCGCACACGCAATTCACTTCGCGATGTCATGCCACGTCATGCATTGTGCGCGCGCGCTGTTGAAGAAATGTGGAGATATATAGCGCTAGTGGGCGCTTTAATATCTATGCACGGGTTTAACTCTCTTAAATGTTCTTTGCCCCATATTTTCTTTTGACAGATCACTTTCTTTGTCGATTATATACGTTTTGTGAAAAATTAAAGAAAAACTCTGTTTGAAAGTTTGATTTTTTCCAACTTTTCTGCCCTCGCATCATCGAATTCTGCTATTATTGTAGCTGCGTGGTGTTCGCAAAAGTCCATCTTAGAGGTTGAGTTTGACTAAAAAGATGTCACCTGTTCAAATTATTTACTTAACAGACCCACTTAATTAAAATTTGACTGAGAAAGTGAGTCTACAGCGAATCCTTTTAATATTTTTCATTAGTTTTTATTATTTTGCACGACCCCACAAGCTGCAGAGCTTTTTAATCGTGCTGAAATAAAGGCTGTCTGTCTGTCTGTCTGTCTGAGGTCATGTCGAGTTACGAGGACCGATGTGTCAAAATTGGGGTAGTTTTCCACGCGCTTAGTTTCGAAAACAAAGGCGGTCACCCCCAATTTTTTGGCATTTCTTACATAGGTAACTCATCATCTGACTGCAGCCAAACTATGAAAAAAATCCGTGTTGTAGAAGTTTTTTGCGCGAACGTCCTTAAGTTCTCGTCAAAACGTCTGGTTTTACTATTGTACGGAAATCAATATCGTCATTTATGTTCTGTACACAAAACAACGTATTTCTGGTCAATGAGGAGTCCCGGGGGTGTGGAAACGTCTCTTTCTGCGTGCCCGGGGGGTGGGGAATAGACTGCCACGTGAGAAAAAAATTGCAAATCCCCGGGGATATGCCCGGGGGGATGGTAACACATAGAATTGAACCATGCATTATTGCACTCTCAGTAAACTCTCTAGCATGTGCCAGGCTCTCGGTCAGTGGAGCAGGCGACCAGCCTGAAGCAGGCGAGCGAAAAACGGCGGCAAAATGCCTAGTCTCTCTCCAGCCCCCAAGCGTTTTCCGCGCCAGTTTGTTTGTCCGACTTTCTTGGAGCCTGGAACAGGCTTATAGACTCTCACAAGAGACCGACCAGTCTCTAGTTTTGCGTGCGATGTTTCAGTTTAGTGAGTCAGTTTCTTAGAATTTTTGTCTGAGCTGCAGATCAGTCATCATTCAATTGTAACTTCAAGAATTTCTAACAGGAAGATAAAAAATAGCTCGGTTTTAAAAATACGTGTGATTTAGCAAACGCGTATTAAAATTTCACTTTCTTTATTCAGTTTTCGTAAGAAAAACAAGGCAGTTAGTTTAACTTTTTCTTTTCCTGCAAACTGTTTAATTTTTAACCGAGGGATGGCAAGTTGAACTACGGAGTGACTGTCCCCTGGCTTCCTTTCTTCCAGCTAGTTTCGACAAGACATACGTATTGAGACCAGTATTGAGACCCTGATGAAACAAAAATCACGAATATTATTTTATGAGGTCACGAAATATAGCTTTCATTTTTAGAGTCGTTTACTTCAAGTCGTGTAATTTAATTCTAAAATCTGGACGAAATCCTAACATTCAGAATAAAAGCCTGATTGTGAAGCACGGTGGTTCCAACTTTTGAGTCTGTGGATGAAATCCTGAAGTGTGACCATCCAAATGAAAGCTACTGAGCAGTACTTTCCTATGGTGCTGTTGATTGTGCTGTACAAAGTGGTTCTCACTTTTGAGTCTGTGATGAAATTCTTGGGTGTGACAATTCATGTTACTGAGGTACATTTTCTTTTTTTCCAGTTTCGATTTTAAATGGTGCTCTTGGACAAAAGCAATAAGGTTTGATATGCAACAGTTACAGCGCCAAAACCATTTCCAGTTCAGAGACGCTTTAAGTCTGAAACGTCCGTCAGTCATCTCCTCACCCTAACCCATGGGGCGCAAGGTACAGGAAGTCGATGCCTTCCTGCGGGTTTGGGGAGGAGAACACCAACATTTCAGACTAAAAGCACGTTCCGGTTCAGCTGGTTGAGTATCACCTCGCAACGTCTCGGGAATTTCATACTGTATTAATGGGTACAAAGAGCACCCAATTGCGACTTGAAATTTTATATCGAGAACTCGACATGAATATCGTAATGATTTGATTAAATTCTCTACATACTTTTAATCACGATTGGGTGTCCTGTAGTTAACAGGACGAAACTTCACCAATGCTCTCGGAAGCGTGACTTCCGGCTTTTCATTTCTCAGAAATTATTCGCTGTAATACAGAAAAAGTAACTGAATCGACCTGAGTTTATCATTCTTGAATGTGCACTTGTGCTGTTCATAGTCAGTCATGGATGTCAAGAAATATCTGTGCTGTTGTAATGCGACGGTAAGTGATAAACATTAGCTGCTTAAAAGTAATTTAAGAAATGATTTGCAATATCCATAATGGCGTCACCGTGCTTCGAAATTTTACAAAATGGAAGTTTCATATTCACCGACTCTTCTCTTTGATCATGCTGTTGCTTTTAAATCAACTTTTTTCGACAATACCTCCATTCCTCATCCCATTCACCTGATTTTGCAAGGCAATATCACCTCAATTTCTGCACTTGCAAACGAAGATCTGGAAGATGGTCACGAGATTTGAAGCATGTGTCGCGTATCGAGCTGTGTCAACTCTGTGTCCGTGGCCGTGACTATCCGGCGAATACAGGGACCAAGAAGTTAATTCAAGTTGGGCTATAGCTAGTATGCGAAGATAGTTTATACAAATACCGGCTAGTATTTCCTCTTTTCTTAAATTATATTAGCCTTATGCATAGGTGTCTGCCGACCAGCTGGGTATGGAAAATGAAATACCATGGTCTGATGGAGTTAGAATTTTAAGCAATACACAAGACCGGGACAGGTGTTGTCTTAAGCGTTCTTTCTTTATGAAAGTGGGTTGTCATAAAAATACAAACTTGAACAAATCTACGCTATATTTAGTCTCTTACGCAGCCGTTTTTGAGTCGTTACATAACGCTCGAGACTACGCGTTTGGCAAAGCTTCGCTAATTACATGTCAGTGTTGATGTTGTTGATGGTAAAATGATCTCCTTTGGCCATTTGACAAACGTGCAAGACTCTGTACTAATCCTGGTGGATAGGGTCGACACCTGTCCCTTATCAATTCCATAAAATAACACTTTGCCGTCTAGTGCGTGTCTAACAGCTTGTCGTTTGTGATTTTAAAAAGCTATCTTCCGGTCGCCAGTATGGGAAAGGCGTTCTAAGAAAAAACGGAATCAGTGTGCTTAAAGTGTGCTGCAGTGGTCGTAGTGTAAAGTGTTTGAAAATGGGTTGTAGTTGAGGTAGGAGGGAGGGGTGATCGCCGGGAGAGACTAATGGTAATGGGATTATTATTATTATTATTATTATTATTATTATTATTATTATTATTGTTATTGTTATTATTATTATTATTATTATTATTATTATTATTATCTGCAGTGTACAACGCATGAATGCATAGAAAATTAGCCACGTATGTCGCACAGCGTAACCTACGTTGCTCTACATGAATTCAGCACTGAAAAAAATTGATAATATCCTAAACCTTAACTTATTATTATTATTAATTTATATTATTAACTTATTATTATTGTTATTGTTATTATTATTATTATTATTATTATCATTATTATTATTATTATTATTTTGGATTGGCTGTTCACTGTCGTTCACTGTAACAAAACTGAGAACCGTTAAAGGCAAGATGCCCGCGGTCTATCCCGGCGACCGCCCGCTGACCAAAAAGCCTGAGGACTCGGCTGAGTACGAGCCAAGCCCTGGGTCGAGGCAGTGATAATGCGGATGTCCACTGAGCAAAACACTGACTGCAATCACCAGAACAGAGGTACTAGGTGAGCACCAAGGGGTGCATGGGAATAAGTCTGAGGATAAACCGTGACAAGAACTAGGTGTGTGAAAATGCGCATGCATTTTAACTCTGGAGGGGTGAGGGTAACCGGCTCGTTCAGGCCTGGATTCTAGCTTTGCACGGTGATGTCACCGAAACACACCACCACCCGCCCTAGGTTTCGCGATGATATCGAGGGAACAGAGAACGCCTTGGTATTAGCTTTCAAGCATGTTCTAGGCTTCAGCCGCAATATCAGCATAGCAGAGTCCTGTTTAGCCTGCCTGGCAGACGCCGAAAAGGGAGATGGAAGGCGTAATTATTCTCAAGCTCGAAGAGGGAAACGCACTCCGAAAGGGGATGAAAAGGGGGAAATTATACTGATATTCGCTAGTGCGAAGCGTGAGAGCGAGCGCGGAGCGTAGTTGAGTTGTCCGTTTTTAAAGGTGAAATTGCCCGAAGTTGTGCCCTTGAAAAATAAACTTAACAAATTTCAAGTTTTGTTTTTCCATTATGTTTCGCCTGTATGGGGTGTAGGCCTCCATACCGGGAGTGATGCGTTCCGGTCCATACGATATACGCTATTTTAAACAACGATCTTTATCTAAGGTTCTATTTTTACTGAGCGTTTAATGAATGCATGACTTAAGGCACGCGTATTTCAGGGCGTAGAGCAAGTCATCTAAACTTCACGTCTGCGATGGGAAGTTAACTAAAAATTTCCAAAAATTCCCGGAATAGGAAGAGTTTCTAACGCAAAAGCCGGAATGTGTTAAGAGTCACGGGTTTTGCCTGATCATAGCCCTTGTTTGTTTTCACTCGCGATAAAAGTACAAGCGCAAGCACAAGAGTCCACGCAGACACTGAAAAACGCTAGCGCATGCACAGGACGAAATATTTTGGTCCTTGTCCAGCAATTGCATTTCTTGGATCACTTTTTACACATAAATAAAGTTGTTGTTGTTGTTGTTGTTGTTATTATTATTATCGTATCTATAACAAAATGCTCCATTGTGACTGGCTCTCCGAACGCCTATTTATAATGGTAATAGGACTGAGTGGAATCCAATTCGGTCTGAAATCATACGAGTGATTAACAAAATCGGACGACCGCGCAGTGGGAGTCCGATTTGTTTAATCACGAGTATGATAACAGACCGAATTGGACGACACGAAGTCCTGTTACCAATTAATCATATCTATAACAAAATTCGAGAAAGAAAAAGGAGAAAAACAAATGAAAGGTCGTGCACTTGGCCTCGCTTTGAAAAAGAGGCACAAGACAACTCGGAAATGGCTTACAAAGAAACGATGACCTGTAGTGCATTCAGCACGGAATGAAGACCTGTGAGTCAAACCTGTTTTTCTTGTTTTCTCATTTCTTTCAGAATTCGGGCGAAAGTGGCCGCGAACCTGGTGAAAAGGATCCACTCCTTAAACCAAATAAAAACAAGGTAAAAAAATGTTCTCTTCTCCTATCCTGACAGAACCTGTATATCCACTCATAAAAAAATGAAATAAGCCCGGAAAAGCGGATAAAGGAGTTAGTTTCTTAAGAAAATGTGGAGCTGCGTTGGTGAGGAAGAGGAACACAATAATTGATTTGCATTTATCATCTGAGCTGATAAATCCAAACTTTAATTTGTGTAAGCCAGCAAAAATATTCATGAATTGACCTGCAGTCAATAGAGATCGACAAACGACCTTTGAGTCTCCAAGATCTCCGTTCCACTATTGAAGCAAATTAATTCAGATTTTCCGCTTCCTTGTGCCAAGTTACGCGCACTTCTACAAAGATTTGCAAAACATCAAGAATGAAACTCAACGAACCCTTTCAATCCCAACCACTCTCCAATCAAGGAACCTGAGCGCGTTCATTAACCCTTAAGTGGCAATGTCTGTAAGAGCGGTCCACTGCATTTCGGGTCAGAAAAAAGTTTTCCCTCAAACTTTGTCCAGGAAACCATCTTGGGTCACAAGTAAAGGAAACGAGTTTCGTTTTGAGAAATACGCTAAAATATTTTTTTTAGAGCCCACAACAGTAAGAGCGGCAAAAGGCGTAAATTAGCGCCTGGCCAGACACGAAAATTGTATAAGTTGGCGACCTCACTGCTCAAAAACCACAACACGCAGCAAAAAAGTGTTATTATTTTTAAGTTAAGAGCTCCTTCAAGGGTGTAAAGCGTATGTTAAATTTAATTTGTGTTGAAGTGGAAGCTCGTGATAATTGATATATTAACACTCATCTGAGCGCTTTCTGAAAACTCGCAAAAGTACCCTGTCTTCGTTGGCCTTTATTTCCCGAGTCCAGACCGAGTCGCTCTAAATTCCTATCGAAGTGCGTTAAGGAGATGTCAGGGAGTACAGAAATATAAAAATACCTTGCGCTTTTTATCGTCCTTTACCACAGTGACTTCGAACTTTTGGTGATTTTTGCGAATATGACACACGCGTTATGCAAATTAGGTTGTTGAGCAAATTCGGATCGTGTGAACTGAATAGCTTCTAGATTTTGAGATTTCTCCATTTCAAGTCATAAATACAGAAAAGCATACACAAATAGAAGTTTTGAACTGTTCAAATTGATGAAATAAGCGAATTACTGAGTCCTGATCTTTGGATGCTAATCCGGAGAATTGCGTGACTCGCATTATGCAAATTAGGTTGTCTGCTAAACTTGGTCCGTTCCGGTAACCGTTGCAAAAAACCTTTTCAACTGTTTGGATCCCACTTTTGTTTCAATTGAATATTAAAGAAATGTTGAGACTACATGCACTGTAGGTAGAAAACGTTGACGATGAATTCAGCAAGTTACAGTGCTGACTTCTATTCATGTGTCATTTGTATAACTCTGTTTGCAATGAAATGGACAGCTTGTTGGATAAAAAGGAATCTCTACTTTTTTGTAGTCGAGTTTTGATTTTTTATGTCTTCGTTTTGCTCTTTTGATCTTCCTTTTCCACAGCTCCTTCGAACTTTTGGTGCTTTTGTCCCAGGGGGAGGGACACTTGACCAACTGAGGGTTTGAGGGCCTGACTGTATAGGACAAAAAAAAGCCCTAAATTATCTACTCTGTTTAGGACAGCACCCTCTATTTTAGGTCCTGTTTAAAGCAAATGATTATTATACCAACTCCCTTGTTTTACACAATTTTAAGTGTTTCAAAGACCAGCAAACGTCCCCGATCTAGGATACCTAAATACTGTGTAAGCCATATTTAATGACGACAATCGGGTCTGACCATACCCTGTTTACGACAAGTTGATACCCTATTTAGGACAGACTTGGTTAAAATTTTGTACCCTGTTTAGGACAGAGAGGCCAAACACCATACCTTGTCCAGCGGCACGTCCCCGTATAGGCAATATAGGGGAGTAACCCCCGCCCTGGGCTTTTGTTCCGGGGCTTTTGTTAAGCGCTTTATTTTGTTTATCAAACGCTTGAGACAAGCAAGGTTGTTTGCGTGTCAAAGATCGCGGATTATAAGCTGCCGATGTTTGGATGCTTTGGGGCAAAATGTGACGAAAATTATGCCAACTGGATTTTTTGCCAAATAAGCGACGTGTAACTTTTTGGATCTCTCTTTCATCGATGTTTGATTTGAAACGGCTAAAGCCATGTGTTCATGGGATAGTCACCTGGTCACAGATGCCCGTTTTTAAAACAGTGCTCTGGTTCCTTTTCTTCAGTTCCATCAAAAGAACTGGATATCATTGTCTCAGTTGTGATATAAAAAAGCTTCAACAGCGAAAACAAAAAAGTCTAATTCTGCATCATTCTGCATCCCGTGTTTTGATTTCATGTCCAAATTCAATTAAGACCTAGCTCTTAAAGAACTGGAGGCTTCTTGGAACCTTGCTGACTTCGAGTGGAAGCGCCTCACAGACGACGGTGAATCGCTTAACTTTCGAGCTACTTTCGCACTCTGGTGAAGGTGTCTTTTGATAAGCCATTTCGGAATTGTCTTAAGCCTCTCTATCAAAGCGAGGCTAGGTGCACACCTTTAATATTTAAAAATATGGTCTTATTTACATGTGAATGAAAACTAATTTTCATATGAAAGGTTGTGCACATAGCCTCGCTTTGAAAGGGAGGCTTAAAGCAATTGTGGTCAACCCAAATGTGTTCTACAAGATTTACAACGTGTCTTGAACTGTTCAGCAAGACTCATTTATTCAACAAGTAAATTTGAACAGGTCACACCTTTGCTTTTAAATCTTCACTGGCTTCCTGTTGAACAAAGGATTATTTTCAAGATCGCTCTGGTTGCATTCAAAGCTCTTCATGACGCTGCTCCCAGTTACATCACGGAACTTCTAAGGCCTTACAAGCCTAGCACGCAGGACACTGAGATCATCTAGTCATTATCTCCTTGGTTTCCCAGATTTAATCTGAAAACGTATGGCGGTCGTTCCTTTACAGTTGGCGCTCCGACCATATGGAACAGCCTTCCCTTAGATTTAAGAAAATGTGTATCTATTTCGACTTTTAAGTCTAAACTTAAGACTTGGCTGTTTAAAGAAGCTTTTGGCTCGGAATTCTGATTTATTTATCGTCATGAATAATTTTAGTTCATTTTTATTTGTTTTTTAAGATTATTTGTAGATTAACGTAATGACAACTTTGTAAAACACCATTGAACCATTGGGAAATGGCGCTACAGAAATTTATTATTATAATTATTATTATTATTATTATTATTATTATTATTATTATTATTAGTATTATTATTGAAATTGTGAATATATGAAACTCATATATTTGAACTGCGGAATGAATAAATAAATGTAAAGAAGATCCTCGCAGTTATTAACGCAACTTATGCAGTTGTGAAAAGAAAGCCTGAAAAAATCAGGCTTGCCGGGACTCGAACCCTGACCTCTGCGATACCGGTGCAGCGCTTTAACCAATTGAGCTAACAAGCCAACTGGGAGCTGGTCATTAAATTGGTTCGTAATATACCCGGGAAAGATCAAGATGAAATTGTGAATATATGAAACTCATATATTTGAACTGCGGAATGAATAAATAAATGTAAAGAAGATCCTCGCAGTTATTAACGCAACTTATGTACTTCCGCAGTTCAAATATATGAGTTTCATATATTCACAATTTCATCTTGATCTTTCCCGGGTATATTACGAACCAATTTAATGACCAGCTCCCAGTTGGCTTGTTAGCTCAATTGGTTAGAGCGCTGCACCGGTATCGCAGAGGTCAGGGTTCGAGTCCCGGCAAGCCTGATTTTTTCAGGCTTTCTTTTCGCAACTGCATAAGTTGCGTTAATAACTGCGAGGATCTTCTTTACATTTATTTATTCATTCCGCAGTTCAAATATATGAGTTTCATATATTCACAATTTCATCTTGATCTTTCCCGGGTATATTACGAACCAATTTAATGACCAGCTCCCAGTTGGCTTGTTAGCTCAATTGGTTAGAGCGCTGCACCGGTATCGCAGAGGTCAGGGCTCGAGTCCCGGCAAGCCTGATTTTTTCAGGCTTTCTTTTCGCAACTGCATAAGTTGCGTTAATAACTGCGAGGATCTTCTTTACATTTAAGTATTATTATTATTATTATTAGTTGGGAAATGGCCTATTTCACTTCTCGCTCACAGGTCTGATTAAATTCTCGACTTAAACAAAGAACTACCTCTAAGTTCCGCATCCTTTGAACAGTTCACTTGAAGGATAATCATTTCTTTTGAATTATTAGACACGATCTCAATCTCAGTTTAGCGATCATGTCGTGGGGCGGGGGGGGGGGGAGCCTAGCTATGACCTTTGTACTTCCGGGGATTTTCCCGCCCATAGGGCTTCGCCGAGCGAAGAATGGTACTGGCTTTTGTCCAAACCCTCTTCACTGGCTTGCTGTTGACGTGCCAAGGTGGAAAATTATCTGACAAGCATTTACTAATTTCAATGTTGGACGTTACTATTTAACTGGGAAACAATAGCTTCTAGTAATTTTTGGCCACCTCAGGCCTCAGCCTGAAAATATCATAAAAGCTTATAATTATAACAGCCTGCCTGAGCCTCATTGTTGTTAATTTTCCTGTGATTCTGATATTGTATTCATTCTCTTATGTTTCTCATTATACATTAATTGCAATAGTTGTGAATGCAATAAAACTGATTGAGAGAACAAAACGAACCAGAGCACTGTTATATATTATAAAAGGCCATCTAACCAACCCTGGAAAAGGAACCTACCAAGACGTAGCTTTAGCCGTTTCAAATCAAACAAAAACTTTCAAGTTTCTTATAACCTGATGAAACGTTTGGCAGAAAATTTAGTTTGCATACTTCTCGTCACATTTTGCCCCAAAGCATCCAAACATCGGCACTTTATAATTCGCGGTCTTTTTATTGAGTTTGCTCCACTGACGCGAACAACCTAGTTTGTATAAACAAGATAAAGCGCTTGACAAAAGTCCCGGGACAAAAGCACCAAAATTTCGAAGGCGTTGTGGAAAAGGCAGATCAAAGAGCAAATTGTAGGAATAAAAAGCCAAAACCCGACTACAAAAAAGTAGAGATTCATTAACTGTTACAAGTTGTCCATTTCATTGCAAACAGAGTTATTCAAATGACACATGAATAGAAGTCAGTGCTTTAACTAGCTGAATTCGTCGTCAACGTTTTCTACCTACAGTGCATGTAGTCTCAACATTTCTTTAATATTCAATTAAAGCAAAAGTGGGATCCAAACAGTTAAAAAGGTTTTTTGCAACGGTTACCGGAACGGACCAAGTTTAGCAGACAACCTAATTTGCATAATGCGAGTCACGCAATTCTCCGGATTAGCATCCAAAGATCAGGACTCAGTAATTCGCTTATTTCATCAATTTGAACAGTTCAAAACTTCTATTTGTGTATGCTTTTCTGTATTTATGACTTGAAATGGAGAAATCTCAAAATCTAGAAGCTATTCAGTTCACACGATCCGAATTTGCTCAACAACCTAATTTGCATAATGCGTGTGTCATATTCGCAAAAATCACCAAAAGTTCGAAGTCACTGTGGTAAAGGACGATAAAAAGCGCAAGGTATTTTTATATTTCTGTACTCCCTGACATCTCCTTAACGCACTTCGATAGGAATTTAGAGCGACTCGGTCTGGACTCGGAAGATAAAGGCCGACGAAGACAGGGTACTTTTGCGAGTTTTCAGAAAGCGCTCAGATGAGTGTTAATATATCAATTATCACGAGCTTCCACTTCAACACAAATTAAATTTAACACACGCTTTACACCCTTGAAGGAGCTCTTAACTTAAAAATAATAACACTTTTTTGCTGCGTGTTGTGGTTTTTGAGCAGTGAGGTCGCCAACTTATGCAATTTCCGCGTCTGGCTAGGTGCTAATTTACGGCTTTTGCCGCTCTTACTGTTGTGGGCTGTAAAAAACCTATTTTAACGTATTTCCTAAAACGAAACTCGTTTCATTTACTTGTGACCCAAGATGGTTTCCTGGGCAAAGTTTGAGGGAAAACTTTTTTCTGACCCGAAATGCAGTGGACCGCTCTTACAGACATTGCCACTTAAGCCCTGATATAAAAATGCATATTCTCCTTACTGTTCTGGGTCATTTCTTATGGAACTAGCAAGGAGAATTTGTCTAAATATCAAGACGTCTTATCCTCAGTGACCATTTCCTTTATTCTCATCACTTCAATGTTTGAAGAAGTAGAGATGATGTAAAGAGAAAATTCATTTTCGTCGACGTTAGGGCTTTTAAAAAAGGGTTAATAACAAAAACCGAAACCTGTGTATAGCCTCCTCTAAACAACAGGTAAGCTAGTTGGGCTTGGTCCAGGGAGCTCCCACCCATACAATAGTGAGGCCGGGTTGTTATCTTCTTTGCTGAGAGGGTAGGGTGGGGCGGGGGGGGGGGGGGCGTTAATATGTGATTTTGGTAGCGTATCATTCAGGTTGTTCCCTATGTTTCTCTTAAGATCTTCAAACTTAAAACTTCTGTAATTGTAGCTGTTGCCCTGTAATTGTAGGCACTCCCCGAGTGACTTGTTTTTATTATATAACCTTTTCAGAAACCATTACAAAGTCCAGTGCGAAGACCAGAAGGATGTGAGTACGGAGACAACATTGATGCACCCCATGCAGCCCCAACTTTTGAATCTCAACCGGAAGATGTACTGGAAGTGAAGACCAAACCCGATCCGAAACCTGCTAAGGAGAAATCCACTTCCAAAACTAAGAAAGAGGAAACCGCTGCGAAATCATCGACCGAGTCGAAAGGAGCCGAAGGTAGTGACGAAAAGAAAAGCAAAGTCCTTGATTTCAAAAAGTTCAATATTCCCGAGCTGGATACCATCTTTAGCGATTTCAAAACTACCTTCGACCCGTTCGTTCAAAACCGCGAGGACATGGAGAAGAGCGAAGATTCGTTTAAGAAAGCTGTGCAGTCGCTAAAAGAAATTCATCCACACGCCAGTTTCAGCGAATATGTAGCCGCCCTAAAGACAAGACTGAAAGCTGAGGGTATAACAGTCAAGATAAAAGAAGGTGCTATGACTATCTACAAGGAGGTTGGGTCCTTGGTGAAAGGGATTTCGGATGCGGTTTCCGCCATCAACGCCATGCTCAAACTGGGGAAAGATTTGAAGGCGATGCCACTGACCATTCAAAAAGGGAGTGCAGACGCAGTTGACCAAGCAGAAGAGTTGGATTTGCAGGGAATTCTGAAACGAGAGTTCAAGAGTTTTTGGGATTTCGGAAAAATCCCGAAGCTGAAAAAAGCATTCAAGAACAATGTGGAGCAAGTCCGAGGAGCTCCTAAAATGGTACACGACTTTTACCGCAAAACAAAAGAGATCGTTTTAGAAATTTATCATGCCTTTGCTGACGAGGAAGATAAAAAGAAGATGGAAGAGGAGATGGGGAAAGATGAGGAGGAATCCAAAGAAGGGGAAGGTGATGGGGAAGGAGACAAGAAGAAGAATTCAAAGAAGGAGAGCGGTGCGACTGGTAAAAACGAATCAAAGAAAGACAAAGAAAAAGACGAATTTCACAAAAAGCTGAAGTTTGAATCAGTGGGACTTGCTGATATCGACAATGTGTTTACCTCCCTCGCCACTGCGATTAATCCGTTCGTGGAAACGCGCGAACGCCTCCAAGCTGCGCGAGAATCTTTCGAAAACGTCGTGAAGACGATCTGCAAGTTCGACGCAAAGAAAGAACTTAAAGATTACATCAAGGAGTTGACGAAAGATGCCAAGGAGGGCAACATAACAATCTACATCGATGAAGTGGACGGCGAAATAAAAGTGAAATCCATCGAAGGTGTCAAGCCCCCCAAACCTTACCGTGATGCAGTTCAAGCGCTCAAAAACATCAAGTCATCCGGGAAAGAAGCCGTGGAACTGGAACCGCACGTGCAGCATGGGATTGAAAATTGCGTTGACAGAATCAAACAGATTGATCCGCAGCGTGACTTCCACAGCCTGCTCAAGAAAAAGACGGATGTGTTCACACTGCCGGGCAAGATAAAAAAGTTCAACGACAATCGCAAAAAGGCCCAAGAAATTCCAGGTATCGTTAAGGAGTTCTGCTTGTATGTTGAAGGTCTTCTTAAAGATATCTTAGAAGGGCTGACAGGGGAAAAAGATGTTGAACCAGAAAAAAGGAAAGAAGACGACGATGGCAAAAAAGAAGAAGGCGACGACAAAAAGGACGAGGGTGGTGATAAAGACGAGGTTGATGAGGATCAGAGCTCAGTAACTAAAGATGAGCCAGCGAGGGAAGAACATGATGCCAGCGGAGATAAGGAGGACAGAGAAAATCAGCATGATGAAAAGGAGTGAACGTTATCTAGTCGCGCAAGGTAACTTGACGGTGCATGCGCGTGATGGAGAATAGCTGGTTGCAAGGCGACCGAAATATCGCCTCTAAAGAGTCGCCAAAGGACACTAAGTAAAAGCATAACATTATTGAAAGATTAAGCGAATTATTTTTAACAGCGTGTTAGCGAATGAAGAGTGGAAAGGAAAACAACGCGGGCATAACTGACGCAATCAACCATCGACAAGTGTTTTTTTTTTTTAGATAAAATCAACCATTGACGAGTTATTTTTTAATTAGATAACTAGACCGATAAAAAAACTGTGTCTCACTATGCCTCAATTACAAGCCGCCATTTGTTTTACGTTTTTTAAATACATTGTTAAACTGAAAGAAATGAAAGAAGGACAGAAGTGCACCTGCAGATTGTTGCCGCTCAGGGCCTTGGACCTAAGCTACGAGTTTTCGTGTAGTTTTCAGCTAAAATGTTACTGATTTTCTCTTTTTTATAATTTGAAAATACAGCCCTATATTTGCAAGCGTTTGTAGCTTTTATTATTCCTTGTCATAAACTTATAACCTAGGGCGTCTTCCCCATTTCATCCAATGGAAAAGACTCTGGGTCCCAGGGGAAACATCCAGACACAGATTTGTGAAGGGATGTTCAATTCGTTTAACCGGGTCAAAATCCGTGGTTTGGTTACACTAAGGATGTCACTGAATATTTGAGTAGCCAGATACTTGGTACTCATCCTCGGAGACCCCGGGGGCAGATAGTCGGGGCGTGAGGCAGATAAAACGGGCGAGATAGGTGCGAGCTGAAGCATGGCACGAGCAAAAGTTTCCAAGACGGGCGGGAACAGCCCCCGGGAGGATACCTTGGTTTAAGAGCCCATTTGCGTTCTTGCTTCTGACTGAGCACAAATTTTGATGCATTGTATGTTTTTGTGCCCAATCAGCGATCAGCGTATTTCACCTTTCCTTTCGTGACGTCTTATAAAGAGTGTAACTTTGCTGAATCTTGTACCTAATTGTCACTCATACGTACTGAAATCAACTTTTTGTCTTGCTCGTTCGATAGGCCTACCATTGTAGGAAGTTTTTAATAGTAATATGCGAACCCACAAAGTCGAGAAACCGAGAAATTTGGCAGGGGTAATCAAGGAAAAAGAAAACAAGTACAAAAATCAGATTGAGGTACTGTGAAAAGTTCACACCTTAGTTGTAATATTTTAGAAGCGTGCAGTTTGGAGCAAACGCAAAGACATGTCGTGGACCGCACGTAATCCTAACTGCATGCTTCTAAAAGTTCACACCTAAGGTGTGAACTTTTCACAGTACCTCAATCTGACTTTCGTACTTGGTGTTTTCTTTTTCCTTGATTACCCCTGCCAAATTTCTCGATTTCTCGGCTTTGTGGTTTCGCATATTACTATTTTTAAATACCATCGAAGAAAGTTTTAAAAAACTTTCTTCGATGGTAGGCCTATCGAACGAGCAAGGCAAAAAATTGATTTCAGTACGCACGAGTGACAACTAGGTACAAGATTTAGCAAAGTTACACTCTGTATAAAACGTCACGAAAGGAAAGGTGAAATAAGCTGATCGCTGATTGGGCACAAAAATACAATGCTACAAAATTTGTGCTCAATCAGAAGCAAGAACGCAAATGGGCTCTTGAACTAGTCCGTTAAAGGTATCCTCCCAGGGGCTGTTTCCGCCCGTCTTGTAAACTTTCGCTCGCACTAGGCTTAACACCGATTTCGCCTGTTATATCTGCCTCTCGCCCCTCTCCGTCGTTTAAACACATCCCGTGTACACAGCCCTTAACACCCACCACCACGAACACAGTGCAACTATTTGGACTAAACCTTTTAGAAGATAATGGACCAATATTGAGTGCTGACAATGCGTACACAAGTGCACTGTCAGAATCTACCGAGCTCAACATTCTTGTTCTCTTGATCACGGAGCAGTTTGGGCTCCATGTGCACTAGAAGAGTCCTTTGCTGGATATAACATAGTCCAAGCAAGTTTTGGATTCCAAATTCCCTCATTGTAGATTTGGGATTCTGATAGCTGGATTCTGGATTCCTCGCCTTGCAATTCCACGACCTAATCCGTACTTGCTGGGGTACTTTCTTTTCCTGCCAATGTTCAAGTTCACACTAGAGAACTCAGAGGCATCAGCAAAGTTCATGATCAGCTACCACGTGTCAATACTACTAACATTCTATGGAAAACATTTTTCTTAAACTTTCCGCTCCGAAATTGTAGATTAACTTGAAAGTTGATACATGTTTATCGGTCATATTTTCGGAATATATTTATTTATCTAGATGCTTTGATTTATTGTGATTTACAGTGGAACCCCAATACTACGAAGAGTAAGGGACTGGCAAAATGTCTTGGTTATATCATAGGAAGCCCAAGCATAATATTTAAATATCATTAAAAATGGCGTTTCAAGATATAAGTCTTTGTATGGGATTTCGAAGCGAACATTTTGAGCAATACATAACAACGAACTAACTGAGTTAAGTTCATGAAACATTACATGGTGTTGTTTGCTATCCTTACAAAGCATTTTGGGCAATTTTAGGTCCATTTACTTAACTGTGTTAGTACGTGTATAATACATTGACAAGCTTGTCAATGTATTATACATGTACTAATACACAGTAAGGTAAATGGACCTAAAATTGCTCAAAATGCGTTGTAAGGATAGCAAACAACACCATGTAATGTTTCATGAACTTTATTCAGTTAGTTTGCTGTTATGTTTTGCTCAAAATGTTCGCTTCGAAATCCCATACAAAGTCTTATATTTTGAAACGCTATTTTTAATAATATTCAAATGTTATGCTTGGGTGTCCTGTGTTAATTGAGGTTCTTTCCCAGACATTGTACTACTGACTCACTACTAGGCTGATCTGAAAAATGTCGTTCGTTATACCGCGGTCTTCGTTATATACTAGTAGGGGTTCGTTATATTGGTGTTCCACTGTAGTGCTATTATTCATTTCAATGAGCACTTATAGCGAACTCAATCTAGTTTGTTGTCCTTGTCATTTTAGTTTGTTCCATCTTTGCTGTTGTTGTTCATGACATTTCGGGCTTTACACTCAATTTTGTCAGTGAATCTCAAGGGTTAAGCTATTACAAGTAGCATTTTAGCAAACATCACTGTCTCTAGTCTCTTCCTTTTTGTGTCAGACAAAACAGCTGACATCCCCGTGGTAGCTGAAGCAGAGACGTGTCACGCTGTGGTCACGTTGCGTGACTTTGGCTGTTGCGTGATGAGCCCACAGACTTTTCAGCGGACGTACGTATAAGCATATGCACTCAAGTTTGTGTCTTTTCTCGTCTGTTACGATACTTGTCAGAATTGCGAAGTCGATTTCCGTCTTTTCCCACGATAAATATTACTTTTCCAGAGTAGATTTGCATCATGGCAATGCAAGATGTTATAAATAAGATGAAAGGGACAGCGCTCGGTGTAGCAGAATATCTAACTCCGGTTTTGAAGGTATGATCATGTCGCTCATTCGAGTTCCGGTTCTTGATGTGGAAATCTGTCCCATAAATGGATTTGTCTCCATCATGTTTACATTAGGAATCAAAGTTCCAAGAAACTGGAGTTATTACACCCGAAGAGGTAAGTGTACATTTATTTTTCAACAGTAGATTTTCGTTAAGAACTTTAGGGGTCGCGCATTGGAATACGTGCTTCAAGAAATGCAAGCCTTGTTCTTTCAGTTTCTATTGCTTATAGCATTGCTATAAATACTGTTTGAAGTGAAACAACGTTTAAGTGTTTGGTTGTTTGGTCTTTTAAGATGTTCTTAATCATTAATTCTACATCTACATTGTTTGTTTGCGTATTATACAATACTGAATAGGACAGTCTGTAATTTACATTGTGCAGTGTAAAACGAAATATAATGTTTATGTGTTACTAAAAAAAATAAGAAAATCTAAAAAAATTAAAATCAGTCAGGAAAATGAGCTTTGGGTAGTTCCAGAAAATATCCAGACCCACCCCATTGATATTCATTGGGAATTCTGAGGGGGTGGGTGGAATTTCCGGACGGGTGGGGGAGGGGTGGGGAGGGGCTTCAAACCAAAAAACCATCCGCAAATTAATTAGCTGTGGTGGTAAAGATTTCCATTACAGGGGAATGATAGGAAATTACCTTCGTGAGAACAAAAATGAAGTACAAGCAACCTGGGGCAACTATAGTATACAAGGCCACTTTGGTTCACCTCATTTTCATGTGTTGGAACTGTTCGAAGGATGGAGTGCATTAAAATAGGTGCTATTGTTATGCAATGGCATGCAAATACATGGTCCTGTATTCTACAGATTAGCCAGCAGTTTTAATCATTTTCTTGTTGTTGTGGTTGATTTTCTAGTTTGTGGCTGCAGGGGATCATTTAGTCCACCACTGTCCAACATGGAAATGGTTTGTATTAACTTAAATTATTTGTTAGCTGTCTTACTGAAAGTGCAAGCACATGAATAAGCATAAGAAACAAATTGTAAACCATTGTGACACAGGTGTAAATGCAAGCATGCACATGAGCACAAGGAAAGGAAATGTTTACATTTCTAAATTAATGTTCTTACACCTGTGCTTGTGTTATTGCATGATCCTGTGTCCTGATCATCCTGAAATCAATAGCATGACATGAAGTTCTCATTGCTTAAGGACAGTGCCTCCTTTTGTTACTGCGCATACGTTCTGTGGATCTCGGGATATTCGGGTTTCCTAAGGAATTTGCCCACTAATACAACAAAATTTTTGCATGGTTTATAACTGTGGTAAAAGCAGATCTTGGCAAGGGCTATTAGAAACCAAAAAGAAAACTGGGGGTAACCACACATTTTTTAGAGATAATTCAGCTTAAGTTTAGAAAGAAATCACCATACATTCTTTGGATTCTAATGCTTTTTAGGAACAGTGGTTACTTAATTATCTCTGAAAAATGTGTGGTTACCCACATTTTTCTTTTTGGATTCCAATAACCCTTGCTAAGATATACTTTTCCCCATAGTCATAACCTTTGCAAAAATACATCCTGTATTAGGAGGCACCATCATTAAGTACCTGAACAAAAAACAACACATCAAGCATTTTAAACACAGTCAAGTCCAAGCACAGTAACCAGTATCTGCCAACAAAGGAACTGGTCTCACATCTGTCACCATGTGCATTGTAAACAACACGTGTACATGTAAACAACCTCATGCCTATGCTTGCATCATGTGTGTAAAGCAGTCTTTAAACCTGACGAAACAAAGAGGGTTGCATTTTTCATGCCACACTTGATGTGTTTTTAGGGACTCTGGACCTGATGAAACAAGAGTAAAGAGTTATCTTCCTAAAGACAAGCAGTTCTTGTATACTAAAAATGGTGAGCACAAAGTTAAATGGAAACCTAACTTTTGGTAACCTTATAGTAGTTATAAGTGTCTGGCTAATTTCAAGCCTGATAATCCCTAACCTGGGCTTGCCTTAGGTATTTGATTCTAGGATCTCTGCATAGTGGGGAAAGAAACACCCTAATCTATCCCACATGTTTTGAAATGATTTTAAACTTGCACTCATATCAGGGAACGTGACTGATTGTTTTCATGTTACATGTCCAGAAAGTATACACACCCCACATGGAAGGTCATTACTCTGTAGGATTCTGTGGGTATTTTGTGTGTGTGGGTGGGTGGGTGGAAGGGAGATCTCAAAATGCAAAATTTTCTAAAGATATATAGTACATGTAAGCTGCAGAAACTTGCTATTTTTTAACCCACTGACGTTTAATGCGCCCTAGAATGAGCGGGCGTCTTGTTCCACTTGTGATGTCATCAGTTTAAGTGACGCTAAAAACCTCTGATAGTCAGTCGATGCAATGCAAAAGGATCTTGTAAATGATGCCTGAACGACAATGATTGGATCAAGTAAACCTGAATAACAGCCAGAAAACCACGGAACTTTTACCTCAAAAACACAAGAAAATCATGGCCTTCCCACCGACTACTACTTTTGGCCAACTCTTTCCTTTTCAAACGAGCTTTGAGGCCAAACTTTTCTCATCGCCGAAAACCGTGGTCGTTTGGCTAACTCGACAGCAAAAAGCGAAAACCGAAATGAGAACGAAAGCAACGGGCTTGTGCGCTAAATCTCGAAGAGTCGTAGATGGTGGAGTTTTTTGCATAAAAAAACTATCTCAAAATTTTGAATTGTGCGCATGCCTGAACTCAAAATGCTAGAAAACGTCCTCAAACCGAAAGAAATGGCAACTGTCCATGCTGGAAAGCACTTTTGATGAGGATTGGGACGAAATTGGATCAAACAGGGCCAAAAAAGGCCATTTGCTGCTTAAAAGTACCATTTTTTCGAAGCTTGCCGGGTGTCAATGGGTTAAAGTATATGAGGCTTAACTGCAATTTCTGGCTCAGGGGTGGGGGGCTTAAACTAAAAAACCTTCTGTGCTTGGGGATGTAGTAGATATTTCCTGGAACAACACATTTCATTTCTCTTTATTTATCCTCCATGCAGTTCCGTGCTACAAGCGGTGTAAAGAGATGGAACATCAAGAAGAAAATGAGGCCATTGTTGAACCAGATGAAGATGGTGGCTGGGTGGATACACACCACCATGTGGACCCCAGTGGGGAACAAGCTGCAGCAGGTGGACAAGAGTCATTTTCAGAGATGACTCTAGAGTCTGACAAGGCATGATATTTTCTTGTTTCTAATATTTGCAACTGTTGGATTTCCCTGGCAAACTTAAAATATTACAGATTTTGTATTATTTGGTCAGTGTGGATCTCATCAAGCCACTTCACCAGGGCATAATATTTTTATATGGTAGTTGCAGACAATGTTGGTTGCATCACAAGACATTCGTTATGCATGTTAGGGAGGCTGTGGAGACAGGCTCATCTGGAGCCTTTCTGGCAGACAGAGACGTGATATCTTTTGGAAGATTTTGCCAGACAACTGATATTTTTCAGTTTGCTGAAGAAATCCAACATTTTGTCAGTGATAACGATATTCTGATATTCCCTGGCATGAAATAATGTACATGTAGGTTGAATTTTATAAAAGCTTACATTACTGTGTTGTGTCTGTGCACAGTACAAAATGCAATCATTGTCTGCTAGTGCTTAACTGGATATGTAACCGAAGAGCACCGTGTCAGAGTGAGTACGAAATGTACAGCATATTAAGAAAAGTTCTTGTCATTTCATTTCACAAGAAAGTTAAAGTTTTGTCCCCCAAAAAAGTTTTATACATTGCTCTGCAGAACTCAAAAAGGATAGTTAGCTGTAAGGATTCAAATGTGGGCCTGTTTTAAATTAGGATG
Organism: Siderastrea radians; assembly: GCA_964017195.1. Classification (NCBI taxonomy): domain Eukaryota; kingdom Metazoa; phylum Cnidaria; class Anthozoa; order Scleractinia; family Rhizangiidae; genus Siderastrea; species Siderastrea radians. The sequence continues at coordinate 42,800,260 of OZ024895.1, forward strand.
AAATCTGTGCCTGATTTATAGGTATTGGTTAAATGTTCATTTTTTTTTATTACTAATGTATTTTTGTATTAATGAGTTAGTGGGCTTAAGCCGGTACTAAACTTGTACTGAAATGCAAATTGTCTTGAACACAGGCTGCAAAGGAGGTAACACCCGCTGAAAATGACGATGATGATGACGAAGATGATGAAGAGGCAGTGGATATGGAAGGTACATTTATGGATGTATATAATAAAGAAGTGTTTAATAATTATGAACTTCATTGTTTTACTAACTTAAATGTTTCCCAGTTGCATACACACACAACATTTGTTGCAGAAGTAAAAAACAATTCAGAATTTTAATAATTTTTTTTTTGTGTCCAAATCAAGTGTTGTGTGCATGCACTTTTATCACTGACTTTGAGTGACTCATGTGTATTAAGTCTGAGTATTCTAATACTGTTGTTTTTCAGCCTTTGAAGAAAGTGGCATGCTTGAAAGTGATGAGGTACTGTCTTTTTAAATAGTACAGTACTTTCAAGGAAGGACACTGATAGACAGCGGTTATGTCATAGATTAATGGTGTAAAGTCCAAGCCAAACAAGATTAAGAGTCAACAAAAATACAACTCTTCAAGAGTTCATGAGAATCAGTGAGCATTGAGCATTCCTGAGACATAGGGTTTAAGGTTACTCCGGACCTTCGCGGGTGTCCTCGGGAAAAAAATTTGTATGCGCGCCATTTTAAGGGAAAGCACAGCAAACTATATATCGTTGGAAAGCTTAATAAATGTACATTTCGGAAAAAAAAATTGCCGGTTTCTTCAATTCCGCAAAAGAAAATCGCAAACAACCACAAAAATGACCATGTGTCATTCAATTGAATTAATAGGGTATCAAATCCAAGTGCATTGGCAAAATAACTGCACAGTGTTAATCACAAAGGATCAATCATCAAAAGTGTGTCAGCATTTTTCGATATTCTGACTGGTTAGCAAAGAATATGCGATGGGCATTGCATTGATGATCGCCACGGGTGAAATATTATAAATTTCAAACATCCCCGACACACTTTCATTTCACAACATCTAAGGAATGTTCAGGCCAAATTTCACAGAAATCTGCCGAATTGTAGTACCCTATTAATTCATTTGTTTGATTGAACGACACATGGTCATTTGCAATTTTCTTTTATGGAATTAAAAAAACTGGCAATTCGTATTTTTTTCTGAAATCTACATTTATTAAGCCTTCTAACGATATATAGTTTGCCTTGCTTTCCTTTAAAATGGTGCGCATACAATTTTTTTTTCCCAGAGGACACGGGAGGACACCCGTGAAGGTCCAGAGTAACCTTAAAGAGAGTGGGACTTTGAACTTCCCTTTAATTTAACCCTTTAGCCCCAATGGTGATCAGCATCAAATTTCTCCTTGTAATGTCAATGCACAATTAAGTGCACAGGTGTCAAGAATTAAGGAAATGATCACCAGGGTGAACTCTTTTGATATCTGAACAACTTCTCCCAACTAGCACTACAACAAAATGTATGGAGAACTGATATGCTCACACTGGGGTTAATAATTTGAGCAGTGGCATACTCCTTGGGAGCTCATATGATTTTCAGGCCAAACTTCTATATCATTTTCTGGTCCATAGTGATGACAAGCTGTAAGCTAAAGCATGTAGTTTGTTTTATATGCAGGCAACGTTATCAATTAAACCAACATCTAAAACTGAGGCAGGAGAGATTTTAACAGAGGCAAGTACCACTACTGGTGGGATTCTACAAACAAGAACCTACGATATGTACATCACATATGATAAATACTACCAGACACCAAGATTATGGCTGTTTGGATATAACGAGGTAAGAATGCTCTTCAACCTGTCCTTCAGCAGGCTGCCAAATTTTTATTTTTCTCAAATGGCCAAAATCCAGTACCTGTTTTGGGAGATGTCCATCTTACAGAGGTGTCTGTCTTGGAGGGGTGTCCATCATAGGTGTCTACCATAGACAGGCAGAGAGGTGTCCATCTAAGAGAGGTGTTCATCTTAGGGAGAGAGCACCCTTAGAGAGGTGTCCATTTTGGAGCAGTGTCTGTCTTAGAGAGATGTCCATCATAGTTGTCTACCATAGACAGGGGTCCATCTTAGAGAGGTGTTCATTTTAGGGAGGTGTCCATGTTATAGAGGTGTCTTATCTGAGAGAGGTGTCCACTTTAGTGAGTTGTTTATTTTAGAGACGTGTTCATTTTAGGGCGGTGTCTTACCTTAGAGAGGTGTCTTATTTTAGAGAGGTGTCCACTGTAGAGAGTTGTTTATCTTAGAGAGGTGTTCATCTTAGGAGGTGTCTGCCCTTGGATGGCATTTCTTTTAGGGAAGTGTGTATCTGGAGCTGCCCATCAAAGAGAGGTGTTTTGATGAAGTGTTACAGGTCTAGAACACTTTTTTAACAGGTGCCTCTTTTAGCCAGAGGTGTCCATCTTAGAAAAAAGTTCATTTAAGAGAGGCATCTATCTTAGAGTTCTCCAATCCATTCTTACAGAGGCATCTGTTACAAGGAAGTTGTCATTTTACCATCATCAAAACAAGTTTTATTACCCATGTTAAATATCAGCAGGATTTAAGCAGCCTTTGAAAAACTATTACATGGCTGTGACGTATTTTTAAAGTAGCTGGAACTCAAAATATTGTATTGCTTGTAGGTTGGGAAAATCCCCAGCCCCTGACTCTAATTGGCAGCCCTGCATTTTGTTACCTAGGAGGATGTAGATAACAGATCTTCAAAAATTGATTTTATAAGATCACATTTAAATTTGCTGTTTGCAGAACCGAGAACCCCTGACTGTGGAAGAAATGTATGAGGACATGAGTCAGGTAAGAAAATTCTTTAATCCTCTAAGCCCTGATATAAAAATGCATATTCTCCTTACTGTTCTTCATACATTTCTTATGGAACTAGTAAGGAGAATTTGTCTATTTTTAAGAGATCTTATCCTTGGTGATCACGTCATTTATTCTCATCTCTTGAATGTTTGAACAAGTAGTGATAATTGTAAGAGCAATTTTATTTTCGTCACTGTTAGGGCTTAAAAGAAACAGAAACCAATTTTTGTTCTCTCAACATATTTTCACTGGGTTTTTATTGCCTGCTGTGTAAACTAAAAGACGAGAGGCTTAGTTATACCATTATTTTGTAAATTCAAGGATCATGCGAAGAAGACGGTCACAGTTGAAGCTCATCCACATTTGCCAATGACCATGGCATCTGTTCATCCTTGTAGGTAAGTCAGTGGACTGAAGGAAAAAATTTGTTAGCCTGTTTCCATCTGCCTCCCAGGGTGGGGGGGGGGGGGTCTTCCTTAGGGGCCACTCTTCAACTTTTCATGAGGGAAATGGGTGGCTGTACACTGGTTAGAAAGGTCTGAAGAAGGGCAAGTTATGAAATGTTTGGATCAAAAACCCGCACAACGGTTATTTTACACGAACATTTGAAGCTCAAAAAATGTGATTGTCTGAATGAGGTTGACTGAAATTTTGACAATCAACGCCAAACTCATTTTTGGGAGTCACAACTTAATTGACCAGTCAGTTAATAACCAGAACTTAGCACTATCAATTACCTCTCAACTGTGCCAATGTCTTTGTTCAGTTTGCCAAAATGTCAGTCAATGACAAGTCTTTAAGGTCTATTGTACCAGACAAACAACTGGCACTCCTTATTTCAAACCATATTCTTCAACTCTCTTAACGTGGAATTCGACCTCTCCAGCTTCCTTTAAAAAATCACCTTTAAGGCATTAGTAATTCCTCAAATTGTTCTTGTAAAATATTCAGTAACTTTCCCTTTTTTAAAATTTTGTCGCGCTATCTTGAGTTTGATTTCTCGCTGATCAGTGACGTGGTTGTCTCAACTTGACAGGCATGCTGACGTAATGAAGAAGATCATTCAGACAGTCGCTGATGGCGGTGGAGAGCTTGGTGTTCATATGTATCCTTTAAGAGTGTAGTCTGATGCAGGCACTTACTAGCCCGGGATAGTAAAGACCACGCCTTGTAACCAATCTCCTGGATTGAACTAGCCTGCCTAGCAAGCGTTTCTGTAGGCTTTTCCGCCCATTTAAGGCATTTTTCGTTTTTTGGTCGCGCGAAAATTGGAGCGAACGCAAATAAATGGAAGAAGTGGGGATGGGGAGGGAAAGCGAGAGAAGGAAAGAACTGGGAAGAATTTCTGACGAGGAAAGTGAACAGTTGTGTTCGTGCGGTCACGCTTAAAGGTACATATCTGATTTGATTGATGGATGATCACTTGTCAATCAACACTACCATGCCGCGCCAATCAGAAACCCCGGTCGTGGGCGAACGCGTTTTTCAAAATCGTTGGGGTTGGCGGACAAGCGTTTCCTTTTTTCCCTTCCCCTTCTCACACTTCCAATTTTCGCGCGGCCAAAAAGCGAAAAATGCTTCAAACCTGCGGAAACGCTTGCTACGCAGGCTAGGATTGAACGAGCTGGGTTCTAGGAGGTTTCTGTAGCATGAAGCGATTACCATCGAAATGAAATTGTTTGTGGAAAACTCTCATAAAATAATGCGCTGCAAAAATGTACTTCCTTCAGTTAATAACCGACTCCCTTTCGTAAAGGAAACTTGCGTTATTTGAACGATATTTGACGAAGGAAGTTTTAAAATCGCTTTGTATTACTGGAACACAAAAGTCCGAGTGGCAGTCGCAATATTTGTTTTCTAAAAAAAAAAAAAAAAACGAGGGTGAGGGTTTAAACCGCGAAGCTTTCTCGCGAACAACACGGCTAGCTATGCAGGCTCTCTTTTGCGCCATACTGTATTTTCTTCAAACGAAACGCACCATCAGTATCACCTGTTTACTCACAATCAGGGAAACTGCGCTTCTCTTTAGTGTTACACAAGAGGCGCAGTTACACATTGTTGTTTGCCATGTATCTTTTTGTGTTTACCTTGACGGTCTCTTTTCAGGTATTTACTCATCTTTCTCAAATTTGTCCAAGCTGTTATACCCACGATAGAGTACGATTACACGCGCCACTTCACCATGTAACGGCCCCCACCCATCCCCTCCCCATACCCTAATCTTACCCTAATGATAATTGAACCTTTAAGCCTTCATAAATGAGAACGAGAGTGGACGAGAGTTCATACTCTGAGAATGCGATGGGTCATAGAGGCTGTGTCATTTATTTCGAGTATTATTTTTAAAAGCTACATTCTGGAATCAAAGGACTCCCCCCCCCCCTAAAAACATAGTTTTGCTAAAAATAAAACATAGGCACGCGTTGCGTGCTTGACCTATGTTGAAATGACAAGTCTCATCCTCGCTATTTGCGATTTTTAAGACATACTCTGAGGACAAAACAATACATGCGATCATTCTTGTAAATACTTCCCCCTCCACTATAGCACACTGAATGCATAAGGCCCATTTCAGACGGCGTACGTCTCATGTGCCGTACCAAGTAGTACGTAGTTTTTTGGCAGTTGTACGGTGTCCAAATGAGTTTTTTTCGACAGATTTCAATTAGGCGAGCCAAAATCTCAGGGTACGGCAAAGCTTGCCACTTAAATACGACCTAGGAGCGAAAATGTATTTGGTACGGCAGATCAGAGGTACGGCGTCTGAGCTGGGCCTAACTCACAGCAGCTTTTTCGTTTACTCAGCAATACCCTTGGAATGCAAAACAAAATCCCGCTAAAAACCCAGTTGGACCAAAATTGGAGATAGAGCAGCCATCGGGCTAGTAGGCTACACGCTAAAAAGTCAAACTGACACTAGAACAAAACGACTGCATAAAAATTTCAAATTAAATCTAAAACGGAAACCTCAGTTAAGGTCAACTAATGATTGTCTGCATATTACTGAAGAATATAAATCGAGGTCACAACAAGATGTGTAGTAGATAATAATTTGAGGAGAGGACAGTCATTGGCACTCCCAGTTCCACAAACTTGTTTATGAAAATTGAAGACCGAAAGAGGGCAAGGCCAGGGTTGTTTTTCAAACAAATTTTCTTGCCATATGTTCCTGTATATTATGAAACCAAGAAAGAAATCGTTTCCATGTCGGCTGGAAAATCTGTGGATATGACTGATATAAATCATGGACACAACATCGTAAACTAAAACTAACCATGTTATGGGAAGAGAAAACAGGTTTAAAAACCTACAGACACGCTTGAATAAACAAGCTAATTTATGCAAATTGTAATCTTCTAAACACGTCACTATAAATTTCAAATTACCAAACAAAGCTGTTTCAAAAACCTTGCAAAGTACAGTCAAAATTATCCATATCAAGCACAGATACAATCTTTTCAACCAACATCTTGCTCAGAGATACATAACCAAAACAGCTGTTTCATAACACAAAGAACAAATTAAATTAGTTTCTCGTCAACAAGTCTATTTTTGGAACGAGTTTAATTGTTTTTGTTACGTACTCACGTTCCACCGTTGGCCACGACAAAGTTCAATTTTACCTGCCCTTACAATAGCTTTAGGAAATTACCATCAATTCCACCACACCAAGCCTTTACTGAAAATATAATATTCGAGAGGAAAAAGTAGAAAAGCACATTTGTGCTGATCGTTTCCGTCCCCATATGTACATTCAACATGGCCGGTAAGCTTAACCTTGTCTGACCTTTAGCTTCAGTAAGCGGATTCTAACCAGCTCTTTCATTGGTAGAATGTACTCTTAGCTTAGTAGCCTGAATCTGATTGGTGCCACATAGTGCCACATAGGTTCCCCGGAGGGTGTACTCCCATGTGAAGGGGCATGGATGCTCGTCGTCTCGCGTTCTCCGTCTGTTTTAGCATAGCTTTAATTTAAATTTTCCAACGAGCATTCCCGACCGTCTCACATGAGATTTCCCCCCCGCATCAAAAATACATACATACATACATACAAACAAACAAACAAACAAACATAGAAAGCGAAAAACTTCACGCTGGCTAAGACCCTATGTTTTCAACATAGGTCAATTACTTGCTGCCTGATTTCTGAAACTTTTAATGTGATTGCTGCAGATGGCTAGGATGGAATCGGATTGCAAGTTAAAACAATTGGGCCAAGTTTTTCAAGTTCTTGGGAAAAATCCATAAAAGCTTATGGTTTGTTCTCCACTTGGGGAAACAATTGATATCTTCCTCGAGAAAAATGGCTTAGTTTTTATTTTAGTACAGTTTTGCCCCAAAACGTAGAAACCCCCATGACATAGCCCCTTAACCCTTTAACCCCAGTGTCAACATCTCAATTCTCCTTACTGTTCGCCATACATTTGTTGTAGTGCTTGTTAGGAGAAGTTGTTCAAATATCAAAAAAGTTCATCCCTGGTAATCATCTCCTTAATTCTCAACACCTGTGCACTTAATTGTGCATTGATATTACAAGGAGAAATCTGATGCTGATCACTACTGGGTTAAAACCAAGACTCGATAACAAAGAGACTCGATTTGAGCTCAAGAGAGTTTGTGGGTTACATAGTCAAGAGAGAGTTTGGACTCTGATCGATTCGAACGAAAATTGAATATTCACGAAACATTTTGAGAACTAGATTATGTATTGTAGCAACTTATATAGCAAAGTTAGAAAATAAGAATCACCTCTGAAGAAATAAGAAAATATTTTCATATGGAGGAGTGATGTCCAGTCAATTTTATGAAGCTCGCCTGTAAAAAGTATATGTAGATTTTCTCCATAATTCGCGTGGAAAGGTGTACTTAAATACTACAATAATTTCAGGACCGTAACACGTTGTGTTAACTTCCCTGATCCCGTATTTCGGTAGGCAAAATTCTGATTCCAGATCCCCAAAGCACAAATTTTGACTCTTAATCCCAGCAAAATCGCCCGATCCTCCAAAGAGTGATGATCCCGATCATCTGATCCCGATCCCGATCAATTCAGATTCTGATCCTCAAAGAACATCTTTTATCCTTTGGAAATCTTTTCGGGGTCAGATGATCCCGATTCCAATCAGCTCGGATTCCTGATCCCAAAAGCATATTTTTTTATCTTTGTCACAAAGATCCCAATCCTAATGAATGCTGATTCCTGTCTCCAAAAGGACAATATTCCATCCTTGATATCATCAACATTATCCGATCTTTGACCTGGCTGAATAATTTGGTTACATCTCTTGTGTTTCCAAATCCCACCCCTCAAATCCCTAGCCCCATATTGTTGTTGCGACCCTGTAATTTGTTAGAAGATATATTAAGCTGGACTTTCGTTCTCGGAGCTATTGTTGAGTATCAGTCGTTAACTCAGTTCCAGCTAAATGCTACAATAGAATTAAAAGATATAAGTAAATAGAGTCAACGATGAGAAATCCTTCAATTTAATAAAATTTATCAAAATAATGCGGTTATCTTTGATGGGAACGACTTAACGAAAGCATTAAACAGAATTACAGATGTAATTGTTTGCGATTCCTTTGGTTTCCCTAGACTGCGAGTAGTCTCTAATTTTGGCGATGGCGATTGTGGGGCGGGCAAAATACACACACGCGCGCGCGAGACTACTCGCAGCGACTACTCGCAGTCTATGGTTTCCCCAGACCCTCGACGATTAAGAAAAAATAAATATTTTGCGTCGTTTATCATAGATCAGTAGACGTAAACATGCCTAATTACTGTACGGCTTATTGTCAGGCCTTCACCGTTGATCCGTTTCGGTGACGTATCCGTGACCCGAAACGGATCGAGCGCGACGAAATAGGGCCTGGAAACAAGGTAAGTCGTAATGATTTGCTGATGTCTGAACCCGATTGGATCAATTGACATTGATTGCGCGAATTTGATTGGCTCAAGCGTTATTCGCTATTCACTCACAGTGATCACGTGCCATGTGATGTCCTTAAAAAGTGTAATTGATTTTTTTAGTAAATATTACCTAAACATTTTTCAGATCGTAATCATTGAGTTACTAAATAAAACAAGACAAACACCAGCCCTTCCTTCATTTTTCAGTGATAGTTGAGCAAGAAAAGCATGCGAAGGCGTGCGAAAGTCGGCTACAGCGTGGAACGTAACGCGCATCGCACTGGGTTTTCCCGTAGTCCCTCCTTCTAACCAGCGACAGAGCGTCAAGTTTTCAACCGGTAGACTACTTTCACAAGCTGCCGCGTATTCGTCTCACCCTACTGTCCCTTAGCAGAAAAGACTGTTGAGTCTAATTAAACAAGTAGTATACTGTTCCTTGTCTTCTATGAGCGACCAACACCTTACTGCGTCATGGATAGCTCATCTTGAAAAAATTGGTTTCAAGTTTGTCGTTCGTAATCCGTCTTTATCTCCCTCAGTCGTAACCATCGTTGTCTAGTTTTCGTTTGTTATTTTTTCTTTGATGCTTTTCTACCTCAGGAAACTATTATTATGAGGTTTCCTTCAGTGAGTAAAAAAATTTTTAGATCAGAAAATGAATGAAAATACCGTGACATAGTTCCTTTAATTGCTCGTATTGATCACTTTGTGGTGTCTTCACACGATAAACAGTCCTCTATTCCTCTAACCATAGACCTCTACTCATTGTATAACTAACGGACATCTATCTCCAACTAAAGAATCCTATTTCGTCCAATTCTTCTTTAAGAGCCGCTTCCTGGCTCTCACTTAACCGAGAGTTAGGTGACCGTGCGTGGCCTAGGTCGAAGCCCAGAAATCTCATGATGGCTTTCCCAATGCCCGGGTGGCCTCCTGGAAGCAAAGAAAAAAAAAACCTCTTCCTAATATAATACTAAACTGCACTTGCCTTACTAGGAGAGTTAGGCGTACAGCGAAACCTCGCGTAAGCTAGCCTCCTACGTAGACCTTCTAGGTACCTTGTCCATGTTGCGGAGGGGGGTGGGGGAGAGTGAAAAACGATCGGCACTATTGAATCATCAACATCGCTCTTTGTTTAGAGAAACAAGAAGGGAATTAATTTATGAAATGTTGAGCCGCGCTACACTGGTTATACAAGAGAACCAACTCTACCGTCCAAATTAAAATGTTGAAACCTGAAGAATATCACTCGGTGATTATCAGATATCGTTGCCGAGCCAAGAGCGTATTGTTTGGCCACGGACTTTGCGTCACGTGACCCATATTGTCCACGACATGGACTGTCTGGAAGTGTTTGCTTAGGAGAGCTGTTCTTTTGCAGAAAATAGCGTCTGCTGACCCAAGCATATGGACAAGTGAAACATGAAGGTGACTTAAATTAATGACAGCTACGGCTGAGGCCTGGTCCAGTGTGCAACCCTACAATATCATAATATGTAAGAAAATCAACTGGACACTCACCGTATTTGACATAAATCTTTACCATTGCTTGAGAACGGTACTGTACGTAAACGCGGACAAAAAGCTGGCTCAGTATAGCTGACTATGATAGAACTCTTGCATAAGAACACTAGACTTTTACAGTAGACACCCAATATCTCGGACCCCTGTTATAATGAATCCCCGCTGTCTCGAAATGAACTTGTTTTCCTTGGTTGACGTTGCTAACTTATTTGTCATAATCTCGTACCCAGAGACCTCAGGCTTCTTGGTCAGCGGGTGGTCGCCGCGAGAGACTCTGGGGTAATGGAAAAAATTGGATTTTTTTGATTGGCTGTCCCCTGCTGTTCACTGTATTGTAACAAAACTAAGAACCGTTAACCGCAGGATTACTGCGGTAACAATTCCATTACCCCCAGAATCTCTCCCGGCAACCACCCGCTGACTCTGGGTAAGAGATTGTATTTGCTTTTAATTTTCTTGAACAAGTTTTGGGTTTCATTGTGTGTGCGAGATAGCGAGTCCTCAGTATATACTGACGTGAGAGGCGTGACTACACGCTTCCCTTCACAATGCCAGGTGTCTCGAGTTAAAAGTCTTCTTGTTTTTCTTCTTCTGGTTTTTCTGCCCTCGGATATCTTCCAGTTGTGTTACTCACATGGCGGAACGTTTTGGAAGACGCTGCCAAACTAATCACATGCTGATTCTGAGGGCAGTCAGCAATTGTTACGTTCTCAGTGGTTCTTTTACGCCCTTTAAGGAACAGTTTCCGACCAAAATATCGAAATTTCGCTTCCCAAATTTCCACGTTGTATTGCAAAATCCGCCAGCTATACAACTAAATTGCAAAAAAAAAAAAGCAAATGGTAACCCTTATACATCACCTGTTCTGTTCTTGCTGTTTCCATATCTCCCTTGTTGAAAGCATCCATAATACGATTGTGTAACTTCCCAGCAAAGTTATAAGTTCTACAAATAAACAAAACAACTTAGCAGGTCACACGCCCCGTCTCCATTAAAAATGCATCACTTCAACGCGTACTGCAAAGATGGCTAACGTTGACGAAAACGGAAAATTTCGAGAATGCTTTTAAAATGGACATTTTCAAGAACGCATACTTTTCTGCGACCGTTTTCGACCGTTTTAGCTAACACGAAAGGCGTTAACGAATAAGACACTGTCTTTTCAAACGAAAACGCTTTAGCGGGTACGAAACTTTTGTTTGCTAGTTTTTGACCAAACGAAATTGGAGACTTTTGCCAATGCATTGGTGTGCACGGGATATGGACGACAACCTCGTTCCCAGGGTCTCTCTTTTTCTTAGAGAGACCCTGGGAATGAGGTTGTATGGACGATTGGTTTTGGTTTCACTTCCGATTGGCTAAGAAATTGACGCCAGTTTTTCTGACCAATCACACAGCCTAGCACAGCAAAACCAAAGCAAACGCATATTACTTTGGACAGTCAATCGAAAACCGCTCTAAAAATTACGAAAGTTGCCTTACCCCCCTACAGTTGCACAAGCTCCCATGGCCAAAGCACTTATGAGAATCTAAAGGAAAAACAAACAACAGCCCAAGATCAGGTAATAAATTCTCCTTGTACTGTTCTCATAAAATTGATTTTTGGTCAGAGGCGATCAGGTTCTTCACTGTTCATTCTCGTCCCCAGAGCCCACGATCCTTTTGGTCTGCGCCAAGGATCGAGACCTCTGGCAGGGTCCAGGCAACGCGCAAACGCAATAGCTGCCCATTTTTGTAACCGATAGTAACCGTTATTGTTTCAAATTTCTGAGGCTGTGCACAAAAGCCGGAAGTCCGTGATTCGCGGACTTCCTGCTTCGGTCCCTGCCAGAGGTCTCGATCCTTGGCGCAGACCAAAAGGATCGTGGGCTCTGGGGACGAGAATGTTCACTGTTATGTTACCAGGCGTAAGCGATGCCAAGTCATGACTAATTTTGGCCATGTATCTGAACCCGCAAAATCGTCACACGTAAAGTTAGAGCATAAGCGAAACACGTTTTCTTCCGTAAGATTTTCTAACGCCTCTTCGTGCGCTCTTTTCAAGTCAGTTCGCAATCGAGGCGACTATCCGAGAAAGAAGATACAATGACAAATTTGTACTTTTCTTTGAAAATAGTTTTCAGACACTTCAATAACAGCACAATGACTCCCGAAGCAATCTGACATGTTGGTTAGTTTTTGCCGAGAATGTTTTCACCAGCGCGTGTACTCTTAGTATATACCAAACCGGTGGATAGCGTTTGACGTTTCAGAATTTTTTTCGAAAATCACGCGCAGAGCAACGCAATACCGTGTAGCACTAAATTTTTGCGGGTTCTAATTTTTGCGATTTTAGCGGGTCTTTTCACGATCCGCACAAAAAGTTCCCGCGAAAAAAAAATTCCCACAATAATTTTCTCCGCAAAAATTTACTCCAGTGTCGAAATTATATACAAACATCGCCTTTTACACTTAATGTAAATTCATTTTGGTACCCATTTACTTAAACCGTCTCTTTCGTTTAGGAATAAAACAAAATTAGGAAAAAAAAACATTCAGAAAATCAAATCCAGCGAGGAAATTGCAGTTGGTAAAATCTTTAAAGAAAAGGATCGTCTGAAGGTACTCCATTGATTAACTGACCAACGTGTTATAGGCATGTTGTTCACCTGCATTCGATTGTTTGTACTCAAAAAACGAGAATGTCATAATTCCAAATAGAAGGAGACCTGAAAATTGCAAACATTAATTTCCAGCTAGCCTGAGAAAACAGCCGACGTTTCGCAAGGTCGCCACTTGAGCCCTCGCAAAACGACGTCTGAGTAACGAGCGCAGAAATTCCATACTGATGACGTGCACTACCCAGATCTTGGTAGTGCTTCTGATTGTTTGTGCCGCGGGGGAATTTTCTTTCCAATTAATCAGAAGCACTACCAAGATCTAGGTAGTGCACGTCATCAGTATGGAATTTCTGCGCTCGTTACTCAGACGTCATTTTGCGAGGGCTCTGATGTGGCGACCTCGCGAGACGTCGACTGTTTTCTCAGGCTAATTTCCAGCGAGAAAAACCAGTTTTTCCCAATCGCAAAAATTGGTTCCCGCAAAACAGAAAAAGTCGCCAATTCGCAAAATTAAACTCCAGCAAAAATTTAGTGTTACACGGTAATAATAACACGGCCGTACGGACTGTTTAGAATATCGTAATTCACTATTTTCGTGACTTCACAAAAAATTAAATATTGCGGCTAAAGGTCATTTATGTTTGTGTGCTGTGCTGTCCATTTATAATGGCCGTATCGGTTTATGAACTAGCGAAATAACTGAAGAAAATGAAATAAAAACACTAGCAACTGCTGCTATAAGGTTATGCTTTCCGTTCCTGTTTATTTTGGTGATTCAAGGCTCGCGAAAGTGATGTTTTCGAAATAACGTTCAGACTCGCTCAAAAGTAGAGAAAGAAAATGCACAGCACACCACACAAACAGAGGATGGTAAGCCTGTGCAGTGGCTCGCAAATGTTCATAAGTGAATCGGGACCGACAATAGGATATGGTCGGGTCTTCGAGGTTGAGGACAGGTCCGCAATGCGTACGTAACGCTGCACCTGCAGAGTACTAACCTCGTCACCACCAAAAAGCACCTGAATTCTTTCTTTGTCAAGAACAAGACAGCGTCCCAAGTCAAACATGTTAATACTTGTGAACTTTATTCCTGCTAACGTTGGGATCTTAGGTATGGCAGCTTTCAGAAAGTCTTCCATTAAAACTGGTGACAAAAAAGAGTTAATCCTTTAATTCTCAACAGCACGAAAAGTACATCTTGGGCAACGTGTGTGACAAACAGCATGACTGCAAAGTATTGTATTGGCTTACTAGCTAAATCACTTACATAATGAAATTTCATCCACAAACTCAAAAACAAAAGCTTGCATATAAACAGCTAAAAAAGGTAGTGTCCCAGTAACTTTCATTTTAATGGTTATGCCTTAGGATTTCATCTTCAACTGAATGTTCAAACTTTATTTCCTGGTTACATATTCATTTAGGCAATCACTTCGCCATGTTCATTTAGGCAATCCCTGTGCAATCTTACATATTGATTAGTTTTTTTTTTCTTTCATTGTTGTAATTTTTTTTATTTAAAGCAGTCTGCAATACTCTGTTAAGAGTGAACACTTAACTGGTAAATAAATATCTGACTCAAAAATTAACTTTGGAAAGGGTGAATTTAATAGCCATTCCACCTTCACTTGAAGATCTGTTTGTTTGTTCAGTTTCATTTCTATACTATATTGACAACTTGTGAACAGATTTAAAAAATAAACCAGTTGTTTGCTTTGTCTTATCAGACATTACCGGTACTTACATGTGACGTGGGTCCAGAAAGGAATGTGATAATAAAATAAAGGAGTGTTTGGAGCAGAGTCTGCAACAAGTTGAACATAATCTACAAGGTCATCTGAGGAATAAAAAGAACGTTAGTACACTATAGGCCTACCATCCTCTGTTCATGTGGTGGACTGTGCTTTTAATTGAAGGGTTGGCTGTGTCAGTTATCACTGATATATTAAAGCCTTCCTAAAGGCAATGTTCAGGAATCATTCAACTGGTTTAAATGAGGTAAAAACACCAAAATACACCAACACAATGTAAATGTCCTTTGTAATTGTTTTGTGCTTGGTTTGTTGCCTTGAAACTTGTGAGAGCAGTTTTAGACTTGCACACTTTAAGTTCAACTATACTTTCTTTTAGTGAAAGCTTCCAGTTTGAAAAAAAAAAGTATCACTATCACATATAAATAAAAATTTAAAAATAAACATAAAAACAGGAAAATCTTAGTGACATTGCCCCTTTCACATGTATTGCAATATGTCATCATAACACACACCTACAGTTTTTGGAGTGAAATAAGTGGTTGGCAATAAGCCAATTGCCGTTGCCCCTTCACTTTCAGCATGCCGTGCCTTAAAAAGAAATAAAGTGCAAGTAAAGTTAAGCACTAATATGCTTCATCGCTTATCAGGTTAAAAACCTCTCTCTTGGTTTGTTTATAAATTACATGTTTGTTTACTGACCAGTTCTTGCGTATCTTTCAAGTTGGAACACCCAACCTGGATTATAATAAAATCAAATCTGAAAAGAAACATTTAATCTGTATTAGTATAACACCATGCAAATATGTGAATATTTGTGAACTGTATGCTCTGATTGGGTACTCACATTCTGTATTATATTTGCTATTCACCTCTCAGTGAAGCAGTGGCCACCCAGCACACATTTTTTGTCCATTTATCCATTGGCCAGGCCCCACCAGATAAATCACTATCCAGTGGATAAGTGTTTGGGAAACCAATTACGTTATCCGCTGGATAGACAATTATCCGGTGGATAGCGCTTTCCAACCTTTGAACAACTGGGGCCAGGTTTATATTTGCATGGTATATATACTAGAACAATTATTTACCTCTGAGTTTCAGTAAACAGTGTTGGATATTTACCTCTAGTCAACAGTTAGCAGCAGATACCATCCCGAGTTTGAGTGCACAAAAAATACTATCCACTGGTTTGGTACATACTTGTGTTAATTATACAAGCTACTGATCAATATATTGTAGGTTTCAAGACTACACAACACACAGACTGCACACTAATGAAGTTTGAGACCCCAAAGGCCTTTACACATTAACATATAAAATTGAAGGGATATGTGGAAAAAGGCTCTAAGTGACTCCTGATCTAATGTCAAATTCTCCCTTTGATTTACAAAAACACACAAGGAAAATTGGAAGGAGAATTTAGCAGTCCATCAGAAGTCACTTGGGGCTTTATTCCAGGCACCCCTTCAGTTGTAACTTGTTGTATTAATTAGTACATTAATTAAGGACTTAGACTAGCACATTTAACCTGTCTTTCCCTGCTTGAATCCACTTTTTGGCAGTCTTCTTTCTCTCATCAAGTGTCAGTAAACTACATTCACCAGTTGTTCCACAAACTGTAGAAATGAAATGTTACACTCCTCATTTAAAAAATACATAACAAATTCAAGCTGAAGTTTCTCATGCAGTGTTTAGGTCCTCACCCCAGTAACTCATTTAATGAGTCCATGTACTGTATTTGATCGAATAAGCACTCCAGGCACTTATTTCAAATTTCGTGTTCAAGGGGGGTGCTTAATCGAGGAGGGGCGATTAATCGAGGAGAGGTGCTTATTAACAAAATTACAAGGACTCAGAGTTTGTTTCTATGATGTAGCCTCTATTTAAAAACACATGATGTTTGAGGTAGTTCAAACTTCCTCAAAATTCCTAATTCCTAAATTAGCCCTTTGCCACAGAGCCAGCCTTGCATTCAGACCAAAATATGGAATATTTTTCCAATGGACATAAAATCCATACCTATTTTCAGATCTGACCTGTAAAATCCCTACCCACTTCTATACTTGCAGACCAAAATGGTTGAAATTCATACCCAAATAATTATATATTTTGGACCAAACATATCAAAAACCATACTTGTCAGCACATACCAGAGCTTAGACAAAGAAGTCCCCCCCCCCCCCTCCTGAACTTTTTCCACCCTATTTTTCAAAGAGATAATTATCTCCTTTCTCACCAAATACTCCCTTAACATTCTCCTCTTCCAGGTGTTTCACATATTCATCAACCACAGATAAGTTTAGGTCCCTGTTGACAAATTTTATTTCATGTTTATTACCAGATAAAAATAGATTATAAACAATTATTGGATGAGGTTTTTGCGATATCCGGAATAATCAAGGTTGAGGTAACTGTTATCAGCCGAAGCCGGAGGCTGAGGCTGATAACGGTTACTGAGACCTTGATTATTCTGGATATCGCAAAAACCGAATCTAATAATTGTTTTATTATACATTGTTTTACAGGTAAACAAAATAACGGCAAACAATTTCAACATTTGTGTCCTTCTTGTCTTCCAGCTTCTGAACACTTTTTTCCTTAAGGTATTCATGGAACAGTTCCTTCGCAATTTTTGTCAGCCTTCTTTTGTTTTCTGAGTCTTTCTGTTTCAGCAATTTTTCAATTTCTTGCTCGGTTGAAGAGGCGAATCGACAAGCCATGAATTTACGTCGCTTTCAGATGCCTCCCACATTGCTCTTGGAAATCATGCATTGCGCGCGCAACCGACAGATTATTCACTAATCTGCTAGCAGATTAGTGAATAATCTGTAGGTTGTGCTGATTCCCAGAATTAACTGTAGGCTCTTAACCAATGAAAAGACAGATACTGACTACAATATAAATTATAATAATTATTATTATTATTTCTCAATTTTTTTGTGATAGCTGAGAAGAAAACAGCCTAAATTAAGGATCAGTGAAGATGTGCTGTAATTTACATGATACTGTTAGTAGCAGTGTTATCACTATGAGCAATGTTATCACTATAAGATGAAAACTTTGTACGGGACCACATTTATATAAACCACATTTATGGTTGAAACTAAAAGTGATATATTTGAACAAACAGCCCTACTATGTTTTCATGATACTGGTATAAATGCAAATATCAATCTAATCCCACACTGAATTCACATCAGTATGACTTGTACTAATATGAGATGTTGGACTGTTATGATGCACATGAGGTAAAAGGTTAAGTCGCACACGAGCCAAGGATGCCCACACAGCTGGAGCTTGTCCCGGTTTCTGTAGCATGAAGCAACTGAGAGTATTACTACTCCCCCCAGGATGTGATGCCAGTCTATGCAGGGTTACCCCCGGTAGTATATCACCGGTACCCATTTTATACACCTGGGTAAAGAGAGATAATGTGCGGTTCCAGAAAGTATCCATACTCCCCCCACAGAAGGTTATTGGAAATTCCTAGGGGGAGGGGAGGGGTTTAAAAGCCAAACTATTAGAAGGACAGTATGAAGCTAAACTGGAATTTCCTGGGGGGTGTGGGGGTGCAAAACAAAAAACCTTCTGCGGGGGGAGTATGGATATTTTCTGGTACTACACAATGTGAGGTAACGTCTCTTGTCTAAAGAAACAACACGATGGTAGGAATGTGTCTCAAACCACCGACCTTTTATAGTTCTGAAGTCCAACATGCTAACCGCTACACCATCGTGCCCCCACGTTTATCATGCACGTGATAACCGCAAAAGGGAAACGTAATGAACTCATAACAGTATAAAAGTCCTTCCAACTATTTGGTAAATACACTGCAAGTTTGCTAAATGGGATTGATCCACTTGTATACATAAATCAATAATGGTATGTTGCAACCTAAGAGAGGACCCTTCTGTAAATCACTAGTTTCTATACAATGAAGTTGGCATCCTCATTAAAGGTTATTATTATTCACTCACACGAATGTGCAGCTATGATTTGAATTGTAGGATCTCTGATTTTGTTTGTTTATTTGTTTTTTTTTTACTGACTTCCAAAAAAAAAATTGTGAGAACAAAATTAAAGCCAATTAATTAATTCTTATAGTGCATCTGCCATGGCTGGGGAACACTGAAACACACTGAGTTCTTACCCGTTCTCATCAAAAGGAGTAAGTGGTGCAGCAATCAATCCTTCAATCTGAAATTGGATTGACAAGACATGATTTAAACAACACAAAAGTGAGGGAGGGATAGGTGAGGTGGGGGTGGGGAGGGGAGGGGGTGGGGGAGGGGGCAGGGACAGAGAAAGGTGTATACAGTGAAGGTTGTGACAAATATCATTTAAATTTTAAAACATCTTTGACCTCCTATCAACCTCCCGATGACTTCCGTCCGATGGACAGCTCTGCTTATGAAAACCTCGACATCATTCTGTTTTAGGAGAAGTTTGATGTGTGAGCAGATATTGATATATTACCAGATATTAGCACTGATCTCACGGATTACATGACCATATCAAAAAAACCTCGCGACAGTCAAACACCCTTTGCAGATCAAGAAGTAATATCATGAATAAGGCATTGAGGAGAAAGTGAGATTAGTTTCTATATAACACCACAATAAAAGCAGAACTTAAGCTTACCTTTTTCATGATGGGGCAAATCTCTTCATATGTAAAATAATAGATTTATAAATTCGGGCAGAAATTTCCAGTCGGGACGAAACGAAATGTAAGTTATCTTTCTTGGCGCAAATTTCTGTGGATTTTAGATCGACAACTTTTAGCTGTTTGAACAGCACTACAAATCACCTGACAAAAATCCCTCCTTCGGACGAAAAATGGCGCCCCTTCCCGTCCCAACACCAGTTTCAGTCCTCCGTGTACAGGCGCGGTCAGTATAAAGCGCGGTGCGCGGTCGGTGCGCGGTGAAATCCAGACTCGTACCCAGTCGCTAGTTATTCTATTGAGGCGCGCGTGGTGACATGGGAAGGAGCGAAGGAAAAATAGCGACTGGCACCGACTGGCAGAATTGGTACGGCAAAGACGTGCATTCTGTCATAGAGGCGTGCAGCTCGTCTTTTCACGGAAACGGCACTGAACTCTGACGATACTTGGATTTCTCGTTTCGGGAGATGGAAGTTAATCTTTCCACGAAGAGCAGGGAGATTCAGGATCCGATGCTTTCAAGATCTATCGTCTGTTTACATTAAAGGTGCAAATATTGTGGCTTGTCGCAAATAAATCGAGCCAAGAAATCAAGGTATCGATTTGGAAATTTCTTGCGATTTGAGAAAACTATTTTTAAGTTTGAAGAAAGATTTCAGCCAATGATTTGTGAATCCTGCGAAATCGCGCGGAATATCACCTGATACTTAGCCGACGAGGCCGTAGGCCGAGTTGGCTAAATCAGGGGATATTCCGCAAGATTGAGCAGGATAATTGTTTTATCAATTCTCATCGACTACCATTTTCAGAACGACAAAAACTATGGTTCTATGATGAAAACGCTAAAAGCTAGCAACACATAATAAACATCAATTAAACAAAACTTCAAGAAGTCGAAGTTTACTACCGTTCACTCAAACAGACTTATTCACAAACTAATGTTTGGAACTGACAAGACAAAGTAAAAAAAATATTGCTACCTTACCGAGAATAAGTCCTCTTCCTGTGAATTAAACTTAAAATCTTTTCAACTTTACAACTTTCCGTGAGCAAGTGAGCTGCTTCGTTCGCAATAGCATTTTATTGGTTGAGTTCTCACTAGAAAAAATCCAAGTCAACCTCTGGATATCTCTGTAAGCTGAAGAAAATACTCGTTGACTTTTTTAGAGCATTTAATCGTTGAAAGTTTCTTCCATTGCTCAAACTGCCTCGCTTTTCAAAATGGCCGCCAGACAAACCGTGAAAAAAATCTGCAGTGCACTTCCAAATATGGTCATTTACGTATATCGCAGGATATCTGTCATGTACGAATGACAGATGTTGAGGGCTTCCTTACCATGTATGGGCATAGTCACAATTTGTTGAATAATAGTGTTACATAACTGTCCGTGTATCAGAAAAGGTCAGCTCACTGGGTTATAAGTTTCCTGTGTAGTGATGCAAAATATCGTTCGCTTTATTAAAAACATTATTTCCAGTACAACTGCGATGTGAGCAAGCTAATTTACCTTCATTTATGACATTATTCACCTTGCGTGAAAAAGAACTTCCCTCTCCAGCGCCCGCCATATTGATACGAAATCTGCCAGTCGCTATCAACCTTGTCCCCAGGGCCTTCTCCTCGTTCAAAATGGCGATCGGAGAAACCCCTGGCCAAGGCTGCCAAAGTGGCTCCAAAAGTTCGTTAGAATTTCGTCATGCAAACAAGACGAAATGTCTTCGTTTTGTTTGAATAACGGTTTCCGATTGCAGAAAACAAATAGGGCCGCCAGACGCTGGAGGCAACCTCAGAAAAAGCCATTTCATCATGTGTCACGTGACAAAATACTCCACGATTCGTGGAGTATTTCAGCAGCCTTGGCCAGGGGTTTCTCCGACCGCCATTTTGAACGAGGAGAAGGCCCTGGGGACGAGGTTGAGTCGCTATTTGTCCTTCGCCCCTTCCCACGTCACCCCGCCTGAAGAAGAAAGACTGTGCCTTTTGAAATATTGGTAAATATACAGTTTCCCTACCGTGAAATCAGCATTGCTTTTTTATCGAATCTGGAATTAGCCTGTTCCAGGCTCTGAGAAAACCTATGGAAAGCGTGAACTGAGAAAATAAGCGCGAAAAACGCCAGGGGTTCCCTCGGTTTCTAATTTTCGTGCCGTCCCCCTACTATCTGAGAGCCTGGAACAGTCTAATCTGGAATAAAAAACCAGTTGCAAGGCTGATAGGACAGCTAAGAAGGGTAATTTTATTGCCCAATCTTTTCGGTGAGACAAAATTCACCTTCATCAGGGGCTGCAAAAGCTAAGTAAAAATGGAATGAAACGGTTTGTCCAAGTGGTCCTTGTATCGAGTTAGCTAATCTGGAATAGTCGGAATTCCGGCCCTTTTTGTCCCACCCCGGGGCCAGAAGAACGGGATTTTCCCGAGGTGTGCTCTAGGAGATGGTAACAGTTAGAGTTGAAGCTGCGACAATTACTAGTAATGAACGTTCCCAATTCGTAATCAGTTGAAAGAAGCAAATTGCGAATTTCTAAAAAACATTAATAATTTAGTACAAAAATTCAGTTAAATTGAAAGGAGCCTTAACGTCGCATCACAGCGCTGTTAGTTTTATTGTTGTTAACACAATTGAAAGAAGTACGACTTCCATGAAGAGAAAAATTACCTCAGATGATTTGCGAACTCCAAATGCGACAATTGTAAAAAACTTAACTGTGAAACAAGTGTCGGCATTGCGATAGGTAGAATGGGTAGTAGACAGTGAAAATCGTTTAATTGATCGATTTTTTTTTACACTGAAGTCTTAGTGACTTCCGCTCACCTTTGTCAACGCTCTTACAAGAGATTGTCAGCAAGATAAGCATGAGCTCTAAGAGACCATGCTCTCTTGCTCTCTAATGATGGTAAACTGAAGTTACGGAAATTTAGGTTCAAAAAAAGTTAGACCGGATTAATCTATTTTAAAAACAAAAGAAACAAGGTTTAAACAGTTCCTAATTCAGTAACATGAAACCATGTACGACATCACAAGGAAAACATAAAACGTTTCGTGTATTCAACTCATCAGAGCGATGAAGCAAGCTTAGTCATAAATTAAGAAACACATGTCTGGCATTGGAAGGTAATTGCAAATATCAGCTGTAGTCGACAAAGCTGACAAATTTTCATTAACTTTTGAGTGGCTTTGATTTCTTTCACAATTTAGTTCTTTAAATTAAGCAAAGTGACGAAACAGCAAATTTCTTACAATTTTGCACTTCCAAAAGATAATCACTTACTTTGTCTACAATCAAACATGCGTGTATACAAAAATAAACGCTTGGCAATATCCAATTTTCTGTCGAGACTGGGATATAATAAACAGATTGCTTCTCATTCGGCTAAATC
This sequence comes from Siderastrea radians, assembly GCA_964017195.1. Lineage (NCBI taxonomy): Eukaryota > Metazoa > Cnidaria > Anthozoa > Scleractinia > Rhizangiidae > Siderastrea > Siderastrea radians. Next base: position 42,822,959 of record OZ024895.1, read on the forward strand.
AGTTTGTAGTCTTCAAGGACAGATGACCTTTTCATACAGGCAAGTTTAAAAGTTTTATTTACTGACTAAACACTTACAGAGTATAGAGGGATAAAGAGATATCTTTTGCTTCTGTATTCCAACCCAGTGTATCCGACTTAAATCCTACATGAAATAGCACCAGCATGTGTAAACTAAATGCAGTGTACCGACTTTCACCGATTGTGTTGGGTGTGCAAAGTTGCTACTAAAAGTGAATATATAAAATGATCGTATGTGCATTGGTATTAAAACATTATATAAGTGAAAGACCCCTAGCAGTCCCCCCAAAAACCTCTTAAAACAATTCAAGCAGGCTCGATCGAAAACCCCGCGTTATACACCACGCCTGGGGTCCAGTGCAGCGTTCTTACCAGCTAAGCTATCAAGCCAACCGCGATCCCGGCCAACTGTAAGCTCAAATTGCACACGCGGATAGTGAATAAATGAACATGGATGTATAAAATGATCATACTGTACTTTCTCGATTAAACGCGGGAAGTCTTCATTCGGGACCGCCTTAAACCAAGACCAAGCTTCAACAAAACTTAGTGAAAAATCTTAACAAAAGCTGGTTTACTGTACGTTATCTTGACTTGGCTACTATCTATACCATAGACATTGGTGTGTTCGTAGCCTAGACCCTCTTAAGACTGCGGAGTTAGCAATGCTGAAATATTGTACTGGTGTACCAAAATGATTCAGTAATTTTAGTCAGTACAGTTTTTATCAGTGTTGTGATATTCAGTCAAATAAGGTCGCCAGATTCAAAGAAAACTGCTGCACCCTAAATAAACATCGGTATCTCGATTAAACGGCTTGGGCGTTTATATATAACGACCTGATAGCGGAACGACGTCTATATGAACGCGGCGTTTATTTGGGGCATGGCGTTTAATCGAAAAACTACGGTGTTTGTGAGTTGTCGATAAAACAAATAAGAGTTCAACCGAGGAGTGATGCGAACAACCGTCTAAAAGCTGCGACAACGAAGAGCCGAGAAAAGTTCAAGCTTTAACAGGATTCCAAGTAAATGTCTGTAATTCCACTTTTATGAGCGACAAGAAACTAAATTTTAAAAAACTACTAAATACAGTCAAGTTAAAATATGTTTTTTACGTTGTCACAGTTTACAGTTGGTGTAAAACGAATGGCTTGGCAAAAGATACTCATTATCAGCATATTGGTTGAAGCGTTTTTAAAATTTCGCAACATTGCCGCTCATCAATGTGGGATCAACAGTTACTCCGTTTATCAGATGATGCTCAAAGACCACGCCTACAAGACATTTAAAGCGCGCCCAGGCTCCCTCGACTGCAGACAGGCATGCAACTCTGACGTCAGATGTCAAAGCTTCAATTACGTCATGTTGGAACACATATGTGAGTTGAATGACAGAACTAAGGAGGCTCAGCCAGAGGATTTTGTCAAGAACAGTGAGAGATATTACGTGACAAAGGTCCCGAACAGAGGTAAGAAATCAACAATGGTACTGTTCGCTTTTCGAAACAAATAATGTCTGCACCAAAAATCAGTGAAAATGTTCGTACCAAAAACGGTTGTTGGTTATATATAAAACAGAAAATCTTGACGGAAGCTTATTACAAACTTCACCAGTCGAAGTTAAACCTACATTTCAAAAGAGTTGTAAGGTTCACGACGAAAGAAAATGGATGAATTAATAATGACATATTCCGGCCTGGTAGCCTTGTATTCAGTAGAGTTTTGTTGTGTTTGGTTTCCAGTTCCCCTCGGTTCCATTCCCGATGTGCCTGCTGACACGTGCGGAGAGATCAAAGCGAGTGAAGGAGGACAGGCAGTCAGCGGTAACTACTGGCTGGATCCTGCGAGATCTGGAATCTCCATTCTTGCTTACTGCGACATGAGAACATTAAGTAGGTGGTCTTGATATCTTGTTCCTAAAATTACCTGGAAATGTTGGATAAAGGTATTAAAAGCCTACTGATTTCAATTTTTACTTCAATTGTTCAAGCCGCCGACTTTTGCATCAGGGATCGCTGTCTAAACCACGCAACATGCGTAAACTGGCAAGTGTCCTACACGTGCGTGTGCAAATCAGGATGGACTGGAATTCACTGTGAGCAAGGTATAATTAATAAATGTGTCTTTACAACTACATCAACTAAAGCAGTTATCCCATACCATTGTATGACCGATGGTGCCATATTGAAGAATGTGATGAGGACTTTGACTCATATTGTTGAACCTTCCTGTGCAACCACCTCTCGTAAGCGGCCATCCCCCGTCAGCGACCACTTTTCCAAAATACCAAAATTTTTTCAGTCAAATCACTAAAGTTGGAACTTCTCGTGGGCGACCATCTCTCGTACGCGTAAGCCACTTTTTAAAAGACATATTGCAAGTTTGTGTAATTGCTTTTAACCTCCAGTAAGCGGACGCTTCACACATAATCAGAGGTCTCAAGGGTGCAAATTGTATAGAGTGGCGCCGTAAAATACTCATTTGTAAATTTAATGTGCGTGTGACACCCTAGCCTCCCACGCAGTCGTTTTTAGGGGAGTAGGGTAATACGACTCCCCTAAAAACGACTGCGTGGGCGGCTAGTGACACCCGGCCTCTGTGTTGTTTTGTGACTACTTTAAAAGCAACCATTGCCTGGTTGCACCATTTCTAAATTACAACGCGTGCAAAATGCTGCAGCGAGATTTGTCATGCTGTCATATTACTCCTTTGCTAACTGAACTTCACTGGCTTAATATTAAACATAGGATTGATTTTATGTCAATTATTATTATTTATAAGGCCATTCATGGCACAGCACTAGGATATATTCGTAATTTAATTTCACTCAAACCGAACTCAAGTGGCATGTGGTGCTATTTTTCATTCAATCTGTTTAATCTACCAAAATCAGTCTCAAACGAGTGAAATCTGCCATGATTAACGATTTTGGTCGTTTTAATTTGTTAATACAACAGTCACTCAAAACTCCTGGCTACTATGGACCTTGGCGTACTTTTTTCTCTCTTATTTTCTGTATTATTGTGTGCAAGGATCAAACGGGACACAGGCCAAACAATCTTATTATGCCATTTTCACGCAGAGTAAAAATTCCTTAGAATGTGTTACACTCTTGTTTTTCGTTAGATATCGACGAATGTTCAGAGGGTCTTCACGAGTGCCACAACAAAGCTACTTGTCAGAATACTGAAGGCTCGTACAACTGTACTTGCAAAGCAGGATACGTTGGAGACGGAGTGAACTGCGAGCCGGAGGGCAAGTTTTTAAATTATATTAAATTATTATTAGTGCAAGTCTTTTCAAGGTGTTAACAGAACTGGGCAAATGGTTTCGGTTGAAGGAGGTGTTTTCGGCAAAAGACTGTCATTATGAATATATGAAATTCATATATTTGAACTGCGGAATGAAGAAATAAATGTAAAGAAGATCCTCGCAGTTATTAACGCAACTTATGCAGTTGCGAAAAGAAAGCCTGAAAAAATCAGGCTTGCCGGGATTCGAACCCTGACCTATGCAGTTCAAATATATGAATTTCATTCCTCGCGAAGCGAGGAGGGCCGAAGGCCCTCCGAGCGTAGCGAGGTTTATAAATTTGTCGCGTGGGGTTCGCGCGAGGATCGCTAAGGGCGGTCAAATCTCGACCGGCCCATATATATTTCGATGGTGTCTGCACAGTTGCCTAGCAACAAAACCAAATCGCGACCGCTGACAGTTGTGCACTCTCATGTTTCTTCGGCGTGTTTCTTCATTTCTTGCTTGCTTCGCTGCGTTTATTTGGGTGCTGATATGTTTATTCATCCTCTGTGAACAAGCAAGCAACGCCTGATTAAACAAGTGGCTGAAAATCCATTCCGGGGGAGATTTACAACTGAAACTCAGCGTGAACGCCGACTTGAAATTCAGCGCGAACAACGAAGGCGAAAGAGTCGACGACAAGTAAGCACGGGTAGAGAACATCGTTTTCCGATAATAGCCTAGCGAAGACTAAAGCCATCAGAAGGACACAAACAGGAGACTGGAATATCACAGGCGAGAAATCTTGAAACATACATAACGTAGCTTAAATTTACCTTGATAGCACAGCGCTGCGATAAAACGAAATTCGCCAACAACGCGAGAATTCATACAAGGTCTTCGAATATTATAACTCAGTCACACCAATTGAATAATACCGGTAAGAATGAACCCAGTGGCTACAAACTCTTCGAGAAAATGTGTGCTGAAACCGATCAGGACCGGTGACACCGACAAGAAGTGCTTCGACAAAATGATTTTGTTATAGAAGCAACAAGAGGCGGGAAAAAACACACGATCATCAAAATACTTTTGCTAGAAATATCAGTACCTTTCCAACGGACGGTGACTGAACAGGTATCTTTACTCTTGATGTACCAGTAATTATTATTAACGTATAATTACTTTTCCAAGGATGTTCAAAATTACAGATTACACAAGAGAAATGAAATTATTCACAAAATAGGTTTCAGTTCCCCAAACAACTAGCATATTTGTGTATGAGCAGTAAAAAGAATTTAAATCTTAAGTTTAGGACGTTCCCGAAAAAATATTTGAAAGAAATAATTCATATTGGATCAGTAGGAATTTATAAAAGTTTATGTTTTCCGTTATGGATATAATTTGACCCTGTTAATAGTAAAAAGAAATAATATTCAGATGGATCAGAAAGGACAATTTCTGTTCACAATTTGGTTTGGAAATGCACTTACAAGTATTGCTCTGCCTGACAATTACCACTTTAAAATGTGTAGCGGGGATAGGTACGTACTACCTGCATGTATTTGATGTGAAACAAACATTACTGCTTAAAATTAATTATTGATAATAATTTCATGCTATATACAGTGACCAGCATCACAGCTCTCCTCCCAGTGCACAAACAAGCACCAAATTCATGGGAATTGAGATCCTGATCACCTTCAACATGATTTGTCTATGTGAAAGTTTGTCTTACTTCTGAAGGTTTCACATGCTATAATCTACATTCACCCTTTCCCTTAATTAGCTACTCTTGCTTTTCACACCAATTGACCTCCCTAAGCCCCAATGTAAACCTGCAAATTCTCCTTACTGGTCTTCATACATTTCTTGTAGTACTAGTGCAGAGAACTTCTTTCTACTGACATTAACACTATTCATGTTTGGTGATCAATTCCTTAATTCTGATGACCTAATTAAAGCATTGTTATTGTAGGGAGATGCTGGTCACTGGGGCTTCAAGGGTTAATGTATTACATGTATATTATTGTGACAGTTATCTAATCCAATTTCTATAGTATGTTGGGGGAATGAATAAACATGTTACAACATCAATATGAAACTCTGTGCTTTGCTTGCCATTATTCTGTATTATTCTCATTTCAACTTTTGGGTAAAAATGGATAATTTTTTTAATGCACCACATCACTCTTCAGCAGTGAGAGACTCCTGCTACAGTATCTCAACCAGTCAAGGGAAATAATGTACTGATTTAGCGATTGACACTTGTCAATACCCAGTAAATAGAACAAAAACTGTACAACAGAATCCAAAGGAAATGGCCGGGTTAATGTTGGAGATAACAAGTTCCAATTGGAATTTGAACTGCATTTCTGATAACCTATTCTCACCCAACCAAAATAAACAGAAACACCACACATATTGTTTTGGACAACAGGTCCACAGCAATACTATACGTCCTCTCCAGAGAGCAATTTACCTTATTTTAGAATGAAGAGAGGTGGGGGGGGGGGGGGGGGGGGCTGAACGTATTTTCGTATACATGACAGAGGATTGGATGCAAGTTACATGGAAGCGAATGGGAACCAGAATGTCGATCTTAACTCCCAATTGGGGACCATTGTGGCCACCCATCCACACCTCCAGTTAAAGCAAAATTCTATCCCCTCCCCACCCCCATCGCTCAATTTTGTGGTGCACCCGTGCCTGAGCTTCGCGAGGTTCTGCGAGTCACGTATTTCTAGTATATTCATAATTTCATCTTCATCTTTCCCGGGTATATTACGAACCAATTTAATGACCAGCTCCCAGTTGGCTTGTTAGCTCAATTGGTTAGAGCGCTGCACCGGTTTCGCAGAGGTCAGGGTTCGAATCCCGGCAAGCCTGATTTTTTCAGGCTTTCTTTTCGCAACTACATAAGTTGCGTTAATAACTGCGAGGATCTTCTTTACATTTAAAAGATTGTCAGTTGGCAAATTGACCCTTAATAGATAAACAATGCACACTATTGTCTAAACCACAAGCCGAAAAGCAACTCCTTGTTTTAATGGCAAATGGAACCCTAAAAGATGAACAACGTATAACACTGTTGCCTTAATGAATGTCTTTCAGTTCGGTTTGATTGCTTCCAGCTCTAACAGTTGTTTAAAGTTGGGTTATTCTATTTTAGGTTGTGTTATTTTTGCTTAAAATCGGCTTCTCAATGAAAGTTTAGGTAGATTACGTTTTCTTCTTCGATTTTGAATTGACTAATTAATTTCGAGCCGAAACTGAAATTTAGCAATGGAAAACGATTTTAAACAAGAGAAACAAAAGCTCAATTGGTTATACCAGAAACTCATAAGGAGTTGAAAAGTCCTTATGAGTTTCTGGTTATACCTAAGTTCCTCATGAGCCAATAGCTAGTAGGCTTTCAAAACCACGGGGTCTAGGTCTGCAATAGGTCAGAATAGGGAGCGGGGCAGGGGGGGGGGGAAGAGGGGGGGAGAGGGGGATGAACGAAGTTTTAAGAAATGTGATGGGCTTATCGCAATGAGAAATCATCGAGCGGACGTATTTGAAAATGTGGAGGTGAGATGAAGTGGTTAGCCAGTTAGACATTTGACCGGCTACGATCATTAGGTCTGGATGGAAAGTCCAAGGCTGGTACCGTATTTACTCGATTAAATGCCGCCCTCGAATAAACGCCGCCCTCGATTAAACGCCGCAGATGGAAGCAAAATTACCAATAAACGCCGCCCTCGAATAAACGCCGCACCCAATCAGAAGAATGCGGCGTTTATTCGAGGATTATAAGAAAAAAAAATAACAAGAACAGTAAAACTCGGTATTCTACACATGAACGTTGTACATATCACAAGCCAGACAATTATGATTCTATCTCAGCAAAAAAGCGAGACATTGGAACTTTAAACATGTTTCTGTTTTACATAGTATTTACGAATGATTTACCGTAATTATTATCAGTGATTTAAGAAGTATGATTTTGAAATAAACGCCGCCCTCGAATAAACGCCGCCCTTGAATAAACACCGCATCGGAAACGCTAAATATTTAATAAACGCCGCGGCGTTTAATCGAGTGAATACGGTATGTGCATTGCACTGTGTCCGTAAATAAAAATCATTTGCCCCACATTGTCTCTCTCTACCCACGTGTATAAGTGAGTGATGGCGAACCGTTAGTCAAGCATAAGGAAACGCTGGGGGTTACCCTGCAATGACCTCGGATCCCATCCAGGGATGGGGGGAGTAGTAATACTCCTAGCTGTGTCTTGCTACCGCAGAAACCTGTAGGCAGTTTGGGTTTAACCTACTTTACCTTACTAAACAGTGATAGTAGGCGGGGCTAAACGGTATCTCAGATGTATTTTGCCCAGACCAAATTCCTTTGTTTGTGTTATTAGAATGTCAAAACTATCAGATTATAACGGATGCAAGAAGAATAACCACAAATGGTTTTGGCTACTTATGCGACGACTCACTTGGTCCTGACTGGTTTCGTTTCCATGGCAACGTAGGAACGAGAATGCCTACTTCGTGTGTACCCCATAAAACCTGTGGGACATCGAGACCAGGCTGGCTGAAGGGGGGTCATCCCAAAGTGGAAGAGGGAAAAGTTACCAGAAAAGTATGCTTTCGAAATCCAAGCGGATGTTGTAAGCTCTTTAGGTACATCGCAGTGAGAAACTGCGGCTCTTTCTATGTGTATTACTTGAATGGTATACCGAGCGTATGCCCAGAAGCCTATTGCGGAGAAGTTGACTGAAAACCTTAATTGCTTCCAATGGGAAAACTTAATCTTACCACAGATTAATCACAAGATAGCATGCATTATCTCGGTACTTGTTTACAGATTTTAATGTCACTGACATTACATGTCACCTGACGTATAATGGATGCTAAGTTCTCTGTTATAAAAAACAAATGCTTTTCGTCTAGTTTTCGTCTTAGACGTTGTCATATCTGAAGGGCAATTGCAAATGCCGCAAGCAAGGGACCACAAGTGCCCTTAAAACCTAGTCGGTTGGGTGATCCGTTTGCAATCATATTTCAGTTTTCAACTTAGACTGCGAGCAGTCTCTTTCTTCCCCTAATTTTTCTAAAGCGCGAAAAGGTCGCGCAAAACATGACGTATCGAGCGAAGCCGTGAGCAAATCCTTCCTCGTTTTTACCATTGGTTTGCATAATTGAGACATTCCAGCTGGCGCGTTTGATCTAAGGAAAAAAGGACGACTGCTTAACTCTACTTTTAACAAAACTAACCTGCAAAAGCCTTCCTCTAAAGGCCGGTTCCTTTATGATCGTAAAGCCACGTTGTTATAATAATAACGTGACTGTGAGCTTCGCACAGTGGACTGAGAAAAAAGCATCAGTTGAAAATCACCAATAAATTGGACTCAGTTTTCTTTGCCACGGCATTCGAATTTACTGAATTTATATATTTACCTATTTAGTTCTTAAGAACTTTTTAGTTAAGGCACTCTGGGGTGTTAGCCAGGGGTTGAAACAATCGAAACATAAATTATATCCCCAATAAAGTTTGTATTATAGGGTATTATATCACATTTCTGTCGACTAGGAGAGTTTGTCGTTTCTCGTCCAATCATATTATTATTCACTTATGAACACTATACTCCTATTCTTTCGCTGCCGCTTATAATTTTTCCACTTGTACGTGTTTAGTGCGAAGTTCAGTTTCACACGAAACTGAACGCCGAAACGCCCAGAAGCCTACTGCCTACTGACTGGAAACTTTATTGTTTCCCGGACAGTTCAGTCACGAGACAAGATACTCCCGGCCCAACGAGAGTGTTCGTCGGAAACTTGAAAGGTTTCAGAAACGCTCTGATTCAATCATTAAATACAATCATCAAATACACGAATCTGATTAGCTCAATCATCAAATACACGAATCTGATTTGCTCAATCATCCAATACACGAATCTGATTGGCTCAATCATCCAATACACGAATCTGATTTGCTCAATCATCCAATTCACGAATCTGATTGGCTCAATCATCAAATACACGAATCTGATTGGCTCCATCATCCAATACACGAATCTGATTGGCTCAATCATCCAATACACGAATCTGATTGGCTCAATCATCCAGTACACGAATCTGATTGGCTCAATCATCCAATACACGAATCTGATTGGCTCAATCATCCAGTACACGAATCTGATTGGCTCAATCATCCAATACACGAATCTGGTTGGCTCCATCATCAAATACACGAATCTGATTGGCTCAATCATCCAATACACGAATCTGATTGGCTCAATCATCCAATACACGATTCTGACTGGCTCAATCATCAAATACACGAATCTGATTGTCTCAATCATGAAATACACGAATCTGATTGGCTCAATCCTCAAATGCACGAATCTGATTAGCTCAATCATCAAATACACGAATCTGATTGGCTCCATCATCAAATACACGAATCTGGTTGGCTCCATCATCAAATACAGGAACCTGATTGGCTCAGTCATCCAATACGCGAACCTGATCGGCTCAATCATCAAATACACGAACCTGAATGGGTTGATCACTGGTAAATAACCATTGTGCGCGCTATAAGTCCTTGAAATGTCAAAGTTTCCTTTATAATTATTTTATTTTTACAAATACAACTAAGTATTGTTGTTTTCCGACAAAAAAAACATTTAGTTGTCTACTAAAACAATTAATTAAACTACTCCTCCGTGCTTTTCATGAGCTACAAAATATGTAATATTAAAAATATCTAATATTAACATCAATTTCTGATAACAAGAGATCAAGAGGTTCAAAAACAGACCAGAGTCACAAAATAACAGATCTTCTTCAATCTTAGCTTTGAAAACATAAAAACCAAACAGTACGCCACCATATGAAAGTAATTCTGGAGAGTTTTCTTTTGAGTAGTCACTACAGGATTTCACCTCAGCCTCAAAAGTTAGAACCACCTTGTACAGCATAATAAACAGCACCACAGGAAAGAACTGCTCAGTAGCTTTCATTTGAATGGTCACACTTAAGGATTTCATCCGCAGACACAAAAGTTAGGACCACCTTGTACAGCATAATAAACAGCACCACAGGAAAGAAGTGCTCAGTAGCTTTTCTTTGAATGTCATCCACAGACTCAAAAGTTAAAACCACCTTGTACAGCATAATCAACAGCACCACAGGAAAGTACTGCTCAGTAGCTTTCATTTGAATGATCACACTTTACGTTTTCATCCACAGACTCAAAAGTTAGAACCACCTTGTGCAGCATAATCAAGAGCACCACAGGAAAGAACTGCTCAGTAGCTTTCATTTGAATGGTCACACTTTACGTTTTCATCCACTGACTCAAAAGTTAGAACCACCTTGTGCAGCATAATAAACAGCACCACAGGAAAGTACTGCTCAGTAGCTTTACTTTGAATGTCATCCACAGACTCAAAAGTTAAAACTACCTTGTACAGCATAATTAACAGCACCACAGGAAAGTACTGCTCAGTAGCTTCCATTTGAATGGTCACACTTTACGTTTTCATCCAGACTCAAAAGTTAGAACCACCTTGTACAGCATAATCAACAGCACCACAGGAAAGAACTGCTCAGTAGCTTTCATTTGAATGGTCACACTTTACGTTTTCATCCACTGACTCAAAAGTTAGAACCACCTTATGCAGCATAATAAACAGCACCACAGGAAAGTACTGCTCAGTAGCTTTCATTTGAATGGTCAAACTTTAGGATTTCATCCACAGACTCAAAAGTTAGAACCACCTTGTATGGCATAATCAACAGCACCACAGGAAAGAATTGCTCAGTAACTTTCATTTGACTGGTCACACTTTACGTTTTCATCCACAGACTCAAAAGTTAGAACCACCTTGTGCAGCATAATCAAGAGCACCACAGGAAAGAACTGCTCAGTAGCTTTCATTTGAATGGTCACACTTTACGTTTTCATCCACTGACTCAAAAGTTAGAACCACCTTGTGCAGCATAATAAACAGCACCACAGGAAAGTACTGCTCAGTAGCTTTACTTTGAATGTCATCCACAGACTCAAAAGTTAAAACTACCTTGTACAGCATAATTAACAGCACCACAGGAAAGTACTGCTCAGTAGCTTCCATTTGAATGGTCACACTTTACGTTTTCATCCAGACTCAAAAGTTAGAACCACCTTGTACAGCATAATCAACAGCACCACAGGAAAGAACTGCTCAGTAGCTTTCATTTGAATGGTCACACTTTACGTTTTCATCCACTGACTCAAAAGTTAGAACCACCTTATGCAGCATAATAAACAGCACCACAGGAAAGTACTGCTCAGTAGCTTTCATTTGAATGGTCAAACTTTAGGATTTCATCCACAGACTCAAAAGTTAGAACCACCTTGTATGGCATAATCAACAGCACCACAGGAAAGAATTGCTCAGTAACTTTCATTTGACTGGTCACACTTTACGTTTTCATCCACAGACTCAAAAGTTAGAACCACCTTGTACAGCATAATCAACAGCACCACAGAAAAGAACTGCTCAGTAGCTTTCATTTGAATGGTCAGACTTTAGGATTTCATCCACAGACTCAAAAGTTAGAACAACCTTGTACAGCATAATCAACAGCACCACAGAAAAGAACTGCTCAGTAGCTTTCATTTGAATGGTCAGACTTTAGGATTTCATCCACAGACTCAAAGTTTTAACCACCTTGTACAGCATAATAACCAGCACCACAGGAAAGTACTGCTCAGTAGTTTTAATTATTGTGATGGACACCGATAGGATTTCATCCACAGACTCAAAAGTTTGAGCTATTTTGTACAGCATGATAAACAGTACCTCAGAAAAGTACTTCTCAGGGTACTTCTGAAAAACTTTCACTTCTTAGTAAAGTAAGTAAGTAAGTGATTAAAGCTTTCCACCGTATAAAAACACTCATTGGTGACAAGTTAAGAATTAATGTTTGCATAAAAATTACACTTTAGGATTTCATCCACAGACTCAAATGTTTGAGCGATTTTGTAGAGCATAATTGACAGTACCTTAGAAAAGAACTTCTGAAGAACTTTTGTTTCCAAATAACGTAATTAAGCAAATAACCTTCAGGGTCAAAACTTTCTAGCATATAAAAACACTGATTGGTGACAAGTTAAGAATTAATGTTCACATTAAAATTACACTTTAGGATTTCATCCACAGAATCGAAAGTTTGACCCTGAGTTTAATAAAATAAACCACGGCTCAGCTTGTTTTCAGAGCATTTCAATGTCAGCCACTCTTCCTCTCGTATGCCCACTGTTGTTCTTATCCATCTCTTCTGTCTCTTCCTTTACATATGGCTGTGTTCTGTCGCCAGTTGACCGTGGATATTGCTCAGCCATTGCTTCGTGTGCTCTACTCACAAGCGAAAACGCGTCGCTTTCTTCGTATTCACTCCAAGTCGTGTTCACAAAAGTCAGTTCGACTTTTTGTTTTCCTTCTTGCTGAACTCTTTCCTTGAACGCCGTAACAGCAGCCTGCGCTTGGAGATGCTCGTAATCTTCCAAAGTCGGAAACGCCTCATCAAATTTATTCACAGTGATGAGCTTTTGATATGCATTCTTGAGTATGTCGGAAGGGTTGGTTTTGTTGATTGTCGCAAAGTACATGTCGGCTCGTCTCTTTCCTTGTCCTTGTGCGAGTTTCTCCATGTTTGTTTTGAATGCTTCGACAGCGGCTTCCGCTTCGAGCTTTTGATACTGATAAGGGCTCGGTAAAGAACCGATTTCTCGCTCAAAACAGCACCGCTGAACAGAAACCACGACGAAGGCGATGATTAATGCTCCACCGAGCAGAAGAAGCGCAGCCATTTGCGAATTTTTCCCGGCATTTGAATAGTCTGCTTCGATTTTCAGTCTCTCCTCGACTGTAGCGTTGATCAACTTTGCTTGTTTTGTGCCTCCGAGAGCACCGCAAATAAAGTAATCGCGCTGCAGCAAAGCCCAGAAAATCCACATGAACCCAGACAGAGAGCTTTGAAAAAGAATTTCTACGAGTTTTTTGCTGCAAGGCCATCGAGGGAACAAGCAACAACAGTAGCGCTTCGCTCCACGTTTGTATGGATTTTCATAATAGCAGCATCCACGAACAAGATCCCAAAAGCCGGTGTGAAGGAAGATCGTCGCCATGAACAAAAACAAGGCAGGAATGATGAAGAAACAACTGGCGTAGAAAACGAAGTTGTCTGGGGGACACTGGAAGAAGTTTTCGCTCTTGACAATTTCGTTTAAGGCAAACACTACCAGTGCAACAGTTGTGTTTCTTATAGCACCCGAATGGCTTTGGAAGGCTGACTTGACCGAGGTCATAAGCGAAGTAAGCGTAAACGCCATTTTGATTTAAGGAAACACAAAAGTAATTTATTCCTTGTTTACAACGGCAACCATGCGTATCTTAGGGTTTTAGATTTCTTGCATATAATTAGGTATAAAAGGCGGAAGACAGTGAAAATTTGTTCAGATTTTCACCTGTACTAAAACTTAAAAATACCCCGATGTTTTGCTTAATTCATAGGAAAGGTTTAGGCAAGTAGTACTTCACAACTTTTAAGAATGACAAATTTTAGAAACAAGACTTACTTATAAACTTTTCTGTCAAGAGCACAGGTAGCCCAAGCTCACGATGAGAGGAGTTGAAATAATTAACATAATACTCTTTTGAAATACGCGAAACGTGACTCTCGCCTGGTGGCATATCGAGGTGTTGTGTTACAACGGTTCGTATTTATAAAGGTTTGTATGGGAGAAAACGCTTTCGAATTTATAGCTAAATATAATGATATTTTGACAATAAAATCAACTTACCTCAATGTCTTGTCGTTATGTCTGTTGTTATCTCGCTTCTCAGGCCGATCCGAGGCGTTTTAAGCGAGTGGAAACCCAAAATGGCATAACTCGCTCAAAACGCCTCGGATCGGCCTGAGAAGCGAGATAACAACAGACATAACGACAAGACATTGAGGTAAGTTGATTTTATTGTCAAAATATCATTATATTTAGCTATAAATTCGAAAGCGTTTTCTCCCATTATGGGTTTTGCCATTTTGGGTTTCCACTCGCTTAAAACGCCTCGGATCGGCCTGAGAAGCGAGATAACAACAGACATAACGACAAGACATTGAGGTAAGTTGATTTTATTGTCAAAATATCATTATATTTAGCTATAAATTCGAAAGCGTTTTCTCCCATACAAACCTTTATAAATACGAACCGTTGTAACACAACACCTCCATATGCCACCAGGCGAGAGTCACGTTTCGCGTATTTCAAAAGAGTATTCCTCTCATCGTGAGCTTGGGCCGCCTGTGTCAAGAGAAGATTTTACATAAACGGTAGGACTGACGCTTTTGACGTCACATTACCTAGGAGTCACACCATAAACCCAAATTTGACGTTAGTTAACACACAGTGTAGACACATTTCCATGGTGAAATCGGCCTGATCGAAACAAGCTATTCAAAGAACTTAAAGTTAGTTTTGAACTTATAGTGGGTAGCGAGCTTAGCTGTGTTTAAAGGGACTTGATGACCTCGGAAAACATTGCTTTCTTGACGTTAATGTACCAGTCAAATTGAAGCCTCAACATCCCCCCCGGACAACCCCCCCAGACATTTGAACTTTTGAAGATTGTCTTGTTCAAATTCCCTCCTCTCGGGGCAAAAAAGCCGTCCAAATGCCCCACCAATTAGTTCTGAAATACCTCTCCTCAAAGGCAAATTTCGTCTCTAATCAAACACTGTTTACGCTTTTCAGAGAGAGATCTGCCGTTATGAAATCTTCAAACTTCTTTTAAAGACTCTTTTGAAAGAGTTATTCGCTAACAAAGGCGAAATTCTGTCTTGCAAATCTGGTAAACCCTGCAAATCCCGAAAAAACTCACGGGCGTATTCCACTAGAACAAGAGATAAATCCGGTTCAAATTTAACCTGCGATCAGGCTCTATTTTCGTTTCGCTCGGTGAAACATTCAGGCGGGAAGGGCGAAATGAAAAATGGAGCCTGATACAATCCTTATACGGAACGTCTGCCGCCCACTTTTTTGATTGATTGACATTCAACAAAACAGCCAATCAAAATTTGTTCTGATTGCACGCTCCTCGGTATGCAAATTTCCCAGAACGGCATTCGCAAGAAGTCCACAAATGTCGGCAAAAATAAGAAAATCGCAGGCTACGATAAATCTTGGCACTAGCGCTCAAATTTACAACTTGAAGGTACGCGCTCCGGTAATTTACATAGTTGCTCTGTCTGAGCTGAAACTGAATGAAAATTCAGAACACGGCGAGGTTGTCATGTACCAAAATATGCTGCATGTTTGAATCCTTTCTCATTTCAGGTGGTACCCGGAAATATTCTCTACGCATTTGTCACCGGTTTTCTGAGCAAAATACCTTAGGAAATTAAGAGAAATACCTTCAGTTTCACTCTTTAGAATAAAGATATCAATGAAACCGTTTATAAACAAACGAGTGTTTTGTAGTTTAATTTAGTTCCATATGTTATAAATATTTGAGATTACCAGCGAATTTCATCTCTCAACAACAGCGAATTTTAAAACGAAGAACACTTATTATAAACCTAGCCAGATCCTTTGATATCAATGTCAGAGATCAATAAAACGACATTAGTAACACTGAATGAATACACTGAAAGTCTTTGTTACTTAGGTAAAAATAAATACAGCATCTCGCTGAGTACGGCTCTCGCTAAACATCAGTTTACCGTTAAGTTTACCGAATTATCGGTTGACTTGTTGATCACTCTTGGCGAAAGATACTAGTCCCTCTGCTGTTCGTTTTGTTTCGTAAAACGCGGAACAACCACTTTTCTGCTTATATTTTCAATACTAGCTGAAAGCCTTCAAATGAAAATTCCGAGACACGATGCGATGAAGCGGGATACATACTTCACTGTTGTGCAGGGTTCAATTCTACCTGTTACCATGCCCCCCCGGGCACACCCCCGGGGATTTGCAATTTTTTTCTTACTTGGCGGTCTATTCCCCACCCCCGGGCACGCAGAAAGAGACAATTCCCGACCCCCGGGACTCCTCATCGACCACAAATACGTTGTTTTGTGTTCAAAATTGATTTCCGTACAATAGCACAACCAGACGTTTTGACAAGAACTTAAACGCTTTTCTAGAGTTTACTGAACGAAGGATATTACATAGTATTAAAAAACATGGACACTACATTGAAAAAGAAAACTGAAGAAAAAGTCTAACCGCTCCGGCATTCGGCTGGCGAGTAACGAACTGTTCTTCACCGCGTGTTTTATTCTAAATATAGCACATGCCCAAAAGAGGTCTGGTGAGCAAATTGATGACAGCATTTTAAAGGAGTTTTTCTTAGCTTGTTTCACAAGAACACTAGACTGAGATCTCTGTTTAATATAAAGCCGTGCATTTGTTTCATACAAATACGCTGAAGAAATATTTCTATGTTTGTGATGAACGCCATCCATTCGAGTACGCATCAAACGCACCTTCGTTTAACAATTTATAATAAATGTGCCTTTGAATACAGATTATAATTTCGAGAGATTATTCTTCTCCAACCAGTCTGCTACAAATTCTAGAGATTTTCCCTGGAAATAGGCAGTCTTCTCTACGCGGTCCGGCGCCATTGTGTCAACTGAGAAGTGATAAGCTAGTGACGTGCTTCACAAGAAAAACGAGAAATTATTTTCGATTTGCCCCGCCCCCCTACCCCCGGGACAAAACCGTTTCAGACAATTCCCCCACCCCCGGGCCCGAAGGGCTGGACTTGTCCCGGGGGTTGCCCGGGGGAGGGATGGTAACAGGTAAAATTGAACCATGCATTGCTGTACTTCTCTGCTCCGAGTGAGAGACAGTTTGCGTCAAACCGGACGCCACTGTCAGGAGAGAAAGAAATGATGACAATTCTCCTAGAACGACGAGAATATCTTTGAGCGACACGTTTACCTCGGCAGACTTGTTCCTTGGCGATGGCGGTCGGATCGAAAATTGTGAGCGAGTCTCGTAGACAATTTACTTCCGTTGACAGCTCTATCGTTAAAGGCTGGTTCACACTTGTGACATAAGCATAAGCATAAGAATGTTCACACTTATGACATAAGCATAAGAAAGCGACATACGCAGGCGCATTGGGCTTCAGATTTATAATCCTGGGGGACTGAGACGAGTTGTAATTTCAAAATGGTGGACGAAGAAGAAAACGAAGAAGCGTTCCTTTTGATGTTACTGCACCGTAATCGTCGACGGGGGAAAGAAAGACAACCTGAAAAAAGATGGCGGTCCTATTGGGTAGGAGAAATCTTCACGAAGAGAAAACAACAAGAAGATTATCCCAATCTTGTGCTTGAAATGCGACTGGTGGACCGAGAATTTTATTTCAGGTAGTTCAGGTAGTTAATACGGCCGGCCTCAGCCAGTTTCTCAGAAGACGCCAGTTTGAAACAGCTAATCAGAGCAAGATTGGGAACTGTTTTCGCTTGAATTTCTGCTGACATCAAATACTGCTGTTTCGTTATGCTTATGCTTATGCTTGTGTTGTCCCGGTTCACTTTTGCGATTACGCGACATAAGCATAAGCATAAGCATAAGAAAAAGGAAAAGTTTCCTTTTTCTTATGCTTATGCTTATGTCACTACGGTTCACACTTACGCTTTCTTATGCTTATGCTTATGTATATGCTTATGCTGATGTCATAAGTGTGAACCAGCCTTAAAGGGCCAATCGGATTGCGAGATTCCCGCGGCCGAAACTTGGCCGCCGTGCACGAACTCTTCTGAGAGATTGTATCAGGCACTATTTTAGCGAGCGACCCACGTAAGAGATTATGAGAGCGGTGCTAAAATTCGGTTTTATCGCAGGTTAGTTCAAATTCCCCACCCTTCCAGGGCAACGTTAAAATTTCCCCCTCCCCGGGCATGATGCACAGTCAAATGCCCGGGGTATGCCCGGGGGGGTGTTGAAGCTTCAATTTGACCGGTACATAAATTTTGAGATACACCGGCCCTGGGGCCCGTTTCTCGAAAGTCCCGGTAACTTTTTGGGCCTGGGGCTATCTTTTAAAATCAAAATCTACAGTACTTTAGCGTAGTTTTTAGCCCGCATATCAGCCCGACTTGTTTTATTAACTTAGAATTTTATTGCTCAGCTTTTAAAACCAACAATATTTGAGTCTTAAATGTAAAACTTGCGCCCACAAAATAGCTTTCCGGGCCCTAAACGTTATCGGGACTTTCGAGAAACGGGCCCCAGGTTCAGATGTTAGGATTTTTGAAATGCTTTACAGGGAAAACTGTACAGTATTTTACATCGAGAACAAACTCTGACAAAATATTTCCCTGGCACGAAGAATTGCATTATCGATACATGTTAAGAAATATTTTGGAAAGTTGCAAGGAAAACGATAATAAAAAAAATCGTCACATGTCAAACTTGTAAAATAGGACATTTACTCTAAGGCCCTCCCCACAAAAATCTTAGATGGGATCTAACATCGATCTAGCACTTTGTTAGACCTGGACGAATAACATTGCACTACTCGGTAGCTGAGCAACGAGGGTGCGCGGACCAAAGCAAATGGTTGCTGAGCTAAAACCATCCGACTAGCACTCTACACTGAAGTAGTCGAGCAAGGAGCGTTGCTGGTTAGAACCGGAAACTGCTACCCCCCCTCCCCCCCCCTCCCCTCCTTACAGTCTACAGTCTCGTCCCCAGTGCCCGCCATTCTTTTGATCTGCGACAAGAATTGCGCTGTAAAGAATCGCGGACCGCTGGGGACGAGAATGGGATTATGGGGCTGAATGATCACACACCACGCATGTACCAATTTCACGGAAAAGACAGCCTATTTCGCGATGTTTTTGTTTCTCTTTTTCTGATGCCTGGCATAAACTTTCGTCAAAATATCGCTATTTTGTAATCTCTACGAGAGAAACCGGCTGTACACATCAGTCATTGAAGCCTTCAGTGCAAAACGCTTCATTTGATAACCGGAGCATATGAAGGGGGCATAAAAAAAACAGGCGTTCATCAACAATAAAAAATATAAGAAAGATAAAGTGTATTTATAGAGCGCCATACTCCACTAATTGTCCATGGCACTTTACAATACTATTACTCTTAATTAGGTTAAAAACTTCATTATTAATAAACAATAAATTGAGTACCAATACTGTAAAAATTACAAATCAAATGCGTCCTTAAAAAGATAAGTCTTGAGCTTAGTTCTGAATACGGTTACTGAAAAAAGGACACTCTAACACTTTCCCATTTTAAAATTTCGCAGCGCAAAATTGCACTGATTTGACTTGAAGTGCACTGATTCAGTTTAACGCCTTGAAAGGCCCATTTGCAATACAAAAATGTAGCAGTATTAGAACTTGGAATACTAAATGTTGTTTCAAACAGGTCCATTTGATAATTGTATGTCAGACAAGATGTTATTTCTGCTGTGTCACTATCGACAATAGGCCTAAAGGCTTAATTAAAGATCGAGAATTCTTTCTAAAGTTTTTCTCTACAACATTTAAACTGAATGAATAAAATCTGCAAACAGTAGTTTCAGTCTAGGAAGTGTTTGCTGAAGGATTTTTAAGTTCATGTCCTCTCGAGTCTGTCCCTCCAGACCCTCAAGGTATGTTCTCGGAATCAGCTGCTTGATTCGTCCTTCCTCTTGAGCCTGTCTCTTTCTTTTCGTAATTTAAATATGGCTGTGACCTATTGCCTGTTGTCCGTGGATAGCGACTGGACATTTTTTCCCGTGCTGCACTCATAAACGCTTTCAAATTGCTTTGTTTTTGTTCGCTTTCTTGTTCGACTTGCTGACCTCTTTCCTCGAAAGCAGCGACCGGAAAATACTGAAAATACACATCGGCTTATTTTTTTCCTTGCTGCCGTGCAAGCTGCTCCATATTTCTCTGAATGCCTTGACTGCCGCTTCAGATTCAAGCCTTTCAACCTCATCGTCACTGGGTAAAGAACCGATTTCTCGCTGACAACAGCATCGCGCAACAGAAAGAACAACAAAGGCTACAACTAACACACCACACAACAACAACAAGGCAATTGTTTATGAAGTTTTTCCCGCATTCGTATAATCGAATTCGATTTGTAATCTCTTCTCGTCCGTGGTGGCATTCTTTAACTTTGCTTCCTTAGTACCTCCAAGAGCATAGCAAATGTAATATTTACGCTGCAACAAAGCCCAGAAAATCCACATGAACCCTGACAAAGAACTTTGAAAGATGATCTCCACGAGAGCTATGTTGACAGACCATCGAGGATAACAGCAACAACAATAGCGCTGCGCTCGCGCTTTAGGTCTTTCGTAGTAGCAGCATCCACGAACAATCTTCCAAAATCCGCTGCGAAGAAATGTCGTCGCCAGGAATAAGAACAGCGCAGGGATGAAAAAGAAACAGCTTGCGTAGTATTTGTAACTGTTGGGCGGACACTGGAAAAAGTGCTCGCTCTCAACGACTTCGTTGAAGACAAATACTACTTCGTTGAAGACAAAACTATTATACATCCTGTATACCTTGTACACTCTATTACACCCTGTATATCCGTTTATACCCTTGAAGTACACCCTGTATACCCTTGTACACTCTAGTACACCCTGTATATCCGTGTATACCCTTGAAGTACACCCTGTTAGGCCTTAATCGATTGTGCTAGCAGAATTTTTGGCATAATTTGGAAAAACGAGCATAATTTTTGCACTTTTTATAAAAGTAGCACTGCTAGCATAATTGGCATATTTTTAGTTTTTTTTTTTGAAGGGAACATTACCAGAGTCATGACTTGCTTGGTCTCTAAGATTGACTATTTTCAAGTTCTGTCCATGGTTCAGTCTATTTTCATTCGTCTGGAGGAGGGGAAGAAGGTTACCGCAAAACTGTGTCGTTCGTCGTCTAGAGGACAGAGCACACCGGAAGAAAAGATTGCATCGGTCCCAGTTCCCGCCTTCACAGGCAACAAAATGGTGTTTAGCAACTTCCTGACACAAGAAGAAGAACGGCCGCCCGATAGGCCAGAACCCGCTCAAATTGCTAGCGGTCGGAACCTGGAGTAAACCAAAAGCAAACACAAGACCAGGGTGGCATCTCACAATGAAAAACCCCCATTACATGATCGTATCAATCAGTTTCCAGGTCAGCATCTAAGTGTTAGAGGCAACACCATATTTTTGCACTGCTTGCAAAGAAGTTGTTTCATCAAAGAATGCATTTTGTCATCCCATTGTGCCATGCCACTGTGTCCCAGGACATATTAAATGTGATACTAACATCGTGCATTTTGACACATTAAGTCACCGCTTCTAGTCTGGAATGTAGTGCAGTAGTTAGTTGTGTTTTACCGGAGCAAGTGTTTAACTCAAGATAAAGAAATATCACGCTTTATTAACAATAAATATATAATTTTGGACCTGTTTTGTGTTTTTTTGAAAAGCATACTTTAAGAAAAAGTAGCATAATTTTCCAAAACGAGCATAATTTTAAGCATAATTTGGAAAAAAATCGGGCACTGCTAGTAGCATAATATGCTACTTTCACTAGCACAATCGTTAAGGGCCTACACCCTGTATACCCTTGAAGTACACCCTGTACAGTTATACACTCTTGTACACCTTGTAATAGCCCTTTTCACAGTTACCTTTTCTCATTTGCATTACAATGTTTTTAAACGTGGATGTGAGGCAATTTCGGGCAATTTTGTAGTTTCTGCCCGAAATTGCCTCACATCCACGTTCAAAAGCATTCTAATGCAAATGAAAAAGGTAACTGTGAAAAGGGCTATTATATTGAATACTCTTGTACACCCAGTATACCCTTGTACACCCTGTATCCAAAAAAACCCATAATCATGCACTGAGTCCCTTTCATCTAACCCTTTGCGATTAATCCTGTTACTTAGGAAATATGATCGCTTTCTGCGCGCATTGCATGCCTGTTTTCCAAGAATGCATAACAGTCGATTTTTTCTTTCTCAGTTTTCACAAAAGCTAACGAGGGAATACCCACACTCGCGCGGATTGAAAGGCTCAAGTGCGATTTACTTGTGGCTTCAAAAGCCAATTCACGTCAGCCTAGGTACCTTTTAGGGAACTTTTTTGTTTCTCTTATCTAAAAGCGTTTGTCACTGCAAAGTACTGATTAGTTTCTGTTTGAATGCAGCCAATTTCAAAGTGGACGACAAAAACATGTAACGAAAATCTTCATTCAACGGAGTTCAAGTTGGAATGTTAAACCTGGATCGAAATCCAGTTTTCAACAACTACGTAATGACGCGAAAATCTGTCTCGCAGTCTTGTTTTCACTCACCAAGCAGGCTGAGTGAACGCAGTTAATAAGTGACCAGAAAATGTTTTTCTCTCACACTGCTGGGACCTGGGGATGGGGAACGGTCATGTGGCACAAAAAATGCCCTAAACCTCTTTTTATTTTCCACTTAAAAATTGCATGAAGTAAGGAAAAACCATAGTAAGAGAGTGAACCTCGAACCGGGTTCATTACGGTCCATTCATTCCACTTGACACTGTCTTTATCCATTGAGGAGTAATTCCTGCAGAGAGCTGTAATTTTTATAGTATTTCTATAGAGTTACCAAAACAGTAAATGGAAGCTAACCATTTAAATCAGTGCCCTAAGCCCTATACATCAGTGCCAAGCTTAATCGCAGGTCTATGTCGTCACTTCTCTTCTCTTCTTCTTCTGGGATCTAATGCTAACCACAAAAATATGGGCAGCTGACCTCCGTAGCCACCGTCCCTTAGAATATCAGTCTTTTTATCCTAGGGGGTGGGTGCAGGGGGTTACTCCTACATGAAATGATAGAATGATAGCTCGTTGGGATGCAAAAGGAGCCGTCTAAGATCGCAAAGAAGATGAATCTTGTTTGTCCAACACCAAACTTGACCATTCGCTTTGCGTAATTTTGGTTAGTGGAAAATCCGTTGGCCAGGGCTGCCATTTTGAATATCCGGCATTTGGCAGCGCTGACAAGCTTTAGTGACGTTCAGTTTTGTTAGGATTACTCTATTTAGGTTTAAGAGTTTTGATGACTTCACATGAATACCAGCCAATGATTTATCGTATCGTTATTTAAGAAATATATATTCCATTTTATCATTGAAATCACATCATTCAATAAGACAACCATCGATATGCTTATTGATATCCCCATTCTTCGCGTCGCTTGCAAATTTCACCCCACAAACAGGGCAGAAAATTTCTTTCTCCTTTTCCTCCATGGCAGGTTTTTCACTCGTTTTCCCAAACGAACACAGAATACTCGACTGTTTCTGTCGTTTGTTTGTCCTGAACGACGCCTCAGAACTGGTTCGTTTCAAAGAGTTCTTTCCTTGCAGGTTGTCTTTTGAAAGGGGCTCAGAGAGTTGGCGCGTAATGCCATTACATCTGACAGGTCCTTCTTGAGTTCCCTTTTGTGTTCGCCCCTCATTTTTCGTTCCCTTTGATTTAAAGTAAATTGACTTGACCTCTTTCTTGCTGGTTACTGACACAGTTTGTTTCTCGGTTGGTCCTCCATTGTTTTCGCTCTCCTTCTTTATAGCATTTGAATCGCATTCCTTTTCAACGCAGCCATTTTCTCCACAGGCTTCCCTGGTATCCTCTGAGGTACTGACATCAGTCTTAAGCATTTGTTCAGCATTTTTCGGTTTAAAGAAATTTTTAATAGTCATAGGAGGCGTAGTGGCCTTTGTTAACGTTCTTTGGTTCACCGGTGTTTCTGGTTCCTCGTACGATTGAGTTGGCGGCGGTTTTGAAGGTCCTGTCAGACCCAAAACGCCATTTTGTTTCTCCTAGGGAATAAACAAGAAAGAAAATAACAACTATGAACAGCCGCAGAGAGAAGGAAAAACAAGAAATCAACAACTGAAGATCGGAAAATTGAAACCTTTTTGTTGTATCCTTGGATTAAACACAATTCTTCAATACCTCTCTCAACCCAGATTTACTAATGATTACTGGCGAATTCAGAGTGCAAGGAAACCCAGAAAAAATGCTTTGAGTAAACCTGTGATGAACTGGGCTCGTGTGCATACATTAGTTAGGTTGCATGAACAATGCAAAGACCAGCGGTTAAACCACCGACGTTTTAGAGCCGAGCGTACAAATCGTAGGGTTGAAATGACACCAATAATGAGATAGTAAAACGTCATGCACGTAAAAGCTGCACATTTGTTTACCTTTCAAATACAGCGTACCCAATACCGAAAACAAAGCCACTTACCAAAACAGTATCGAGTACTCTTTGCTCTTTCAGAAACAACGTCGCTTCTGGTATGAGTTGCTCTGGGTAACGTAAACCCACCAGCCGCTGACCGTTATCCAACTCAACGCGGACTACTCTGAGAGAGCGGCTTTCCTTCCTACAACAGCGAGAAACATCATAGAGCGATTTTCAACTGAGTATCGGTAAAACAAAACCAAACTCACCCCTTTATCCAAGGGCAACAAATGATTGATTAACGAATCGGAAGAAACTCGACGCGAGTACCTATAACGAGCGCCAAGCGGCCGTTAACTTGGTCGGCAATAATCGCCGTAAAAGGGTTTTTTCTCAGCTAAGGGAACGGTGTGGGGCAACTTTTAAGCGGAGGCCGTGTTTGTTACCAAGACCCCCTCTTTAATTCAAGATTAACTTGGAAGGGAACCTCCACTGTTATCTCAAACTGACGTTAAATTTTGGAGATTGAGCCTCAATTTTAATTCTTTAGTTAGCATGTGGAAAAAAGCTTTAGTGTACCAAAAAACTGGAAATGAATACCACCCATTTTCGTTTTTGAATTTCCTGCGCGTGGCCATTTTGAATTTTTTAAGACTTCATACGGTTGCCCATGTTGTTGCATACAAAAGAAAGTTGCTTCTTAACCATGGTGGCAACCATATGAAGTCTTAAAAAATTAAAAATGGCAACGCGCAGGAAATTCAAAAACGCAAATTGGTGATATTCATATCTAACTTTTTGGTCCACTAAAACTTTCTTTCAATAAAGTCTAGTAGACTTTATTTGCAACAATTTAACGTCAGTTTGTTGTAACAGTGGAGGTTCCCTTTAAATTTATCATGGAGGTTTAATTTAGAGCGGTTTCAATGATCGAGTATCAAAAGTAATCCGCGTTTGTTTTCGTTTTGCTTTACTACCCTGTGTGATTGGTAAAAAAAAACAAACACTCTCGCCACTTTCTCCACCAATCAGAAATAAAACCTCAGTGTTTTTCATGGAGAGAGTACAACTATAACTCAGCACAAGTATCTTGATATCCCGTTTCCAGGGTAAGGCTCTCTATTTTCTCGCCAAAAACTCAAGTGAGAAAAAAATAACACCCGCAGAGGACTGAACTTAACGAGTGCGATCGCAAGAGATACAGAAAATTAAACGGTCGAGAACGGTCTACGTTCCGGTTCAGCGTTACAAGTGTACTCACGTGAGTCCGAGTTTATCACCGTTTTTAGCCATTGCCAGTTCTAACGCAGACAACAGTGGGATGATTCCACCACACAATAAATGAATTTGGGTGATACGACAACCAGCTGAAGAAAAAGAATAATAGACAGATGGTGAATATTAGATGGTTTACCGCCTTTGCTCCACGAGTTGAGTGAGAGAGTGAAAAGTGTATGGTGAAGATTGAGGTCCACTGGGTATCTCGTAATATGATTTAAAAAAGTGCCATCACCACAGGCTACCCAAGCATACGACAGGGTTATATCGAGACAAATGTTCCATTCGTTTGTTTCCCTGTTTTCTCACCATAAGCGTGGGATACCTGTGTCAACACCAGCTGAAATTACAACTGGCTATAAAAGGAAACGAAATATATTTCCTATGTTTATAAGAACCGTTCAAAAGTGAGACAAAAGGATGGATGACAAGATAAATCAGTTGTATCTGGTGTTCTCAAACTCATTAATAATTGATAAAGAGAACACAACGAAAATCTCTACCGTGACGGGTGGTTTGGATACTGGATCTTAATTAGCATGAAATTTTGCGAACTTTTGCTTTGAATTTCTCCAAGAATTATGAGTGGTTTGAGAAGCCATATCAAAAACTCGAAACAGTGATTCATCAGGTATCCAAACACCTCGAGGTGTTAAAAAAACTCGGCTGCGTCTCGTTTTTTCAAGCCACTTCTCGATGTCTAGATATCCTGATGAAGCGCTCTTTCTCGTGTTTGATACACCTGATTGATAAAACGTTGTAGTATAAATCATGGACGATGCGACACGATGGAATTCTGGGAAGACAGCACTGACAAGCTTGCTACTCAGTTCCATATATTGATATCCAAGATATTTTCATTCTTAGGATGCTTTTAAAGTAGATTTGGGTATACTGTCTTAATATTATCTCCACGGTTCCTGAGAATAGAAGCAACCTTCCCGCTTCCCAGAAAACCATTGGGTCGTATCGTTCATAGAATACGCTTTCAGCACGACAACGTATTTTCAATTAGGTGCATATTACTTCTCAGTCTGAGGATAACGTGATTTTAGAACTGCTTTACTTACTTTTACAGGAAGGCCCTGACTTGCACCCTACACCATGAATACACTGGTCCCTGGTTCGGTCATACTGTATTTTCCATCCAGCTTCTGTTAAACCAAAGACAACAGAAATAGAGCGGTTTTCACTTGAGTGTCGAAAGTTAATTGCGTTTGCTTTGGTTTTGCGTTCACTACGCTTAGTGATTGGTTAAAAAATCTCGCGCCACTTTCTCGGCCAATCAGAACTAAAACCAAAACCAATCGTGACTCGCTTGCGCACGTTTTCCCGCGCTTCGTGCCAGCTACATGTATTTGCTTCGAGTTTTGATTGGTTTACTGGATTGTCTGTGTCCTTTGTGATTGGCCAGAGTAATTACTTTGGTTTTGGTTTTACGACACTCAATTGAAAACTGCTCTAAAATGCGATTATATTAGAGCGGTTTTCAATTGAATGTCGAAAGTAACTCGCGTTTTGCTTTGGTTTTGCTTTACTTCACTCTGTGATTGGTTAAAAAGTCTCGCGCCACTTTCTCGACCAATCAGAAGTAAAACTTAAACCAATCGCGACTTGCTCGCACGCGTTTTCCCGCGCTTGGCGCCGGTTACCTGTATTTGCTTCAAGTTCTGATTGGTTCGTTGGGTAATTTGTGTTTGTTGTGATTGGCTGGGGTATTTACTTTTGTTTTGACTTTACGACACTCATTTGAAAAGCGCTCTATAAGCTGGAATCGCAGGAATTATATCCCTTCAGAAAATAACAATCTTTCTAAACTGCGAAATTTTATTCCGCAAGGTGACACCCTAATACAAATCGCCAAACATAGCCTTCTTTCCGTTGCTCCTCTCACCTGCGTCTTCCAGTGAAATCTTGTTGTACTTGTTTAAAAGGTCGGCTTTTTCTTCTTCGTAGGGTGACCGACCGGTGTTTGGTCTGCAACAGAAGCGCAAACGCAAGCTCAAGAACACGATCATGTAGCTCACTTAGCTCGCCAAGATTCTTCCTGTAACTCAACGGTTAACCCTTAGCTTTAAGCCCCAGTAGTGACAAACCTCTAATTTCTCCTCAAATACAGGACATGAGAATAAAGGAAACGATCACGAAGATGAAATGTCTAGAAATTTAAACAAATTCTCCTACAATGCCTCCTTAGAAAGTTAACAAGGCTAGTTAGGAGAACACGAAGTTGATTTTGAGGCTTGAAGGGTAAGCATCCGACTGGTGTGAGGAAGGTTATAAGCTGTACTCCAGTTGAGGAATCAGAATAAACCCAGCTTACTAATGCACGTATCAATGTTTAGACGGAGGGGGGGGGGGTACGGGCAAAGGTGCGGCATTTGATTTTTTTTGCAATTTTTTGGTCAAATTCCGGACCCTTGGGACTGGAAAATAGTTCAAATTTGATAAAATACCCACACCTGAGGATAACAAAACCGTGTAATGACATGTATAAGAAGTAATGAAGTAATTTGAGATAAACGTTTTTAACTCCTGTTTTAACATCTAAGGTAGATTGAAAAAGATTGAAGTTGAATAAAGTCAAGGAAAAAACAATCCCCGAGCGTTGTTGATTGTTTCCCAGTGACGGAAAAAGTGTTGAGAGGATATCGCGTTCATTATTAATTGAGCTTCAATTATCTGTGCTGGTACTAAGTGATCTGAGCTGTATTAAATATTGGAACCACAACGAATTAATTAAACAGGAACATTTTGAACTACATAGTGAACTACTACGAAATTGTCATGTGTAGTTTAATGAGCAAAGGTTACACGGACCTCTGACAAACATCACCTCATACCATAACTGAAACTTGAAAAACAGTCCTTCTCAATGCCTACTTTACAGAGCAATAACAACAACAATGTGTGGTTCCATGATATAGAAATTTTACGCGAGATCTCGTAGCTTTCTCTGCGAAGTTTCAAGGGCCAAACATCAACAACATTTCAAAAAGGTCAAATCGCAATCCAATTCAATCCGCCCAATAACATACGAAAATATTCCAAAATTAGATCCATCTGACAGTTGAAGGGTTATTTAACAAACCTAAACGATTATTTTGGTTACTCCTTGCGAATAAAACTGGTTTTAAGGTCACTAATGCAAGCTAAATTATCGTGAAACCGCTCCTTAATATAACCAGTCACTTCAATGATTAAAAAAGGCTGAAAATCCAGCTTTGGTTTCACCAAAAAATGAATTTCAACATTCTTCAAACAACCTTTACATTATACTGAATAGGAGATGGCACACTGTAGTGTATTGCGTTATAAAATATAATAATTAAATGCCATCGTTACACACTTTCCGATCTTTGACCTGGATTATCCAAGATGGCGTCTCTTCTAGCTCGAGTTTAAGACCCAGTACTCTGTACGGTCAAATTCAAATGGACCCAGTCCTCTGCAAGGTCAAATTCAAATGTCCACAGTGTGGGGCAAAATTTGTGGTCAAATTCCCCACAGAGGGGAAAGCAGAAGTGTTCAAATGCCACACCTTTACCCGTACCCCCCCCCCCCCCTCCGTCTAAACATTGATATGTGCATAAGGGACGGTGCCTCCTTTTGTTGCTGTGTGTCTTCTAATACAAACTCGGTGCCTCCTAATACAAGGGTATTTTTGCATGGTTTACGACTAATTGGGAAGAGAAGAACTTAGTAAGTGCTTCATAGAAATCCACTCATCTAGGACTTCACAAATCTTTATTTCCTTCAGAGGACTGTATCTTTCACAATCTCGTTGTAACTATCGAGGAATACAATCTTAACAATCTTTTTCGACTTACTCGTGATCCCTCTCACGTTTTACAATCAATAATCTCCTCTCTCACCCTCGCGCACATGACTTATCTGTCAATCATAAACTTGAAGCATGTGACCAGATGCGTGACGCATAGTGTAACGCAACTACGGATTTCGGACAGTGCTGTTGGAATCCAAAAGTGTATTGGAGATACCCAAGCAATTCTCAGAGATAATTTGGCTTCAGTCTGGAAAAAACGCATTTATTGTAACGGTGTTTCAAGGCCTTTTAGAATTGTTGTTACTTAATTACCTTTAAAAAATGATTGGTTATCCCCAAGTTTGTGTTTGGATTTAAAAAGGCCTTGCTAAGATCTGCTTTTCCCGCATAATCATACACCGCGAAAAAACGCCTCTGTAATAAGAGGAATCTGTGTCTATAAATTAATAAGTGCGACGCTAATAAAAGTAACATAACACAATACGTTTAAAGAGTCAGCGTGTTTCACTAACGTTTACACTCGAGGCATTCACAACAGTAAGTGAAAAAAGAGTGTTCACACACATTCAGACACACTTGAACCTGGCTTGCATTACACAACAGAAACCAGGCTTAAAAACTCTAATGTTACCTTGTAATGTTGAAAAGATGCGTCGAAGTCTCCTTCCGTATGGCTAAAAGGTAAAGCCGTCTTCCTTTCTGTTCCCGCTTTGAACAATAAAAGCCGTCAAACTTGTTTGAACCATTTTCTTGAAACAGCTTAACGGCCGAGTCCCAGTCTATCCCGCGGTCAACGTTAACAGTCACGTGTCTGTTAGAAAAACCATGCAATGTCAACGACTGACAGATTCCAACTGAAAAACGTCTTAAATGTTGGTTACATACTTTGTTTCCATGAGGCCTTTTTGAAAGTCAGCAAAAACGGGCCGAGGATCGCCGACCATCGTGATGGAAGACCCGGATACGTCTGTCACGCCTTCACTATACCTATGCAAAGTCACGCAATACTATTAATTGGCAATACTAACAAAACTCAGAGTGACTCTTTTTCTAGTGTGTCTCTGTGTGTGCAGTGTGGAGGGACGGGGGGTGGGAACTTGTCATAGGCAAAGTAAAGCAAACACTCACCTTCCTTCGCGCTTTGCAGTTTCTACTGCGGCATTTAAACACTCGCAGAAGTACGAGAATAACTACAAACAAGGAGGGAAGCAGTACATTTAATGATCGGAATGAGGGATACATAAAATTGTCAAAGCGTAAGGGTTTTTGCGCTTACCAAATTTTGTTTTTCCACGCTAAGCCCCAAAATGCGGTTTAAAAATCTTCCAACATCACTGGCTTCTTTATCTTTCACCACAAAGCTGGTGTCTGTCACACCCATGGACAGAAGACATTGCTGTAAGAAACACTCATGAAATTCATTAGTAACATGCCATTAAAACTGGTCAAAAGCATACAACTTTGCTTCTCGTCAAGGTAAAGGGAATTGTAAAAAGTACCCTACCAATATTAACTCACCCTCGCAATGGTGTTAAACTCTGTGAATTCATATTTGTCAGGGATCTGAGCTGCTGAGAGAACCTTGGACAAAGCGACTCCGGGACAAATGGATTGCTATGGACAGAAATAGAGCACTTAGCATTTCAACTTTCAAGAGCGCACTAGTTCAAAACAAGAAAAATAATCAAATTGCAAAATATCGGAAAAGAAACAACACCACATCAAATAATTGCTCAGCAGCATTCAATTGAATGGTCACACTTAAGAATTTCGCCCACAGAGTAAAAGTGACAACTGCAATAAGTGACCTAAAATAAGATACCGAGAGTGAAGGGGCCAACCGCAGCAGGAGAGTAGCTTCATTCCTAGCGTTTAACATACCAAAGTAATGGCTTGGTACATATTCCTGAGAGCGGAGCGGCCATAAGGCGTATCAAAATTGAACTGCGTTAAGTCAGCCCCAGTCGCCGCTCGCCTGTCCCCTTTTGTGAGTGCACCTGCAACAAATAACAAAAACACACTTAGCAAGGTTCATGGAAACAAAAGTCGACAACTTTTCCACGACTCACAAAACCAAATTTCTCGGATTGTAGAAGTTGAGATACAACGGCGGTACGCAGAATTTCTGTTCCTCCGCGTTCATCTCAATGGTGACAATCTAGAATTTTGTTTGCAGAGTAAGAAAACAAAATAGGGGGAAAATGCACATTATTGCGTCTACAGCCAAGAAGAGGAAGAAGCCTACGCCAACTGAAAGCAGACGTGACTATCTCTGCAGGTGTGCAAACTGAAAATTTGGGTTTTTCTTGGTTTAAAGACAAATCTTACATGTAACTCTGACCCTTTAAAGCACATTTCATTTAACCCTATCAATCCCAAAGACAGATGCGCAGACATTCGAGGTGGTTCTAACTTTTGAGTCTGTGGATGAAATCCTATGGTGTGACCATTCAAATGAAACCTCTTCAGCAGTACTTTCACAGGGTGGTACTTATATTTAAGTGTTAAACAAAATGAAATTTGGGATTCGTCTTGAATTTTGGCTTTAGGCATGCACTCTTGGGAGTGAAAGGGTTTATCATGAGATCTCAGATATCTGGTAACATTACCTAATGACTGCAGCCTGCGAGCCACAGCTGCCGCGAATCTTCTCTCACCACCAAGGTTTGTAGTTACAAGTTTATATATTGGTCCACTGCAAATACAAGAGTAAAAATTTAATATGAATAAGTCGAGAAAGTAAATGGTCTCCACAGTTCCCAAAAGAAAATTTTCAAAACCTCCGTGGGAAGATTACGCGCTTACATGTTTTCTTGTCTCGACTACTGCTCTATTCGCTGAAATATTCTAACAACAACCTTCCCATATTAAAATGCGACCTTTCCACACTACTCGGAATATTCTGTGCAAGATAGGCCATTGTGGAAAGTTGAACTGTAGGTAAAAGGTCAGATAATGGTTGGAACCAATCGAGCAAAGTGACCATGGTTTGCGATCTCGCAACACCTGTTTAATGCACAGAAATGTTTTTCCGTCTTTTATGACTTTTAAAATGTAAAGTTCACACGAAGATAACGGCAATTCCCGAAATCCGTCTCAGAAAGTGGCAAGAAACACAGCAAAATACTTATCAATATTACTTCATTTATGCGCTTCGGCTTTGAAGCGTGTGGGCTTCCAGTGCAAATACCTCGTCTGGTTTGACCTGTGTGATCTTCCCAGCTGCTGCACAGCTTTGTCTGCACTCCATGGCAACTCGATGGTCACGTGAACACGACGGCATTGATTGGCTGCTCGGAGGTCGGCATGTAGTGAGATTCCTGTGGGAGATAATTAAAACCGATTTAGACTGAAGTTCAGAGTTTTCTCCTGGAAAAGAAACTTTTGACTGGAAGAAGTTATCTACTCTTGAATAACCACGGACATGTATAAATAATTCCAAAAGTCCTTCCATCAAGACCAAATCAAACAAAGCTCATTATGCTGGTGTTGCAGTGATAAAGTCACCTACCAGTACTGGCGGCATCTGATATAATAGCTACATGCTTAGTTCCATTCATGAAGCTGTTTCTCTGGAAAGAAAAATAACACTCGTCGTTTTTAAAAGGAACTCGTACCATGAAGTGGTTTCGAATTTACGGCTGTCAACATGTATTTGCTTTGTTTGTTTGTTTGTTTGTGTTTGTTGACATCCATGATTAGTTAAAATTTACAACGTCCTCTACATATGCACCAGACCCACTCAAGACGGTTTCTTCCTTCCTGTAAGACGTCGTTCCGTGATAGAACATATAGACTTACTCCAAGTCGCTCGTTTTGTTTATGATACTAAGGACGTAAGCGGACTCTAACATCAGAACTGTGGCTGGTTCTGTCCACTCGTTTTGCAGTTATTCCTTTTCCTAAACAAAACATCCTTATTGCTTATAAAAAATCGAGCGACTAGGGGGAAAGCCTAGGGAGCACACAACTCATGTACTTGAGCCGCGATATGTCTTGCGTGCCCAAAAAAAAAAAACGTGAAATTGAAGTTGAAGTTTTTTTTTTAACCTCCAACAGGATTCTCACCTCCTGAATATTCAAACTGTCGACGTTGCTACTGTCCGACTCTCGAGCCTCGTAATGAGGTTGAGGCTGTTTTTCTGTTTTGACCACGCGACCACGTCTTCCTGTCATTTCTGCTACTTTCCCTGGTCCCCCTAGCTGGTTTATAAGGTCATCTAGAGGACTGAAATGGAAAGCGGAAACAAATCATTGGATACAAAATAACCTTTTCCCTTCAAATAAGTCTTAAGAAGTCAGAAACCTTTGTTCTCTCTCTTGATCATCTCAGTATAGGGCACATTTCTTATGTCTTTCTGCGCACCAAAACTATAACAATCACATGTCACAATAAACAAGTAACCAATCAGAACCCGAAAGAAAAAAAAAAACCAAACCAGTGCTAAGCGCGGGGTAAACAGGCATCTAGTCGCAAGCGCGGAAAACACGTAACCGGTGCCACGCGCAAAAAAACGTATTTGAGGTGATTCCATCGAAAAAGAAGTTGTAATGAGAATTTGCTGAAACTTTGCACAGTTACTAATTACATCTAGTACATTAAAATAATAAAATAAAAAGAGGGGGTCACCGTGTCCGATTTCACACTACGGGGCTGTAGTATATAGGTACTTTGCTATCTTAAGACAGCAATATTAAAAAAACTTATCCTTGTACTAGAGACTCCCATTACTTCAACAAAGTTATTACTAGCAATGAAATGTAAGCATTATTCTTATGATAGAAGAACAGCGTTACAGTAAAACGTCTTAAAATTGCCGTAACAACTAAACTACTTTGAAATAATAGGCAAATCGAGCGTCTGCACGGTTGTAGTGAAACGCCTAAAATCTGACTGTAACAGTGAATCAACCGGAATATTTCAAAATTGAATAATGAAAAATTCTTCAAATTTGAATATATCATGTAAAGTCGTATTTTCCTTAAATAAATGGAATAAAAAGGTGGGGTCACCGAGTTCGTTTGGGAAAAAACGACCATTTATTTCTCTGAACAGCTCACCTTCCATAGGAAACACACCAAGTTCCAAACGCGCGCGCGCTCGTGCGCGCGCTAATCACGCAAAAAATGATGCGCAGAAAGGATGCGCAATGCAATTGAATGGAATCACCTTAACAGGGCGGGAAAAGGTTGGAACCTTTTTCCGCCCTGGTATTTAAACCGGTGCCAAGCGCGCAAAAGCAAAAACCGGTCCCAAGTGCGGGAAAACATGCCACTGGATCCAAGCCCGCGAAAAAATGGAACTAGCGCCAAGCGCGGGAAAACGTACAACCAATGCACGTGCAGGAAATCATACATATCATTCCTTAAACATCATGTTTGTTTTGATTTGTAAAGCAAATTGAACGAGTTTTAACCATCTAATAAAGCCAAAAAATGCAAAACAAAAACAAACAGTGTAAAAATTTACTGTCTTATTGACCGATTCATTGATTGCTGAGAGGGCAATTTTTCATCGGAGTTACAGAATTAGATGCGACAGAGGATACAAACCTAATAGGGAGATTAACTTTCTTGACGAAACCAAGCAGCAGATTTTTCGCTTGAATGCTCCACTGATCTTCAACTACATCACCATTCTAGAAAAGAAAAATAACCTATTATTACAATTTCAGCTGTAAATAACTGGTAACATATTTAAATAACAAGACTGTTAAAAAAAACCTACCGATTTTATTATCTGAGTTGGAAAATACTGCGTTATAAATCTCGTTAGGATTTCTTCTGTGCTGGAAATAAACCCATTTAACACTCCACCACACCTTGTTATCTCGCTTTCCAAACTTGCCTGAAAAAGCACAAAATGAAATTAAGAAATCAAGACAAATAGCGACAACACGGCACAGTAAAGGCAGTTCCATAAGTCGTCAGGAATCATACATACAAGGTATTTGTCAAAAACCCTATTGGTGAGTGAGCATGATGACCCATAACGAAATGACAAACCACAGTCATTGAGAAAGTAGAGCTTGGTTAAAAATAATAATTACAGGAATTTAGGCTTGCTGAAAGCTATATCAGGGAAAATGAAACTTATTTTTAAGACGGAAAAAAAAACCTGGACATACAAGAGCAGCAGAAACTGAGTCTTGGTTGTTCTTTTAGCAAGGTATTGATAAAATAAGACAAATGAAACAAACCTCTCCAGTGGACTGGAGACCAATAACAACACAGTACCCTGCCTGCAATGCTTGCTGGGCTTCCTGTACTATGGTAGGAACTTTCATACTCATACTTTGAGAAATAAACAAGGGCATAATTTAGCATAAATACTACATAAAAGTAACTGTCAGTTGCTACCCAATATAAATACAATGTGAATATCAAATAATCAACATTTCCAGTGTAGTGACCAGTTAGTATTGTTGGATTTGTTTGAGGAAAAACCGTTGCATTTCTTTAAAATAAGACAACATTCTCCATAATTAGAGTCTAACAGTATTACATGTACCTGGACTACCAAGTGTCATACAGTTTCCACAAACTCTTTTCTACTGAAGTTAGTGCAACAAGTCTCCAAAATAATATTATTGCCCAGTCACTGGAAATAGAAATCCAGCACCCCAAAAGTAGCTGTCACATCATTTTGTTGCTGTTGCGATTCATGATAGTTCCTTACACACTAAAACAATCCCCCTCCCCCTTGCCAAAATCTAATTACACACTTGCCAAAAATTACACTCAATTCTCAGGGCGGTTTACCATTTACCATTCAAGTTTTGACATATGCATGGCAAGCAACTTTTGCGTGTATTTGCATGTTTTTATCACTATTAATTAAATAAAAAATTATTAAATAAATAATTAATTAATAATGAATTGTTAAAATTATTAAATAATAATATCCCTAAGCAGAAGTAGCAACTGTCTAGTCTGGAACCATGACTCTAAGATCACTTAGGTGAGGCATTCACCTTTGGGAGGTGTCTATTAGGAAAGGGTTTAACCACATAATAAAAATCTTCTTGAAAATAGCATCCTAAAAATGAGTTTTTTTCTCAACCCACCATAGCTGTTTGAAAAATCGCTGATGGCTTGACCAGAACACGGACCATATCCTCGGAGTAGCAGCGGTGGTTCGACCAATGGCGAATTCAAGTGATTTCTTTAACTCACTCCTTGAATGAAAAAGAATAAAATGGCTTGCAACTTACAACAACAAGGCAAACAAACAGTTTGAAAAAATAATTACAAAGGAAAGAAGAAATCCACCCCGTCCAAGTTGCATCAATTTTTGGTGCTGTGATGACTCAAGTTTAGGCACTTGGGACCTAACATGAAAAGGAGTTACTAATCTGACAACTAAAGCTAATGAAAGATCAATATTGACAAAATAATGGCCATTTGAGGAGAAAATTTTAACTTGGAGGGTTGTAATCTGGTGTGTTTTCATACATACCACACATGAACTGCTGTGTCATAAACTTTGATCTGACTGGCTGTTAAAGGAGCTTCTACATTAACAAACTGAAGAAAATAAGAAACATGGAGAATGAAAAGAGAAAGAACACAGAAGGTCAATAAATAACTATGACATAACGCTTCCTTATAAGTAAATGCTAAACATAGATGACTGGAAAATAATGATTTTTGTGCATGACTGTATACTTACTTCTTCTCAACCATGCACAAGGGCCATACTGGGAGAATATTGCCAAGGTCTTTCTGGTACAGAACAAGCGAAGCGAGGTCCATACAAGAAAGACTGACAAGAAAGATATCGTCCGTACAAGAAAGATATTCTCCCAGTAGGGTCCCGAGCTAGTGAGAGTTAATAAGAAGTTTATTATATGGCTGTGTCTAACACTTTACTACTTGAAGCGAGTCGTGGTGGATTGGCATGAATGAAACAGTATACCGGAAAGCATTCATAACTCAGTAGTTTTATTTCACACAAAAAATTATATTGCACAAGAAAAAGTAGAAATCTTCAAAGAAACTGTCTCTTTTCATTTAGCTTCAAACCATTCGAACTACTTGAATCAAATGTACCTTCACATTTTCTATATCCCTGCTTTACCTGCCAGGCATTAAC
Source organism: Siderastrea radians (assembly GCA_964017195.1). Classification (NCBI taxonomy): domain Eukaryota; kingdom Metazoa; phylum Cnidaria; class Anthozoa; order Scleractinia; family Rhizangiidae; genus Siderastrea; species Siderastrea radians. The sequence goes on from OZ024895.1 coordinate 42,860,599, forward strand.
ATAGCTCATAATGCCCGTGGGCATTATGAGAAAAATCCGGCCCCAAGTATTGGCCAATCACAGCGCGTGTTATATATCTACAAGCTCTAGCCATATAATAATGAGGGTTAATGCATGTTTTAATACCTCGGCCTGCCTGAAGCTAAGACCTCTGGAGACATATATCCCTGAGGCCTTCATCTCCATAGCTAACATTTCAGCGGCACCTAAAACACAGATGATGTAAAATTAACACAAAATAACAAGGCCCTGTTAGAGGTGTATGCATTTCCACTGTCTGAATTTCAAAACTAACCAAGTTGCAATTTAAGGCAGTTAGTATGTTGGCGTTTAGTACTTCCCCGTATGAAATTCATCTACTGACAAAAAAAAATCAATTGGACTGACCACTTGAACAATGCTGAGCTGCTGCATAAAGCACAGAATTTTGTAAATCTACTCAGTCTCACAACTTTACTGCTGTTTTGGCCTTTAAACATAGAAGGCCCACACAGCTGGCGCTTAACCCTCTAAGCCCCAATAGTGACAAGCATTTAAGACGGAATCCATTAGGACATTGAGTAATTTTAATTTTCAGTGGACAAAAATCTTGTACCAGAATAATCTAAAGCATATCGCATTCTTTTTTTCATTTTTTGAGAGCTATGGATGTAATTTGTTATCTGTAATAACCCCAAAGACAATTTCTTATGGGAGCCTGAGAAAATAAATTGCAAATTTCACAAAATGAAATCTTACGCATAAAAATTTACCTATTTTACTAGTGTTTACACAATTCCTATGAAATTTGAAATTTAATTTCACGGGTTCCCATAAGAAATTGTCTTTGGTGTTATTACAGATAACTAATTACGTCTATAGCTCTTAAAAAGTGTAAAAAAGAATGCGATAAACTTTAAATTGTTCTGGTACAAGGTTTTTGTCCACTAATTACTCAATTTCCTGATGGATTCTGTCTTAATTTCTCCTTAAAGTATTAGTACTTGATCAAACATACAGGTCATGAGAATGAAGGAAATGAACACCAATGATCAAATGTCTTGATTTTTAATCAAATTCTCCCAACTAGTAACAGAAGAAATATAAGGAGAATGGTGTGGAGAATATGGATGTTAATGTTGGGGCTTTAAGGGTTAACATGGTTTCAGCAGCTTTAAGTGACCATACAGTGGTATTACTACTCTCGTGGGATGGGATGATAGTCCATACAGCACAGGCATGTCCCCTACCCCCCCCCCCCTCCATCCTGTCTGGCTGCCCTGGTTGTTTGCTGACCAGTACTGATTCAAAACATCCTGGGTGGAAAGAGACAATGTCGGGCAACGTTTCTCGTATGAGAAAACGACACAATGGTACAAATTATGGCTTGAACCACCAAAACCAAATGAGGCAACCACAAGACCAGATTCACTACAGTGCAGTGCCTTCTCCAGCAAATCAACTGGATCTCTATCGGACAAAATAAAAATTGCTAATTATCAAAACTGCCCATCTTACCAAGCCCTCTCTTGGTGATGCTGGTAAGAAAGGATTCAAATGACTTGAATGCAGTTCCATCTCCCCACAGACCCAGTCGCTCCATGAATGCCTGAAGATCAAATCAACTTTCATATCAGTTTCATATTGACAGAAAAATAATTACCATTTTCTCCAAAGCACTTACGTCTAGATAAGTGAAAATTATTCAAAGGCTTAGGTGCCTAGTGCACATTTACATAATCAGGTATCAGAATTAAATGATTATAAGATTCCTAGAAACTCTACAGGTCAGCAACAGCAAGGAAGGAAGGATTTGGGATGGGGACTGTCGGACCTACACTGTATTAGAAACTACATGGCTGTACAAGACTGCAAAACTGTAATAAACATTAACTACAATCCCCAAGACCACAGGAGATAATAAACAGAACTATGTAATATTCAGTAAAATAAAAAACACAACAAAATGAGTGGCTGAGGTAAATAAAAGTTATTCAAATACAAAAAGGCTGTAAGTTCCTATTGTAAAATTATCAAACATTGTGATTTAATAGCGCAAAGCCTTAACTAGGAAGAGACCAGCCCCACAACAGGAGAAACAACCAAGTCCCCCTCCTCTGGGATGTACTCACTCTAACTTGTACTTGTCCACTGATCTAATGGTCACCGTTATTACTGCAAAAACAAAAAAGACCTACCATATTTTTTACATCTGTGACTCCAGTTGCACTGCAGTATACAACACGAGCTTTGGGCAGCATCCTACAGAAAGAGAAGGATATAGTCAGTTGTGGCTGCAACTCTGGAGACAAGGCTAAAATGATAACATGTATGTTACCTTTGGATTGTTGTCACAGCAAGAGCAACTTTTGTACTTGTTTCCTCTTTGCCCTAAAGAGAATTTACAAATACACATGCATTAACTACAAGGAGAGCAAATGACATGCCATGACATGCAACTACTCTTCTCATACAATTTACTTGAGGAAAAAAAACGTTAGTAAGAGATGAAACATTTCGTTTAGTCAAGAGTAAGGTTGGAAACGTTGTACCTTAGACAAAGACAGCTCACACAGCTGGAGTTTAAATGTAGTTGAATACAATTTTGGAGTCAACAACAAAGAGCACCAGTGCTGCTCCGTGACCAGCGGTGTCATTATGTACACATGCACCAGGATTCCATGTGCTCAGGGAATATTTGCTGTCCTTGCTGCGTAGGCCAAGCCAAGCCAGAAGGTTTTTTAGCACCAGGAAAGCTTCTGTTCCCCCTCCCTCCCCCCTCCCCTTCTCCACTGTTTTGTCATTGTGACAGGCACCTGTCTCCCTTTGGGCATGGGGGCTCATGGCTGGTTTGCCATGGAAATGGTCTCCATCCAGGAGCTGGCTGCCAATAGTGCAGGCTCCTGGATAGGGTTGTCCACATTATGCTCAATGTTTCACCCTGTTATGCTAATTCTGTATGCTTAACAATTGTCACTATAATGCTCAAATGGCATCACTACAGTATTATGCTCCATAACATAAAAATAAATAAATGACCACAGAAGTCAGGTTTATGTTGACAACAAGTGTAAATGAAAACAGTCCGAGGAGGCAGCTGACAATGCTGTAGAACTGAAACTGCTGGAAGCCATGTTTTTGCTAATTTGTAACCAGGCTTGGTCTTAAAACTGATGTCCTGTGTGGGAAGCCCATGGTTTTGGAAAAGTTTTCATAAAGCACAAAGAGTCGAAGAAACTTTGCACTGTTATTCCAGCATAATGCTTGACTATTTTGCCTCACTATTATGCTCAAAATTATGCTGGCATAATGTGGACAACCCTACTCCTGGATATCCCAGGCACCCAAACTCCACTTAACAATGTGGTTGTTAACTACAGTTTCTGTTGGAAGCATGAAGGAATCAGGATTTTACTTTTCCTCCCCTCTGGATGAGATGCCAGTCCATGCAGGATTACTCTCAGCATTTTTGTAAGGGATCCCATTAATGGTTTGCCTGTAACTGACATGATGTCAGAGTACAGGCTAAATATCCACCAAAAAGTGTAACAATCTTATCAAGTGACACTGTAGTCAGGCACATAAACACAGTTTTCAAGGTCCTTCTTTAATGAAAAGCCAAAGGGTTCGGTTCTTACAACTAAGACAAAGAACAACTACATTCTACCAGATTGCATGAGGTCAATGGTCATCAGAAAACCGGCTATGGACAAAACACTGATGCCCAGTCCATGGACTACCCCGATGGACAACCCAAATGGACTACCCCTAAAATGGACTACCCCTAAAAAATACTATTTGGAATGAGTACTATTGAAAGAACTGCTATTTATATACTTACGTTGTATGTAACTTGTTTATTTTCGTCCGCACGGCCTCTAGCCGCCATTTTGAATAATCATACTCTATGAACAACCGCTGAATGCAAAAAGTGTAGACTCAAATCAAATCGTCCTTTTGAGGAACTTGAACCAGGACTGAGGTGGTTTTATTTTCTGCAGCTGATCCACACATTTTCTTACACCCAAGCTATGGATCACAGCAGAAAGGAGATTGTAGTTCCTCAGTTATAAAATGGGGTTGGGAAGCCTGCACGACTCCTACTTCACGCTTTTGTACGCTTCGCCTTGCATGTCTCGGTCTTTTGACTAATTTTGCTTCTGATATTTTTGTAGTGGGTTTAGTTAAGAGGATTTTTAAATGGTTACTGAATTGAGCCATTTCAACTTAAACGTCCCCTTTTGAGGTCATATCGATCTTTTTTCTGATAACCGTTGGATTCTTGCGGCTTGCGCACATGCACTATTTGTTATTCTCAGTTAAATTTGACCTCTGATCGTTTGTTAAGTGACTAAATGTGAATTCTATGCTGCTTTCGGCATACTAGGTACGTTGAGCCTGGCTCGTTTAGGAACATGATACAGTTTTTTCAGCCTCTCATGTTTGTAGTTGTGGCAGTAAAGGATCTGAAATATTATCTACAACGTGATGAGTTAATTTCCCTGCTGATGTTTGTAACCATGGGCCCAGCTTATGTTTTGCATCACTGAGTGTGATCTATAGACCTTTTTTTACCCTATTTATTAGGGGTAGTCCATATTAGGGGTAGTCCATTGGGGTAGTCCATGGACTGGGGGTCGGTGTTTTGTCCATGGCCCAGAAAACCTGTCATGCAATTGCATGATTTTCGTTTACGTCACATCGACAACATTATCTCCCAAGACAAATGACTTACTGGTACGAAGTGCTTTGCTTTATGGCATTCATCAAATATCAGGCACCCACTGAACTGCTCTCCACCACACCAGTCTATGAGCTGCTGTAGCCTGCTTTGACGAGAAGCACCTGTCAAAATAGAACATTAGGTAGAATGTATTCAGTTTGCCCTGTCTGTGGGACTACCTACTGAAGAAACCGTCCAGCAGTGGATACAGGGGGAGGATACAGGGGGCTTGAACCCCCTTCCACTTCATCAGACCTGTACTTGTCTTTTTATCCTGCCGTCAGGATAGGGTCTAGTAATACCCTTTTTTTGGGGGGGGGGGTGGTCACTTGTTCCAGACCTCCAGTTTTTGCTTGGCCAAACAAATACTCACTGCGTCTTTCGCTACACAGGCTAGGGCTCGTATCTTGAGTGACCGTAATGTATTTTGCACTCTAGGGGAGGGTCAACAACGGCAGGGTCTAGTGCCCCTGGGGCTTCTTGTTGATTTTAAATTATAATCAAATGCATCCAAACTGAAAAAGGAACCTAAAGAAAAACAGCAAAGATCAGCAGACCAAATTTACAGGGATAATCTTAACAGCTACTGTAAATTTGTCAATTCTGAGCTATCTGCATTCCTTGCTTCTTGAAGTATCGAGTAAAAGTTGTCATTTTGACCTCCTCCTATCCAATTTCTGGATCTGCCCTGGCATTTTCTGGCTCTGCATCTCCAAGAAGAGTTGAGCCACAACTTTACATGTATAGATGTGGTGGGATGCTTTTGTAGAATTATGCCAACACAGTACACATGTTCTCATCACGTCAATGCTTCAATGCATTATTGCAACTGAATCAACTGCTGATTGAATCCCATGGTAACATGTCATTGAATGATTGACAAGTATCTGATTACTACAGCTCTGACCACTGAGCTGCTAACCTTCAGCATCCAAACGCAGGAGGCCATGACAAACTGAACACAGTTAACTTTACCACATGGCTGAGCTTATCATGTACAGTTTCTCTTTTCATAAATGACATTGGCTTGAGCATCGTCAAGAAACTTAGAGACACTTAAATTTAAGTATCATTTTATGTATTGTTGATTGCTAACCTTTTTGAACAGATGATACTAACGTTGCGTAAGTACTGAACACCACACCTTCTTTAAAGTCCGCAGGTAATCCAAATACTCTGTTTAGTAAAAACAGGAAAGAGTAGATTATCATATTGGTCCTAGCTATGCCTCAGGTGAAAGTGAACTACAGTGTAATATGCCTTCTCATTTTAAAAGGGATCTGCTTGCAGCTTCTCTTATTGCACTGTCATTTCTTTTATTGTTTCTGTTTTTGGAACCTCTGACTATAATAGGTTTTTGGTGTACAGTACCGCTCAAAGGAAAGTTACCAGTCGCGTCTCGTTTCGCGCACTACGCGAATCGCGTAGCGCGAGAATCACTGAAGCGGCAATTTTGGCATAAATTACGAACGATAACCCTACGCGAAACCAATTAATTTTGCGCTGTCTCGTGGCGGAGAGCAGAAAAATGATATATTTTGTCTTTGTGATTTTTTTTTTCGCAAATATCTGCGTTTGTGAGTATTCTAATTCCATAGTATGCTACATATCTTTGTTTTCAAGGCCTAGGAGAGATCAGCTGTGGAAATGTTTGTTGTTTCAGTGTACGCTTGCGAGTTGTTTTACCACGGGACACTTCAGACGTTTTGCGAAATTTACACATGCATATTAGCGACACGCAGCTTTTTGTAGTTTACATGAGGAGTTAGCTACTGTTTCCTCTAGCAAGCGACATATTTGAACTTGAGTTCGCTTAAACTGATCGATTAGAAATGTGTTGGAAGTTCTGTGGTTTGAAATTGAAGAAGCCGAGTTGTTATACGAATGAAACGCAACCAACAGTTCGTTTCATGTCTCCAATTTGCATAACGTCAAAACAACAGGCCTGTGTAATCTGAAAGTTGTCGCTAACGTCATGTGAGTCAAATAGCCAAGTACTTTCTTTTAGTTTACAAATCGTTTAAAATTTTAGTTTCTGTTCACTGTCATGAGTTTGCGTTGAAGTGCGGAGTTTGCGTTGAAGTCCGTGGAGGACGGAGAGAATTTCGACGACGTCATCTTCACGGACGAATGTTCGGTTCACATGGAAAATCACGCCAAATTGTCTTTTCGTCGTAAGTGGGAGCCGCCTAAGATGAAGGGCCGTCCTAAGCACCCCTACAAAGTGCATATTTGGGCGGGAATTTCCAAAAGAGGGGCGACGAACGTTCTCATCTTCACGGGGAACATGGACGCAAAGTTTTACGTCAAGGAGATATTAGAGAAGACCTTGCTTCCCTTTATCCAATCCAAGTTCGCGGACGGCCACCGTTTCCAGCAGGACAACGATCCGAAGCACACCAGCAGGTTGGCAAAGGAGTTTATGGAAAAAGAAGGCATCAACTGGTGGAAGACCCCCCAGGAGAGCCCAGACCTGAACCCGATTGAACTCCTTTGGCATGAGCTGAAACATTTCCTGAGAACGGTGGTCAAACCAACCACCAAAGACGAATTGGAAGCGGGAATCTTGCGCTTTTGGAGGGAGCGAATGACTGCAGGAAAGTGCAGAACGTACATCGGCCATTTGAAGAAGGTTGTGCCGCTGGTGATTAAGCGAGAAGGCCGTGCTTCCGGGCACTGAAAACAGCTCCATTAGGAGCTAACAAACTCCTGTAGGTCTAACCATGGTGTTAGACGTTGCACTCTTACAGGACCTAACGGCTCTTTTAGGAGCCACCAAATGAATAAAAGTCATGACCATCAACTGAAGTACGCTATTGTAACGATAGAAACTTAGAAACATTTGAAAAAAGCTCTGAGGTTTTATTTTAAACCCCTTTCAAATCTTTTAGATGTAGTAGTCACCATAAGACAAGTCGATTTCGTGCATAAAGTGAAAATGAAAAAAAATACTATACGCTGTAATCAAATCTACGAAAAAATAAAACAGGAAATTGGCGAGCTATTTGTTGACATAGCAACGAAGCCGTTGGTTTCGAGAGATCGGCAAGTTCACATTTCTGTGTCAACTTCAAAAGGCCTGAATTTAAAACGTCAATACGTTTAATATGAATATTACATGTAGTTTCATCGATAAAGTCACATCTTTCGCCATAAACAAGTTGATTGAGATTGTGTTTGATGTTTTCATTACGCTTGCGACATTAGCAACACATTGCTAAGATCGCTTTCACAATCAGTCCGCCATACACAGTAAACGTGTTTGACATAGTATTCGACATATTTTTATTTTAACTAAAGTTCGTTTCAGTAAACTAAGCTGATTCAGTTTGTTATGAAGCAAGCGGTATATTTAACCGTCAGTTCATTTATACCGACGAACAACATAAATTGATAAAACTGCCCGTGCAAAGCAAGCGAGAGATTGACATCAAATTGACAACACAAATTTGCATAACTTTAGAAACAACTCGCATGTGTAATTTGAAACCTGCCACAAACTCACGATGCCATGCAAGAACTTTGGAATGAATTTTGTTATAAACTCACGGGCTGTTGTATTCACACATAGCCTTCATTCACTATAAAATTCTATCGAATTCTTCGATTCAAAACACATTTTCCGTACAAAGCAAGTATGTACGCTTCGGATACAGAGATTGGCAAGTTTACTTTCTGGTGCGATCGATCAATCGGCAATTTTATAGATTTGCTTTCCATTTGATGTAACCACGGTGTATTTATATTTAGGATTAATATTTAGGAACATAAGAATTTTTGTTTTAGAATTGCCGTTTATAACAATCTAATGTAATCTTACATGTGAAATCCACGCGTTTGTGTTTCTCGAAACGACGGGTACGGCACCGCACGGGTTCTGTGATCGTTACCAATCGACGTTATTCTCGCTTCACAATAGGGAAATGTTTTACAATCGGTTTACAATGGGCAATAAAAATCGCGCGAGAAATTTAAGCTACGATACTTGCAGTTTTTCGGGGCTCGCGCGCGACGCAAGTTGTGTCGCGCGCTACGAGAATCGCATAGCGCGCGACGAGAATCGCGTAGCGCGCGACGCAATTCGCGTCTCGTGAGAGGGTGGTAACTTTCCTTTGAGCGGTACTGTAAGTCCTCCCATCCCTTGTGGAGGCACTGGGCTAGAGGCAGTCTGCATACTTACTATGACAAAACAGTTTATTGTGAGAAAGTACCTTGTCTCTCTATCTAGTTGCTGGCAACCATCAATCACTTTGACATAGCATCCAATATCATGCAAATCTCTGAAATATAAAAAGAAGTAAAGTAGGTACACAAGGAATGATTTCAGAACATTGTTTCAAGTTGTAAGCCCCCCCCCCCCCCCCCCCGCCATAAAGACAAGTGGTTAACACATCAAACTTTCAATCTGAAGCTCAGTAGTTCAAGCCCAGTCTTCATGATCATGCTGTCCGCTTAGATAACAAGCTCTGTTCCTCATTCTCTCTCCAGGTCAGTGCATAAGGGAACACTTGTGACCTGAATGTGACTTACGTTTTATTGTTGAACCACCCCTCACCCTGCTTGGGGACACAGTGGTGTAGTGGTTAGCCTGCGAATACAGCCGCCTCTCCGCGCTATGTAGTGGTTAGCCTGTGAATACAGCCGCCTCTCCGCGCTATGTAGTGGTTAGCACAGTGGACTTCAGATCCGAAGTTCGGTGGTTTGGGGCCTGGTCCCAACCATTGTGTTATTTCCTCAGACAAGAAACTTTATTCCATATAATTTGTCTCTCGCCACCCAGGTGTATGAATGGGTACTGGTGACTTGCTTCTGGGGGTAACCCTGCAATGGACTAGCATCTCATCCAGGGGGGAGTAGTATTACTCTCAGTTGCTTCATGCTACAGAAACCAGGTTAAGCTCCGGCCATGTGGGTACCCTGTGGCTTATGTGTAAATTTACCTTACTTTTTGCCCCCTACCCTGCTCCTTCACAACCCTACCCAAGAGTTAATTTAATATGCAGCCAAGATAATATATTCTGCATAATGTATGCTAATCACAAACTCAGGTTTACAATATAGTATAACTTGTAATGGGAGTCATGCTAGTTTCTGTTTTAGTTCATTTTTTAAGTGATTAATTTTGCTAGTGATTTGTTGATTTTATTAGTTAAGTTGATCTGTTACTCAACTCGTGATCTAAGCCTGATGCCCACCATTTGAGCAAGCAATATTGGAGTAAGTCAGAGTAATATTTAAGCTGAAGTCTAGTCTATCGATCTGTTCTTTAGTTAAGTGAGTTAAGTGAAACGTAAGTGATTATTCTGTTCATTTCATTTGGTTTTTCTTTTAGTTTTAGCCGTATTTTAATTATTCGCTTGATCAGCGTTATTGTAGTTTTTCCACCACGTGTCATGAGAGAAATATAACAAAGAAGTAAATGCTAGAATCGTGACATTTTGTCTGGTTTAAACGGCATATCCTGGCCTCTTACCCAACGAAGTCGGGAACATGACATGACTAAATGTGTTGCAATATTCAAACCAAGAAAATAAAGTCATAAACAGATGTTTTCAGACAAACCTTTGTGCATCTAATCTGAGATCAGCTGATATACTGAACCACACATGCCTGCACCTTCCACGAGCAAAATTATCCAACACAATTCCAGCTATCTAAAACAGAGAGACAAGAATAGCATATTTGACTCTTTTCATATACAGTTGAATCTCACATGAGCAACAGCCCTTGGGAACAGCAAAGTTCATAACATAATAAAATACCCTACACAGGCACTTGAAGTATTGGTCTGTTTATGTCTCCAAGGCAAAAGAGGACAGCTATTCAAAAGATGAGAGTTTGGTTTTCTATATGGTACCATACCAACCTGTCTGCCTTTTCCAACACCAGCACCGTCACCGATAAAGAAACCTGCCCTTTGTCCACTGGCAAGGACCATCTGATGTCTCTGACACTGAAAATGAAAGACCCAACAGTGATCAACATCAAATTTCTCCTCATCATATCAGTGCACTATAACACATACAGGTCACAAGAATTAAGCAAATGATCACCACAGATTAATTGCCTTGATGTTTAAACAAGTTCTCCCAATTAGTACTCAGTAAAACGTCTGGAGACCAGTAAGGAGAATTTGTATAATGATGCCACAACTGCTGGAACTGTTGCATGAGGCAACCAAGAGTATTGCTTCTTCTCTTCAGTGAGATGTCAGTCCAATGCAGGGTTACTCCCAGAATTGTTATGTTTTATACAACTGGGGGAAAGAGTCTAAGCAATGGATCTTAAACATGATGTCTTACTTACTGCATACAAAACTCCTTCCAGTTGCAAATCACTCAGTTTACCTGAAATATGACATGAAAAGGTTTAATTTTTAGGCTTAAATTTCCAGAAGTGCTGTTAAAGGAAGATGTACTGAAGTTTGCAGTCCAAAACCCACACGCAGGACAGTATGAAATATTCTCACCTGATTGTACTAATTCTTGTGGAAGTGACTCAAACAATCCATATTTAGCTGCAGGTAGCTGTTGAGCCTGGAGAAAATGATTGTGAAATGATTAATCTAACATTAAATACTGCATTAAACAAGATGTTGCTTGTTTACTATTCATTTGAGTAACCAGCCAGGTAAGTCCTTGAAACTTATACCAGGGGGTTCAATAAAATTTGTAGTATGCAGCTGGTTTGAGTAGAGTAACCGACTGTATCAACAAGGGGTTTGAAAGAATCTTCCTTTAATTACTTCAGTTTTATTAGGGAAAAAAGGAGCCGACTTTTCTGAGCAAAATAGCCAACGCTTTTCGTCGGCTGTCGGTGCTTATTGAAAGCACTGCTATACATATAGTGTTTACCTGCTGGGGGAGGATAGACAAGGCAGATGCATGGCATTCCTTTTCAAATGCTTTACAGTGAGGCCGAAAATGTCAGTCAAATCCCATTACTCTAGGTGACTTATTTCCCTTTTGAGCATGTAGACAGTCAAACCCCAAGGTTGGGAGGGGAAACAGGGCCCGACAAAAGTCCCGTCCGGTCGTCCGGGACAAGTAGATTTTCAGATCGGGCAAGTAACTTTTCAGGGTCACTTGCCCAACGGGCAAGCGCTCGGGCAAACCCTCCATCAAATTACATTTTAAGTCTGTCAAAAAAGTGACAAATAACAGCATATATAACCGTTGAGCAAGGCTACGAAAATTGCTAAGTTAAATATCAGTCTAGTCTAACGTTTTTTATCAGTTGATTTGTCAGTCATGCAATCTCTTAAAATGACTTTTTCTAAAACATTTTGTAAGATGGTTAGTTTTAAAGTGCGTTGAAGCACTTAAACGTTAAAAATCGGTTTTGGTAACAGTAATCAATCAATTGTTGAAATCCCTCCCTGACCTGTGAATTGGTAAACAAAGTTCAGAGAACATTCAATGAAAACGCTGCTGTAGCTAAAATGGCCTTAGTTTTGTGCTTAAACTGGAAAGCCTTTTTCAATGGGCTTTATGCATGATTACGTCACTTGCCCAAAATTCACCACCAAGCCTCATTTGCACTAAATTATTCTCATCCTCTGGCACTTTGCACGTCGATATTCTTTTCACTTTTGCTGCTTTGGGATTTTGTTTGTGGTAAAATATACAAGTTTCTACCTGAAAGCAGGGCTTGGTGGTGAAATTATCTAGTCTGGCATAAACACAGATAGGCAAAAATCTATTGGCTGTCAGCAGATCCTTTAAGCATCAGTCTTACAAAGGTTTCTTTTCCTCATATTACTAGTATGTTTTTTTGCGCCGCAAACCGCACACCATATGCAGACAGAATTGAAGCGAGAAAGTGGAGTAAACGCTAAGCAGTGTTGACTTATCGTACGAATGTACTAACACACTGAAAACCTTAGGAAGAGCAGAACAATGTTGTGTGAATGTGCTAACGTACAAAGAAATGTTGAGAAGGCTAGACTTATAAATTGACGAACCTACTTATGCATGGAGAAACGTTGTGAAGACGTTACGTAGAGAGAAATGCTGGGAAGAGAAACTATTGTACGGACGTAGCAATTAATGGAAAAAAGTCGATAAAAGAAGACTAAATAATTGTGTGAACCTGCTAACATGTAGACAAATCTCATATGAATGCACTAATGGACCTTTCAAGGAAACATATGGTAAAACGTTCCGAAGACGGCTAGTTTCGTTCGAACGTAGAAATGACAGGGAAAACGTTGCCATCTGAGAGAAAAATTAGTAGTGAAAAACATTGAGACGACAAAACAAGTATCACACGAACATTATGATATCCTTTTACGGAATAAGTTTTAGTTTTTGCTCACTCAATTTGCTTTCCGGATACGATCATGAGAAACAATATTTAGTTTGGTCTCCATCCAGTGCTTTAGTGCTTTCAAATTTTCACTACCCAAAATGGCTAGTAAAAGCGCAAAACTTACCAGCCAAAATGCAATTTCTACTAGTCTGTGACTAGTTGGCTGCCGTTAGTCTCGAGCCCTGAATGTGCATTTTGAACGTGGTCTGTTACACATTTAGACCAATGTTTTATTTAACCGTCAACGTCTTCCAATTTTCCTCGAGGGTTTTTCTAATTCACTTAATCCTAAATTAATATGTACCTATTTCACGTGCGTTAAAAATAAAACTCTTTTAACTCTGACCCATGCTAAATTATTGCATTCTGTCAGTAAACATAGATGTTACGTACTCGAAAAGTATCATGAAATCGACAGGAGGATAGTAAATTTGAACGATCTTCCAAAACGCTCAACAGAAGGAGAGCGATCACCCATTAAACACTTTGTGAGATCTTTGTCCATGCCTCATGAATTATTAATGAACATGAGAATTTTTTTTAAACACGGGCAAGTGGGAAATTGGCTCGGGCAAGCAAATTCTGTGACTTGCTTGCCCAAAGGGCAAGCTGGAATTCAAGTTTTTGTTGAGCCCTAGGAAAGATAAATCAAATACCCCATGTCTGTCTAGGCCCAACCCTGTCCCCTCTGCAACTGAACAGCCCAAATTTTTCAGCACTTCTGCTTTCTCTCGGGTGAGTTGCTCTATTCAATTTGCATTTCCTGTTGGGGAATAATTTACTTAGTGAAACAAAAAAAGAACCTGCTCACAGCCTATCAAAAGAATGAAATATTTTTCATGCTTGAGCAACTTTACACTGGTTACCATATTTCCTTGCACAATAATATTTTTGCCTTTTGAACAACAATGAACTGGCTTGAGATTTTGACAGTGAATTTTTCTTGGAAGTTAGTGTGAAGAAAATTCAACCTTTTCTCATCTCATTCACTATAATTTCAATTTCAACTATTTCAACTGTTTCAATTAGTAAGGAGTTGGTGGTTACCAGTATTTCAGTTTTACGACAGCAAGAGGGCACTTGTGCCAGGGAGGGAGCTTAATTACAGTACCTCCTTTTGTTACTGCACATATGTTCTGTACATCTTGGGTCTGGTCCGAGATATTCGGGTTTCTTGAGAAATTTGCAACGATATTTTTGCATGTTCTACAAATACAAAGGTATTTTTGCATGGTTTACAACCATGTGGAAAAGGCAGATCTTAGCAAGGGCTATCAGAATCCAAAAAGAAAATTGGGGCGTGACCGGGTATTTTTCATAGATAATTGAGCTCAAATTTGGAAAGAAAAATGAAATACATTCTTTGTAATTTGCTTGCTTGATCATCTCTGAAAAATGCATGGTTACCCACATTTTTCTTTTTAGATTCTAATAACCCTTGCTATAATGTTCTTTTTCCCCATAGTCATAACCGTTGCAGAAATACCTCTGTATTAGGATGCGCCATCCTCATTCAAGGACATGTTGTAGTTGAAACTCTTTGAGTATATACTTACTGCTAGACACCCAGCCTCCACTATATCCCCTGGGTGATGCTGAATATCTGTGTGTTTTAATGAGCAGCATACATAGCTAGAGAAGACATCTTCACTGAGAATCAAATCGAACAAAAAAATTCAGTCCACGACTACCTCATCAGTTTGGTTGTGTTAATAGCAGGGTAGAGATAGAGATTTTAAAAAGATTCTCCCACAGCCTCAAACATAAATCTTGCATGCATAGTCTAACTCCAGTTCTATTTATGACTGCAGTTTGTTTATGAGTGATAGTGGTTGCTTACCATATTTTACACGGGGAAACCAGATGGTCCATGGTTTGTGCAAAATTGTGATAAGTCCAGAATGGGAAATTCTGGTTGAGGTTGGCATGAACCATTTGGCCATTTCATTCTATCTTACAGAGAGAGAGTGAAACTACTTTGACAATTTGTACAGGACCTGGACCTGGTAGAAATGGAACACAACAGTTCCATTTTGAGCATCTCAACCGGGAAGACAAGACTACGAGTGTTTACCATTAACAAAAAAAGCTGCAAATTTCAGTGAGACTGTAAATGGTAAGGCTGTTTTGGTTTGCCCGGCCTGAAAATGTCCAGAACGACTTCAAAGGTACTCCAAAATTCCCAACCGAAATGATCCAAACAGAAAATTGTGCCCTTTTCTACCAGATCCAGGTCCTCCGCTAACAGTCAAACTAGTTCCAGACTCTCTTCAAATTAGAGTGAAACGGTACAGGCCAATTTCCAACGGAATCATGTAATAGGTGTTTGTGGTGTTTCTTGCTGGAGCCTCCCGCCAAACCCCGCTCCCCCCGCTGGGGGCTACACAGCGGATCGGCCGGAATTCTTGAGTGCGTCATGGCGTCGCGAAATTATATACGAAACTCCTTTCTTAGCATACGAGAAAAATATTACACAAGTAATATAAAGTAATAAAGTGACCAAGTTAAATTTCACTGCAATCAAAAAATTAAGCGTGGGGCATGAAGTTCATCAGTATGTAAGTAGTCTTTTATACCTTCGGCTCTCAGCCACGACTCCATGCGCCATTTTGTTGAGTTCCTCATGCTCCTCGGTCGGGTTTTCGACGCGATTTATAAAGACACGGCGTTGCGACACAGGTGATTCTGGACTAGAAAGAGCCATGGATACCTTTTGATTACAACAACTTTGACAAATAAGCCTTCGCTCTCCTGGTTTTTGCACTAAAAGTCCTTGTTTTCAGCCGTGATGTTCCCGCATTTTTGGTCATCTCCGCTTTGCGTGCGGGCGCACTCAACCTGACCATGGTGCAATGGGGTCGGTTTGGGAACTGTTAACTTTTTCGCGAGAAATAATATTAGACATATAATGGGGCCCTGTTAGGGTAAATTCCGACAAGCGACATGGCCTTGAAACAGCGGCATAAGACAGATGAAATGGCGACAAATGACACAAAGATAGATTGAAACTGTGACAGCGACGGAGACAAGCGCAAAGACAATAGTAAAATACCGGCAGGGACATGGCTTCCTCCTCAATACGTGAAATGAAGGGTTTTGAAATTTAGACAAGGGACATACGTACCCCCCCTCCCCCCTAAAAGGGCCTCATTAATGTCGGGAGCCCTAAAAAGTAGCAGTTCAAGTAGTCGTTTATCTCATTCTCTGTATTTTTAGAAGGCAAACATGGCAGTAATTTAAGATACAAGCAAAAACCACAACCACAAGTGATAAGATAACCTGGATTTGTAAAATTACTTCCGTTGACAATAAACTCGTGGCACACTAATCCCGACCCTGAAACCTCCAACAGCCATATGCATGGCAGAAAAATTAATGGGGACGGAGAAATATATACATATGCAGCGGTTCCTGACGATATATTTCGAATTCTTTTTACAATGCTTGATATCTTCTGTCATTTCAATGCAGTAAGAATCTTTGTTGTCGTTTTATTTTTTTTTTAATATATCGCGAATTCTTGACATACCACCTGAAGAATTTTCTAGAGACTCTTTACTTGAACTCTCAAAGTGGCATTCAGTCATTCTCTTCATTCTTGGTATAACCTAAGCTCGAGACATACAGCTACCACATCATTTTGGCTTCACGTAAAAGTGAGCCTCGATGCAATGTACAGCGAAAACGTCGTCAGACTTTATACAAATCGACTGCAAATAGTCTCTAATTTTGGCGATTGCGATTGTGGGGCAGGCGAAATACACACGTGCGCGCGCGAAATTTCGCGTCTGCTCCAAATTTCGTGGGCGCGCGTGTGTGTATCTCGCCCGTCCCACAGTCGCCATCGCCAAAATTAGAGACTACTTGCAGTCTCTTATACGAATACTGTGAATAGATTAACATACATTTGTTTGTCTCTACCATGAATACCACAGAGTCATCGAAAGTTCGATTTGAAGTGCTATCAGGATGTTGTCACTTTCTCACTGACTCAACACGAACCGTTTGACAGCTAATGGAGTTTCGGAAATGGCAAATTCTTAATTCCTGGTTTTCTATCGTCAGGTATTAAGGGATTTGCCTTTAAACATTTACGAACCTCACGCAAATACGTAAACACTTGAAATTTCTCCCACCGGTCAGGGTCAAGCTCTCGTTCGTGTTATTAGGTACAACATTTGAGTGTGTGGTTGCAATCATATGATAAGGAAGTGCGTTCCTGTGGTGCTGCTTATTATGCTGTACAAGGTGGTTCTAACTTTTGAGTATGTGGATGAAATCCTAAAGTTTGACTATTCTAATGAAAGCTACTGAGCGATACTTTTCTGTGGTGCTGTTTATTATGCTGCACAAGGTGGTTCTAACTTTTGAGTCTGTGGATGAATTCCTGAAGTTTGACCATTCTAATGAAAGCTACTGAGCAGTACTTTCCTGTGGTGTTGGTTATTATGCTGCTCAAGGTGGTTCTAACTTTTGAGTCTGTGGATGAAATCCTAAAGTTTGACCATTCTAATGAAAGCTACTGAGCGATACTTTTCTGTGGTGCTGTTTATTATGCTGCACAAGGTGGTTCTAGCTTTTGAGTCTGTGGATGAATTCCTGAAGTTTGACCATTCTAATGAAAGCTACTGAGCAGTACTTTCCTGTGGTGCTGTTTATTATGCTGTACAAGGTGGTTCTAACTTTTGAGTCTGTGGATAAAATCCTAAAGTGTTACCATTCAAATTAAACGTTTCACCTTGACAAGCTAATAAGAAGGGTTTAAGGAGCGATAAAGACTAACTGACACAATCAGACACTGTTTAGACTTGTATGTCAGTGTTGTATTTGTACAGTTAGTTGTAACAGAGGAAATATCAACACCGTTCAGTTTCTCAGTACAACAGTAAATAAATTGTTTTCGCATTTCAACCCTGCTATCCAATTTCCGTGATTCTTTGATCACCGTATGTATAAGTGTAGATTGACAATTATTGAAACACTTGTGAAATAAGCATAAGGGCGCCTTCCCGACTGAAATCTCAAAAGCTGTTTGACACAGAATAGCTAAGTTACGCTAAAAACATGTGAGATTAGTAACAGCGTGAAAATAAGGTGCTTTTACTGAATCACATCGTGAAGAAACGCCATTATAATTAGGAATAGAAGGTAGTTGATACTACCGACTGTTTTCAGTTAGATAATCATGCTCCCAAAAGCATATCGCCTTTCGTTTCGTGCCCCCCCCCCCCCCGCCTTCGTATCGAGAAGAGTGTGTTGCGGTTTGGACGCGTGGACAATGAATGCCGTGAATGGGTCATTTTTTTGCAACAGTACTCTTCTTGTAGGACTTCCCAGATCCTAAGGAACTCAGTAGACAGGGTAAAACGAAGGCCAAAACAGGATATTCAATCAGTTTCTGACCTTTTTCGCTCTGACCTTCTTATCTTGTGTTGGGCGTAAAAACCCTTTTAATACTTGGCACGCTCAGGGGGTAAACGGCTTTCACGCTTTTACTTGGAACGCTTAAAAAACGTTTAACAGCTAAACAACCCGACGTTAAGCGTTTCACTCACCTTGCAGCGACTTGTATTTGCATTTTTCTGCGTAGCAGCGCAAAACGCGAATAGGAAGCAGATTTTACGGGGCGCGCTTGAGAGGAGCATGTACGAGGCGAGAGGGTGGGAGCTGTCCCCTTGCGCGTTTTCATCTTAAATTCGTGTTCTAAAGGTTGACTTTTGCGGCTCTGGGTTGCGGACAGCTAACCTTTCGGCCAGCGTACTACTCTATATCATACAATCCGAAAGAATCCCGTTGCCGTCGAGAATTGAGCTCACTCCTTTTATCGCTAAAATGCTCGAAAATCAAGCGTGAAAGAGAGCAGCCGTTCCCTCTACCAATCGGCCCCAATCCGCAAAAGTCGGAAATAGATCTCTCCCAAGTTCATGGCATGAGTGGCTGGCTTCTATCACTTGTAATTAAGTTATTTCTCGTGTAATCAGATGCTAAGTCGCTTATTACTGTTTCATCTCTATGCAACTAAGCCAATGATAAAGGCTTTAAAAACCAATAAGAGCAAAAAACGTTTACCTGGCTGGTTTGAGTCAGTCAATCCACTTTCTTATCCAAATATTCTTGTTATCTGCATAGATGGACCACCATGGTGTGATACGGATACTTATCTCACGTTGCTAGGCATTAAGACTCCTAAAATAAGTGCTTTCCGCTATATTTTGCCGCAGGTAATTCCGCGGTAAAATGCCAAAAGTCAGGATTACTAGATTAGCCCACCTAAGAGATTTTGGCTTGCCAGTACTTGTGCTATTATCGAAGAAAGGCAGTGACATTTTTTTATTTGCTTGTCCTCTCGGCCGGTCGACCTAGGCAATATGCGAAAATATTTAGCGATATCCACTTTCACAAAACCGCAGATGACTTGGTCTTTATTACCAATGTCTGATTGATTTTCGTTAATTTGTAACGAGACTGTTATTCTATACGCCCACCCTCGGCAATGACAGCATTCTCGGAGGTCATAGCTAGAGAAAAACATTTATATTGAATTTCACGTCTTCGTGCCGCGAGCTTGCTTATGAAATAAGCGAAGAAAACAAGTGGTTCGCGAAGAGATGAACAGCGAAACAACCGCTAGTTCTTCACAAGATGGAACTTCGAACATTTATTTGCCTCAAACAGTGGTTGGGATTCAATCGACAGCCATAATTTTGCTCGCGGTGTCCTCCTTGATTTGCAACGCATTGGTAGGATTTGTCCTCATAAAAAAACCCGAGCTGCTTTCACATTCTTCAGCCAGCAAACTTCTTCTCAACTTGACTGCTTCCAGTTTCGTCCTCTCCTTAACTGTTTTACCCTTTGTATTCACCTCGAGTTTGAAGCAAAGTTGGATATTTGGTGATGTGTGGTGTCAAACGAGTGGATTTCTTACTGTTTTGCTCTCCGCGACGTCTTTAGGTATGGTAATGTTTTTGAGCATTGACCGCTATCATTGCATTGTCAACCCACTAAATTACGACTCGAGAATGTCTCCGACGCGCACAAACTTTTTCATCGCCTGTACCTGGTTGGCAAGTTTATTCTTAGCATTGTTGCCTCTCGTGGGCTGGGGAAAATATGGATATCAACCTGCTAAAGTTTCTTGCACTGTGGTTTGGGGTGACTCTATGAGCGAAGGATATACGAAACTTTATTCCCTTGTTACACTTTTTGTACCGTTACTGGTCATGACAGTGGCATATTACCACATATTAAAAGCGGCCCGTCGACAAGCGAGAGTGGGACAAATAGCCGTAGTGCCCGCGTCCGTTTCGGGTTTGCGTACGTCAACCCGAGTGCTAAATCGTAACTCCATAGCATCGAATGCCAGCGCGTTCACTGGCTCAAAAGCGATGCGCACAACATTTCTAGTACTTGGTACTGTGATATTTTGCTGGGGGCCATATGTTATTTCTATTCTGTTGGAATCAGAGCAAATACCGGTACGCTATGAATTACAGACAACCTTTGTTATGGTGTCATATTCGAGCGCTCTCCTTTATCCTATTATCTATGGGTTTCACATACGAGTGATTAGACGAAGCATCAAGAGGCTCGTAAGTTCGATCATACTCTGCAAGAGAAACTCTAACACTGTTCGTCCAATGAGTGATGCTGCTTTTATTGTCTCACCCTCTGCATTGTTAAGAAACAGATCGGCCTCCGAGGGGTCCGTGAATTCTTTTGACATGGCTTTGTCACCGCGACGGGAAAGTGAGAGTATTTGGACCCTTCCAGCTATACGGGAAGAGTTGGAAAAAGAAAACAAACCGAACAGAACTCGATCAACTGAAGTGACTGACCTCGAAGCTTGTAACCTTCCAGGAAGCGTGGATTGTTGAGATGACAACTTCGGTGTAGAATGCATTAAAGTTTTAATACCTTGTGTCTATTAGTGGTCTATATTTACTCCGACAAGTTGTCAATCTCCGATTTCGAAATTCCTTTTCAAAATATTGACAGATAAACAGCACCTCAGGAAAAGAACGGCTGAAAAATTTTCAGTTGAATGACTGATCACACAAGATTTTTATCCGTAGACCTTTGAAAAAGCTACAACAGCTAGGATCACGTAAACAAATGAACCTAAGTTCGTCTTTGAAGCTAGAGTGTTGTTTAAGTATTCTTATTTCAGTCAATTTTCACTAAAGCTTTGGTAAAATTCTCTGGGAAACACTTCCGAAAAGCGAAAGGGCAAGATAGCTATGTTAGAATTGTTTTGTGTTCATTGCCTTCATTACTTAACAGCCTGAAACCGGAAATCGTCAGGGTGGCCTGTTCGCGCCATTTTGGCGTCCGCGGAATGTTTAGATTGGGCACATTTCCTATGACGTCACACCAGATGTTGGTCAGATAGACCACCCAGTCCGATGTAAAGTTGTTGCTAAAACGAATAGGGCGTGCGCACGGCTTATTTGGCCGCATAAGCATTTACCGGCTTGAGCAGTTTGAAGGTCAAATGAAATGCGCGATTTGTTTTGTGCGTTCGAGTGTAATTATTCTCAGCTACTTGAGCCCTTTCCAGTTGATCAGTTTATAAGAAAAACAAGTATTTGCCAAGCGAAAAGCGGAGAAAAACTCGAGAAATCCCTGAAAAGACCCCGAATTTTTTGGCCTCTTTTCCGTGGCTTCTCCCAAACTGGAGGAATTGGGGGCGAGTCTAGAAAGGCCAAGGCCAAGGCTTCCCACGCAATTCTTTTGAGCTTATAAGGTAGAAACGTGACTCTGGCCCTGTGTTGGATTGTGTTACAGATTTGTAAAAAGTTCTTCTCTGGTTTCGCCGAAAACGTAGCAAAATATCTTGCTCCGTTATTCTTCTTCATCCTTTTTCGTCTTTGAGAACAATAAATTTCTTTTGTTTTAATTCTAGTATTTATTACCGTGACACAACATTTCAGATGTAACGTTAGCTGTTATGAACTGAAGATGACAGAATTTTCTTCCGAAACATGTTTAAACTCAGAACTGTCTTGCCCTTTCTTAAAATTATTGTTAATTTTCTGTTGTCTCAACCCAAGGAAGAAGGTGCTGTGAATGGCTTTTGCCCTCCGTCAAGACCGTCCCCTCCCGGAACGGGTTTTTCGAAAGTCGGCTTCTCGTCCTTTACTGGGAATCTTTTCGTTTCCGTTTACTAAAAGCGACGTTTGCTTTTTACCTTTTCAGTCAGATAATTTCAGTTATTTAAGCAGACACTTATTCCCTGCAAAAGCCCACTAGTGCCGAAGAGGAATGATCGACAACCAACCTCGGCCCCAGGCTTCTTGGTATTCCAAATGGCGGCGAAACTGAAGAGATAAACAGCGGATCACGTGTCCTTAAAAATTAACCAATAGTGAGTTTTCCGCCATTTTGTAATGCGCCTCACCCGGGTCATGGGACGTCATGTGTTTCATGTCCCATTCGTTCCTTTCCTTTTTCCCAAGTTGTTTGTGTCCAACAAAGTTGTCCTCTCCTCGTCGCCATTTTAAATACCGAAGAGAGCCTAAGGACGAGTATGTACATCAGCCGGCCAAAGGAACCTCCGGTAAATTAGGTCAGCAGTCTTAGAGGGGTTCACAAGAGCCATTTCATCCTAGGGTGAGCTCATTTTCGTGCCTAGTCATTTTTTTCTCTCTGTTTACATGATAACCACGCAAAATGAATTCATTCGGAGTTGATTTGGAAAATTTCTGTCTTGAAAATTTTTGGATATACACTCCTGTAAGCTGAAAGGAATCAAAGGACTGTGATTGTGAAATAAAATGAGATGAATGTGCAACGCTTGCAAGGTCAGTACAGCAAACCAGTAGAGCATTTAGACTACAAAATGGATGTAGTCTACGTACAGACACACTTGTTAGCAAACGATTTTTTTTAACACCAACCTTCATTAATTATTATTAGGAACGTTAAATAAAATGGCATTTTATTTAGTTCTCTTTGATAGTATCTTTGACGTTTATAGTGATGATGTAAAGTGTATGTATGAGTGCTCACTTCTGGCACTCATACATACTAACTTTACACCATTACTATTTGATTACGAGTGCTACGCAGTACATCACATTAGTCTTTGACGTTCACGCCTTTCGAGACCAGTTCTCGTTCGTTTTGGCGTGGCGAAGATAGACTGATTGCTGCATATGGAACGTTCTCAGTCTCCAGAACTCGACAACAGTTCTGTGCATAAGTGCTTTGCTGTCTGGGCTCTAATTAATGGCTGAGTGCAGCTCACCTGGCAAAGCCAACAACCTGCCACCCAGTTGAAAATGTGACAGTTCACAAAGGTCGAAGGCAAAATACAATGTCTCTTCCGGTTTTTCAGAGCCTTGAAGTTTGAATCAGTTCTCGACAGTTCAGACTTTTACGAGAGCGAAGTTCTACCAAAGTTTCCTCCTGTGCCAGGTTTGTTCACAGTGGCTGTAAAAAGGCAAGGTACGATGTTTTGCAAAACATATACTCCTGGTACATCTCCCTCCCGAAGCCGATTCCATAACAAAGTAGCCGTTTGTTGGTCTCGCATTTATCCAGCAGTGCCGGACGTTTTTCTTAAATAAGAAAAAAACCACTGCTTTGTACTGCTGGGAAAATACGAGGCCTGAATTTTTTCAGGTTCTGTATTTTCAACTGCTATAAGGTGATGTCTTTAACTCCAATGGTCTTCATTATTTCTAATTTCATCCGCAATTCACAAACACATTTTTTCTCATTTTTTTAAATTCATTTATGAGCAATATTTAGCCAGAGACGCCAAGTTCGTTTCACTGATACGTCAAGGTAATATAAATTGCCAACACAAATTCAGCTTGCTCCCTAACGTTCCTTACTTTCTTTTAAGTAATGTTTGGACAAAATTGGTGGCCCATTTTTCAGTGAGATTGTCACTCTTCTCCCTCTGGTCAGCTTCCATGTTTAAGGAACAAAGAATCACAAACTGCGCCTATCGCGCACTAACGACGAAAGAGCTATCTAAACTTCTACGATATAAATCAGCGGCACAACGCAGGTAGTGCCGCATAGTTTTAACAAACGATATCATCCTGGCAATCCTTGCCGACATAATTTCAACTAAATAAAATTTCGAAATAATACATTAAAAAATTCTCATATTTCCATCGCAGAAGTTTTCCCAGGGCGTCAACAAAACCCGGAACATGGAACATTCCGGGACATTCTGGAACATCCCGGAACAGGGCAAATTATCACAAAATAAATGAAAAAAAAAAGTAAAAAAAAATCCTGATGTCAAAAAATGACAATAAATAAAATAGAATAAAATAAAATAAAAGATATAGAATAAATAAATAAACAAATATATGCATCTGACTAAATGAACGAATTTACTAATTCTTTAACCAGGGTACCGAAGGCGTACCTGGCTTATAAAAATGAAATGCGCCTCATTTCTTGATTCCAAAAATATCTCAGATAACATTGAGGCCTTATTTTGGGTTTCGAGAGAAGGTTTTCTTGATATGAGAAAATTAAAGCATTTTCTCAGTCACGCACGCAGTAGTCTCCTACGGCGTTGCGTGACGACCCTTATTGCCTGGCTAGGCTAGGCTATGTAGGAAACATTGTTGCGGAAACATTGTTTCCAGACATGTTTCCTTGGGTGGCTAAACTGAGAAACATACGTTTCGGCAGGAACCTTTGCGTCTGTGATGCAAAAATGTTTTTGACTTGATTCAGAAACATTTCCTTGCTTCCAAGACGCAAAATTTGCTACCGCAACATATGTTTCTCGCGTGAATAAACTGGGAAACATTTGCGTCTGCAGCAATGTTTCCGCAACAATTTTTCCTAGTTTAGCCATGCAGCCACGCAGTTCCACTTTCCTGGCACGCTTTTGAGTTTCCTGGTCTCA
This sequence comes from Siderastrea radians, assembly GCA_964017195.1. NCBI lineage: Eukaryota > Metazoa > Cnidaria > Anthozoa > Scleractinia > Rhizangiidae > Siderastrea > Siderastrea radians. The sequence goes on from OZ024895.1 coordinate 42,885,489, forward strand.
CGTTTATTCAGTTGTTTAAGGAGGTTTTGTGTTTAAGTTGATTTCCAAAGTAAAAGTGTGCAAGGATGAATAAACCTAAATTATACTAACCAAGAAAATTCTCTTCGCTCGTCTACACAGTCTCGTCTGTTCGTTCCAAAAGTCAGCTGTTCTAGACCTGGGGATCGCACCTTTGCTCATGTTGAACCTATTCTATGGACGTCGCTGCCATTAACTATAAGAACAGGTAGCAGCCTCGTCATTTTTTACTATTTTTATAGTATTAGCGCTAAATAAATTGATTATTACTATTATCATTTTTATCGAGTGACAACAGTAACAATAACAACAGAATACAAGACATGCGGCGTCCATTCTTTAAAAAAAATTCTTTACCAATATAAAAATGGAAATGAATTCTAAGTTGTAATTATTCACCCTTAATAATATGCTAATTTTAAGAGTACCCCTTCCATACACCTAGAACAAAAATTGGACCTTTGGTAATGGACTCCTGCACATGCAAAACATGCATCAGTCATTGTTCGCTTTTAGTCGCTCCAAGCTCCAGGCTCCAAGCTTTCGTATTTTTCGTGCGGTAATTTCTGTCAAAATTTTGCAACCCCTTTTAGCATTTAGACTTAGCTGCTATCTCCTTCAGTTTATGGTGTATTCCAGCGACCCATTAAAAGACTAAGATAACAAATTTCCCTCCCTTTCTTATGCTGCAACTGAAAAAGGGCACCGCTTTCGGTGAAGATTTGTGTCTGTGTTTCAAACTGAAATATCCGACACAAAACCTATATCAGTTTTTTAGTTTATTTATTATTTTTATTATTCTTCTTGCCTTTGTCTTTTCTCCGCTGTAATGTTGAGTTAATTTGCTGTAGCTTTACTTTTGTTCAGTCCAAGTTTTTCTGCAGATACAGATCTTTGTCACAGATCTGGTAACTCTCACTGGTTACTATGTGGTTTAATCCATCTATATATTTTTTTAATTCAGGGGGAGGCAAAGAAGCCATCACGGTAGAAAATCACGTGATAAAATTGGCGGGAAAGAGATCAGTTTTATGTACTACTGTTATACTCTTTTTAAAAGTTTTTTTTATTGTTTGTTTGCTGGTTCGTGTGTTGGTTGTTTCGATCATCGTTTTCTTTCTTTCCTTCTTTCTTTCTTTCTTTCTTTCTTTCTTTCTTTCCTTCTTTCTTTCTTTCTTTCTTTCTTTCTTTCCTTCTTTCTTTCTTTCTTTCTTTCTTTCCTTCTTTCTTTCTTTCTTTCTTTCTTTCTTTCCTTCTTTCTTTCTTTCTTTCTTTCTTTGTCTCTTTCTTTCCTTCTTTCTTTCTTTCTTTCTTTCTTTCTTTCTTTCCTTCTTTCTTTCTTTCTTTCTTTCTTTCTTTCCTTCTTTCTTTCTTTCTTTCTTTCTTTCTTCCTTTCTTTCCTTCTTTCTTTCTTTCTTTCTTTCTTTCTTTCTTTCTTTCTTTCTTTCCTTCTTTCCTTCTTTCTTTCTTTCTTTCTTTCTTTCTTTCTTTCTTTCCTTCTTTCTATCTATCTTTCTTTCTTTTTTTTTCATTTATTTTGTGATAATTTGCCCTGTTCCGGGATGTTCCGGAATGTTCCATGTTCCGGGTTTTGTTGACGCCCGTTTTCCCAGTCCCTTGATATCACCTTTTTAACTTAAATGCCCCACGGAATTAATTAACCCTTTTAGTCCTAAAAGTAACCAACATTTAACTTCTCCTTACAATAATACTTCTTGATCAAGCATACAGGTCATGAGAATAAACGAAATGCTCACCAAAGATGAAATGTCTTCCTGGTCAGACAAATTCTCCTAACATCTGTTATAAGAAATATATTTCAGGCCAGATGGGAGAATAAGCATGTTGATACTGGAGCTTAAAACACTAAATACACGTGGAACAATTCACATTGGTTGACAAGACAGGTGTTAAGTTCAATTTATTTTGTAATTCTAATGTAAAAAGTTATGAAGTCTTGCTCTGATATTAGTAGAGTAATTTTAAATATAACTTAATCTTCATTTCTGGGTTTGCTTTGACTCCAATATCGTCATTGTGTTTTAGCAATGCTAAAAAGAGGCGGCCATAGCTGCAGTGCGAATTGACCTCAGCACCAAAGCGGATCCAAAGTTCAATGGCACTGATCCATAAAGTATTAGCATGTTTATTCAAGTCGCTTCGCTCGACTGGCAAAACGTGCTGGTCGTAATGAGTGCAGCAAACGTTAACCCGAGACCTTGTGTCAGCCCCGAGTTTGCAGGGAAGTTAGCAGAAAAGTTCTACAACTTCGGAAAGATAACTGAGATTAAAGAACTCAGTAGCTACTGTGACGGGAATTTCTACATTCGAGGGCAGAGAAGCAATTTATGCACAACTCAACAAACTGAGACGGCGAGTAGAAGCTTACAAGATGGAGAGTACGTTCTAAAGATATTGAACTCCGATGACAGTAAACATGGAGAGTTTGTTGATGCCGAAAATGAAGCGATGCGATTCTTGAGGGAAAGAAATTTCCCATGCCCTTTAGTATATCCGGTGGCTGGAAGCTCACAATTGAAACTTAGTGTTCAAATTCCGCTCTGTAAAGATCGCACGAATGAAGTCAGCATAATTCAGGAAGACGTAAACAGCCACCTATCAACTTCACAGGAGTACATAATTCGACTGTTATCCTTTCTTCCAGGTGAAACGGCGGCGAGTTTGGATAAACTCACCCACGAAAACTTATTCTGCATTGGTCAATTTGTTGGAAAGATGAGCAGGACATTTCAGGTATTTATATATGGTAGAAGTCACTGAAGAGAGGGCATGCTCAGAGCAGCATTATTGGAAAAAGAGATAGGAAACAGGCAATGCTCCATGTATATGTTGTAGTTCAATTTTCATTTTCTTTTGTTTCATATTCATTATCACATATTAAGTAACAATGCGTGTAAGAACTAGGCAATCCTCTATTGTTCTGCGGCATTTCGCTTTCCCCACATGAGATTGTTTAGATTTTCCTACTGAGAATACATCAACCTATGGACAACACGTTTTTGAAATAAAATGTACTGAAACTTTATTTTAAAGCGATATTTCTTTTGTGTTACAAGATTTTATCCAATCACGAGACTCCAAAACAATGGCCAAGAAAGGCTTCTAATTTTCCATGTTTCCCACATAGAAATTTTGCTGTATTAAAACCCAGAATAGTTTTAACCAAAAGGGAATCAATAAGTTAACTGGAGAGAAATAAATGCGCTACCTGATGAAGTGATAGTAGATTTTCATGTTTTAGCCAATGAGGTGGACCGTTTCAACAATATCACAATTAACACCTTTCTGCATTCCTTGCCGTTGGGTTGCCTAGTTCTTACTGGGACCATTACTTAACACAAAAAAGAACAAAGGAAAATAAAAATTAAACCAAGGATAAAATTGAACTACCACATATACACCTGTTTGAATAAACGTTGTCTGGTGAAACGTGTAAACGGTGGACAGTGCGGCAGAATGGAACTCTGGAAAGATGGCAGGGGAAACTACAGAGGAATCTAAGCGAAAAGAAAATCTAAACGTGAATATTTGAAATATTCATGTTTGTAAACTGCGGATGAAATTAGAAATAATGACGACCATCGGAGTTAAAGACATCACCTTATAGCGGTTGAAAATACAGAACCTGAAAAAATTCAGGCCTCGTATTTTCACAGCAGTACAAAGTAGCAGCTTTTTTCTTATTTAAGAAAAACGTCCGCACAGGAGGCACTGCTGGATAAATACGAGACCAACAAACGGCTACTTTACTGATGGTAATGAGTGCACTTTTAGCTAATTAGATTACTGATCCCAGTTAAAGGGAAGAAAAGAAAAAAATCGTACCAAGGCCAGACGCGACTCATCTGGTTCCCCGGTTCTTGGGTGGAGAGAGACAAAATGGATTAACTTAAGTTTCCTATCTAAGAAAACAACGCAGGAGCAGAGACCTTATCACCGACCCTCAATCCTATCTTAGGTTCGAACGTCCGAACGAAAGTGCAGCGAGCAAACTACTACACCATGCGCCTACATGCGCGTTGACATTGGTTAAACCAGTTTTAGGCCTAGATCAGCTGTCGAACTTTACATGTGCAGAACCTAATGCAAATGAGCAAAAGCTATTGTTTTTGCTAATTTGCATGAGGTTCAGCACATGTAAAGTTCGACGTTTGAACCGGGCCTTCAATAGTCATTTCGCGTGAAACTTTTTCGCAAGCTGCCAGAGACATTTATCCGTCCAAATTCAGTTATTTAAAATAATAAACCCTGATCACTTTAAATTTCTGTTTTCTTTTCCAGGAGTTCCATCATCCTGTGTTAAGATGGAAATTGGACAGATGGAGTGTGGAGAATTTTCTTTGCCTCGAGGAATATATCACTTCCGTCAAAGGCGAAGAAAACAGACGTCTTGCCTGCGAGGTCCTTGGCAGGTTTGCAACCCACGTGACGCCAAACCTTTGGCTTCTTCGTCGTGGAATTATCCATTTTGACATAAGTCGGACAAACCTCCTTATCGAAACTAGAGATGACAGTTTTAAAGTTTCAGGAGTAATTGATTTTGTTGATATGCGCCATTCGTGTTTGCTCTTTGAGCTGGCGTGTACTTTAGCTTCGTTCATTGATAAAGACGACGTTTTAGTGGGCAGCGGTCATCTTGTTGCTGGTTACCAGGCTGCTTTTCCTCTTCCCGATATTGAGTTTGAGTTGTTGTACGACATTGTGTTGACTCGTTTGTGCCAAGTTTTTCTCATCACATCAAAACAAGAAAGCGAGAATCCAGAGAACGAATACCTTAGTAAGACGTTGGTGGAATACCTTGGTAACTTGAAAGCCTGGTTGAAGAATTCTAAGGAGGAAGTCGTAAAATATTGGAGAAGGATAAGCCAAGTGCCAAATAAAACTTCAAATTTTTAATAGTGAACTGAGAAATCGAAAAACACCCTGCAACGTGCGAAGTTAGAGTTGCTTCGATTTGAGTGGTCACACTTAAGGAGCACGGCACCAAAGGAAAGTACAACTCACGTTACCCAGGTTTACAATCTCATCTGAACTAGACTGAAATTGATAAGGAAGAAAACCTTAATCATATTGAGTTTGACTCCAGTAGAAAATGCAAAATGGACTTAACATGCAGACAAAACATTCTAAATGATTCTTCCGGTCTCCCTGACTCAGTAGTAGTGAATTAGGGAGACCGGAATCCAGATCGAATTGGAATTTGGAAGCAAGGACGAGAACCAACAACAATACACCTTATTCCAAAATGGCGGAAAATACATTATTCTTTTGTCTCCATGTTAATTGGCTCTTGTTGTCTCTTTTTAGCCAAATCTTCTTTTGAATTCTGGAGATGGGATCGAGGCAACCAGGGCCCACTAACAATGAGACAAAAGAGAGATGTATTTTCCACCATTCTGGAATAAGGTGTATCTCGTCCCACATGGGAATCGAACCCGGGCGACATTGGTGGAGGCGAGCGCTCTCACCACTTCGCCATCCCTGCTCCCCATCCCTGCTGCTCCTCAGCGGACATTCACAGGCTTATTGGCAGCAAATTCATTAGTGTAATGTTAAAAATTAGGATAATAATTTCTTAGAAATGAAAAGAAAACTAGATGAGTGTGATTTCAACGTCTGGTTAACTGGTCAGTGGTAATCAGACTGCCGCGATCGCAAGCAAGGATGTCTACGGTACGTTAGCTTAGATAAACTGCTACGAAATTGACAAAGCCATAAGCCAGAAACACCTTGTTCAATTTGGCTGTAATTAAAAAATACACAGCTCAAAAAGATAAAATGTGCAAACATGTCAATAATAGACTATTCAGTAAATTACTTTTAGCTTTCAGTAAATTATTTTTAGCTTTTGTTTTTTCAGATCAGTTTTATTTCGTTTCATTTTGTTTGTAAGCAACCCATCCTGTCATTAAACGTTTTATATATTCCATTTCGCTGTGGTTTCAAGTATTTATCCTGACGTTATTGTGTTCAAGTCCCAGTGTATGCAATTTTTAACTTAGTATCAGACTAAGGACCTATTTGCATCAGATAACCAAATTTTTGTTTCTGCCCGCAAATTCTGTAAAAAAAAAATAATTTGAGTTAATAAAATTTTAGTTTCGGCGACTGTGTTCGTACTTTAAACATATGATCCAAAAATATCCCAAAACCACGTACGGCAGTCAAAATATAACACCTATTTGTAACCACCTAAAACAGAAATCAAATTCATGTTGTTACTGTGTTTAAACCTTTGACAAAAATTCGTCGAGCTCCGAGGAATGACTGCATGGCTAGCTTTGACAAAAACCCGTAAAATTTTGAAACGGCATAATTACTTGTAAAAACGGACTTGATAATGGAAACGCAAAGAAAATAAAAACTTGGCAAGTGTAAAAGGTCCCTAAAGATAAATATTGTAATTTCAAAATTTGTAGTCTCCTACGCAGCCGTTTTTAGTGGCGTCATCAAACGGCTGCGTAGGAGACTACAAAATTTGCGGAGAATTGAAAAATCATGAGGGAGCATTCGTTTTTGCCGCTTTTCTTAGTTGGTGGTTATTGACAGAATTTTCGAAGCGCTGTTTTGACTATGTACGTGTTACCAGCTATGTTTCAAATATTACCATGTAAAATAAATGATAAATATGTAAAAACTTAGTGACTAATATTAATAACAATTTACTGAATTATCGAGCCGTACATATATTTATTTTTCCACTTCCTTTTATAAAACCACTTAAATTTAACACGTTCGCGCGCATGTCAAATACTAATTGAAGCCAAAGAAATCTAGTAGAAAGCGTAATTTAAATTTCACGTAAATAGTTTCTTTCTTTTATATTTCACTATTGTATTTAAATTTGTTGGGAGAGTAAGTAGATGATGTAATTTGAAGGTGTTAAAGTACATTATTATAGTCATATACACAAAATTTTTTCTTCCGCAAAACGATTTAATCCTGGCGTCTCGCTCGCGTATATTTAATATTATGTTTGTCCTTTCAGCAGGCAATTATTTATCTTTGTGCAAAATTAAATCTAGCTTTACTAAAAAAATTTTTTTCTTGTCTAGAAACCTTCCGCTTATTTTATTTTCGCGAACCATCAGTTTATCGAAAGTTAATTCTCTAAACACAAATGTCAAGTTTTTCTTTGTTTAGGGCGAAGGCTATTGGCTGCTGCAGAGCAGGCACCAGATCGCCTTATTCATATTTCATTAAATTACTTATCAATGTTTCCAGCAATCCATACTCCATATTCAAAACATCTCTACAGCTGACATCAAACTACGAACGAGTGTCTAAGTGGCATTTAACAGCGGCGAATAACCAACAAACAGTTTCATCTGTTAGCTAAAGCCGCAAAATTGATGTGCCCAAAAACGCTGGAAAATTTAAATCGGACGGCTAAAAACGAAATTATTTCCATAACTTATGCCTGCTGAGCTTCATGAATTCCTTCATTAAGGCAACAAGCATGGATTTCATAGTATAAAAAATGGAAGACCGTGTTGTTATAAACGTGAGCGGAATGACTTTTGAAACGAAAGAAACAACGCTCGGGCGTTTTCCAGACACACTTCTTGGAAGCCCGTCGAGAAGACAACAATACTACAACCCGGTGGTTCAGGAATATTTCTTCAACCGACATCGAGTAGTATTTGAGTCGATTTTATTTTACTACCAGTCTGGAGGAAGACTTATTTGGCCGGAGGATGTTCCAGCGAGCGTTTTCACGGAGGAAGTCGAGTTTTTTCAGCTCGGAGAACAAGCTTTAAAGGGCGTCGCAAAATGCTTGTATCAAGAACGACAGCGTATTGCACCGCAATTTTGTTTTCAAAGGAAAGTGTGGAATTTATTTGAACATCCCGATACGTCGCATTTTGCGAGAGCAATTGCTATGTTATCAATTTTTATGATTGCTATGTCAGTGATAATCTCTTGTATAGAAACTCTGCCTTATTTCAGAGGCCTAAGAGAAAAAGAGTGCGATTCCAGAGTAGATTTGAGATGTAACGAGAGCTCGGGGACTCACGATAACAAAAATACAACGCTAGGTTGCGATCCCGCAAGCTTTGAAGACGAAAATTGCTCGTATAATACTTTGGAGGTATTCATAGTCCTGGAAACAATTTGCTATTCATGGTTCTTATTTGAATATCTAGTGCGGTTCGCAGCGGCGCCAAATCGCTTACAATTCCTCCTCTCGCCTTGGAACTTTGTGGACCTCCTAGCAATCATTCCATTTTTTACAATCCTGATCGGCGGGAATCGCCGTTTGGTGTCCTTAACTGTTCTCCGCACTACGCGCCTTCTACGGATATTCCGCATTTTGAAGCTAACACGCTACTCGCGCGGACTCAAAGTTATGATGTTTACTCTACGCGAGAGTCTCAACGAACTGGAGATGATGATGCTGTTTTTGTTTATGATTGTTGTTCTGTCCTCCAGCGCGGTGTTCTACACAGATCTTGGAATGGCTGGAAGCCATTTTGCTAGCATCCCAGATGCTTTCTGGTGGAGTTTGATTACAGTTAGTACCGTCGGGTACGGCGATTATTATCCCATAACCGGCTTCGGAAAAGTTGTTGGTTGTGTATGCGCCGTTTTCGGTGTTCTGGCGTTTTCTCTTCCAGTTATGGCCTTCGCGAAGACCTTCAACGCCTATCTTAAAGGAGAGCCGATCAGAAGACATATTGAGAGCAAAAGCCGGACAAATAGATCTACCACGAGGGATTAGTAGTTATTTTAATTATCGGTTTTGAGCAGGGAAATCCTCGTCTTTAAGATCGTTTATTATTTCCAAAGCCAACGTAAGAATGAGCATTTTTGAAATAATTACTTTTTCGAGAAAGACTGCTAAATTCACTAGGTCAAATCTACAAAAGCCTGATACATTTTAACTGGAAGTGTGTGAAATGAAAGACATTTATTTAATAAAACTGGAATATTTTATTCATGTCAAGACTGAATTTTGACGCTGTATTCAGTGATGTACTAAGAAGTCAGGAGAACTTTTTCTTTCTCGACGGATTGTTGTAATCTTCCTTAGTTTCATATATTAAATATATTCCCACTGTGAAGAATTGAGGTTCTTTTAAGTTTATTTTAGGCATTTTGTTTTTTATTGTTATGAAAACGTGTTCCCGTCGTGCGGTAGTGGTCGTTCAGAAAAAATGAAGACGCGTATTAGACAAGCAATTTTAAATTAAAAGAGACGAGAAAAACGTTTGGGAGAATTAAAACTTGTGGCATTGTCAAACTAAATCGGTAGTTGCTTATCATATTCAGGTCAACTGAGAATCGCTTAATATTTTCAGCCGGCATGGCAGCTTTGAACCAGCTTTGCCTCGGGATGTTGCTAATAATTGAAAGTTATATCACACCAGTCTAATTTGCATTGATCTTACAAAAAACTATTTAAAAAGGCCGAGATAAACAAAAACATTAGCAATTATGAAGTAAATTAGGGATAATGAGAAGCTGGTTCAGTCAAAACGATACGTTTTCAGTGAGGCGACGAATCGCACTAAATGAAGAAGTTTAATCTGTTCCCATTTTCAACACTCAGGGACATGCAAGCCGGGTACATCTTGACATAAAATAATAATAATAATAATAATAGTAATAATAATAATAATAATAATAATAATAATAATAATAATAATAATAATAATTTAGAACTTATTTAGCGCATTTTCCATGTGAATATAATCAAATGCGCTTTACAAGCAGGTGGAATTGGAATTTGGAAGTGTTGGTTTTTGTGGAGGGAGGAAAACCGGAGAACCCGGAGAAAAACCCTCAGAGCAAGGACGAGAACCAACAACAAATTCAACCCACCTATGACACCGAGACCTGGAATGGAACCCAGGCCACATTGGTGGGAGGCGAGCGCTCTCACCACTGCACCATCCCTGCTCCCTATTTACGATAAAACCGTCAGAATATTTATCAAAATTTTTTTGAAGTGGAAATTTCCACTCTCTCATTTGTTTCAGTTAGCTGCATGAAAATTGCCATATTTAGGAATTCAAACAAGTTTTGTTTCACACTCTGAAAATGTCAGGATTATGCCCTATATTTGAATTGGCAAGTCATCAACTATTCCTGCCGTCTGTATTTACCTCATAGCTAAAGAAAGCAATCGTGAAGACGTAAACATTTCAGCTTCAATAATATTCTTTTTTATTTATTAGCTCGTTACAAATTTTCCAATTTTTATTTGCATAATAGTGGGTTCTTCGCGACGTCTCAAACTGAGTAGAAATGGAAGAAAACGCGAAAATAAAACGGATGAAGTATGATTTGGAATGGGAGAAGGGTACCCAAGTCCTTATGCGTTTTTGTTTTTGATTGTTTTTCCCGTCCACCTTCTTAGTTCGCCGTTTCTACTTTCTTAGATTCGGGAACACTATCTTGAAACCATGAATCTGCACTGCATATCAAGCAGTGAGTAAAGTTTTACTTTTGAATCTGTGGCTTCCTTTTCCCTGCACGTCTCCCTTGCTGAGATTGTTGGTGAATTTATAAGCTTCGTATGATCATTTAAATGATAATTATCTAACAGCACTCCACAGTTCTTTGCTTTGTTTATTTTTTAATTTTTTCCTTTCTGGAAAACTGATCAAAGTTTTGAAGTTTTTATCCTGTACATATGTACCAAGTTACGGAAAAGTGGCCTCTATCGCTCGCATTCCATGGAGCTCCTTATGTCATCAGAGTTCTTATCAGTAACCCAAAGATTTTATCTTGCACAGATTCTATTTGAGATAAAGTTTAATGAAATCCTCATTATAATCAGATTTTGACAGTCTTCAATAGGCGAAATTGCGTTACTAATTGCGAACTTTCTTGTAGGTATTTTACGTTAGAAAAAACCCTTGGACCACGTATTGTGAAACTAATAATCAGACGGGACGCAGAAATTTAACTGTTCAGTAACGTGCTCTTTCCTAAAATTTTTACAATTCTTAGTGGGACATCCTCGATTTTGCAATATTAGCTCTGAATTGACATAACCTCGTAATACTACCCTATTTCTCTACCCAGCTAAATTAAACTTTTGAATAGCTAGTCTACTAATCCATACCTAATCATCTAATCATAATTCTGCGGTATCAATTTGCATGTCTGATTACAGAGAGCCCAAAGAGTGGATGACATGCAAGATTGTTTTAGTATCAGTGTTTGTATATTTTAGTAGCTGTTGTGAAAAAGAGAAAACTATGGAACAGTACTGTCTCCCCCTGCATATTTTTAGTAATTCTCTTGAGGTAAAATGTTACTTTCTACACTTCACTTCACTTCATTTTTTTTTGCTGTTACAGAAGATCATGGGCCATTGCTATTTTCACCATTTTTCTTTATGTTTTTTAACACAGCTTCCAATGGATATCAGGAGGAGATAATTTGCTAATACTTTTTGTAACAAGAGAGTTTTTGTTCTTTTACGTTACTACACTAATTTTTATGAGTCAGTCGGCTAAAACATCTAAAAAATATAAATGTCTTCCGTGTAAAGTGTCAGAATGATTGTCAGATAGAGTCAGAACTCACTGCGAAATAGCGCTTGCTGAACTTAGAAGTTGCATTGTGTTCTGGCAACTAGAACGAAGTTGCTTTTTCTTGAAGCTTGTCAGGAGCCATAATCGACCCTGATTATGGCTCCTGAGCTTGTCCATTTTTGTGCGGCCTCTTTCCAAGCCTTCACGGTCAAATCGTTTTGGTGACGTCACTCGGGGCGCATGTAGAGCAGTCTTGTTCAATTCCCAGGGTCCTTTCTGCAAACACCATGTGAACTAAAACGGATTGGCCACGGGTAAAAAGGAAGCCTACGAAGTGGGCAAAAGCCCTAACATGACTAGCGTTTACGCACCAGTTTTTCACGCGCTTGGCACTGGTCGCATGTTTTCCCGCGCTTAACTTAGCAACGGTTGCATGTTTTTCCGTACTACTAAGTAGCGATTCTTTGTTTTCTCGCGTTTGGCCCTGTTTCACCTGTTTGCCGGCATGTTTCCCCGCGCCTGACCGGCTGAATGGTCTGCGGCGCTAGGCTCTTGTAGTATATTTTTCATTAGTTCATTGCTGTAATTGCATACATTTGTTTGACTGGCTGGATCAAATAGCTTTGTGATTAATGCAAAAAATTACACTAGGCTGGAACAAGTAATTACCTACCTTTATAGAAAATTATAGTACAGCGCTAAATTTTGGCATGCTCCTATTGATCGAAATAGATCACGTGATGCGATAGTGTCTCTCCTCAGCGGGCGCCTATCAGCGCATGGTGCCCGTTTTTGGCAGTTTTCGTTCAAAATTTAGCGTTGTAAAAGCAATAGAGTCCTTCTGTCTCAGGCCCCTCGGAAATTTGATGTTCAAACTTCAGATAATATTTGTTGTGAACATCAAATTTCCTCGGGCAACCTATCACACGATAGTGCCTTCGACAGAAGAACTCTATTTTTAAATAGAACGAATCTGCACCCGCTTTGATTAAAATGAATAGCTTGCCGGAAAAAATGAAACCGATCGAGTAAATTACTTGTTAAACAAGGTACGATTGGCTGACTTTAAGCTTCACTTTGGTAGCTAACATTAACATTGACAAGGTCTAAAATATAAGTTTCGTTTCGGACAGGTGTTCAGACGAAACCTTAAAATGTTTGAACGGCAAACTCTTTGTAATTTCATGGTAACTGTGACAGTTATGTAACAGCCAACTCAGAACACCGCTCCTTTTGTTAATTTTGCATTTAAATTCCTCCTAATGCTGACATCAGATGAGGAGACAAACAAAGTTAACATTGGAGCCAAATCCATGAGAACTTTTTAACTAAACGTTTCATGTCGAAATTTGTTTTCGCAACTGTTTCCTTGCACACTAATGACAATTTTTATGAATAAGTTAAAAGGTCTTGCTGTTAAAGCACCTGTCTGTTAAGTAGAATACAAAACAACTATCTAGAATATTTCAAGCGTTTGTAAGCGAATTATATGATCTTGGTTTTGCATTTTAGGTCAGTGCCCCGTAAAAAATCGAGGTCATCAATTTGCTTAAGTCGTTACATAGCTATGGAATTTAGACCACGAAAACGGCATGTAAAAAGCCTTTTAATTTCCATTCCACGGAGTTACGTCTTTTGGTCTTATTTAATTTATTAGCACAAACCGACAAAAACATGTTTAATAATTTTCACAAACAAGTCCATTTTAACTTAGCCAACGGCATGGCTTGGTTTTGAACCTTAATTTCACATTGAAATTAAATTCGTCCGTCGGCAATAAGAAAATATAGGAATATTTGAAGAGCAAATACAACTAGGTTTTGTTTTGGATAACCCCTAAAGCTCGCGACGTAAACTGCTGTCAGTCGGATACCTATGCTAACTATGATAATTTCAACGGCGCCAGAAATAGTTTCAGTTAAATATTCTGTTCACGCATTTTCCTAACTATTAACTAATCGTTAATCGCTTTCTTTTCTGATGTTTATTTTGCAATCAAGCAGTTTTATAAAACGCGATCACGCGCGTCAGAAAGGGTAAATAATTTATAAACAGTTAAGGCAACTTGTCGAGCTTAATATATTGCGATTCGGTATTTTACTGGAGGGAAATGTATCAGAAATAAATTGTATATACATAAGAGGGAAGGATAAAAATCTCACAATTAATCAACACGAAACGGTGAAACCGGCGAAAACAAACCTGGTATCTTGAAGTGAGGTCACTTCAACAAAAACTGGAAAGAAACAACGATAAATGTGGCTAACCATCGAAGAGCACACCTAAAAAGAATGGTTAAATTGAAAGCTACAGCAACCCAGCTGCAATTCACAATTAACGGCTCGAAACACAATGCGAATGGTAAACAGCGAGATTGAGTGAGTCAAATATGACTTCAAAAGACTGTTCGTCGATAATTTCCCTCCAAAGAAAGCCTTTTAATGAGCGAGTGAGGATAAATGTCAGCGGAACACTGTTTGAGACGCTGGAAGCAACGTTATCAAGGTTTCCTGACACGTTATTAGGTTGTCCAACAAAGCGAGTTAAATATTTCGACGAAAGACACAACGAGTACTTTTTTAACCGCAACAGACTGGCCTTTGACGCAATTCTTTTTTATTATCAGTCTTATGGAAGATTGGTTAGACCTGATGTGGTACCAGAAAATGAGTTTTTTGAGGAAGTGCGCTTCTTTCAAATACAAAGTGACGTTATTTCGGCGCGCGAAAAAATTGAGCGCGCGCTCTTGGGCAAAAACGAAGAGCTACCTAACAATTTTATACAGCGTAAGATATGGCTGCTTTTTTCTCATCCAGAGTCATCATACACCGCAAGATTTCTCGCTGTTTTATCAGTTACCATTATTTTTCTATCAGTCGTTATTCCATGCCTCGAATCAGAAGACGAAAACATTGTTAATGACAGATCAACACTTTTACAGTCACTGGAAATGGCATGCTATGTATGGTTTACCGTCGAATTAGTAGTTCGATTTCTCAGCGCTCCCAAGAAACTGCGCTTTTTTTGCTCACCGCTCAACATTGTGGATATCGTAAGTGTGGTTCCTTACTACGTCCTCTTAACAATGCAAGGAGCTAGAGCTCCCTTGTCTCTTCTACGAGCCGCCAGAATGCTGCGTGTGTTACGGATATTTAAACTCTCGCGTTACTCAAGCGGTATGCGTATCTTACTCTTCACTTTTGCCACGAGCATGAAAGAACTAGGGATGTTTTTGATCTTTATTTCCATTAGTATGGTGGTTTCCGCAAGCGCGGCTTTTTACGCGGAAGCTGGAGATCTGGATAGAAGTGCGTTTTCTAGCATCCCTGACGCGCTGTGGTGGGCAGTGAACACTATCACCACCGTGGGTTATGGAGATCAATATCCACTTACACCCACTGGCAAGATGGTTGGCTGTTTGTTAACTGTGTTTGGTGTTTTAGTGATCGCTCTTCCCGTCTTCCTGTTTGTTGCGAATTTCAAGAAAGTGATGAGCGCGAACATTGCTGCAGTTAACGAAGAGACCAGAGAAAGAAAGAAAAAGTAGACCTAAATTTCCAACGTCCATTCCTTCATGGCTACTAAATCATCACTCCATGCTTGCAGGGCCTCTCACCTAGGACTCGGTTCTCGAAAGTCTCGATAGCTTTTCGCAGCTTTCAAAACCAACAAAATTTGAGTCTTTAATGTAAACATTGCGACACAAAATAGTCTGTAGACAAAATCTTAAAGTGTGACCACTCAAATGAAAGCTACCAAGCAATAATTTTCTGTAGTGCTGTTAGCTTTTCAACATTTTACAAAATGTATTTTTTTTTAACTTCATAAATGGAGCGAAAGAATAACCTCTTATTCAGCCCGGCTCTACCCTGCCAGAACGTAGCTCCTTCTTGCCCAGTGACTAATGGCGTATAAGCGATGGGGAAAAGCGAGTCAAGGTGAAAGATGAGAGTGTGCTGCAAGATATAGGTCTATAAGCTATAAAAGCATATAGTCTGAGATAGGAGTTGTGACTAATTAGAGTTTATTGTAAGGATAACTCAACTCTGTAACTCTACGCTGAACAGGTGCACTTTCCGCGGAAGTCAAAGGAGTTTGGGTAAGAGGAGTATCCACAGGCCGAAGTGAGTGCGGCTTGCACTCGGCAGGCGCAAAAAATGATAATAATAAGTAAATAAATAGATAAATAAATAAATAAATAAATGAATAAATAAATAAATAAATAAATAAATAAATAAAAGCTATTGGTCTAGGTAAGCGGCCACTGAAAGGGGTGAATCAATCAATAAATAAAGATAATTACAAAATAACAAACAGAATGCTCTTGGCACAAAAATGTACCTGGTCGTTCTTCTTGCTCCATTGCTTTGTCCAGACTCCAGAGGAGTAAGGAACAGGCACATGTGCTTGCGTGCAAATGCCGTTGTTATCGTGGTATACACTTTTTCACTGGGACCTTTTAGTAACAAAGCCAAGACAAAACGTTCAATTGATCCACTTAAGATAGAATTTCGCGTAAGTTCAGTATAGTTATTTACACAATCAGGTGCATCCAATTCAGATGGTTAGGGGTACGATCAGATATAGTTTGTAATATTTCTAAACAGAGAGTGTATTTCCTTAACTAGCATTAATATAGAAAAATTAGTGAATAAAGAAACTGAATAAAATTGAAAGTATCCTAGTAGTCTACTGAGTGACTCGCAACCTGTTTCCGCAGACGAACCGAACGAAAAATTGCCTGTGCTAAAATTGTTTTTGTCCCATGCTCGTGAAAAACGGATCAGAATTTTTTCCACGCTCGTGATATACTGAATATTACATCTTAATTTTTCTTCACCGAACTTAAATTCACTATTTTTTTCATTTAACAACAAAAAATAACTGAGGACTTTTTGGAACGAAGGTCCTCAAACCTCACGACTGTTCTGAGAGTATTTACCGTTTTTTTTTTCAAGCAGTGAAGTCTTGGGCGATGACTGTAAGCCGAAGATGTACTGTGAACAGGCGCCCTTTATTTATTTATTTATTTATTCATTTATTTATTTTTATTTTTTGAGCTAAAGGCGACTTTAGCTTGAAAAAGAGAGAGCACCTAATCGCAGACCAAATTCGATCTTTGGTCAGGGGCACCCAACAAGAAATTTTAAGCTGAAAATACAGAAAATACTTGAAAGTCATACTCTTCTTGCTCAAATTGTTTCAGAGCTTTTAAAAGGGATTTTATATTTGTGAAAGCTACCATAGGTTGGTCTGTTCGGATTCTTTTATCCGAGAAGAGCTCGCGTAGACCGTGTAGAAGGCCTGGTAACCACTTTATCCAGTCTTCTTCAGCTGGTCTCTACTAGAAGGCTTGGATGCTGAGCGGAAATCGATTTTCTTTTTCAGATGCATCTGTTGTGAGTGAGCTCAGAAAAACGCGTGATCGTCTTTTTGGACTGACTTTTGCGTTTTTCCTCGGAACGAAGAAAGCTAGACAGATTCGTGGACGATTGGAGAAGACCTCATTCTAACAAAGAATGGGAGATAACGTCAGGGATCCGTTTGAAGACATCGATTCTGAAGACGAAGATCTTGAAAAACCGCCGACTCCTCAGATGCATGATGGTGGTGATTCGCCCGATGCTCCAGGGTTTAGCGACATTTCTGACAACGAGCAAGAAGAAACGACAAAAGAAGAAGCCCCAAGAGAACATTTTGAAGATAGAAACGATAGCGAAAATGTAAATTCTCCCGGTCCAGAGGAAAAACGCGAGAAAGAAGACGTAACGATGGAAGAAAAACAAGATGGCAGTCCTATTTATGATCAAGAAATTTCGCCAATTTCCTCAACAGCTGAACAAGCTGAACAGGGTGAATCTACAAGTGAAAAAGGAGAAGACGACGCTCCGATGAACGAGGAAGAATCTAAATCGATACCCGCGAATATCAGCGGAGAAACAACCCCAGAATCAATGGAAAGTAAACAAGAACATTCAAAAAGTAATATTGAATTAGAGGGAAAAGAGGAGGCTTCGGGACTTGATCAATCAGCTGTTACAGGAGAAAGAACTGAGGACATACACGAAGAGCAAACTGCTGGGACTTCAACTGATTCAGAAAATACAAAGGAAAGACGTCGTAGAATTTCTTCCGGTGCAGGAACTGATGATGATATAGACATGCCAATTTCACCCCTTGGGCTTGGTCTCTCAGGAACAGAGTCAGATCTTGTTGAGGACATTCTACAAGGTGATGTTTCCAAGCTTCTTCCTGATGTCAAAGAGGATTCCAAAGAAGAGTCAATAGGTATACATATATCATGACGACATGACCAGATGAAGCCACAGAAGTTACAGCTGAACCCTGATATGACTGGGAAATGTGTTCTTTATAACAGGGGTTCATTATCTCGGGGTTGTGTTCCATACATTTTACTGTATCTTTAGCTGGGCTGAAGAATATCCCCAGCTAGTTGTTGTGGGGACTTTGTTTTATAGGGGTTTGTCATATCAGAGTTCCATTGTAATGTGGCATGATTTTTATGCCTGTCAGTGGCTGGATGAATGGGTTTCCACTGTACTCCCAAATGTCCAGATGCATTATCATTGACTTCAGGCTTTAGATGTCCATGGATAAGGGTGTCTTTTCAACTTACATCACAGACTGTTGATTTCACTCTGTGATTTAAAAGAAATGACCACTTGATCACAAGTTCATTTACCGCAAACTTGACTCCTAGATTTGTAATGTTGAACATGAGATGAATGAATTTCAACTTGCAGTCATCACAAATATCCTGAAGTAGTGCCATTCCTGAAATAAAAGATCATTCCATACTAGTTAAAAACAACTTTAGGATGCATGTTATCCAAGGACACAAGGGGTGACTGCGAGTAAAACTCTCCATTGAAAGATTAGGGTTGTCAATCGTGGATCATCTTGCAGTCAACAAGCTTGTGATCATTTCTATCAAACCACTGAGTGAAATCGATAATCCATGAAGTAGGCTAAAAAGACTTTTGTCCACAGTTTTTAACCCTTTAAACCCAGATATAAAAATGCATATTCTCCTTACTGTTATCCCTACATTTCTTATGGAACTAGTAAGGAGAATTTGTCTAAATATGAAGTCATGTTATCCTTGGTGATCGCTTTCTTTATTCTTGTCACTTGAATGTTTGAACAAAATTTCATTTTGGTCACTGGTTAAGATTGATAGTGCCAGTCATGTCGTGCAAACAAAAAGCATGGTCTATTTTACAAGCTGTGATCATTGCCAAGGGTAATCACAGTCAATCATAAGAGATCATCCTGTTATGATTATGATTACAGTATGTTGATCGTAAGAATCCTGACACTTATGATTATGTTGTTTTCCACTCCCAGTTAGACTTAAGGATGTTCGCACCAAAATCTTCTACACACAGATTTTTTTCATACTTTTGCCAGAGTCAGATAATGAGTCACAATTCGTTTTCAAAATAAGGTACATACATTTGACAAATCAGTCCTTGTAACTAGACATGGACTCATTCGCAGAAACAATTAGCGCAAACATCCTTAAGCACCAAAATGGTGTTGTACTTGAGCTTATGATTATAATCGTTATGTCACCAGTAGGAAACAAGCTTAAAGGCCAATCTACATGGTACGATTATTGCTTACGACTGTCATATGTGACTTTTGTAGCGCGCGCTGCTTGTTTCAGGCAAAGATTATATACAACTCGTCATTCTAACATTTCGATCTGGCTACGACTGTCATAGGGTTTTAAAACATGTTTTAAAATCCCACGACATTTTTTGGGTTGCGTGCGACTGTCAAAGGAGGTTGTAGGTTTAATTTACACAACAGGATTTGTGTTGTAGGCATGGCATCAGCATATCGCCTGCCACAAAATCGTACTGTGTAAATTGGCCTTAAAGAGACTAAACATGGTTGCTGGATAAAGGCTTAAGCATAAAATGTATTTAATAATACTTGTTGCATAGAGCAAAAAGATGATGAAGAAGAAACCAAAGAGAAGAGCTTTACTGAAGATGAACCAGCTGAACACGACGAGGAAGGGTAGGCATTAATTTCTGACAAACTTCATTGAATTTAGAGGGCTATGAATTGTATATGCCACCTTTTCTTGAATAAGCCGGTCTGGAAGAAGTTAACAGGACCTGCACACACCATCTGTTGATTTAACTGCACCCACAATTCGACACTTTATCAAGTATTAACCAAGATCTCTTCAAAGTTTTTGTTTCTCACTGGGTGTAAACCTTCCGACATTGTTGTAATGTTGTACAACAATGTTGGGTATTCCCCTAAATGCCATTTAACATCCAACATTCATCCAACAAAAATGTGGTTCAACCATCTCCTAGGCAAGCGTGAACCAACAAATGTTTTACAACAGTGTTGCAACATGCAGCTATGGCCTATTATGTACATTATGAGCTCAAAAGAAATATTTGCTGTACGGCCCTCTTAGTCAGTCAATAAGTGCGTAGTAATTGATTGTTTTTACTGACTTTTGACTGTAGGTCAGACGAGGAGGAGGACGAGGAAGCTGGAGAGCAGCTTATTGCAGACATTTTTGGTGCCAGTGATGAAGAGGAAGAGTTTGTGGTAAGATTTCAATTAAATCAACAATGACAGCAACAGTGCCCTTCTCTGCTTGAAATAACACACACAAAGCATTAAGGTCAGCACACACGAGGGGACTAGTCCCTGCGAATGGTCCCTGCGACTGGTCCCCTGTAGTGTGTACGCGAAGGAAATAGTTGTAGGGACAAGTCCCTTGAAGGGTTTAAAAAGCTAGCAAATTTAGGGTGCTTTAACTGAAATTCGCCAAAATAAAGTGATCCTCGACAGTGAAACTGAATTTACTAGATTAACCACAAAACATAAAATAAATCAACTGCAAACTGGTTCATACCTAGTGCGGTCTATCAGTGTTTGTCATTTGCAATTTCGATAAAGTTTTTTCTCCAGTGTCCTATATTGCTGGTACAGAAGCGTAAAAAGACAGCTGCTCGATCAAGACTCCCAATACAGACAAGGTCAACTGGAAAAAAGTAAAGGATCCGATGAAATATTTTCATTTGGTCGCAGGGACTTGTCCCACGAGCAGTTCACATGAAGGGACCAAGCATAGTTTGGGGGACTAGTCCCTGGGACTGGTCCCACGAATTCAAACAAGTTTGGATTCATGGGACTGGTCATTTGGTTACTGCCACTACATATTTTGACTAAAATGGGTAGTTCACACTAAGGGACTTCGTTCCCAGGACCAGTCGCAGGGACTAGTCCTCTGGTGTGTGCCAACCTTTACGGTTTCAAATGGGCTACCTTGTAGTCAGAAACATTATCTAATCTGTTGAAAAAAAAAAAAAGCTTAAAGCGACCTTTATAGTCAAACTAATGTTGGCCAACTCGTGTTGGCAAAACTCAAATTGGTGTGTGTGAACAAGACAGCAACATGTTGGCAAACTGTTGGCGAGAAATAGACCTTGTCTCTATTCTCGCCAACAGTTTGCCAACATGTTGTTGTGTCGTTCACACACTCCAATTTTACTTTGCCAACAGGAGTTGGCCAACACTAGTTTGACGTGTGAAGGCCGCTTAAAATTATCATAAGTCGGAATTTATGTGTTCAATCCTGCCTAGTAGCCGATGTTTAGGTCAGTAAATTTCAACATTTTTATAGGCCTTCATTTGTATGGCAGTATGCTAATCAAAATTGCTATCACTGCTGTATAAATGTCTGTAAAAAGGTTGAAATTTTCCTAACATAATATGTCTTTTTTAGTTGGAATCTTGGCAAGAAAAATAATGTCCAAATTCACAAGTTTTACTAACTTTGAGGTGTTCTTTTCGGTAGTACCGATGGTATATCTGCCTAACCAGAACTAATAAAACTAAATAATAAGAACTGTGAGGTGGTCTATGAAACCAGTTACTGACACGTTTCACCATAAATTCCACAGTCTTCACCAGTCTTGTTTTCTTGAAAGCCAACAGCAAAAAAAAGGGTTTTTCTTTTCTTCTTCAACTCCAGCCCAAGGTTGGCCAGTGGTAGGCTAGATTTGCAGATGTATAATTGGGGAAAGTGAGCCTGCAGTTATAGTCCTGAAGACAAGGAATGATACCCGCATACTCTTTGATAAAATTAACATACATAATTAGACATATACCACACTAGCGCTGCCTACCTCAAAAAAATGTTGCTTGTGTTATTCAGGTCCATGTATGAGCTAAAATAAACTAAACCTGGTAAAGACAGTAGACATTTGTAATTGAGAAATTCTTTAAACAGCTGAGAACATAACCTTCCCTCAACCAGTGATCTCTTCCACATTTTAGGGATTTGGTCAAGAAGATATTGAAGTGACCAAAAAGAAGAAAGGAGGTAAACAGGAACTGTTATTTTGTAATGCAGCTTATCATTGTTATTCAATGAAAACTTGTTACATTATTGAAACCTCAATTATCCTGGTTAGCTCTGACTCCTGAAAATAGTCAGTTTAATCCAGAGTCTGGATATTGAATAAAAGGAATATTTATGGAAGTGAGTCCAAATGAACGTAATCATCAGACAGGATTTTGCTTTTAAACAAAAATTAACGTATAGTGGCATTATTACATTAAGAGACTACATTGTTTTGAGGATGGATAACATAACTGCATACTTGGCATAGCCTTTTCTGGTATTGTTTCTCAGTCAGTTTTTGCTGAGTAGGGAACTTAGGGTAAATCACTTGCACTCTCTTCACTCAAAGTTTTGACAACAAACATGATTTTTCAATATTCAAGAAGAAATTGGAACCACTAGAAAGTCTCTAAAAAAAGGTTTGATTGTTAGCAGACTTGTTTTTTACAATCAAACCTTTTTCCAGAGAACAGACCTTTGGTTTTACTAGTCAGTTTAATTTATTTATATTTAAGAGCAAAAATAGGCAAAAAAAAAATACAGCAACAACATTTCTAGGCCATCTTGACTTCACTTTCAAGTCCATTGCCTATTTTTTTTATTAATTGTATCTTGGAGTGTTTTCTTAATTAATTAATTAATTAATTAATTAATTAATTTATTTGTTTGTTTGGGTGTGCCAAATGTGTGCTTTCAATAGTGTTCCCATTAAAAGCACAGCTTTGAGATTATTTGAGACAGATTTGGGACAGATTTTTTTCCCAAGAGCACCATTTTTTCTTCTGGGAAGTTACAGTGGAGAAACCTTTTTTTAATTTATTTTTTTTGCAGCTCGGGACAGAAAGCACCACTCACTGTCTGTGGGATCAGAGGCTGATGATGAAGAGGGAAAGAGTTCTCAAGAAAATAATCTGGAAAAAATGACTGTTCCAAAGCCTAAAACTGGGAAAGAGGCAGACAGTGACAGCGATGATGAGACTTTTGATGACAGATCTGTGTGAGTGGGATAAAAAATGGTTGCTATGCACTTGCAGTACCTAGTGCAAACAATTAAGAGAGTTAAGGAGAATTTCAAAGTGGTTTAATCCCTTTCCTGAAGCCCCAAAACTGTTCCCACGAATTTGCTTTGAAGACCGAACGCATGAGCCTCCTTTTTGGATTTTACAAACTACATTTAAATAACAAATTTTCCTTCATGTAATGTTCTTGAATTGTCTCGAGCATTCCTAGTCCAAATTGAGTAGCAGTGGAAAATGTACTGAAATGATAAGTGCAGCGGTGATAGCCTTCCTTGGTAGATGTTAACCCTTTAATCCCAGATTATAATAAATCATATTCTCCTTACTGTTCTCCATACACTTTGTATGGAACAAGTGAGGAGAATTTGTCTAAATGTCAAAACATCTCATCCTTGGTGATTGTTTCCTTTATTCTCATCACTTGAATGTTTGAACAAGCAGTGATTATGTAAAGAGAAATTTCATTTTCATCACTGTTAGGGTTTCAAGGGTTAAGAAGCACGTGAGGATGATGTACACGAGTGTCCTTGGTATTCAAACGGTTTAACGCTCGGGGATAGGGAATGGCTACGCCTAGTCTATTGCCTCTTAGCCGAGCTGAGCCTTGAATGAGAAGTAATTGGGCTCTGCACTGTCCTTAGTTAGCAGTCTTGAATAAGCTATGAGCTGGAGTTCGAATTGTTATAAAAGCAATTTTTCAAGCACTTTGTGTCTGATGTAAGCTGTGCTTTTGGCAATGGGTCAGTTTGCCTTTTGAGATGTGCATTATGCAACTTAAGTATCTTATCTCTTGTAAATGGCTCTAATTTGCATTTGGCTTACCTCTTACCTGTAGGTTTGTATCAGACTTTGACCTCATGATTCAGAAAAAGAAAGAGGTAACTGATCAGTATTAACACAGGATTTATTTTACAGTGCAGCATTGTCAAATTTCTGCAATTAAAAATATATTGGCAAATAAAATTTGCACTAGCTTGTCAAGCCTGGCACACAAAATTTGCTGAGGAAGTCTAACATTTTTAAGCTTCCAATCATTTTGCAACCTGGATTGGGTTCAGTAAAAGTTTGATTTCTCAGAATGTTAATTTGACACAACTGCTTTTCTGATAGAATTTACATTGTGTATGTGACGTTCAAATGGCTTGAGTCCCCTTTTATGAACACAGGTATCTAAAATTTCTCAAGGAATTACACTAGTCCATATAAGCCAATTTGCAGAATAAGCCCTGTTAATAGTAATGTGAAACATTTTCTCCTATGCAGTAGAAACACTCATGATATTTGATTTTTGCCAAAGTCAATATTTGACAATATCTTTCTTTTCACAGATGAACAGAAGTGTCAGAAGAAAACGGAAGGTAAGCCATTATTTGATGGTCTGTTTTGTGAGTCTGATTCATGTCTTTTGTGCCATATCTGGTGTTCTTTGTTCGCAAATATTTTAAAGTTAACTTGAATCGTTTAATGCGAGGAGAGGATGACAAAACCACAGATGATTATAAAACAAATGCTCTTTTACTGCATGCCTCGCTTACCGTATTTACTCAATTAAATGCCGTGGTGTTTATTAACTTTTTAGTGTTTCAGATGCGGCGTTTATTCGAGGGCGGCGTTTATTTCAAAATCATATTTCTTAAATCATTGACAACAATTACCCAATAACGGTAAATCATTTGTAAATATTGTGTACAACAGAAATATGTTTAAAGTTTCAATGTCTTGCATTTTTGCTGAGATAGAATCGTAATTGTCTGCCGAAGCACAAGAACACGATATTGACGCCATTGCCGGTGTGTACCTAGAAACGAAACAGGACGAGAAATTTCCAAGGATGGTGTAGTTTACCGCGTTGTAATGTACGTGTTATTTTTTTCTCATAATCCTTGAATAAACGCCACATTCTTCTGATTGGGTGCGATGTTTATTCGAGGGTGGCGCTTGTTGGTAATTTTGCTTACATTTGTGGTGTTTAATCGAGGGCAGCGTTTAATCGAGTAAATACGGTATGTTAGTTATTGTCTCTACACTGATGTGTCTTACAATCCAACTAAAGTGTTTGGAAAAACATTACTAATTGCTTTTTCAGAATGTTGACATCATAAGCGACAGTGATGATGCTATAGCACGTATGATCACACAAATGAAAGAAGCAGCTGAGGTAACATATAGATTTAGCCAAGCCTAAAAGCGGAGCTCCACTTTTTTTTAATTGATGTAAGTTATTCATTTTTTAAAGTAATTACCAAAAAATGGAAAAAAAATGAAAGAAAGAAACCTCCTTTTGCAAAAGATGGCATTCTCAGTCGGGTTGTCTTGGGACTCCCCTCCCCGAGAGTCTGTACGGAGGTACGTATGTATGGACGTACATAGGTACGTACATATGTACACTGACGTCAGAACCAAAATTTCTCGCATCAGTAGGTTACCAAATTTGCTTACCAGTGGTGCTCCGCAAAAGGAGCTCCACTAAGAATGAATACAATAAAAAGTGAAAAAGCTTGTTTTGATAGAATATCCAACTTTGAGAAGAAAGTTGAGAAAACAATGCACAGTGGGGGTCAAAATTCAAGGTTTTGGATATAATTATTGTTATGAATTCCTCCGTGGAGTGTTTCTTTGTATTGTTTTGACCGAAGGCATTCAATGACAACAACAACAACAACGAAACCTTTATTTAGACACGATGGGGTAAAAAAGCTACATAGCTTGTGGGGTTGTGTGTAAATAAAACATTAATACTAGTAGGTAAAAACATTAAACTATATTGAGGTAAAAAACACTGAACTAATCGCTAAAAATAGATAAATTGCTAAAATTGTTACAACGGTAGAAAGATAAAAAGTGCTAAGAACTCTTACAATGAGAAAAAAGAAAAGGAAAAAAAACAACTAACCAAAATCTCCAAATAGCCATCCTGTGCGTGACTTTTGTTTCCTTCAATTTTATGGATTGTGAATGAGGTAATATTTCTTATGTTTGTTTTAGCAGCCCTTGGGATTGCAGTTCTATGTAATGTTTCTGAAACCCGCGCTTTCACCTTTTAAACGAATCACTGGCCTTGCTCTTGTGTTTTTAGGAGGACCGAATGCTGAATGGAGCAAAACAAGCCGCAACTAAGAAACTCAGAATGCTTCCAAGTGCTTTGAAGCACTTGAACAAGTGAGTCTGATTGTCATTTGCTGGATGTTGACACTCAGTTGAACCCTTGTACACCCAATAGCCACAAGTAAAACCAGAAAAGACCCTCAATTTCATTTTTTGAAATATTGAAAAACAAACAACACCACGGGAAAGTACTGCTTAGTAGCTTTCATTTGAATGGTCACACTTTAGGATTTCATCCACAGTCTCAAAAGTTAAAACCACCTTGTACAGCATAATCAACAGCACCACAGGAAAGTACTGCTCAGTAGCTTTCGTTTGAATGGTCACACTTTAGGATTTCATCCACAGACTCAGAAGTTAAAACCACCTTGTACAGCATAATAAACAGCACCACAGGAAAGTACTGCTCAGTAGCTTTCATTTGAATGGTCATACTTAGGATTTCATCCACAGAATCAAAAGTTAAAACCACCTTGTACAGCATATATAATAAACAGCACCACAGGAAAGAACTGCTCAGTAGCTTTCATTTGAGTGGTCACATCCACAAACTCAAAAGTGAAAACCATTGACATAACCTTACTTGGGAGTGAGAGGACCAATGTTATTCAGATTGTTTTAAGGCACTAGCCTGGTTGTAAACATCAGCACAAGGAACTGAGCCGTTTAAATGTTCTCAGTTCTTCAGTCCTGCACTTGTTACAACTAATAACTGACTGGCATCTTGAACTGGGAATATAAGTAGCTTGATCCCCTCTAGATCCATTTAATGTCAATCACCATTGGTGGCTCTCGAGATATCTTTGACTGTATTCCTATTTTGAATTTCAGGGCTGATTTGCAAATGACTTTTCTTGATCTTGGAGTTTTACCTGTGTTAAAGGTTAGTTTGGAAGTATTTTGTGAATGAGAAAGTTATTTGGGAAGGTGGGAAGGAGAATAGCATGATTTTAGTACATATACCAAATCAGTGGATACTGTTTTTTGCGCACTCTGATTGGCTACTCAAACTCGGGATGGTACCTGCTTTTCACCTGCCGGAATTTTCTGGATTTCGTGCACAAGTTTTCCCTCTTCTCAGAAAAGTAGGAACTTTTTGGTGCTGGATATCCACTGGTTTGGTGTATACTCAAACAATTATTCACTTCAGTGTCAGTGAAGAGTGGTCAGATATTTCCCTTGCCGCTTCGTGGCTCGGCAAAGATCGACCATTATTCACCTCCACTTCGGTGAATAATTGAAGGGGTGCCTGGAACAAAGCCCCAAATGACTTCTGATGAACTGCTAAATTCTCCTTCCAGTTTTCCTTGTATTTGTTTGTAAATCAAAGGGAGAATTTGACATTAGATCAAGAGTCACTTAGGGCCTTATTCCATGCACCCCTTCAATTGTTAGATATCCTATTCTAGAGTCTCTCTCTTTTTATTAGCTTACCCCCAATGTCATTCTTATGCAAAATTGACTGAAAACACCATGAGACATGTTGTGATATGAGTACAACAGTTGTGGACGTCACACAACATAAGTAGGTGAAGTATGATCGTCCGGATGAGTGTAGTCCTGAGAAGGACTGTTTGTGGTGACATTGACTGTCGTTTCGACAATCTGAGCGGGAGTCATCCTCAGAGTCAAGTGAATTGTGAATCGTCAATAGAAGCTATTTAGTTTCTGGTTGTTGACCTAATTGATCATCTTTATTATTATTATTATTATTATTATTATTATTATTATTATTATTATTATTATTATTATTATTATGATTATCATTACCATTATCCTTATTATTAATATTAATCATTATGCTGAAGTAACCTTTATTAACCGGTGACTTAATACCATCTACTGACGATTCACAATTATTCATCTAACTCTGATGATGACTTCCACTCAGGTAATTCCCTGGTTGTCAAGAAACCATTTGCAATGTCGCCACAAACAGTCCTTCTCAGGACTCACGATTATACTTCACTGACTTCTTATGTCTCCTGGGTTCAAGCCATGTACAAGGTTACATAACAGTTGTCTGTTTTTGTTTTGTTTTGTTTTATTTGCTGTGTAGGACTGGCTTAGTCCCTTGCCAGATGGCTCTTTGCCCCATCTGCAGATTCGAGAAGGTTTGCTTAAAGTTCTGGCCGAGGTAAGAACTATCTCCAGCTGAAATTTCAGCCAAAACTGTGGTTGTTATGTGTCGCTATGGTAATGCATCTCTTTAATAATTTAAATCGACACTGCTGATCTTAGCAGTATGCAGGACGCGTGTGACCACGAACTCAGTAAATATGACCTATGCTCTCCACGCGTCTCCCAGTAGCTCAGTGGTTAGAGCACGCGACTGGTATACGGAAGGTCATGGGTTCGATTCCCGTCGGGGATTCAGATTTTTTCTTTTCTCCTTTGACCCATGCTCGCGACATTCTGAATATTCCATCTTCTCTAATTCGTTTTCAGTTTCCTCCGATGGACGGCAGAGCGCTCAAAATGAGCGGCATCGGTAAAACAGTAATGTACCTGTGCAGACATCCGAAGGAAACCCGACAGAACAAGAAAGTGGCTGGAAAACTCATAAGTGAGTATCTTTTACTTTAAAACATTGTGTTAAGAGGGTACTGCAATACCATACCATACCATACCATACCATACCATACCATACCATACCATACCATACCATACCATACCATACCATACCATACATATTACAATTATGGACAAAAGTCTTGGGACAAATTGAAACTTTTCGCGCGCTTTCACACACGTAAAACAAACAGCCGCGTGCGACTGAAACTATACTTGCCCTTCCCCTCCCCCCTCCCTTCTACAGTGTTGGTCACGTGTAGCCGCCATTTTTTCTGAGTTACAACTTTGTATTGGGAGGGGGAGGGGGGAGACTAACGCATTTTTCGAAGGATAGCAAAGCTTTTTAAAACTTCGGGTGAAAAATAGAAAATTCACAGCATTACATCAGTGTCCCAAGGACTTGTGTCCATAATTGTAGTTATGCAATGCTTTTGAATGGAATACCGTGAATATCCCATGAGTGACTTGGTTTTTCTCAGTATACAAACGAGCCTTTAGGCGAGTGTGTATACAAAGAAAAAATCAAGTCACGAGTGGGATATTCACGGTATACCACGAGAAAGCATTACATAACTAATTTATCCCATGCCACTCTGACTCATCATGACAACGTAAATGAACTGCTAAACCATTGTTTTACATTGTTCGATTTCGTTTTCCTCTTCCACTTGTGATTCCAAGAAGTCCAAATTAAGGCTGAAACTCGGGTTTTCTTCTTCCGTTTTTTGGTTGTTTACACTAAAATTTCAAGATGCCAGAGCTGCTCCACTGACTTTCGGCGGGAAAATTTGGAGGCCGCGAAGAACGCTGGGATTTTTTTCGTGAATACGACCCTTTGCATACCGCAGAATAGGCAACGGCTTTCTAGCTCTCTGATTGGCTGTATTCTTTATGGCAGAGGGTGGTGCAGGGTACATGTATTTTCTTGAGCTGTAATTTAATCTGACACAACATTTTTCGATGAAATGATTTTTTTTTTCTTTGTGGAAGATCAACTTAGGTAGCTATAAACTATGTCATGATATTCGGTAACTGCTTTCTGTGAAGAGAGAATTTAATTGTTAATTTGGCGTGAAAATGTGATTTTGTATCGACCAACCAGAACAAATTAACTGCATTTTTTTGACTTTTTTGACGAGACTGCGTATTTTCTTCCCATTTCTTCCACTTCATCACCCCTTTTCGCCTGAGTTTTTCTCTTCCCTTTCCCAACCCACTACAGGATATTATGCAAACCACGGCAAGCAGAACGTTACATCGGAGCAGCCCAGTCCTTAGGCGTTCTCGGCTCGGCAAACCTGTTCTGTGAGCCGTGACGTCACCGAGACACCCCTTCCCAGACTTCGCGCGGACAACGGGGCAAGAGAGAACGCGTAGGGACTAGGCTGAGATCGGAAATCACCTGAAATCTGCTCTAGTTCTGCCGCAAATGGTTACGATCATTTTGTTTGAAAATTTGTTGCAGATGAATGGGCACGGCCAATATTTGGTGTCACCTCAAACTTCAAATCGCTCAGTCGAGAGGAGAGGGAAGAACGCGATTACAACAACATGGCCAAGAAAAGGCGATTGAGGTATTGTACCAAGTCAGGGCTAAAAATTAACTTCAGTGCTTGGTCGCCACTCGGGCCAGTATCCCTGAATTCTTAGTCGCCCAGGCCAAAATAAAGTGGCCCTCGAATTTCCTCTACTAACACAAAAAAAGTTTTTGTGTCATTTTTGCTCGAATAAACGAATAAACGCCTCATGGCTGTTTGAGCCCGTGTTTTTTAGTAGGGTGTTCGACTGAAACGCCAAAAGAAATTTGCTTGATCTTAACTTTGTCTTGAATGCTCACATTTGCCAATGTACCGTCGAGAAATTGGTAAAATTGTTATAACAATAAAAACTCTGTTCAGTCCGTGTTGGGGATTATTCGTCTCGTTCTTGTTTGCTATTTTCTTCACTTGCAGGTTCTGACTTGGTCCTTAAACTTCTAAAGAAAAACTGGACCATTATTTTCCAAATACGGACAAAACGATCTTGTCAACATCTAATATATAGATTTAGCCAAGCCTAAAAGCGGAACTCCAATTTTTATTTATTTATTTATTTATTAGTATTTATTTTATTTATTATTATTTTATTTATTATTATTATTATTATTATTATTATTATTATTATTACAAGTGAGACCGGAAAACAATATTATAATTATTAGTTAATCATTAGTAATACACCTCTCATCAAATTAGAACCAGTGTTTCATAAATTTTAAATAAGCCTCTGTTGTAGGTAATATAAACTTAAATATCTAAGCAATTTAAATGCTTTATTCAATAAGTGATTTGAAACTGGGATACTGTGCAATACGTTTTCTACAGTGTAAGACGCTCTCATACTCATATTTGTCTCCTTATATGGTAAAATGACGCTGTAGTTGAATGATGATGATGATGATGATGATGTACCTTATTTACTTGTATTAATTCCCCAGGAAGTTTAATTAATAGTAGGAAGTAGTGAACCCTAAAACATCCCAGGGCATTGCTTTCTTTCTTGACTGTCCAATAGTGGTAGTTACTCAGAAGGAGTAGCTTACTGGAGTTAATATGAAATATAATTTAAATTACTGTAAAAGCTCTAATAGTCCTGCTCTCTAATACACCTTCTTACCTACTACTTGCTAATTACAAATAAATTATTTCCTTACAATTATGTCAGGACATTGGGGCTTGAAAATTATTTTATGTTTCGACTGATGCCGGGTATTATTTTACTGCCAGAGGAAGATGGGAAGAAGTGCAGCATTATGCATGTAATTACTTACATGTAATTCAGGTGAATCAGTTCATTCATCTATTTTAAGTACCAATCAGTCAATCAATCAACCACTTAACCAACTGGCTGATAAATCAGTCAATCAGCCAATTAAAAAATCAATCAATCAATCAATCAATCAATCAATCAATCAATCAATCAATCAATCAATCAATCAATCAATCAATCAATCAATCAATTAATCAGTCAATCAATAAATCAATAAATCAATCAATCTGTGACTTCAGTGTTGCCAATGCGAATAACAAATGGTCCAGTAATGACTAGTGACTTTATTTGATGCACAGATTATGACTCACTCTCTTACTACCCCAGACCGTGATGGCAGTAGATCTCGAGACTTTAGTTCTTTTTGGTTTGATAATTTGTCACCAATAAGCATTGTTACTGATTGCCATAATCTGGTACCAAAGAAAAACAAAAGGAATAGCCTCTTCCTAAATCATTTCAGAATAGTCTGAAACCTAATAGGCAATGAACTGACAAAAAGGGATCAGACTGGTGAATCAGTCAATCGATATAGTTTTCCCCATAAAGAGAATTCAATCAAATAGGTCTGACTCTTCATTCCTGGGATAGTAGTTGGGGGGGATACTCCCCCCAAAAAAGATATGGGGCAGGGTGTGCTCATCAGATATTTTGAAGTAGAGCCCTAAAAGGTACTCCAGGATTCATTCCATTTTCATACATCATCCACTTAGTAGTACTGAGGGGTCAGTCAAACTAATCAATGACATCAAAATGTTAAGCGGAAAAAGACAAAAAAAATATATAACCTTATTTCAAAACTGCTCTTCAAATTTTTTATTTGAATTCATAAAGTGTGTCTGGGAATATAGCTAAAAGTACAAATTTCTTAACCAAACCCTTACAATAAACTGCCATATTTTCCTGACATCAGGTTGATGGAATAAAAACCTGTAAGAAAAACAAAGCAGATTTTAATTATCACAATTACCAATAGTAGAACAGTCAGTGTGCACGCGCCAGAGAAAAATGAGAGACTGCTCGTAGTCTATGACAATGGTACAAACTTGGGCCGGTACAACTTCAGATCGACTCCAAATGCTTACCTCTGTTTACACGAAACGTACGAAACATGAAGCTAGTATAAAATAATTATCATCTTAGGCTGTGTTTACACGAGTGATTTCATCCCGAGATGACTTTCACATCGGTGTCTGGTCATTTACCTGTAAGTTTTTACATGGTTTGGAGCTGAAATGGTGTTTACCCCAGGACGATTTCATTCCCGTGCTGAAGACCGGGATGAAATCGTCCCAGGGTGAACACATTTCAGCTCCAAATCATGTAAACATTTACAGGTAAATGACCAGACACCGCAATGAAAGTCACCCCGGGAGGAGATAAAAGTCATCCCGGGATAAAGTCACTCATGT
Source organism: Siderastrea radians (assembly GCA_964017195.1). Lineage (NCBI taxonomy): Eukaryota > Metazoa > Cnidaria > Anthozoa > Scleractinia > Rhizangiidae > Siderastrea > Siderastrea radians. Next base: position 42,918,340 of record OZ024895.1, read on the forward strand.
AAACAGGACCTTAGGCTGGTTTAACTCATCACTGCTGCTGAACCAATATGAATGACTCAGAACGGTTTGAAATCAGACTGGAGAGCCACTTAAGCATGAACAGGGTTCCAATTGGTCTGAGATATTTGTTTTGGGTATGCACGTTTAATAAGTGGCGTTGGAGCATTCCAAGCTGTTGGATAATAGATAAAGTGGATTTTTAAGGATGGGATGGTTGTGGACCATATTAACACAAACAGAGTTTAGATTGGTCTCAGGTAAACACTTCATGCCAGTCTGACTTTCAGTCCGGTCTCATGTAAACAAAATCGTACCAGTCTGAGTTTGTACCGGTCTCATGAAATCAGGGCGTTACTGCCCCTGGGTCTCTGAGGATGTTGTTAAACATTCTTGAGAGCTGCTCGACTTTAGGCTAAGGGGGTGTTTTCATAATACCAGCATGTCATTCTGGTACAAGTTCCTCCCGATTTCCTCTTGTTTCTCTGTATTTGTTTAATGATTACAGCACAACATCTCATAACTGTACAAGTCATACCTGTGTGAGCTTGCCCCAGTAGTGGTACTGGGTCACAATAATCACTGTGGTACGGAAACCCATACATGGTATAACTGTTTGATTCATTCTGCATTAAGTTTTAACCCTTTAACCATCAAGAATAAATCTTACATCACTGTGAAAAATGGATTTTGTAACTTAAGTGGGTATAAGGTTTTCATCACCTACCCCAATGGAAGTCTTGATGGAACACTCATGTAAATGTTGTGATTTCATTTTTTCCTTGGTTCAACTTTTATTTGCCTTTGTGAGTATTAGGATTGCCAAATTTTCTTTTTCCGAAAAGGCTGTTTTAGGCACCCAGTCTTCTATGTGTTTACACGACAATATAAAACAGATCATGTTCAAATTCCACACTACAGAAATTTGTGCTTGTTCTCACACACTTAAAGGCAGATGGTTTAAATCTCTGGTATATTTGAATGATTTTAAACTGTTTAACTGTGCTTAATTATGTTTGACTGGGTTCAGAAATTGGAATCAAACACTGCTGTATGCATATTGTTGGTTTAATTGTGTTCAACTACCGAACCCAAATTAAACCGATCACTGCATTTGACCCAGTTCATTTTACTGAACAGTAAGATAGTACGTAAGCTGGGATAATTATGTGATTGATATCTTCCATGTGCATACCTTCACTGTAAGAAAAGCTGCATCACTGATCACTGCTGACATATACATGCCTAGTATAGATAAAAAAGGATCAGTGAAAATAACAACTTCAGGGCTAAAAATTGACAGTCTCCTGGTTGCCAGTAGCAATTCAAAACTGACCAGGGCCACTAAAAGTTGAGGTTTGTTTTTACTTAGAGTTCTACAGTATGTGGTACTTTTTCCACATGATTACTGGCGAAATCCCTGGATAAAAGACTTACTTATTACCCAGGTTGGGAGGGGTCTATTCAAGTAAATATGGCTTTAAATTTTTTGATTTAGACTAAAGGATTTTGAAAGCCACTTTATCTAAATGGCCTGGTCCACTATACTAAGCGAGCAAGTGAAAAGACCCTGGGGACGAGGTTGGAATTCAAGGATACTGGCCCGAGTTGCAATTCAATGATTCAAGCACTGAAGTTAATTTTTTACCCTGCAAATTATGGAATAACTTAATCAGTAAAAGTAGAGAATGAGATGTACAAAACAATTACATTCACCTGCTTTGAACTCGATTATCTTAAGCATATTTTCCCAAAAGTGATCAACGCATAACTTTTAATAAAAGTTTTACATGTACCTAATTCGAAATTTAAATTTGTTGTTTGTCATCAAATCATGCCAACTATAGCTTTGAACCTTACTTGATCTAAGAAACATTCGTGAGTCATTAGATGTATATAAATAATTTGCAAGCAGTGAAGAAAAGCCCAGCTAATAAACAAATGGAGATGGAGATAAAATAAAGTATGTTATGTGTTACGTTATGTTGTTATGAGATGTTTACAACACGTAAGCTTAAATGATGCTACACAAAAGAATTTAAGCTTATCTGCCAGTATCAACATTAAGAGAATAGCCTGACCTTCTTGCTTTGAGTAATAGCTGTTTGAAACATTAATTTTAACAGCAGCGCTGTAATTAAAGTTACTGAAAACATAAAGGATGCGATGCTACACTTTTACTGGGCCAACAAATAACATACATGTACGATTCACAGACGAATGTACAAAAACTACATCACTTCATATAACGTTTATTTAAAGACTTACGAAACTTAATAAACTTTAGCTACCAACCTACGTGCCTATCTTTCGGCTTTTTGCTACTGGAACGAAAATGGCAAATCATTTAAGCACTGGACCAACGATAAATATGAAACATTAAACAAAAATGATCGATCGGTAAAGCCCTGTTAATATATTAAGCTGTTTACCGAAGACAATAAAAAGCTTTAATTACACGTACCTGACATGAGCAATGCAGCGAGAAATGAAGTGCTGTCCTCTTTCGGAAAAACCATTAACAATTCTTTAGCAGAAACGGACCGACAGAAAGTTAGCAAAACACCTTTTAACTCTATTTTTCAGCTTTTGTCGCTAGCTATGCCGCCGCGCCTAAAAAGTGCACCAGTCTTCCTGAGCAATCCGTGACATTGGTGTCCAGTACTCCGCGTGCCTGCAAATTCACATCCCTAAGCTCTATGAAAACGAATTTTAAAAAAAAAACTGTTAACGTAGTTAGAAAGAGCATAGTTTGAAACCAAATATGCTGATTCGTTTTTACATTTATATTAAAACCTCACAAAACAGGGGATTATCAAAAGTTTAAGGTTCATTTTTCATTGTGCTTTTTTCAAAAGGAAAAATAATAATGAACGTTTTTGAATAACTTGCAATTTTTTCTGCGATATTACTGTGAGAAATTACGAATTTATTGAGCTTAAAGCAGTTTTAAAGTGATTTGAATTTTCTGTGCGCTCTGGTCACGTGACCAATGACGTCACAACAGTGAGCATATCATGGTCGTTACTTTCATGCGAAGTACTATTAACCAGCCAAGCTTTGTTTCTCTCCGCCTTAAACTACCATAGTTACTGACTCCTTACCAGTCCCCTGGGAAATGCTCCTGTACAGAGCCACCTTAACTTTCAAATGCCAGATGTCAAGTGGCAATTTCCATATTGCCCATTCCTATGACTATCAGGGCATGTTATCTGCTTTTGAATTGATGGAGGCCTGTTCTTGCAGTGAGCTAAAACATATTTTTTGCCATAGTCACGTGAATAATGACGTCATCACCCTAACGTTAATGTGAGGGATAACTTTCACGAAGTTGTAAATAACACATGGTACAGCATTCTCTTCGACCACAAATTAACTAAGTTATTTTGCATTGAAATTTTTCTGGTACAAAGCATTCTGGGAAGGTTCTTATTATAATTATAATATTGTTTTTAATTATTATTATCTCAAGTGGTACCTGACAGCAATATTATAGTTTAGGTAAATACACCTCTCATCAAATTAGAATCTGCATACCTGGCAACCTTATAAAATCAGAAATAGGGACCACCCCCGCCCCATGCTCACCCCAGTCCTGGGGTAGTGCCCTGCCCCCCCCCCCCCCCCCACTGCCCCCCAACACTGAGCAGGGTCTAGGATGCTCTAGGGTTTTTGCATTAATTTTTAAAAATATTGCCTGTACTGTACTGTCTTAGCATTAGAATTCTCAGGTGTTGTTTAATGGTCTCAAGCACCACATGTATTGCACAAAACAAAAGAAAAGTCAAAAAAAGACCAATTGAAGGCCAATCTTTAATAATCCAGTTCCAAATTGTCTTTTTTTTCCTGGAAAATCGGAATGTCCCGATTTTTTTAGGTTTTGAAACTCCAAAATTGGGACAATTCCCATTAAATGGGGATGGATGGCAGGTATGAACCTGTTTTACAAAATTCTAAATAAGCCCCAGTTTTTGGTTGTAAACTTAAATATTGGGCACAATAATTATTTTTGTTCACCTTACCTCGGCCTTTTCTCTGCCACAAGTCTACGGTTTAATTTATTTACATTTTTGCAGAGTTGTCAAATTGCATAGACAAGGTACTAATTGAAAAATACCTCCACCTTATTCAGTGGTTTGACAGATAAGTTGTGTGGTATAGAGCGAGGAAAAATGCGAGCAATGAGTACCGGTAAAATGTCCTTGACCATTATCTGTAAAACCACTGAATGATATTTATTATTCCACTACAATATTTGCCTATCATTTTAAATGATTTATTCAATGAGTGATTTGAAACCGGGACACTACAGTGCAATACACTCATACCCTCATGTATGTGTTTCCCCCTTATATGATAAACTGATGCTATAGTGGAATAACAATGTACCTTGTTTACTCTCATTGATGCCCAGGGACTATTATATTAAAATCAATCTCTTTAAGTACCCATCAGTCATGAATCAACCACTCAACCACTTAGTTGATAAATCGGTCAATCAGTCAATTAAAAATTTGTGACTAACAGTGTTGCCAACGCGAATAACAAATGGTCCAGTAACCACTAGTGACTTTATTTGATGCACAGATTATGACTCACTATGTTACTACCCCTGACTGTGATGGTAGTAAATCTTGTGGTTGAATTTGTTTTTGGTTTGATCATTAGCCTTTACACTGCATCTAATGTCACCAATGAGCAATGTTACTGATTGTCATAATCTGGTAGCAAAGAGAAACAAAAAGAAAAGCCTCTTCACAAATCATTTCAGGATAGTCAGAAACCTGTCATGTAATGAACTGACAAGAGGGGATCAGACTGTGGTGAATCCATCATTTGAAATAGTTTTCCCTGTCAAGTGAATTCAAGTAAATAAGTCTGAATCATTATTCCTGGGAAGTTAGTTGTGTGTGTGCTTGTGTGTGTGGGGGGGGGGGGGGTAGGGTTACTCCCAAATAACTGAAATGCTACTGGTGTATGGATGTGTTACTGAGGGAACATGAAGTGTATGTGGATACAGTCAAACTAATCACCAACATCAAAATTTACCAAAAAAAAAAAAACAAAAATATAAAACCTTATTTCAAAACTGCTCTTAAAATTTTTTATTTCAATTGATAATGTCTGCCTGGGAACATACATGTAGCAAAGAGTACAAATTTATTAACCAAAGCCTTACAATAAACTGCCATATTTTTTCTGACATCAGGTTGATGGAATAAAAACCTGTATGGGAAACAAAGCAGAGTTTAATTACCTCAGTTGCCAAAAGTAAGCCCGTGGCTTTAGGGAGGTTCTAAGGATATTTGCGCAATTTTTTCTGCGCATACATACTGCGCACACAATTCACAAAATTGGCATTATGTCATGCCGTGTCATGCACTGAGCATGCACGCTCGCATGAAAAACTACCCCAAATGTTTTAAGACACTGTAAACTGCCGCTTATAAGCCCTAGGCTGATACAACTTTGTAAGGGGTTTTGGGTGGGCTTATAAATGGAGGGGCTTATATCCGGGGGGGCTTATAAGCGGGATAAGAAAAACGTTACAAAATGAGCCACAGCAGTGTTGATCGAAATACGTTTTTAATGTACCAGTTTGTAATTAACCTTTGAAATGTCACAATAAATCGAATTCACTTCAATTTTAACAACAAAATCAAAACTGCAACAACGCGAACGTAACCGGAACATAACAAAACAGAAGCTCAGAGTTAATCTTTGCAGTTTTCTGTGAGAGTGCTTGATATTAAGGAAACAGGGAAAACTAGAGGAGGGCTTATATCTGGGGGGGGGGGGGTGGCATATTACCGGATGTATTTTTTGTTTACAGGTGGATAGGCCTATAGCCGGGGGGGGGGGGGGCTTGTAAGTAGGTGGGCTTATAAGCGGCAGTTTACGGTATTTGTTTTCAGTTTTGAGCATGTGCATTTAAATAAGTGGCATTGAAGCAATCCAAGTGGATGTAAGGTAAACTGTATTTTTCAAGATGGTTGGTCTCATGTAAATACTTATGCCAGTCTGAATTTCAGACTGGTCTCATGTAAACAAAATTGCACCAGTCTGAGTTTACACTGTTTTAATGAAATCAGGGTTTTACTGCCCCTGGTTATCTGAGGATGTTGTTAAACATTCTTGAGAGCTGCTCAACTTTAGTCTGAGGGGGTGTTTGCATGACACCAGTTCATTGTATGCTTTTCATTCTGCTACAAGTTCACCCCAGTCCCCTCTTGCTTCTCTGTATTTGTTATATGATTACAACACAAAATCTCGTAACAGTGCAAGCCATACCTGGGTGAGTTCATACCGGTATCACGTAAACATGGTGTAACTATTTGATTCATTCTGCATTAAGTTACCCCCCTGTAATTAACCATATTGCCATCCAGATAAATCTCACATCACCGTGAAAAAAGGATTTTGTAACTTGAGGAGTGGAGATTCTTAACTACAAATCTCGCATTGTTGCTAAGGGATTTTTGTGGATGGTATTCTGTCATACGCTGTTTACAGCGTTTCCTGCCACTATATTGGTGAAGTAATGAAGAAGAACATATGAATTCCACAACTGAACATTGTGCACGCATAGCTACTGCCAGTCCCATGCAACTGCACATTAAAAAGAAAATCAGTAAAACTAAGAGGAAACTAGTAAAGTTCCGACTTTTTTGCGAATCGCCCCACCCTTCTTTACAATCTGAAGCATGCAATTACTGTTTTTACAAAGAATAGAAGAACTACAGCACAAAAATGTATAAAGATATGTGCTTGTGCCATCACAACTTTTATATTCATAATAAAGCAAATTTCTAGAAACTGTTGCTTAAAATTTTGCATCCTGATAATCTTTAAATGTTCGCAATGTTTACAATAGCGAGAACTGTATGCTGTTTGAGTTTTAGCATTTTTTCTGTTCAGGTCAAATGACATGCTGAATATGGTTGTGACTTGAAAATCTTGAAAACCTTTCCCATAAAACAAACGTGGCCAAGCAGCTTATCTGTGGAAGTAATAGGGTTTCCAAGATATGATGGTTCTGAGGAACTTCCCACAGCAATAATATGGTGATTAAGAGTCTCCTCCCTTAAGTCCAGATGTAAAGGCTCTCATTGCCACCCAAATGGAAGTCTTGATGGCACACTCATGTAAATGTTGTGGTTCAATTTTATCCTTGGTTCAATTTTTATTTTCCATTGTGAATAATAGGATTGCCAAATAAAAATTGGAGCTCCACTTTTAGGCTTGGCTAAATCTATATACTTGAATGATTTTAAAACTGTTTAATTATGTTTGACTGGGTTCAGAAATTGAATGGAATCAAACACAGCTGTATATATAGGCATATTTTTGGTCATCAATTGTGTTCAACTACCGAACCCAAATTAACCCAATCACTGCATTCAATCCAGTTCAATTTACTGAACAATTAGATACGTAAGCTGGGCTAATTATATATTAACTGATATCTTCCACGTACCTTAACTTCACTGTAAGAAAATGCTGCATCACTGATCACTGCTGGCATATATGCCTAGAACAGAAAAAAAGGATCAGTGAAAAAAAAAAAAAAACATTCAGGGCTAAAAAATGGCAGTCGCCCAGTCGCCAGTGGCGATTTAAAACTGACCAGGGCCACTAAAAGTCGAGGCTTAAATGCCTGATAGAGGACTGCAAATAAAAGGTACACTGTAGTTACAATTCAAATAAATTAGACTTTCATTGGAGCATCTTTGTTTTCTTTCCCCTCCTCAACTCTAAGTTCATCAATTGAAGAAAATTTTCAGTTCTTGGAGTGCAAAATTCATGAGAACGAGCGCCTGTCAAATTACTTTCATCCTTAAAATAATATTAACTTCATTGTTTTTCTTTTGACAACATCAAATAACTAATATTGTATGTAACATACATTATTAAAGCATTCACAACGCAATTTTTGACCAATGTGACATTAATGAACAGAAAGAATGGGTGAACAGAATAGTAATTATACTCAATGTCAGTTATTAAGGGAGTCGTCATTCACTTTGCTAGCATTGTCACTTCCCGCTTTGAAATGTTGTTGCCGAAGCTATACTTTGCTTTACTTTTGTGATCCACCTGATTCATGAGACGTACAAGACCCATTGTTGGAAATTTTTGCATCCACCCGTGAAAGTGTTCTTCTTTCCAGCTTTTGTGGAATCCTAACAAATAATTAATAAATCATCGCCTGAACCCCTCATTTGCAGCTATCCAAACTCTTTTAGCCATTTGTCTAAAAAGTGGTTACATGTAATTGTCTTCCGCCCTTTGCACAGTTCATTGGGTAATACAGGTAAGGTAAAGCACTTGAATATCAATCGATCGAATGAGCAACAAAATGGCAGGACCTCATTTAAGTTTACTGGATGTTCAGTCATCTCCAGTCTCCTTTGCTTAACTCAGTAAAGAGCCAATTGCAATTAATCAAACATGTTCTAACTAATCCCAGCAGACAATTGTCAGTTAAACAAGCCAGATTGCCTTTAGAAAGCAAAAACACATCAGTACAAATATGTCAATTGAAAAAAAAAATCCTTTGCTTCCATCTGGATTCCCCCCCCCCCCTTGGGAATACAATGATTTTTGAGAAAACCAAAAAATGCATGCAGTAATTATTTAAACTTTCTAAAACATGAACATTCCATTATGAGTGACAAATAGTAAGAAGCACTTTCCACAATGCAGTGCTTTTATTTCATACATGTAGGTTAACTGAGATCGAAAAAAAAATGGCAAATTGCAGTCGCCTTCTGAACTAATGCATGGTTCAATTTTACCTGTTACCATCCCCCCACCAGGCAACCCCGGGGACAAGTCCAGCCCTTCGAGCCTGGGGGTGGGGAATTGTTTGAAGTGGTCTTGTCCCGGGGAGTCGGGGAGGGGGGCAAATCGAAAATAACTTCTTGTTGTTCTTGTAAAGTACGTCACTTCTCAGTTGATATGATGGCCCCGGACCGCGTGGAGCCTATTTCCAGTGAAAATCTCTAGTATTTGTAGCAGACTGTTTAGAGAAGAGTAATCTCTCAAAATTAAAATCTGTGTTCGACGGTACGTTTATTATAAATTGTTGAAAGAATGTGCATTTGATGCATACTCGAATGAATGGTGGTCGTCACAAACAAAGAAATATTTCTTCAGTGTGTTTATATTTATAATAAGACCACTTAAATAGACTCTATATCAAAACGGATGCACAGTTTTATGTTAAACAGAGATTTCAGTCCAGTGTTCTTATGAAACAAGGTAAGAAAAACTCCTTTAAAGACCCAGTGTGGCCCAAGATGCATTGCGCACCGCGGGCTAGCTGCCGCCATTTTCGTGATGTTGAAAATTCAGACTCGTCGAGTTGCACTTTAAAATCCATCTGCATCGGCCGTGTTGCTCGTCTACCGTTATTCTAAGAGGTCTTTTGAGATAGCTAGTTTATCAGACAACACTTAAACGTCATTTTTTGGAAATGTTATCAAAGGATTTTGTTATAGTTGGCCAAAACAGTACGTGAGGTTGAATCGCACCGAGTGCAAAATGGCTAACCCGTCAAGGGGAAGACCTCGTTTACCTGGATCGGTCCGGCAGATAAGACTTCGGTCGTCTGTATTCCAGTTATGGAACGAGAGAAAAGGGTCACTTGGTTTTGATTCAGCTACCAATAGCGAATTTGCGGAATTCCTGCTTCATCTGCCGACAACAGCGACACAGCAGCCACGGTAAGTCATGCGATTTCATGTTTATTTGACAACATAATTTTACACGCAGTATTGATTGTTTGGATGATTTTGTTTAATTTGTAAATTTCAATGTTGCAGAATTTTGGACTTAGGAGATATTTCAAGAAACCATCTGGAACCTCGTGATCTGATGAGCTCAACGCCAGTAAGACCTGCAAAGAGGCGAAGACTTGAACCACGTCAAAGTCTTGATAGTTCTTTCACCTCCACCAAGGACGAAAGCTTGTGAGTCATTTTCGATATGATGATTTTTATTCACTTATCTCACACTCGATACTGGTAAACCCTACATGTAGAATTCTATGCGATTGAGCCAAGACAAGAAATATATATAACATTATAATCGAAGCCTTGTGACAAGGCAGAAGAAATGTTGATTTCATACAAATGTCAGGACTTGTTTCTTCTCACAGTATTGAGCACAGTCACATGTTGCTTCAAGCCCCAGGATTACAATGCAAAATAAAGTTGTTGTTCTTTATTTTAGAACCTTTATTTACAATGGGTGCTACTGGTATGTAAAAATATGGCAATGTACAGCAATGAAGAAATATTATTTTATTTGTTTCAACCTTGAGACTAACAGACAGTGAAGGCCTAATAGAAATCCAAACATGATCTGCAGATCAGTTGCTTTAATCAGTAAATTTCTATGACCTAGTTTGCAAGTAATTGCCATCAATTTGTTCATGGGCCTCTTGTGCGTATGCACTATATTTAGAATAAAACATGTGGCGAAGAAAATTTCTTTACTTGCCAGCCGTACGCCAGTGCAGGTAGAGTTTTTTCTTCAGTTTTCTGTTCATGTTTTTATTATATTATGCATGTAGTGTCCTTCTTTCAATAAACTCTAGAAAAGCATTTAAGTTCTTGTCAAAGCGTCTGATTTTGCTATTGTACGGAAATCAATATGGTCATTTAGGTTTTGTACACAAAACAACGTATTTGTGGTCGATGAGGAGTCCCGGAGGTGGGGAATCGTCTCTTTCTGTGTGCCCGGGGGTGGGGAATAGACTGCCAAGTGAGAAAAAAATTGCAAATCCCGGGGGGTAGGCCCGGGGAGGGGGAGGATGGTAACAGGTAGAATTGAACCATGCATAATATTGAGTGATAAACAAAAAAAATTCACACATACACATGTAAGCTTAACTTGCGCTTAAGTGAAGCCAAATAAAACTATTGAAATTCAAGCAAACAATTCATAAGTGATAAACAAAATTAATTCACACATAAGCTTAAGTCTCGAGCTTAAGTGAAGCCCAATAAAATTATTGAAATTCAAGCGAACAATTCATAAGTGATAAACAAAATTAATTCACACATAAGCTTAAGTCTTGAGCTTAAGTGAAGCCAAATAAAATTATTGAAATTCAAGAAAACAATTCATAAGTGATAAACAAAATTAATTCACACATAAGCTTAAGTCTTGAGCTTAAGTGAAGCCAAATAAAATTATTGAAATTCAAGCAAACAATTCAGAAATCAGAATAAGGGTTAAAAAATATTTAAGACCTACTTCAGTAGATACATAAATGAGGATGTGCTTTTTCGTCGATTCGTTACTTGCATGGATTTTGGTAGGGGTTTTGCCGAGGATATTGTAAACAATGACTGGATTCAGAGTTTAAAAGAACGAGGCATATATCAATTATGTCCTGTTTTGTTATTCTTTTGTTAGTCAATGAGTTAACATCTTGACGATTCGCGTTGGTACTTGTTTTCGCCTTTTACTTCATTGCATGCTTTCATAAGCTGTTTCCTCCTTTGCCTGACTACACTTTGCTCCGTGAAAACAAAAGACACTGGTATTCTTCAAAGTTGAGAAAAGCGGGTTATTGTCGTAAAAGTAAATAACTGGAAATATTATATTTATGACCAAAGCCAAGACAAATTTCTCTTTGTTCGAGATAACGGGGAATTGGAGATAAGCGAGTTGAGATAGTGGGATCCTTCTAAATAAAAGCGAATTCCCCATACCGTAATATTCTGTGAAATGATTGAAAAATTCCGAGAAACTCACCCGGGAAACTCAGCAATCAGATCTTCACGCTGGTTCAATTAAAGCATCGGGCCAAAGCAATCCATATTTCTCCTCAATAAAGACATTCATATTCCACTTAACAGGCATTCGGGACCGGCAGTCGAGTTTCTTTAGCCTATCTTTTCATTTCTAACGCTGAAAAGGTATTGTGTTCTCGTTCTCACTCAGTCACGCGCGCGGCCATATTGTGAAATCTTGTAATATGATACCATCACCTTTGCACTACCCCCTCAAATTGTGTTCCCTTTTTTCGTTTTGTTTTGTTTTGTTTTGTTTCTTTTCCTCTTTTTTTCACTTTCTACGAGTAGTATTAAATGACATACCGTAAAAGGTGCGGTTTAAGTTTTGACGAAAAGTTCCCTTTTGTAACAGTACATTTTTTTTGTTAAACAAACTTTGCTAAAGCAAGGAAACTGATTTTACCTTTTTGAACACCTTGTAACTTCATGCTGTCCTTGGCGTAAATTTCTTCTCCGTTCTCTCTCTATTACGACTTCTTTCCCCTTGATGATCTGTAGAATAAAAAACAAAAACGTAGACGTAAATTATTCGGTGGTACAAAATTATTTCCAATCACAAATAGATAAAAATCAACAAAACTGTACCCGACATGTTTACAGTTCTCTGTCGGCGTCTCTCAGTTTTCCTCTGGCGTTGTTCTTCAGTACCGTTCCGTCTTATTTCTAGTTGCCTTTATCTCTCTGCTGTACTGTTCCTTCGTCTTTCTCGTTTTCGTTTCCGCTCTGCTTGACCGGGTGCTTGACGCTGTTCTTCAGTGGCGTTTCTCATCCTTTCCCGTTGTTGATCTCTATCTCCTTCTCTTTTCCTTCGTCTCTGCTCTTCCAGGGAAAATTGCCTCATGTAAGAATGTCATGAAATGCGATGTACGTATGTATGTATGTATGTATGTATGTATGTACGGCGCACGCGCCCGCGAGCCATTCCGCTTGCCATGACCATAAAAAATCACCAGCATACCTCTTAGTATGGGTATGGGGCTCCACTTTTGCGGCCTTTGGCCGCAAAGGAGTTCCGCTATAAACTTCAGTATCACGATTCTCAGTTTCTTTCGATTGCTTTTGAATTCAGGTGAAAAGTAAGTCTATTATATCGAGCAGTATCGAGTAATTTTGCCGATATTCATGTTTGAAAATGTACCGCATTGAACTCTGGGTATGTCTGGATTCTCGTGTCAGTAAAATCAAAATGGCGTCTACGTATCGGAGCGATCTAAAAACTCGATCACGAACGACTTTGAATTTTGTGCTTTAAAACTAAACCTTTACTACAATTGATGAACTTAGAGTCGAGGAAAGAAAAGAAAGGTACTTCAATGAAAGAACATTTTATTTTATTGTTAGTGCTACTCTTTTCGTACTTCTCAAATCATAGTCGCCCTTCGGGCGATCAAACCTCAACTTTTAGTCGCCCTGGACACTTTTTAATCGCCACGGGCGACCGTGCGACCGCCAAGTTTTAACCCTGCCAAGTGATAACGAAATCATACCAACACAAATATTATGAAAGCTCTTCCATTTACCGCCGTTTGTATGGCTGGATGGCAACTCTTGTCACCCAGCCATACGTACATTTGACGTTTCCCAAACGAAATATCTCATTCAATATTCAAGGAAATCTTATTATTTTTGCTACAGTTACTAAATGGACAGTTAAAATTAATTTGCCTTATCTACAAGATTGCTAGACTACATTTCATTGTCCATAGATTTTTGCTGGTTTTTTTGCTAATGAGAAGGTAAAGCACCCTGATGTAAACAATATCGCCCTATAACTCTTTCTTCTTGTTGTTCAGTTCGGTAGATAGTGAAGGTGGCAAGACGCCTAAGTCCATTGATTCTGCACTACAGAGCGAAAAAAAGTAAGTGAAGACAATTTTCTTTGCGTTATTGTAACACTGTTACGATGTAGTGACGTGTGTTCTCGAGCCAAACTAACAGGCGTCTTTGCTCTCGTGATTAGACCCGTTAGGCCTGGTGACAAGGGATTTGTGATGCGAGCCCGCGTTCCTATGCCGTCCAACAAGGATTACGTTGTGCGACCGCAGAACAGCATTGAACGGGTGGATTTCAGCAGGGTGAGTAGGAATTTAAAGTGGTGTGAAAGAACTATGTCAAAACAGTGCATATTTATTTTTACATTATACTGAACACACATACTGATGAATAAATACTTAATTGACAACTCCCCGAGAGGGTCTTTTCAGTGACCGGACAGTGAAACAAATAGCTAAAAGACATTCTAATCAGAGGAAACCCAAAAATACTGGTTGAGTTGCGTTTAAAACTACTCTACCAGTTCTGTGAGATTATAATTAAATGTGTTTGGCTGCAGATCGCTAGAATGGCAATGGTTGCAACTTGAAAACATCAAGTTGATGTTTTCAAGTTTTTTTCTGTTTCGTGGGAAAATCGCCAGTAACTGACTATGCTTTGTTCTTCCTTTGAGAAAATCATTTGATTTCCTTCTCTTGACGTTCTAGGAGCACTCTGTGTACGTGGAAAAGTATTTAATTTAAATGTCAGCGCAGTTTTCACCCCAAAACGGAAAAATCCCCGTGACAGTGTCCGTTTAAGAACCTCAGGTGCAGGGAGGCAAACCAATCGGCTATTTACACCCCGGTGGGGGGGGGGGGGGTACTCCGGCTTTCAAGTGTCGGGGATGATCAAATGGGGGCAAAAGTCAAACCCAAAAAAAATCCCTAGGGCTTCCAACAAAACCCAAAAAAATCCCTGGACCAAAAATTAACCTTAACAAAATCCCATGCCGAGTTTCCGAGCCTTAAAAATTTCCAGAAAAAATTAAATGATATAACACGAAAAAAAAAAAAAAAAAAAACTACCACGAATCTTCAGATTGTTTTGAAGAATACCCCAAAAAAATCCCTACTTAAATCAAGCCACCCCAAAAATACTTGCCAAATTTTCCTACCCAAAAAAATTCCGGAAAAGAAAATTTCAAACTCAAAAAAATCCTTCGATCATCCCCGTCTCTTGAAACCCGGAGTACCCCCTGGGATTTACACTAAAGCATAGCCAAGGAGTTGAACTCTAGTCCGCCAAGAAACAACTCTAGCTATAGTATCCAGAGCGGCACTTGAACTCAGGACCTCCGAATTTCAAGTCCGGCTCCCCGATCACTCGGGCACGCTGCCTCCCCTTGTCCCCACAGATACGTTTGATCTTAGGTGGACATATCATTTAGGGAGAGTTGTAATCGTCCAAGATATCAGTACTTAATCGGAGGAGGACTGATGTTTTTGTTGTTTTAGCACGTGGCAATTTTGATCATAAGATCTGTGGTTCGTGGCGGCTCTCTGCATCGTGTTGTTCAGTTCCTTAACCCCTAGGAGTGACCAGCATCTAAATTCTCCTTTAAATAACAATGCTTAATCAAACATAAAGGTCACGAGAGTAAAGGAAATGATCACCAAGTAGAAAAGGTATGGGTTGAACAAATTCTCCTCATCAGTACCATAAGAAATGTATGGAGAACAGTGTGGAGAATATGCAAGCTGATATCACGGTTTAAAGGATAAAGAAACATCGCTATATAAATTATTATTATTATTATTATTATTATTATTATTATTATTATTATTATTATTATTATTATTATTATTATTATTATTATTATTAAAGAAACTTTGCTTCATGTTGTCTGTCTTTACCGGGTGTATAAATGCACATCATAATTTTTTGATGAATGGGTATGGGCAAATTGTCAGGGAACCTGACAATATCCTTGGGGTACCCCCGTGGTAGGCTATGTAGTTAGCATCCCACTCGGCGTTGGAAACGGGAATAAGGTCCGGGCCAAAGGGACGCAACATTTTCACCCAACACCGCTGAACATGATTGTTGAATTCGCCATGTTATAAAACGCGTTTGGCCACTCTGTTAAATGGTGCTGAGTGATGCTGAACGAAGGTTGATTGTGATCAAACATTCGCACAACAAGGTTGTATTTAACAACGTACTTAACGCGTCAAAACCGTGAGACAAGGATCGGACCTACGGTCTCCGTTTTAATTCTATACAGTTACGTGTGATGGTGTATGAGAGGCAGTGCAGAGGAATTTATTTATTAAGTGTTACTTTTTGTTATTCGTTTTAGAAACCTCAGAAGGCCATGAACAGATTTGAAAAACAGAAAAGAAAGTTCGATGAAAAGAAGAAGCTGCTCAATCAAGGTTCGCAAAGAGCTGTTGGCATTAGTCTGGAGGGAAGGAAAATGGCGCTTTGATGTAAAAATTACCACTTTCCATGCTGTGTACATGAAATGGCCCTTCCCTTTAAGCGAGATGTGTTGTCAGTGAAGAGGATTCACATCAAGAAAAGACTCGCTGCTTGATTTTTCTCCTTCTTACAAACAAGTTTGTTACAGACCGCATAAACTCACTTCGAGAGATACTTCAATGGCGAAATGAACCTGTGAAGAAATTACTTCTAATTCTTTCGTTTTTACCAGCCTTTTGTATTTCTGTGTGGTAGTCAATCTCGACTCTGTTTACTCTTCCCTTACAGTGTTTGTCAATTATCTAATCGTTAGCGGTTGTCTTTCAACGGTTTTCAATCTGAGTGTCGAAAGTTAATTTGGTTTTGCTTTTTTACGCTGTGTTTCGTTTAAAATGAAGCAAACAAATTCTCGCTGCTTTTTAGAAGTAAAATCAAAACCAAGAACGTGTTTTCTCGCGCTTGGCGCTTACCTAGTTAAATGTGCTTCGCGTTCTGATTGGTTCATTAGGTTAATTGCCCCTGTTGTGATTGGACGGAGAAATACTGTGGTTTTACTTTTACGCTGTTGAAAATCTCTCTAACTGACGTGAAACCAGAACCAAAGAAAACACATGTGACAAATAGCAACAAGGACAAAGAAATTCAATAATTCGAAACAAAACCTTGCAAAATGTTCCAAGCGCGGGAAAATCTCTCGCAGAAATCCGGAATCAAACTCGCGCCCACCCCGGAATCAAATTCGCGCCCACTCGTGCTCTTTTATCTAATTTGAACCACGAATCTCCTTAAATTTTCATGAGCCAAGAAGAGATTCGCTCTTTTGACCAGCACATGAGAGTTAAAGAGAGCTCTAGTACAAGTTAAGTTTCATCCCTTCACTGTCGTCTGTCCACCATTATTGTTTGTTCTTCTAACTGGTTAAAAAAGAGTGCGGTTTGCCCCGATTGGAACACGTTGCACGCATTACACGGGCTAATTAGCGGGCTCAGCAGAAAATGTTAACAAAACAAACGTACAGTTACTTTCGAGTCTTTCCATATACTGTAGTTTATAAAAGGAAAAACATGTAACGGGTTAATGTTTTGACAATTGTTTTACAAATAGGCAACTAAAGTAGTGTTTCACCTTAAATAAATTTACTTAAAGCTTTAACGAAAGTTATAACAAATACCTTTTGGCAATGTCCTGTCTAATTTTCATCTAAGTTTACTTTTGTAAAAAGATCCATAAACCAAAACAAATCAATTAAATGTAAAGAGTCACTAGTATTTGTATTGTGACCTGAGTTATTTTTACACCGTAAGTTCTCTCAAAGGCTCAATAATTATTATTTGGAAGTTGACGCTGAAGATTCACTGATACACCATGTACGATCCCTCATCGATGACTTCCTTTATTCTCATTACTTATCTGCGTGAAAATGTATTTATGTTGTAAGGAGAAATTATATATTGATCGCAAATGAGAACTTAACCTTTGTAATATCGTTCAAGCAACAATTGAGTGAGATATAGCAGAAGAAGATTGATCTTGTTCACTGATTCTGATACTTTGGACGAGAAACTGAAATATTAACTTGCGTAGCTAATGGTTTTGTTTGTGAGAAGGCAAAGTTTTGCGGCGGAACGGCGAGAAAGGAAAGTCCCGTCCCTTTCCACCGCGATTTAGCGAGTTAGCTTCCCCCTTTTTGTGCGATAAATTCTCCAGCACATGTACAGGAAGAATGCGAACGATTAGGACTAGTCCGCGTGGTATGAGCGATTTGTGAACGTTTATCAGCTAAAATACCACCTGGGAAAAGATATACCATAATATACCAAACTTTTTTTCCATTACCAAACTTTCTTTCCATAACCTCAGAACAAAGGAGCCTTCAAAAGGCACCGCTTAGGAAAGCCATGTTGTTTTAAAACAATAGAGAGCATAAATGTGGGTTAAAGCAGGTCTTTCTCGTATAAACAATAGCGATGCGTCGCATTGAAAAGCAGATTGTAAAACTTATAAATTATGAAACTCTGTGCCTTCCTTATACCATTATCACTGGACTAAAAACTCCGCCTTTCCATTTCCAATTTCAGTTTAATAGATCTCAAATATACGCTTTAAAAAAATAATCTACATACTTTCAAAAGTTAGTTAAACGTTCGCTATTTCCTACAAAACCAATGGCAACCCATTTAAAGTCTGCATTTAGAAAAAAGTTACATTAGCAAACTCAAATATATATTTTTTGATTTCAAGCGCGGTAATCCACAGTATTTAAGAAAATAAGAGTTTGAATTTCGAAGATTCTGGTTCTGAGATGAAATATTGTTGGCATTAAAAACAATGACTATTATACGACGACTTAGTGGAAAGTAGTTGCAAGTTGTTAAAACGTACTTTTACCTCGAGTTCCACCTGGTTGGTTGCCTTTTCCTCACACATGTCGGAAAGAAAAAGACTGAGAACAAAAGAATTTTTCTGAGAATTTGAAGGTCACTGAATTTTGATGTTAAATTATATTTTCCTGTGGTATTCTAACTGGAGGCAAATAGCCAGTAAAGAATAGATAAAAAGACCTGCAGGTCACCTGCAGTTTTGTAAGAATATTTCAGAGTTTACCTTTAATTAAAAACTTGTTTATTTTTCAATTTATATGTTCTCTTTATATTTGAATAACTGATATTGTAAAGGTGCATGGTACAAACTTGGTAGCTCCATTTCAAAATACATTTTATAGTTTTTTTTTTCGGAGGCAACAATAAAAAAAACTTCGACAAACTGAAAAAAATTGCTTGTTGAGTCAAAGTCACTTGGGAAAAGAAGTCAGCGGAATTCTGTAAAACAGAATGAGTAACTATCTAGTTATGCAGAGGAAAAAAAATTCTAGCAACTTAGAAACACTTTCAGATATACCTGAAACAAAATTTAACTTACAGTGCAAATATGACCGTATTAAACCCTTGAGAAGCAAATGTTGTGGGAAAATGGCAAATGCGACACTCGAGACATTAATAACAATTGAACCACATACAACGAAGTATTAATTTTAAATGGAAATTGAATTCACCAAAATGTTGAAACGGTCTTTAAATGAAGACCTTGTGCTACCTGAAAATTATCGAGGTTCAGTAATCCGATACTATTCTATTTTGTTAAACAGTATTTGAAAAAAGTATTTGTTTATACTTTGTTTAGATTTGCAGAACGCATAACAGCGTGTGCAAGCAGTCGCTACATTAATATTAAATCGACTGCAAAACTGGTAGCAAGTTTTCACTGAATAAAAACATCGGTTCGAACCTTCAAGTTTTGGTAAAGAACCCTAGGTGGTCCTTGATTTTCTATTTTCTTGATGTATAACCGCAAAATACCGAAAGAGTTCCTGTGAGAGAATTCAGAACAAAACGCGTGCTAATCAATATATCAACTTAAAAGAACCGAAGGGTAGCGTTGAGCCGGTTAAGATTATTTAAACTTTTAATTCTGTGGACAAACACTGGAGTGTGACATTATTGAACAGTTCTTTTACATGGTAATTGCTTGCTTTTCAGTATTTTTCAAACGAATTTGAGTCTTGTTCTCCTTTAAAATCATTGTACTTTTGAGACCGACATTGTTAAAAGCGCAAGTCAATTTTCGTTGTTACAGCCAATGAGTGAGTTAACTTATCTTCAGAGATCTGAAAGTTGTAGTAAAGTTTTTGACGCAAAAAGGTTGAAATTAGAATCCGAATTTTCTTTACGCTTGAAGCGCTATTAAATTTGACAGCGATGAGAAAGAAAACCTCGTTTTGTTGTGATTTATTTAAAGTAGCCTTAACGGTCCTTAATTCATATACCGAAATGGTACATTGGGTCGTAGCGAATCGAAGAATCAACTTGAATCAAGTCCTGAGTAAACAAAAAACGTTAGTAGAAAAAAAATATTTTCGCTACATGTAACAAGTGACAACAGGCCGAAGCACCAGAAAAGGCGATTTTGCTCTTTGAAGTGTAAATACCACTTCCAAAATAGTTATCAATTTTAATCACGTGCGTTGTAAACTTGAAACTTCTAAAATAGTTTCTTCAACAAATAGATTTGAATTCTCGCGCAACATCTGAAATCGAGACTAGCAACGAAGTTGAAATTTAACTGCTGTTTACTTTACTTTACTTTACTCGAGGCGATGGCAGAAATCTTCTGTTTAAATCTAAATTGTTTAAGTGAAGTTTCCCGAGGTGACAATAAAGTTGCTTTGGTCGGACAGTTTCTTTGTCGTAACCGGTCGCGTTGGGAGGGTCGGGTTGTTTTTCAAGAGGTATCGCAGAAAAACGTTGGACTTGAATCTAAAGACCAAATTTCTGTAGTCTACGACTGGTTACGCCACTTTCTTTTAACAGATCAAACCGTTCCCACAGCTGGTGCGATAACAGAGCTTAGAAATGAAATAATAGTCATACATAAATTATAATACTTTTATACTGCTGTTAACAAAGTGAAAACAAGTTCTTTCGCGCGCTGAAAGTCTGGATCACCTTTAATTCGAAACTGCGCTCTACAGAAGCTGACGGAAAAGCTTTCTGACTGCTTAGTACAGTTTTAAAGCTTTTTCGATGGAAATTACTCATTTATACTTTGTACAGTTTTTCGAGGATTGAATATCACGGCCAAGCTCACTAACAATAGTCCTGAATAATTGACAATGTACAAGCCAATGAGAGAGCTTTAATTCTTGGTTAACACCGTCCGTTAATTAGTCACTGACATTTAAGAGCTGGTCATTTTTCCCTGGCACCAATTCTCGTGAGCTGGTCGCCAACCACCGATCTCTCAAGCCAAGTTACTAGAAATCGTACCTCTTTTAAAAATATTATTTTTTGATTCTATACAAAGTCAACAGAAATAAGATTTATGATGAGTACTGCTACTTCTGAGAGTTCAGCGAGCAACACGCTTCGCGCGCCCAAGTGCGCGCGCTGCCGCAATCACGGAGTGATTTCTTCGCTGAAGGGACATAAACATTACTGCAAATGGCGAGATTGCGTCTGCCCCAAGTGCTTGTTGATAGCGGAGCGTCAGAGGATCACGGCGGCCAGAGTAGCGCTTTTACGCCATCAAACAAGAATTGAACCGTACGATTCGAGACCATGTCCGCGATACGCGCGTGGAGCCGGAGAACACGAAGTCCCTTTCCCTTCCTTCACGCACAGAGTTGTAAACACAGTTTTCCCTGCAAGTCCGCCAGCCGAGCCCGTCCGACCGGCATCTTGTCCTGCCACCGAAGGTAACTATGAAATCCTGTTGATTTTTAACTGTAAATCAGTTATTTTAGTTCTTTCAAGTTGAAGTACGTGAGTCGAAGTTATTAGTTTGTTACTATTAAGGGAGTAGAGGTGTGAAATGCAAAATTTCAACGGAAACCAATTTCAGAGAACAAAAGATCGGGCTTAAGTTAAAATCAAACATTGAGAAAGAATCTTTTGTCCTGTTGAACGTGATGTATAAACCTTACGAAATCAAAATGTAATGTTTTTGAAAGAATACGATGGAATGTTATTGTTCTCCTTTCGACAACGGAATTCTACTTTTCAATCTGGTAATATCCTTCTGTTTAAAAATAAACACAGAAAAAACTTAACGTATCTTAAAAGAGTTTTGGATTATTTTCTTAGCAGTTATCCGTAACAATTTTTGAGAAATGAATCTAAAAACTACGTTATATCAGAAGTCAAAACGGCGTAATTTCTGAAAGAGAATATTTCTCAAAACTTGGTCTCAACCCTCTAAAATACAAGAGATCAATCGATTACTTCACTTTAAGCTTTCCGCCCTTAGTAAACGAAAAATATACATGGTAACTATCCAGATCCGCTATTTTCACTCAAAATATTTATCATTTAGCGAGAAAACTAGAGGTTACACCACCTGCAAGGTACTTCAACAAGTACATCATATTTGTTGACTTTTCTTTCAGTACAGAAACTATAACTGATGAAACTGAATTCGCTTTTCTAAACAAATGATATCATATCGTTAAATTGAAAGGGCGCATGGATTTCACAAACAATGATGAGAAATGCCAGAACACACAAAACCAAGGGCGAAAATATTTTATTGTTTTGTCAGGTGATCCTGAATGGTTCTGATGGGAACCTTCTAAAGTGGCTCTGCTACAAGTAATTGTTTGTTGAATTCCGACAAAAATTTGAGACCTTTTTATATCAGACAGAGGCAAGGAATATTTTAAGCCCAAATTAAATTACCGTATATTTTATTAAAAGTAATAAGTTGGTTAGTACCGGTGTAAAGAATTGTTATTGTTAGTGAGATTCATGAACCTAAAATGTTTACATGTAAAGAAGTCAGCCTTTGCGAATCCATAACAAATCTAGCAGAATTTTTTTCTGCCTTTTTTGAATCTTTAAGACTGGTCAAACTACTGCATAATCTTCGTTCGCATTTTCCTTTCGAGCCTCATCAACTCCTTTCCTTTGTTCTTTACAGAGTGACAATCATTTCAATAACTTTCATTCGCTCTCCGGAAATAAAGGTAGATCTTGCCATATCATGGGGCTTCGAGGAGTTTAGATGATCACGTAGCTCCTTCTATTTCAATCCTGTAGTTATCACCTGAAGAATCGACGTTTGTTTAAAACTTGAAAAGGACGGTTGGTAATTGGAACTATTTTTAAGAGCGATCCTCAAATCCAAAAGTACCAAAAACATTTTCATAACACAACTATGCGAATAAAAGGGCTTACTAACTCAGTTTAGTGGACCTCATTTCACACAACAACAGTTATTCGATTCTCCGCTAAATTTTAGGCCGTGTTCTAATATTAGGAGGCCAACCGTTTCAACCTCAGCTGGTCCGGGTTGATTTGGTTGAAATGATCTGCATGACCCTAACGAACATTTTCCCAACCGTTTGTCGTTCATGCGTCTGACACTTCAAGTTAGGTCAGTGTTGGTTGAAGAAGTTGATCGCCCAAACGAACCGGAAATTAGCGGGTTTTCCCAATAGTACCCAAAAAACCAACCAACCCAATCGAACTCGGAGTGTCCTAACACTTGACTAAAATCACATCACTCGTGACTTGGGTAAAGGAACAAAGAGACTGCAGTTCGTTTCTTTAGTTTGCCGGAAGCAAGACCTCGAGCATTTTCAGAGTACCATAAAAATCACCAGTGATGCTTCACTTTAAATAGCCTGGGGATTCTTTATCCTTCAGCCGGCTGCGAACTATTCCGAGTTGGTAAATGCTTCTAAAGGCAAAAGCGCTTGCGTTTTGCTGGCGTTTCATGCAAAATTCTCGACAACTTCATGTTGCCCAAGCAACGCGTAGTTTGATTTTTCCCCCAAGTGTACCTTACGAGCCGTGCACGACCCGACTTAATGACGTCTTTTAAAACCCACAGAGAAAAGCGCACAACAGCCTGTATTTATCAAAGAAGAGAAGGAAGACCCAGAATATTCTGACAACGTGACTAATCCCGCCGAGGAACAAAGCGATGAACCGCCACCAAAAAGACTGGCAAGAAGCGCCTCCCCGCAACGTGCTAATGGTGCCACTTCACGCTCTCCGTCACCCCGCTTTCACATGCATGACAGCTGCCGGCCACGTGCAGATCACATGACCAAAGAAAGCGAAAGGCCGTCTTTGCAGTTGCCATGGAGCTCAAGTTTTCGCGACCAAGATGACTTTGACTACACAGTTAAACTTTTGCAGAGAAGTCTTGGCGAATCTACATTAAAACGACGCAAGCCCCCTCTTCCGGTTGAAGTCCTCAGCAAGGTGTTCCCATCGCATAAAGAAAATGTGCTGGAACTCGTTTTGAAAGGATGCAGTGGTGATGTGGTCCAAGCAATCGAGTGTATTCTCGCTGGCAAAAGTCACTCAATGCATTTCTCATCACCGGCTAGCCCCAGTCTACCCAGCATTCCTTTAGGCTCAAGCTATCCCGGTATGCCATTCGCGGGAGTAAAACCAACATTAATGCCACCGGCGTTGCCTTTGACGTCACTCAACGGGGTTACAAAGACAACAACGCACCCACTGAACACTATGGGGGTTCTCTCTGCACAGGCGCATGGAGGAATGTGTTTGCCGCCTCATCTAAGAAGCCTGCCAGTGCAAGCTCACAGAGGCGGACACGAAGATGGAGAATTAACAAGTTATAGTAATCCAAGCGGTCTTTTAAGAACTGGATTTTTATCTCCTTATTCGGGATCACCCCACTCCCCAGAAGAGAGTAGTTTTGCAGAGAATGAAGTTTCGGCTTGTTACCGATGTGGTACAAAGCTTCGATCTGGTGACAGGTTTTGTGGAAAATGCGGGGTGGACCTTAAATGTTAGCAGGGCCTCGTATAATGCAGTGAAACAGGGACCTGTAAAATCGATAGAGCTAAGTTTTGCCTACGTAGACAGATCTCAATGAAAAATGAAACAAGCCTTCTTACGCACTTTTATAATAACAAAGATTATATGCCTGAACAGAATGAAAAATGTGTGAAAGGAACCTGTCGACTTTGCAACTTTTTCTGCAAAAGAGATCCCCTAGAAGCTGTTCATTCACTAAAAGAGAATTGTTCTTTTCATTACTTGACCTCATTACAAAATTTATTATGCCTTGATGTTGTAAAAATATACTTAAACAAAATAAAAGTTAAAGAAATGTTTACTGTAAAATTTTCCACTTAAGGACGTTCGCGCCAATTGTTTCTGCGCATCCTTACTGCGCACGCAATTCACTTCGTAATGTCATGCCACGTCACGCATTGAGCGCGCGCGCTGTTGAAGAAATGTGGAGATATATAGCGCTAGTGGGCACTTTAATATCTATGCACGGGTTTAACTCTCTTAAATGTTCGGTGACCCCATATTTTCTTTCGATAGATCACTTTCTTTGTCGATTATCTACGTTTTGTGAAAAATTAAAGAAAATCTGTATTGTAGAAGTTTAATTTTTTTCAACTTTTCTGCCCTCGCATCATCAAATTCTACTATTATTGAAGCTGCACGGTGTTCGTTAAAGTCGATCTTAGAGGTTGAATTTAACTAAAAGGATGACACCGGTTCAAATCATTTACTTAACAGACCCAATTAAGTAAAATTTGACTAAGAAAGTGGGTCTACAGCGAATCATTTTTAATATTTTTCAACTAACAAGCACTGAGGCCATGTCGAGTTACGAGGGCCGATTTGTCAAAATTGGGGTAGTTTTTGACGCGCTTTATTTCGAAAACGAAGTCGGTGACCCCCCAATTTTTTTGCATTTTTGACATAGGTAACTCATTATCTGACTGTAGCCAAAGTATGAAAAAAATCTGTATTGTACAAGTTTTTCGCGCGAACGTCCTTAAGCGTACGCAGATGTGACGGTTGGTCTACTCGCTTTTCCCGAGATCTGCAAATAACGATAACAATGTTTGTTTTATTATTATTATCGATCTGTTAAAAAGCTAACCATGTTAAACAGTTAGAAATTTGTTAAACCACACGAAGTTTATCGTTAATGAGTTGTTTTTATGCCGTTGCCCCCTTCGAGAAGGGAAATCATAACGAGCCATTCTTTAGCTGTGTTGTTCTTGACTATTAAGGCGAGGGAAGGTGCAAAACCATTCATTTATAAAGACGAGGCTTCGTAAATGCAAGCTTTTTTTTCGTTTGAAAATGGCCTACTACTGCACGCAGTTTATGGCAGGTCCAGAGTTACATTTTGGAAGCGAGTTTTCAAGGTGGTTTTAACTTTAGAGTCTGTCTTTTATCGTTAAAACCACCCTGTAGGGTATAACAAAAAATGAAGAGAATGACCTTTGCAGGTGTCACTTTATATCTCGTGGTTGCTATAGTAATAGCTTTCGTTTGAATGGTCACACTTTAGGATTTCATCCACTCACTCAGCAGTTAGAACCACCTTAAACAGCACCACAGGAAAGTACTGCTCATGTTGTGTGACTCACCAAATAACTGCAATACGGATTACATATTTCAAACTGAATATGAATATATGAATTCATATTCATTACTCCATCTACGGGATAAATACGAACTCACAATTGACCAGCTCCCAGTTGGCTTCATAGCTCAGTTGGTTAGAGCGCTGCACCGGTATCGCAGAGGTCATGGGTTCGATTCCCGTTCAAGCCTGGATTTTTTCAGGTTTCTTCTTTTCAACTGCTTAAGTTCAAACACCTTCACTGCGATGATCTTCATGTAATTCTGTAATTCTATATTTCAAACTGTTTTCAAAACTTTTAATATAATCCTCCATATTATAGCACCGCAATCTAAACAATGTTTTCGGAACTTACAACCAGAATGTAATCTTTCCTGGTCTTGAAAAAAGTTTTATAAACAAACCTCCACTTTTGATCTATTTAACCAGGGGCCTATAACCCAGAACATGTAACTCCCATACTAAGCTTACATCACAGCATTTTCACAGACCAGGGGCGAGTTGCATAAAACTTAACGTCCGGAGTAACTTCTAACGTCAGACGTTCAGTCCAGTCAAAGTCACTATTTTAATGACTGACGTTAGCAGTTATGCCTGACGTTAGGTGTCATGCAACTCAGCCCAGTCTAGTTTTAGAAAGGCTTTAGATTACTATTTTCCACATAAATTTTAGTTCCTTTCAATTCTTTTACTAGAATCTGCACTTGAACTACTATCAAGGGATTTCTCATCTCTTTGCCATTTTTTGGTTTTAGTTGACTTCCAGCATGATAATGCAATGCTGACAATTAATTTTCAAAGCTTGTGATTGGTTAGCAAGTCTCCTGTCAGTGTCTGAATTCACAAGAAATTCAATCTAAAGATAAATAGGTCTTTCAAAATGCCATGACAAGTATATCTGTTAGTTGCATGCTCTAGGTTAGGTGTACTGATTTAACATTTAGTCATATTTGCATCATGTGGAGATAAACAACCTGTAACTCCTGCTAGCTAAGCACATTTCCTTAAATACTTGAATAGTTAAGTTAGTGTCCAACAGGCATCTGATTAAGTTGCACACTGACTTGAGTTGTGACCTTACAGGAGGTAAAAAAAATAATATTTATTAGTAATGCAGCATTGGGAACTCATCTAAGTATTCCCTTGTGGGAGATGCCACAAACTGTCAATGGCTGAGATACCCTGGGGACCGGAGGTTTCTCTTGTGTTCTTTCGCTGAGCAGTCATCAGCCACAGGCCAATTAATAAGCGGTGTAAGCCATGAGATACTAAAATTTGCACATGTTTGAGTGCGCGAGAATAGCCCCTGGCACCCAGGGTATGGCTGAGAACACGATACAGTGCCCCTCTTCCAGGAGGTTATGCATGCTAAGGAGACTTGGGCATTTTACATTTTGAAGAATTATGCTATAAATCAAGACTCGCTCCATGGGGCCAAAAATAGGTCAAACAGTTCAATTTAAGAACATGCAGGGCATAAATCTGCTTTCCTAGCCCTTGATGAATTCTACTTTTGTCTAACTGAAACAACAGCTGTTATGCACTTTTTACAGTTTGTAAATTTTGACAAATACCTGAGGAAGGGGATGGTAAATAGGTCAAATGCCCACATTTGCCTGTGCTCCTGTTCAGCTTATCACTGATAGGTGCATTAAGTTTACCTATCCATACGTGGATGGGTTGATAATTCAAATCCCTACTCAAAGAAGGTGAGCAACGCCTTCTTGGATGACCCCCTCCTCTAAATTACTATCTGTCTGAAGTAACCACTTGTCCATTATACCAGACTTTTTCCATCAAATCACAGCATTTGAGGCCTCTCATACACAACAACCCCTTCACGGAAATCAAAGCCTGCCAAAGCAGGCACCTTTTTTGGATCTTGTTTTACCCATCAAGAAACAAAGCTAAAAAGTGTCTGCTCTCCAAGCTAAGACAATCACCTTTCATGCCATTTTGAGTTGTGGCTGGCAAGAGGTTGAGCTGTATAGGTTCAAGCGATCACACATCTTGATTAATTTAATTACTGAAGTGTGCATTGTTGCTGTTTTTGTTATTGCTTAATAATGGCAGCAAAATACAAAATTAGAAAGCTGAAAGTTAGTCCTTTTCAAACTGCCTAACCATAATTTACATTTCTATATTTGTTTGGTTGCATAGTTTACAACCATTCTAAATCCTCTATCTTCCTTTCAAGGAATGCTGTCCATTACTTGACACCTTTTCCAGTCTCTCAAAGTGTTTTCTTGCATTTCTAATGTTGATCTGTGTAGCAGCTGATGCTATGGAAGAAAATAAAATGTTTTCCTTAAATTTACAGTCATTAACCTTAAAAACTCCAACATCAACATACACCTGTGCAAATTCTCCTTACTGGTTTCTCACAGCATTAGCTGGGAGAAGTTGTTTGAACATCAAGAAAAGTCATAGTTGGTGAGCATTTCCTCAATTCCCATGACCTGTGTGTTTGAACATGTGGCAATACTGTAAGGAGATCTTAACTACTGATCTCTACAGAAGCTTAAAAAGTGAATAATGGAACTCAGTGTAATAAAACATCTGACTGCACATTTAACCACTTTGATTTTCCATTACATCAAAACACCGTACCAGCGATATTTGACACTCAAGTACAGTAATCAAACAACAATATTATATTATTATAGTATCACATATTGAGAAAGTGGGAATTTCAGGTGATGGGTGTAGACTTTCTCAAAAGTCCTTCGTTTCTCACAATCGTGCTTCCAAAAAAAAACACTCTGAGCTCGACTTGTGGGCAAGTCTAGGTGATGGACAGTAAAGAACTCTACGAGAGCATCAATTCATCAATCAATCAATCTACACATCAGTAAATTGGTCTGTCAGTTGGACAATCAATCAATCAATCAATCAATCAATCGATCACTCGATTGGAGTCACAACTTCTCATGGGCCACAATGGGTCTCCTCAAGGGGCAATTAATGGACAAATGGTTGCCATTTGTGCTTCCCTCTCTTTAAAAATGTCAGCAAAAAAAGTCCCTCCTCTAAAACTGGCCAGATAAAATCAAGTTTACATCTGCCCACTAATTACATGTACAAGTTCTTGTACTTACGTATTGAACTGTCAGACATGATCACCATAACGTATGTGTTTGGTGTGAAAACATCAATGAATGCTGCAAAGGCTGAATTGCGCACCTCCATGCTTTGAAAATGAGCATGAAGTTTACTGGAAAAGAGAACAATGAAACAAGTCAGAGCTAATCACAATGATGTACAGGTAATTACACAATTACTTAATCTTACTAAAGAGCAGTTTTCTATTGAATGTTGAAAGTAACTTATGTTTGCTTAGGTTTTTCCTTACAATGCTCTGTCATTGGTCAAAGAAACACATCTTTATTTTGAACCAATCAGAAGTAAAACCAAAACCAACTGTGACTTGCTCACACACATCATCCTGAGCTTGGTGTTAGTTACATGCAGTTGGTTTTAGATCTGCTTGACTCACTGTGCTATTTCCATCTTCCACTGGTCAGAGTTATGAACTTGGTTTTGGTTTTATGACACGTAAATTGAAAACGTCTCAGTAATATTGTACAGATTGACTGACATGACATGACATACTGACAGTAGTTCTCTCTCATCTTGGTGCATTTCCCATTCTGTTTAAGTACTGCATTTCTCTGTCCCTGTAACTCTCATTTTCCAATTCTCTTTGCCTAACTCTAACTCCTAATGTCAAAGATGTTAAACAAATGAAATTATGGGACATACAAAATTATAGAAATTATGGGACCCTTTGGATCTGTAAAAGTGTTCACTTTCTGCTCCCTAAAAATGTACCATAGTCGATAAACTGAAACATCAAAAACGCACTTAGTGATAAACTCCTTCTTCCTTTGTTTACTACACACCTGTGGCTCCAAATGTATTAGTACATACTCAATGCCTCCATACTGCCAATCTACTTAAAAACATAGCTATCTCTCTGGCTTTAAGAATGGTGCCTCTTTTTGTTACTGCACAAATGTTCTACACATCTCGGGTCAGGGGCCTGTTTCTCGAAACTCCTGATAACTTTCCGGGCCCGGTAAGCATTTTTTCGAGCTCATTTACTTGTCAGCTAATGGTAATTATTGGCACAAACTTAGCGATATGCTTCATGAAATTATAAAGATTAAAATTTAGCTTTCAAAATCAATAAAAATTGCATTATCTATTCAAGAATATTGTGCACCTAAAATAGTTTTTGGGCCCGGAAGGTCATCAGGAGTTTCAAGAAATGGGCCCCTGGTTGGGTTTCTTGAAAAAATTACCTACCAATACAAAAGTGTCTTAATGCGGTTTAGCACTGTGTGGAAAAAGTAGTTCTTAGCAAGGGCTATCAGAATCCAAAGAGAAAACTGGGGGTAACCAAGCATATTTCAAAGATAATTGAGCTTAATTTTGGAAGGAAAATGCTGTACAATCTTTGTATTTTAAAGTTTTTTTAGAATTATGGTTGCTTAGTTGTCACTGAAAAATACGTGGTTACCCACATTTTTCTTTTTAGAGTCCAATGATCCTCGCTAAGATCTGCTTCTTCCCCACAGCCATAACCTTTGCAAAAATACCTGGGTATTAGGACTCACTATCTTTAACCCTTTCAGCCCCAATAGTGACAAACATCTAATTTCTCCTTACAGTATCATTACTTGATCAAACATACAGGTCATGAGAGTTAAGGAAATGATCACTAAAGATGAGGTGTCTTGATGTGTAAGCAAATTCTCCCAACTAGTTCCACGAGAAATATATGGAGAACAGGGGGAGAACATACAAACCAAATTGCAACATCTACTTCTTAACAACAACTTACCTACAGCTCAATTTGAATTGTTTGATGATGTTGCTAATTTTTTCAAATCTGTGTACATCTTTATGGGATTTACGCTGACAATATGAGATAACCTGAAATTGGAACAAGATTAGGGTATTAAAGTATCATGTAAGGTAGAAATTGTTGCTTTTATGAGACTTGCTAATACATGTAGCAAAGATCCAACCAGTTTGCAGATTTTCAATAAACAGAGCTAATGGTATACACATTATGTAGAATACTCACTAGAAATGTAGCTCTCTCAAACAGCAGGACTTCATCTGCATCAATGATGGATGCAAAGTTCTCAAGGTTCTGCTCTAGTTGTGTTACATTAGGAATGAGTTGGTATACAATTGATGACCAAGCCTTGTACAGTGTTTCATCCCAGATTGAGGTACGAAAGCATGTGCAGTCTAATGGTTTCGACAGTCTCTTCAGATCCTCTTCACGTTCTCTGAAAATCTGACACAAAGTAAATTTCAGTTAGATTATCATACTTCTTTCGTTTTCAACAATGTGTTCTTGTTTGCATAACCAAATGCCTTAAAGCTGCAGCAGTCAAATTAAATGATAAATTCCTCACCGAGTCTCTTTGATCCTCTTGTACCAAATCCATTTTGTGAATCAGACAAAATATCTTGGCATCAGGCGAGTTTTGTAGGATTGCTTCCAAGCACGTCTGGTAATAATGCATGTCTTTCTCCAGTTCTCGACTCTCCACATCAAACACATAGATAAGTACTTCAACATTTCTGAAAATGTTGTCTCTCTGACTGGTGAAATAGTTCTCCATGAATGCTTCTTGTCTGCAATAGTTAGGAAGGCCGGAGGTAACATTATTATTGTTCACTTTCTCCTAACAATTACCAGCAATTTTTTTCCATTGAATTTATATGACAACCGGGTAAGAGGAAATTGTCAACCTAAATTGGAGGTTCACCTTCAAAGCCTCAAGATAAACCTACAAATTCTCCTCGATGGTTTCAATATATTTCATGAGGTACTATTTGGGCAAAGTTGCTGAAACAAAGACAAGTTATCTACAGGGTGATCATTCACTTTACTCTGAGAACTGGATGATATTACAAGAAATTAAGAGACACTGATAACAGCTAAGATAAAATATCAAAATGGAGTCACCGTGAGCTCAAACTGTTACTCGTTCAAGACTGCCAACTTTTATTTCCTGTCACTGATTCCTATGTAACTTCATCAAAGTTCCACCAGTGTTATTTCTAACTTTTATGAGATTTGATAAGAATAATGACATGTATGACAGTCACATGAGAGTTGCATGGTAGAGTTGCAGTGGTCATTTTCCTTACAAGCCCTTTACAAGCTCTTGAATACTGTTATTCTCGCTTGATTGGGCTTGCCGGGTTACACGTGAAGACACAAACTTCTCTCTTAGTCTCCTTTTTTGACTATAGTCTTGACAGTTTTGTTTCATTCCAGCTTAGAATCTTTCTATTATTCTACCAAATACTCCACTCACTCAAAACAACAATCAAAAGGGTGCAATTAGGCCTCTTATGGCTACATCTTAAATTCATATCTGTTCTGGGCTTTTTAAACCTTTCAACCCTCAAACTCAAAGAAGCAATTTTATTGTTCTGTGTGAAAAACACTGCGGTAGCTAATTTGTTATTATTATTTTTCTGTTTTTGAAAATACTTTTCAAAACAAAGAGCTTCAATCATTGTTACAACTGCTCATAAGAAACACCTTACCCTCCACAATCCCACAGATTAAGAACCAGATTACCAAGAAACCGCACATGGGAATGCTCTACATCAACTGGAAATAAAGGCACAGGTTATTAGAACTTGAAGTCCTAAAATATATACACCAATATTAGCTTATGCACGCTGTACAAAGTATGTCATCACACATAGCATCGGATAAAGTGTTTTCAAGGGGTAAAAACGAACACAAAGCAAGTCACAACTTCAAGAAGACAGAGACTTACTTGTTGCTCCTAGTCGTCTTGTGTCTCTTGCGATGTAGTTAGCGAAAATAATCGACCGCATACTCGTTTTTCCCGAACCACTCTTGCCCATGAGAAGAACCTAACAAACATGACCCATCCAGACACGCACCTCATTAGAACGGCGCGGAACTCACAAGGGAAAATGACACAGGACATAAAGGTCAATGCTTACCTTCTTCTTCATCTTGACGTTCTTTTCCATTGGTGTCAAGCTACAAAATTCACGCAATTATAGGAAAATTTATTCAGAAAGGTAACATGAACTGACTCTCGAGGAAATCATGTGAGCTGAGGAAAACGCACTTTGGTCAGCGTTGTTCACATGAAACACCACTACGTCATGTTTCAGACCAATGAAATTTCCAATGAGTGCTTGGAGACTGGAACTAGCTCATCCAAAACAAACTTTCAAGATGGCGTACCGCATGAAGAGCGTTTGAACTTTGCGCGTAAATGTATTGATAAAATGGGGAAAAGCGAAGTCGAGAAGCCACCCAGTTCATCAAAGACCAAGAAGGAAAAGTTGTTGTCTCCAACAAAGGTATTTTCTTTGGAATTTTGTGACCTGCACATGTTCGTACAATACAAGAATGTAAATGTAAGGCAAATGTAATTTAGGTTGAAAGTGCACCTAACCCCAAAATATTTTTTACGCTAATATAAAACTTTGCACCTATTTTAAAAATATTTTGCCATTATTTGCAGTTTTTGACTTTTTTAACAGCCTTCAAAACTTACGAAAAACTAAGCATCGTTTGTCGCACGACCTAGTCAGAAGGGGCATGGGTCTATTCCTGATTTGACATTATGAACTGCTTTGCATGCATGTTTACAAAGACTTAAGGAGATGCAAATCAGTTTGTGATGTCAAATCAGGAATAGACCCATGCCCCTCACTAGTTTGGTTGTGTAACAAACGATGGCTAGATTTCGTAACTTTTACAGCCTATAAAAAGTCAAGACTGAGGGGGATTTCATAAAAAAAGGTGACATGCTTTTCGAACAGGTGCAGAAAGTTTTTTAGCGAACAAAATATTTTGGGGTTAGGTGCACTTGAATGTAGGATGAGGTTATGTTTCCGCGTCCACCAATTTGGTTTGTTCGCATACGATCTTACAGTCAAAATGTAAGAAACAAATGTTGAAAAAAAATTTAAGTGTTTTTATTATTTTCCTTTAAATTAATATTTTAGAGATAATGCATCAGTCATTTCCAGCAGTGCCCTTCTTCCCCCCCTCCCCCCGGCCAACCCCGGGCGTCAAATGTCCCACAGCAGGCACAAACGAGCTCTTCAAATGTGCTGCAGTACAGGTGAAAACATACATTGAATTCTTAGTTTTTGGGCCTACGTTCATTCTAAGCAAAGTTAAATTAGGCCAAACTAAGTCTCAAACAAGTCTTATTTCTCTGTATTGCTTCACTGATCATTTGTCCGTCTAACGTCTCATTTTGCCCTTGTCCAAGGAACTTATCACTGAAAGGAAGTGACAGTGCTGTGACGTGAAAATCACATGACCGTTAAATGCCCCAGGGTAGGCTAATGCCCAGCCCCCCGGATGGACAATGAGGGCAGGGCTAAAAATTAACTTCAGTGCTTGGTCGCCACTTGGGCCAGTATCCCTGAATTCTTAGTGGCCCAGGCCAAAATAAAGTAGCCCTCAAATTTCCTCTACCAACACAAAAAAATTTTAAACCGTTTTTACTCGAATAAACGCCTCATGGCTGTTTGAGCCCGTGTTTTTTAGTAGGGTGTTTGACTGAAATGCCAAAAGAAATTTGCTTGATCTTAACTTTGTCTTGAAAGCTCACATTTGCCAATGTACTGTCGAGAAATTGGTAAAGTTGTTATAATAATAAAAACTCTGTTCGGTCTGTGTTGGGGATCATTTGTCTCGTTCTTGTTTGCTCTTTTCTTCACCTGTAGGTTCTGACTTGGTCCTTAAACTCCCAAAGAAAAACTGGACCATTATTTTCCAAATACGGACAAAACGATCTTGTCAACATCTATAAACTTCAGTATCACGATTCTAAGTTTCTTTTGATTGCTTTTGAATTCAGGTGAAAAGCAAGTCTATTATATCAAGCAGTATTGAGTGATTTTGCCGATATTCATGTTTGAAAACGTACCGCATTGAACTCTGGGTATGACTGGATTCTCGTGTCAGTAAAATCAAAATGGCGTCAACATATCGGAGCGATCTAAAAACTCGATCACGAACGACTTTGAATTTTGCGCTTTTAAACTAAACTTTTACTACAATTGATAACTTAGAGTCGAGGAAAGAAAAGAAAGGTACTCCAATGAAAGAACATTTTATTTTGTTATTGCTACTCTTTTCATACTTCTCAAATCGTAGTCGCTCTTCGGGCGATCAAACCTCAACTTTTAGTGGCCCTGGACACTTTTTGATCGCCACGGGCGACCGTGCGACCGCCAAGTTTTAACCCTGTGAGGGAAAATGCCCCACTAATGCCGGGGGGGGGGGGGATGGGCACTGCTGGAATCGACTGATGCATAATAACTGAGCAATACATTGCTTAGTAGAGTTCCTCTGTCAGGTAAAGTTAAACCAAAAAAAATTGTTCGAGATAACGGGAGTAATAGTTTAACATTTAACTACCCATGAAAAACCCGCCCAACATCGTTCAAGGAAAATGGGTTTCAGTTTATGATAACGGGATTTGAGATAACCGGGGTTAGAGATGGTGGGGTGGGGTGTACTGTATGTATATAAATGGCTTTTGTTACTTTTAAGGTCGGCACACACGAGGGGACTAGTCCCTG
The DNA here is from genome assembly GCA_964017195.1 of Siderastrea radians. Lineage (NCBI taxonomy): Eukaryota > Metazoa > Cnidaria > Anthozoa > Scleractinia > Rhizangiidae > Siderastrea > Siderastrea radians. The sequence goes on from OZ024895.1 coordinate 42,953,934, forward strand.
CGATTGGTCCCTGCGACTGGTCCCCTGTAGTGTGTACACGAAGGAAATAGTTGCGGGGACAAGTCCCTTGAAGAGTTTAACTTTAGGGGGCTTTAACTGAAATTCGCCGAAATGTGGAGACGAAAAATAAAGTGATCCTCAACAGTGAAACTGAATTTACTAGATTAACCACAAAATACTAAAATAATTCAACTGCAAACCAGTTCATACCTGACGTGCGGTCTATCAGTGTTTGTCATTTGCAATTTCGATGAAGTTTTTTCTCCAGTGTCCTATATTGCTGGCACAGAAGCGTTAAAAGACAACTGTTCGATCAAGACTCCCAATAGACAAGGTCAAGTGGAAAAAAAGTAAAAGATCCGATGAAATATTTTCATTTGGTCACAGGGACCAAGCATAGTTTGTGGGACTAGTCCCTGGGACTGGTCCCACGAATTCAAACAAGTTTGAATTTGTGGGACTAGTTGCAGGGACCAAATTTTGGTCTAATTTTGGACTAAAATGGGTAGTGAACACAAAGGGACTTTGGTCCCCGGGACTAGTCGCAGGGACCAGTCGCAGGGACCAGTCGCAGGGACTATTCCCCTCATGTGTGCCGACCTTTAGTGGTTTAGAAAGCCATATAAACTGGAACCTCATTCCCAGGGTCTCTCCTCTGAGGAGAAAGCCTGAGAATGAGGCTGTATGAACTGCAAAAATTCCCTGCTATTCAGGCATTTTTACAAACTGAAGTGGTTACACAGCTACACAGTTACGAGAAAGAAATACTAATAAACCAATTATTTATTGAGTATTAACATATCCAACTTGAATTAAACAGCTACCTAGATCATAAAAGTAACACATTTACTGGTAGGTAAGAATGACCTTAAAAAGAATAATGTAATACTATTCAGTTTTTAATGAGCATGGTACTATAAGGAAAAAATTCTGAGTCCAATAAAGAAGTCAAACCCATGACCTGGTTAAAGTGACTGGTTAGATGCCCATGATAAACTTACCCACAATAATAACAATAATAATAATGACTTTATTAAGCTTTATACCAAGCGAAGTCTTGGTAATGCATTTATAAAACTTATTGTCTTCTGTATTTACATGAGATTTATAAATTTTATAATTATAATTATTTACCGTCTTTAGGTTGTAATCCGTCGACTTCCTCCATCGTTAACTGAAGATCAACTGAAGGAAGCACTCGGTGGTCTACCAGAGCATGACTTTTTTTACTTTGTTGGCAGTGATATGAGGTACATAAAATCTGGGTTTTAATTTTCCTTTGATTTCTAATACATAAAAACAATGTAAGTTCTTGTCTTAAAAGGTGATAGTAATAATAATAATAATAATAATAATAATAATAATAATAATAATAATAATAATAATAATAATGATAATAACAATAAGTTTATTTATGTGTCAAAATTGATCTAGCTCCCTGTAAAGACAAGGTGCTAATTGGGGACACACTAAATAATAATAATAATGTTACAAATTGTTACAAACAGTTCTGATGTTGTAATAATTCAACCTCTTACTGCTGGTCTGAATAAGGCCAGCTGGTTGTGTTGTATTGCAGCAGTGTTTTTTTTTTTTTTTTTTTTTTTTTTTTTTTAATGCAACCTTTATTACAACACAGACACATTACTTACAATACTATTACAAGCTTACTACGTAAGTTATTTACAACAATACTAACATACATTGATGTGACGCTTACAAGCCAAACTGGTTATTTACATCACCTACAAATATCTATTTACATGATTACAACTTGCTACTGAGGGAAAGCTAAGTCCTATTTAAAACATTTAATCTGTATACTTTTTCCATTTACGTTTGTGACTGGACTCCTTGTTATTTAATTTCCCTATTTGTGACTCTAATCGATAAACGTATTCAACCTTATTTGTAAAGATTCTGTAAGATGGATGGACACGTTTCATGCGACATTCATAGATGTGTTGCTTTGCTAAGATTATAAGATGATTGATTAGTAGAAAGTCTTCCTTCCCTTGCCATATTCCAAAAAGTATATTAGTGCTTGAAAGTTCCTCCAGATCTATATTTATTTTTTTACACCAACTAATGAAGTCCAGCCAGAAACTCTTTGCATAGGGACATGTAATAAATAAATGTTCAAGGGATTCGCTCTCTTGTTCACAGAATGTGCATAATGGTGAAGTTGTCATACCTATTTTGTTAAGAAATGAGTTCGTGGATAAGTATTTGTTTAAGATTTTATACTGGAATTCCCGAGATTTTGTATCCATAAGAACCTTAAATGGCAATTCATATATTTCATGCCATTCCAAGCATGTACTTGAGAATTGATCCTTATACTTCGCTTGTGCAGTTGGAGCGGTCTCATACTTTGATCGTATTTCCTTGTAAATATTTTTAGAAATAGCTTTATCGATTCGCACATGCTCGTTCTTTAAACGTAGTTTGATATGATCATTTAAAACAAAAGCTTTCTCACTTTTGGGCCCAAAAAATATCAAAGAATTTCGCCAATGCGTCGGTAGGGCGTCATAAATTTGCATCAAATGAAACACTTCCATAGGTGTGAAATTTGATTCACTTAGGTTTTGCTTGACAATTACTTCATTCTTGTCATTTACAAGATCTTCAAGCGTGACTATTCCTTTCTTAAGCCCCATTTACACGGCAGAAAAAGTTTGGTACGGCTCGGATAAAAATGGTACGCGTACCAAAAAAAATAGCACTGATACCTCGTTTACACGTCTTTTTTTCTACCGTGCTGAGCGGTGTGAAATTATGTTTTGGTGCGGGTAAAAGGCTCAACATCTTGTCCAGCGTACACAAGTCTTTCCTAGTGCGCATGCGGCTAAGTCTGTAAAACATGGCTGACGAAAAGTATTTGGAGTTTCTCCTTTCAAGAAGATCGCCCGTCTTCTCGCAGGAAATTCGGAAAACATCTTTTTTCTGTTCTTCTCTCCAAAGGAATAGAAGAAGGAGAAGATTCAAGTTGTTCATTTTAGCATCATTGCTTGCTTGCAATTCTATTGAGCGACGTTGCTGGGTGCTGCCACGCAGTGATCGCTGGTTTCAGATTGTAGAAACAGCATTCACCGACAAGGAGTGGTATGACAACTTCCGTGTTTCTAAAGCAACATTCCAATTTATTGTCTCAGAGATTGAAGCCGAAATTGTTCGTAAGAATACTGCAATGCGTAAAGCCGTCTCCCCAAGAAAGAGGACAGCAATAACCCTCTATTACATGAGTTCCACTGCGGAATACAGAACAATAGCTAACTTGTTTGGTGTCTCAAAGTCGTTTGTTTGTCTTTGTATAAAAGACGTTTGTAAAGCTATAACAAAAAAACTAGGAAAAGGTTTCCTTACAGTACCAAAGGGGGACGATCTGAGTGAAGTCATGAGGATTTACAAAGAGAAATGGGGATTTCCTGCATGTGCAGGTGCTATCGATGGTACCCATATTCCCATACAAGCTCCTCTGGAAAACCGTACTGATTATATAAACAGGAAATCCTATCATAGTATAGTGATGCAGGCTCTGGTGGACTCAAAGTACCTATTTCGAGATGTCGTCATTGGTTGGCCAGGCAGCGTTCATGACGCCAGAGTGCTGTCTAACTCAAAACTTTATGATCGTGGATGCAAAGGGCATCTTTTTGATCCTAACATCAAAGAAACAGTACTCGGTGTTGATATTGCTCCTTTAATTCTTGGCGACCCAGCCTACCCTCTCTTGGACTGGCTAATGAAAGGTTATCCAGAAAACCGAAACACACCTAGCTGGCAAAGACACTTCAACTATCGTCTCAGCAGAGCTCGTATGACTGCTGAGGATACCTTTGGTAGATGGAAAGGACGTTTCCAACGTGTTCTTAAGCGTGTTGATATGTCTGTTGAATCCACATGCTACGTTGTGGCTGCTTCGTGCATACTCCATAACATCTGCGAATTAAGGAAGGATGCCTTTTTAGAAGAATGGCTTGAGGATATACAGAATGCTGTTGAGCAGCCTGAAGACATCCCATTAGGAATTCACGAAAGACAGACTGAGAGAGATGCCGCCAACATTCGAGATGCTCTTGCACTATATTTCAGGACACCAGAAGGTCGGCACATTGGAAGTGGCTGTGAATAGACTAATTTGTTTTCCCATGGCTGCCAAGAATCTGCACTCATAAAATTATGACAATGTCACTTTTAAGAAAGAGTATATGTGTACATAAGACTTTCATATCAAATGTAAAAAGAAAAAATTACAAGTTGAGAGTTTGTGTTAAATTTTATATTATTTTTGTCATCTACTTGAAATGGCATTAATAGTAAATGTTACTGGAAAATGATCGGAATGAAAGCAATTACGTTGAAGGGAAACCACAAGGTCAAGTATGTTACCACAAGCAGAGGTGTTGGTCGCAGCAGACTGAAGTTGGTGTTAAGTTGTGAAGGAAGAAATATTTTGGTTTTATATACTGCAAAAAGGATTGTATTTGAAATTACATTGCAAAATGCTGTTGGGTTGCACCATGACATGTAAAGTAGATTATAATTAAGTTAACCAATAGAAGTCAGGATGAAAACACTATTGTCGACGTAAATGTACAACAGCAACTTTATTCTTAAGTGTTATCATTAAAAAATAAACAATATAATAAATTTGTTTTAGCAACATGCAAGCTTTGAAAAAAATGTCTTTGCAGTTCAAAATACCTGTTTTAACTATTCACTTCTAATTTGGCTAAAAAAAAATTTGTACATAAAACTGATTACAAGAAACTCATACCAGCTATGTACCAGCTTAAACAACAACTTTTTACAGTTCAAATTTAGAGGTTGATACTACTGATTTACCGGTATATTTTGGTTGAGCAGAAAAATTTAAATTGTGAACGAAATTCATATCCACATCATTCCAGTTTTGAAAACCAAGGTTTTTCAGTTTATATCAATAACATGCCAGCATTAAAATTCTAATAAAAAACATGCCAGCTTTGATAGTTCATGTCAAGATGCCAGCAACTAAGGTTGTATAGTTCATATCAACAACATACCAGCAACTAAGGTTTCACAGTTCATAACAACAACATACCAACACCTATGGTGCTATATTTCATAATCACATGTCAGCTTTGACAAGTAAAGTTTTACAGTTCATAACAACAACATGCCAGCAACTAGGGTGTTACAGTTCATAACAGTTTGGTACATGCCAGCTTTGACAACTGAGTTTGTCAGTAAATATTAAAACATGGTTCAGTTTATATAAGAAAATGCCACCTTTAACAAGTAAGGTTTGGCCCTTCATACAACAACATGCCACCTTTGACAAGTGAGGTTTACCCCTTCATACAACAACATGCCACCATTGACAAGTGAGGTTTATCCCTTCATGCAACAACATGCCACCATTGACAAGTGAGGTTTATCCCTTCATACAACAACATGCCACCACTGACAAGTGAGGTTTATCTGTTTGTATCAACAACATGCCTGCAACTAATAAGGTGTTACAGTTTATATAACAACATGCCAACATTGAAGGGTTGATCGCAACAACATGCAAGCATTTAAGGCTAGTTCACACTTGTGAGATAAGCACAAGCATTGGCACAAGCATAACCACAAGGATATTCAAACTTGTGATAAGCACAAGCACAAGTCAACATCAGCAAGCGCAGTGCTCATTCCATGCCTGTTCCAAAAGGCAGAATAAGCATGACACAAGAGAAATAAGCATAAGCACAAGCACAAGCAAAAGAAACATTTTGCCCTTTCCTTGTGCTTATGCTTGTGCTCATTTTACCTTGGTACACTCTCACATTTCCTGGTGCAAGATTATGGTTTCGATTGAGTTTGCGAATGCCCTTGTCTTTCATGTGTGAACCAGCCTAAGAGTTCATATCAACAACATGCCAGCACTTACAAAAACATTCTTATCAACAACATGCCCTTAAACATTACAATTCAAAATAACTGCTTTCGCTTCCACTGTTGCTTCCTTGATAGAAATCCATCCTTTGGGGTGGATATGGATTTCTGTTGCTGCTTAAAATATTGAGCAACAACAGTTCATGTTGTCGTTCCTCTCTTCGGCGTACATTATCCAATTCTTTCATTCGTATTTCATGCTCCAGCATTTCTTTGTGTCTTATTTGTTCCAACTTCACCAGCATTTCCATCTCCTGTTCTGCAGCATCTTTAAAGCTGTCACTTAACATAGAAATTGATTGCTCAAGCTTGGTCTTCCTTCCTTTTCCTTTCTTGGCAACCTTGCTTTTCTTAATATCAGGTTTCACTTCCTCCACTTCCAGCTCCAGTTTGCGTTTAGCAATCTGACTACATCCCTCACCAACTTCTTCATTTGTATTGCTGCTTAACTCCTCATCATGAACTCTCACGTCATCACCAGTTTCAACAGTGGTATCATTCTCATCGTCATCTGTTCCACTTTCCAAGTCTTAAAAAAGGGAAAGAAATAATTACTCTAAAATAGTAAACAGGAGAAAAACAACAAACCAAATTTTTAATGGTTTCTCAGTTGCATCTGTTATAACTTTCCATGATTACATGATATGATACAGTGCTTCTGCTTTTGTCACTATCACACTACTAAGGGAATCACCCAAATTTGTACTGACTAGTAACTGGGGGCCAAAGAAAAGAAAATGACTTTTAAGCTTTGGTTTCTAGGTATTACATAGAACATGTAAATTTGTTAGACGTACAGGCCCCTACCACCCCACAAATAATAAAAAATACCATACCTGCATTTTCATGAGGTAAACTTGAATCAATTAGACATGCAGGTGAAGATGTATCCCTGTGACCACATATTTGATCCATTTCATCAAAAAACTTCCATTTTTTCCGACGTTCAGTGCCACTTTTTTTTTGTTTGTCAAGGTGCTCTTTATATTGCTGTTTAAGCTTTTTCCATTTGTTAATAATGCTATCTAAACTGTACTCTATCCCTATAATAAAAAAGCAGTATGTAAACAGATAAAACAACCAAAATGTAAATACTATTGTTTCCAGCGCGATACAAGTGGTATTCTTCAATACTACTTCGAGGAAATCGCTAATCTCGAGCTCAATTGACGTTGAAAACATTTCGCATAGTTTCAGCTTACCTCTGTTTTGAAGCTGCACTTGAACACTTTTGTACGCGGCTCTTTTCTCCTTTGGTGATTTCGCATTGTCGAGACTAAAAATAATTGTCTCCTCTTGCATTATTTGAATTAACTCCTTTACATCTTGGTCTTTCCATGATTGTCCCCGCGATTTCCTTGGAGACTTTCCCCTATTTGCCGCCATTTTGAGTTGAAGGAAAGCAGTAGCTCTGCACATGCTCCCACAAATAGTGCTGACCAAAAGCACGAAGGCTCATCAGAAAAAAGTTGGTTCGGCACGGTTAATCGTTTACACTACACATATTATTCGAGCCGGGTTAGATTTTCAGGAACGCGTACCAATTTTATCCGTGCTCGGACTACCTCGCGACTAGGTCCGAGCACGGGTAAAATTTTGGTTCGGCACGGGTGAGGCAAAGTCGTTTACACGACAAAATTTATCCGTGCCGAACTATTTTTTTCGGTACGCGTACCATTTTTACCCGAGCCGTGCCAAAAATTTTCTGTCGTGTAAATGGGGCTTTATATTGCAGCAGTGTGCTTGTTGTTGATTGATGCATTTTGATCCTCTGTGTTTGCTTAACCCTTTAACCCCAATAGTGCCAAGCATCTGATTTCTCCTTACAGTATTAGTACTTGATCAAACATACAGGTCACGAGAATAAAGGAAATGATCACCAGTGATCAAAGGTCTTGATTTTTAATCAAATTCTCCCAACTAGTAACATATGAAATATAAGGAGAATAGTGAGGAGAATTCATATGGATGTTTATATTGGGGCTTAAAGGGTTAATAATTGGATGATTTTGATACTCAGTGTGTTCCAACTAGACTCTCTTTCCTCAGCAGTCTATGAGACTCATAACATAGGAATCCATGCTTTAAGAATTTCAATTCAATTATCCTTATCAATGCTGGTACAATTAATTAACCCCTCAGCTAGCTGGCCTACCCTATATATTGGAGAATAATGATTGTCTGAAAAATAAATCATGGCGAAGAATTCGAGACATAGGTGGGCGGTCTTATTTTCAAGGGTTTATAATCCGTCAATCAATGATTCCTCCGCTGTGACCTCCTATTGGTTCACCGTTGCCATGGTGGGAGGAATTTTTATCTCTCGGCTCGTCTGTTCGCTTATCGGAATGGCGACAGTGGCGACCAGAAGGACGAGATACGCACACAGTAAGAATTTTTACAGAGATCTCGACAACTTTTCAACGGCTGCTGTACATAAAACAAAACTCAGAAGAAAAAGTCTTTTTAGTGGTGAATATTTTGGTGTTGAAAGACTCATCGCAACGAGGAAAGCGAAGGACGAGGTAAGAGCTTCAGTTCCTAGACGCGTGTCGAGTTTACGGGTTTATTTTCTAACAAACTGATTATCCTGTCTTATTGAAAGGAAATGGAATATTTGGTGCATTGGCAGGGATACTCTCCTTATGAGTCTTCGTGGGAACCGCACAGCAATATCACAAGGGAATGTATCGAGTGAGTGGATCAACATATAAGCTTAAGCTTAATATCACATCTGTGCAGTGTAAAACAGCAAATGTCGCTGATTTATTTCACTTTATATACATTTTGTGAGGCTTCCTAGGTTCTCATTAACATGCAAACTCAACTTATCGAAAAAACTTATTATGTTGGTTTAAATGTGTAAAAACAACCAGTCTGATCAACAGCAAAATTCTCTTCTGGTTATAAGACAAAATGTATCACATTACCCAGGAGAATGTGGGAATTGATCGTAGATAAGACTTAATTTGAGTATTATAATTCCTCTTTATTTATGGCATCATTTTAACTACTGAAAGGTTTTGGCTAAAATTAAAGGCACTAAACTGCCTACTTGTAAGTGATCAGACAGCAGTGAACATTTAACCTCGATCTAAAACTTCAATTGGAAGTTGTTACCTTTAAATGTAGATTGTAAACAATATGTTTATCTTGTCTTGCAGTTATTTCAACAAGCCCCAACCAAGGGAAGAGACTATTCTCAATGAAGTTTCCCGACTGAGGGTTAATTTTGAATGTTATTTAAAAAATAAGCAACGTGGTGCTGTAACTATTGACTTTAGAGGTGATGTTTTTAAATTTTTATTTAAAGGAAAAGGAAAAGAACAAAGAAGCTGGGTTTCACTAGACAGCAGTCATTTTTCCAGAAAATATTTCCCCCCTGGCTGGGACAAACTTTGTGACATGCCTGGACAAGGTTTGAAAGCATGCTATCCAGTCAAACTGCGTCACTTTATATCTTGGTCCCCCAAAAAATTTATCAAGGACAAAGAGGGAAATTTAAAAGAGGCTCCTAGAGCCTACACTGAAAAACTATCCTTTCAATTTGTTAAAGTTTCAGGTGGCTTGGAGTAAAAACAACTAATATTATTTACATTTGATATGAAGGAGAATTATATTTGTTTTCAATTTTGAATATTCTAAATATCACAAGCAACCCCCTATCCTTGGCTTGGTTGTTGCTTGCAAGAGGTGCAACTGAAAAAAAAAAGATAAAATACTTGTATGTACATAGTCTCAATAGCTTTTGATTAATTTTTTTTTCTGCCAGGCTTAGCTTTTCGTTTTTTCCTCTGGCACCTGCTTGTTTTAGGTGTACTGGCTGGGGAAATCTGAACAGCTTCTTTTTTGTTGCTGACACTTTCAAGCTTCTTTCGTTTGCATATATCCCTCTTAGCACTAGCCCAAAAGTTCTCGTCTTGTTTGTTGTATTTCCTCTTTGTCCTCTCCCGTTTACTTAATGCTTGCAGTCTGTGTTCACATCTAAGAACATCAGCTGGAGTATCCCAATTGTTTGATTTTCTGAGGACAACGCTTCGTGCAACATCATTGTTCTTCTCAACACCTAAAAGAGGTGGGAAAATATGTAGTAGAGTTTTTGTTGATAACATGGTTTGAGAATTATATGAAGATTCTATTGTCCCATTGTGTCACACCAGGACATCAGGATTTTGAAGTGAACTATTTCTAGATAGCATAATAGATGATCAAATTATTTGATAAGATGGTCTGAGAATTATATGAAAATTCTATTGTCCCATTGTGTCACACCAGGACATCAGGATTTTGAAGTGAATTATTTCTAGATAGCATAATAGATGATAAAATTATTTCACTGACCTTGCCCACTGAACTGCTTGGCATTCCTGAACTCATCAAGGACATATTGAAGGTGGTAGGCCGCTGCATGCATGTATGGGGTCACACTGGCATTGCGGTACCCCTTCCTCTGTCCAGAAATACTAAGAAAAAGTTTGATCCATTCCCTCACCTGAAATAAATTGAAAACAGATTCACTAAATTAAGCATTGTTGTCAATATTTTAAATGCCAGTGATTTACAGTGTACATCATATTGTAACAGGATTTTGCATTTATATTTTGTTATTGTAATATGTTCTGTATCCCTTAAAGCCATCCTATTGCAGGGTTCCATTTAAAACAGCTCTGCTGAATTGGACACCCCTGTGAAAGAATTGTTAATAAATAAACAAATAAATAAATGTTTCGTACTTGTTTACCACAGCTGTTGCTTCCATTTGGAGTCCAGGAGGAAATGGTATTGAAATATAAATTTCCAAAGTCCTAGTAGAAAGTGTGAGAGATGTCAACACAAATCAGCGATTTTTGGTATATTTTATCTGGAATATATATACAAATCAACATATAAACAAATCAACAATGTTTGTATATATTGGCTTATAGTAGTACCCTCCAGATTTTTATGACAGTGGATGCTGTATCCTGATGGATCCCATCAGTTTGCTCTGCCAATTTATCCGGCAACAGCTTCAGAAGCTTCCGCTTTTCATCGCCCATCAGGCTTGTCCAGTCCACTGTCCCAGAACCTTTCCCATCAGCATTTTTCTTCTCCCATACATTGAAAGTCACTCCACAGCTATTAATGGTCTCTGCCAATTTTCGGAGATGTTTCCCCCGCTCAAGCTTTTCCCTCCTCTGTGTCATTTGTATATGCTCCTTGTCGTCTCGTTCCATGGCATCTTCAATTAGATTGTCCATTAGTACATCTGTAATTCTTAAAAGAAGATGTAACTCATCCAGCACAATGTGGTCTAAGGGAATATTTAGCAGAGGTGGATTGATACAGCAAAATTCTTTTTTTCCATTCTCAACATATTGTTTTACTTGAGCTAGGGTAAGGCGCAAGGGTTCACTGTGGTAGTGTGTGTCAGGTTTGGACATATCCCACCTAAAACAAAATAACAAAGGCTGATTAACATCACAATCTACTTTTAATGAACACAGTGTAATGTTGGACTGTGTGGTGTGTGGTGCTTTGTGTTCTTGCACTCATGCTACCGTTGTGAGTTGGGTGAAAAAATAGCACATTCCCTCTCATAGCTACTGCTACATGGTTTTTGATTTTATTCATTACCTTTCGTTTTTGTGTATCTTGCACCAGATACAGGCATAATTGGAATTTGCTGCACTTCTACCACTGACAAGAAGAAGGAACTGTAAGGAGGAGAGGGCAAATTTTCATGTAAACAAAGAGAGTCCAAGACTGTAATTGTAGACATCTGATTACCATTTGTCTGAATTTACAAGTGCATAAATACAGGGATCTTAATTGTGCATACCTTGTAGTCTCCACCCAAAAACACTTCCACTGGTACTTTTTCTCCAGGCTTTAGCTCCACTTCTCCATCAGTAACTATGCCATTGATTTCCTTCCATGCATCAGCAAAACTAATTTTGAGTGACTCATACGATTCAGAACCGCTCATAACTGCTATGGTGTTTGTAGCTGAAAGAAACAAAACATAGCAACCTGTTTAAGATGAGAAACTAAAAAGCCTAGCCTAAGCGCATTTGTTATTAGAGTGATTCTCATTAATAAATTTGTCATGAAGTCACCTTTGGCAGAGAGAACATCCTCTGATCCATTCAGGATGCAAAAGCTCAAAATGACATAGTTGGTAAGCTTTGTCATTCTTGCTCCATCACCGCTAATCTTTATTTTGATGGTGTGTTTGTCAGGAAGTTTTCCATCTTCTTTCTGCACATGACAAATAAACATGAATTACTTAGGATATAGTGGCCGAGAATTCAGCTTTTCTTACAGATATTGCATGATGGATAATGAATCAATACTTGCCAGTATATTAAGCTTGTTGACAAGGGCTTCTTTGAAAGACACTTGAGCACCAGGTGCATCTCCAGGGGTTGACATTATAGAGCAGGCACTATTGAGCTTGTTCCGACACTGCCTTATCAGGTATGATTTTGGTATGCCATCCACTGCCATACTTAGCTCATGTATGAAGGCATCACCCACTGAAAATTTGTCCATGAGGTACAGAACACTCTCAACCTTTTCCTTGTCAGCTTCAGACAGAGTTTCATATTGTTTGTTTTTGCCCGTTTCCTTTTGAGGTGTATGTAAATCAGCCTCTTCGCTCGTGGAGATGGTTGAATCAGGAGTTGATTGACTGGTTTGAGGAGGTGAATCTGGAGGAATTTGGCTCTGAGCCACTAACAGGCTTTCAGATGGGGAAGGGAAAGGAGAACTTTGCTTTGATTTTAAGTCGATAGAATGTGCATGCCCTTCACTATCTGAAAGTCGCAGAACCTCTGGCTCTAAGCCAAACGTTTTTGCAAACCAAAGAGCTTTCTGGGCCCTTGTTCCGAGTTCCTGCAACCGTCTGTCTATCTGTCTCTTTGATAAGTTGGTGATGTCTTTTATAGAAGGCCTTAGGTGCATCTCCGCATTTCTTTCAAGTTTTCTGATGTACTTTATCATGGCTTCATTCGTCTTTTCCATCACTTTCATTTCTTCCTTTGCACTGATTTTCTCCCGTTCAACTTCCTCTATCATTTCCTGGTATAATCTCTCTTTCTCCTTTTCCAGGTTGTCAAACTTTTTCTTCCACTCTTCAATTTCATAATTCAAATGTTCAATTTTGTCCTCTAGTTCCTGAGCTTTTTGCTGCAATCTCCTGTTTTCCTCTTCCAAATCACCCACAGTCATAACGTCACTTCTCAGAATCGAGAGTTTTGTCCAGGAATTGAGGAATGTCTCTCTGTTTTTCTTAGACCCTCTCCTCTGGAGTTCCTGTAGTTTTTTCTTTGCCTTGCAGCATGCAACTTTCATTCTGGACAGCAACCGCTCGGAGTTGGTCTTGTATTTGGCCATTCTATTGCCAACAAAGTTGTTCAATAGCTCAACATAATTTTTCTCGCAGTCAGGGAACTTTAAGTTTTCCCACTCAACCAACACTCTATTTCTGATCTGCAGGATGTGTACAACTTGGTCACCAGCTACCGCTTGATCTAAAACGTACTGTAATTTATTCCTATGTGCATCCCCATTCATTAAAAACTGAATTTCTTCTCGACTTGGAGCTTTGTCAGACATTTTAAGTTTTACCGTCCCTAAACAACAGACAACCCGACAGCAATACCAGAACTGTGTTTACAATTAGAAGAATTAGAATATTCGCGCCTTTTTTCCGCGAGAGTCTGGGCTTTAAAGGGTAGGTTACAAAGCCTGTTTTGAGCAAGATGGCGTCAAGGAAAACACATTTTTAGTACCGCTCAAACGAGGAACGTTGTTTTAAGATCTGCCTCTATGACTCGCTTATTCCCTTTACGAGGAAAGCGAAAAATGGCAAAATTTCCTTCTGGATACCGCAGTCGATGCAAATCGCCATATATTGGAGGCATTTCCACCGAAAAGTACGCCAATTTAACTCATCGTTAAAGATGGAAACTCGAGTCTACGGTAAATTATGTTGCGAACAGCACCTATTCATGGAGACAACATATGACCTTCCTGACAGGGCCGCCATACTTGCCTCTTATGTGAATCTATGCTTCTTGTTTACTCGAAAACCGCAACGGAATCAACCTCTAAGGTAGGGATTTTATGAAATTCAATTACAATAACATCACTACTAGTCGAGCGAGATGGAAACTAAGACACACGGACGGTTTGATGCAAGATATTTCGATTTTTCTTATAATTCTCACTTAAACTCTCTACAAAATAATACGCGAAAATTTTCTAAGTGTCGATCGTCACTGCGCATGCCTGTCTCGAATTCTTCGCCATGTATTTGCCCAAGAAGCAATTGAAAGCGCAAGTGGGAAAATGCTCCTGTAGCCAGGTAGCTAGCCTGGTTTAAATGAATTATTGGGGAATGTCATCCATGTCTCTGTCTTTTTACAGCTTTGGTCCAATGTCTTTTACAAGAGCTTATATCAACTTTAAAAACAGAGATGATATCATCAAATTTAGAGACCAGTTTGATGGATATTGTTTTGTGGACAGCAGAGGTAATTTTAGTAATACCTTGCACTGTTTCTCTTGTGAACTGTTGAAAGAGACAGACAGTCATTTAGTCAGTTGGTCAGCCAGTCCATGCATTAGTTTTTAGGTTTCAACTCTTTTTTAAAACCTCTTAGTTTATAGCCTTATGAGTATTTATTTAAGTTGTCACATCTTTGTGTAGTATAGGTCTATAACTTGGAACTACAATTTGTTGGAACACTGTCGGTAGTGTGTCTCCAACGACTTGTGTTACTGGTTGAAGTTTTTACCATCTCTTTTTTTTACCCTTTTGCCATAAATTAAAATCAATAGTATTTTATACAGTATTTTATACATACATTCACTCTTGTTTTAACCTCTCTACAATGGCCACCTCTCCATAACGGCAATGGCCACCAACTTAAGTCCCAACTGCCCAAATAACCTCTCCACAATGGCCATTTAAGAGCGAACAATTTACAAAATGACGTGCTCACTGTACATTACTTGCTGTGTTTTGTTAACATTTTGGTTCTGAACAGTTGGTTTCTGTTTTATTGCCTGTTTTGTTTCATGTGCTAATATGCTAGAATAAGCATTTTTAAAAATAAAAATGTCCTATCCATTCCACCAAAATTGGTGTCATGTTACATCCCTATCTCCCCATAACGGCCACTTGACTCTATAATGGCCACTCACCTCTGTCTGCAAGGTGGCTGTTGTAGAGAGATTCAACTGTACTCAGTCAGTCAGGCAGGCAGGCAGGCAGGCAGGCAGGTAGGCAGGCAGGTAGGCAGGCAGATAATCAGTCAGTCAATATTTGTATCAAATACCAGGTAATCAATCGGTGAATTTAAGTCAGTATGACAGTCTGTCCATCACCCAGTCAATCAGTGTCAATTTTCAATATTTAAACCTTGTTATCACTATGACTATATCCTTTATTTCTTTGTAGGTGTAGAATACCCTACTGTGGTAGAATATGCTCCTTATCAAGGGATTCCTAAGAAAAAAGGAAAAAAGGATCCAAAAGTTGGAAGTATTCTTGAAGGTGCTGTGTTTCAAAAAGTCTTCATTTAAATGGGCTGTCTCCTATTTTGAATATTACTTTAAAAAGCTTAAAAACATGGTGAAATCAAAGGAAATTAACTAACAATGGTTCACTTTTGTTTAAAAATACTCCTGACCACTAGTTTTCTAACACTATAACAAAGTGGCTTATGCCATGGATGGCCAGGGTGAAAGTGAATAATTTTCCAGCTTGTAAAAATGGGGCCCTTTGTGCTTGGAAAAATTCCTAAAAGCTTACTATAGTTTGTTCAACCTTTGAGAAAATCACTTGATCTCTTCCTTTGTGTTCTTGGATCACTTTTTTTTACTAGAAAAAGTGCTTAGTTTTAATGCCAATACTGTTTTTAACGAGAAACGTAGACATGTTCAACCCTTTAATAGGAGGGTTCAGAGGCTGATCCAGAAAATTCAGAAAGAAGGGGCCGAAGAAATTGTGGCGAGAGTGCCCCCTCCCCCCCTCCCAAAAAAAATGATAGTTCACGTTCATGGAAATGCTGCTTACAGCATTCTGAG
The DNA here is from genome assembly GCA_964017195.1 of Siderastrea radians. Classification (NCBI taxonomy): domain Eukaryota; kingdom Metazoa; phylum Cnidaria; class Anthozoa; order Scleractinia; family Rhizangiidae; genus Siderastrea; species Siderastrea radians. The sequence goes on from OZ024895.1 coordinate 42,969,939, forward strand.
AGCATTCCTGACCAAAAGCTGAGGCTTCTGAAGACAGACTTTAAGAGGATTTTTCAAAACGATTTGGAAAACGAAATCTTAGCGCTAGTGGTAGGCTAACTATTTACTGAGTCATCCATACATCCTATGAGGATAACTGGAAATAAACCACTGCAGGGGATTGGCGAATGACATCCCTATCTGGTTACGTTTGGCAAAGTCGTAAATAATTGCGTTATACTTGCAAATAAAGAGCAACAATAGTACAGACGATTGGTTAATACAAAAACTTTCTTAAAATACAAGTCTAGAGAAAAAGGGGGTGGCCCCCTTGGCCCTCCCCCTAAATCTGCCCCTGAGGGTAGTCAGTTTTAGTCATTCCTTGTGCTGTAAGTAAGTTATGTTCTAACATTTCTATTTTTGTTGACCTGACAGATCCTGACTACCTGGCATTTATTGAAACTCTCAACAAAGCCAATGAGCCACCTCCAAGTATTGAGGCACATTTAGAAGAGATTGAAGCCAAAAAATGTAAGATCTCTTGTAGTTTAACGTAGTTGTGCTGCAAAATATTGTGGATCTGATTTTGCAGGCTCTTGGGGTTTCATTTTGAAGGTCATCATTCTCTGCTAAAACAAACAAACAAATAACAACAACAACAATAAGCAAAAGCAAGCCAAATTAAAATAGCTTAATATATTTTGCTCATAAATAGGCCCAAGCAATAGCTTGGTCTTTCACAGTGGTTGAGAGAGAGGTGTAGAAAAAGGGAAGAGGAGGGAGGAGTAACACAGTATTTGTAAACTTCAATCCCCATATAGTCTCCTACACAGCCGTTCTTAGGGTTGTCATGCAACGCTCTGCAATGGAGCATTGCTTGACAAACCCTAAGGACGGCTGCCCCCAACTTTTTTTACTAGTGAACCGAAACATTTTCTACCCTGCCCCCATTTTTGTCCTGGGTACCTGCCCCAACCCACCCCACCACTTTTATTCCCCTGTCCCCCTCCCCCTCTGTCTTGAGAAATGAGATAAACATAGTGATACAGTTGATGCTTTTAGTAACGTTTAAAAAAAACAACAACAACAGCAACAAAGTTAATGCTTTTTTCTGTTTTCCAGTAGCTACATCTGGTACTGCAAAGATAAGTACACCTTTACTGGAATACTTGAAAATGAAGAAGAGTTCACGAGGAAGACCAGCATCTTCTGTAAGTAGTGACAGTGGAAATACTGACAAACATCTAATTTCTCCTTACAGTATCACTAATTAAGCAAACATACAGGTCGTGAGAATAAAGGAAATGATTACCACTTGAGATAAAATTCCTGATGTTTAAACAAATTCTCCCAACTAGTACCATATGAAATACATGGAGAATAGTGAGGAGAATATCGTTGTTGATATAGGAGTTTAGTGGTTTAAACAAGAAGCAACAGATTGTCTCCTGGCAAAATGACAGGATATTTCTTTGGATTAGTGCACCAGGCACAAGAAAAAAACTTTCATGTTTTATTTTCTCCATTAGCGTGGGATCCCAGACAAGAAGCAGAGGCCTGAAAGAGAGGAAGTTGCCAAGGTTAAATATGCTTCATTAATCATCTTACTATTAATAATTAATGCCATCTCGTGTGAAGTGGTCTGTGTGCAGGCTGTTGCAAAGGGGCTCAGATGAGTTCCGAAAGCTCCGATGAACTTTCCTTATAATTGTTGGTGTTTCAATAATAATTCCTTCTATAATGCTTTTCTTGGTTTTGAGATCTTATGGAAATCATTGCATGTGCTAGTGAAATTTCCAGTTTTCTCTCTGTAACTTTCATTACACTTGTCTAGTTACCGCGTTTTGCAATTTTTTCCTTTTTTTCAGCTTCAAAAGAAAGGTTCAAGTTCAACGTCTTCTTCAAACAAAGATTCTGGTGCAAAAAGTGCAACTGGTCAGCAGCCTCCCAAAGACGAAAAACCTAAGGACGGGTAAGACTAGAATCTAACATTTTTCAAATTACGTTTTCACAAAAGAAGAGGGTTACAGTCATCATTAAGTTATTTCTTTTGTTTAGGGTATAGTAAATATTTTAGGCTGTGTGTGTTTTGTGCTTTTCAGTTTTCGTCATTATGTAGTTGTTTCCTGTTCAAAATGGAAGTGTAAAAAATCAAATAGATTTAAGTAGCAGAAGCAAAAATAGGAGAGACCAGTGGGAATTAGCCCTTTTACAGTACAACGTGGAAGTTTTAAGAAACAACACAACACTTTTAAATTTGAAACAAGACCTGTTTCGGCATCCCTGGTCCCATCCTGCCGAAACAAGTCTTGTTTCAAATTTAAAAGCGTTGTGTTGTTTCTTAAAATAATCACTTGTTTCCTGCTACCAAGACCTTTTGACAACGTGGAAAAGTTTGATAGTTTTTCCTCAAACTAGATACTTATGCAGATCAGATACTGGTAAGAATTAAAGAACAGCTTCAAGAAAACAGGATGGGAGCTAACCTTGAATTTCTGGGTAACAATATTAATTATTGAATCCACTAGTAACTGCGAATGGATAGTCGATTATGATTGACACTTTTGTAACATGTAATGCAAATGGTACATCTCACCAAAAACTACAGCGTGAAGAACTGTTAAATGCCTGCAATGTGAAAATTTATGATTTTATCCTTTCAGGAGGAAAGATGCCAAAAACAGAGAAGATAATCGCAGAAAGGATGAGCTGGATAGAAAAGGGACTAGAGACACAAAGGTAGAAACGCACCAAAGAGCGGGATTGATTTTACGTGGTGATGCAAAGTGTGTTTTCCTGTCCAATAAAACAAGGGATCAATGATTCTTTTGTCATGTTTTTAGGCTGCTGCAACGTCAAGGGACAAGTCTGACACTAAGTCTTCATCAAAAGGAAAGGAAGAAAAGGTCATTAGCCGTAACTTTTCCTTGGTGTTCTTTTCGCCTTATTACTGTTTTTGGTGTTGTTCTATGTTTCGTTGTCCGGTTTCTGATGTCTGATGAAAAACGAAAACCAGAGCAGTTGCGTAAATAACGCAAGGAACCAGTCAGAACTCGAAGCAAATACAGGTAACAAGTGTCACGCAAGTGCGGTGGAACGCATACAAGCAAGTCACGGGTAGTTTGGTTTTACTTCTGTTTGGGTGAGAAAGTGGAGGAAATTTTCCTGGCCAATCAGATAGCACAGTTAAGCTAAACAAATGCAAACTCGAATTCCTTTGGACTCTTAACCCTCTAACTCTTAAGAGTGCTTTCAATTATAATTCAAAACTAATCCCAACTTTCATTTTGTAAAATACTTAAATATAAATAGTACCATGTGAACGTACTGCTGACGAGGTTTCATTTGAATTGTCACACCATAGGATTTCATCCACAGACTCAAAAGTTAGAACACCTTGTACAGCATAATAAACAGCACCGCAGGAAAGTACTGCTCAGTAGCTTTCATTTGAATGGTCACACTTTAGGATTTCATCCACAGGCTTAGAAGTTAGAATCACCTTAATGTCTCTATAACTGATTCTGGGAATGAAAGGGTTAATTGAAAACCACTCTTTGTCTGCTTTGTTTGAGAACATGTTACACAAGTTCCTTTGAACCGATCACAGAGCTTAGCACTGCTAATGAGATTAAAAAAACGCGGCCGGTTCATGAATCAATTACTCAAATCATAACGACTTCGTTCGTTTCCTTAGGGTCGACCCGATTCCGGAAGATTCGGAAGGCGCTCTGACAACCGACGGTCTGACGAGCGACGTCCAGAAGACCGACGAGCCAACAATCGGAGGGACCGAAGAGATAGCACCGACAGTCCTGGAAATGACCGAGGACGCGATGATCGGTACCGAAAAGAAAGTGGGAGTGAGAGTGGACGAAGAGACCGAAGACCCGACAGTCGGAGGGATTCGCGCCCCAGTCGAGAACACGAAAGCAAGCCGAGGGATAGGGAACCGTTGCCGAAGGCATCCGATTCTGAAAAGGACGTTAAGCCCACTAAAGAGCCGGAAAGGGAGCAGGCAAGCGCTACAGCCAAGGAAAAAGAAAAGACAGATAAGGAAAGTTCGGCGGTGACCGGTGATAGTAAATCTCCAGAGGAGGAAATGAGAGGAGCTGGAAAAGATGACAAAAGACGAGTGCGTAACAAGGTAAATTACCGCTTAATAAGCTGTTAATATTGCTCCGGCATCAAAGAAGGCACCGTATCTCTTGAAGTTGTTATCTACAAAGCCTCTCGCCACGGCTAGATAATCATACATTGTTTATGATGTGAAACTGATCTAAAAATGTATGAAATGTTCGATAAAAATGTTTGATCTAGTTCAGCCAACGACATACCTTACAACTGTTTTTTTTAGGTCGTTAAAAGGACAATTAACACAATAACAATAACAAAATAGTTTATTATATGCAAAAATACATAAAAGGAAACGTCAGAGGTTAACCCTATCGAGGACTTTCCCTAATTAAAAGATTAAGACGGAATCCATCAGGAAATTGAGTAATCAGTGGACAAAAACCTTGTACCAGAATAATTTAAAGTTTATCGCATTCTTTTTTACACTTTTTAAGAGCTATAGACGTAATTAGTTATCTGTAATAACACCAAGGACAATTTCTTATGAGAGCCCGTGAAATTAAATTTCAAATTTCACAGAAATTGTGTAAACACGGGTTAAAAAGGTAACTTTTTATAAGCAAGATTTCATTTTGTGAAATTTGAAATTTATTTTCTCGGGCTCCCATAAGAAATTGTCTTTGGGGCTATTACAGATAACAAATTACATCCATAGCTCTCAAAAAATGTAAAAAAGAATGCGATATGCTTTAAATTATTTTGGTACAAGAATTTTGTCCACTGAAAATTAAAATTACTCAGTTTCCTAATGGATTCCGTCTTAACACTATTACAAGGCAATTACAATACATAACCAGGAGTACCTGACGGGGCCGCTCGACAAAAAACCCGCTCGACAGGCTAGAATTGAGCTGGCTGGGAAAGTTAAACATTAGATAGTTGACTGCCTGGGATGTTTCGTAAACACCCGGCTTGCTGGGAAATTGGCTTTGGCTGGGGAAAAATGGCTTGTCTGTTTTTTTTTCCTGGCTATTAGACTCTAAAAACAAATTGTGGTCTGACTACGAGCAGTCTCCGTTCCCGCTCAGGGATAGTAGATCAAAAAGAACACGCCAGCGACCGCGGAAATCACCTGGGGCATGGAAACGTGACGCGCGCGTGAATAGCCGCTAACAAGCAAGCGAACGCGAAACAGGTAGAGAGGGGCGTGTCGACAGCTACATGTTAACATCAGCTGTCATTTTTTAAAAGAGGTAATACGAAACTCTTATTTTGAATGAATAAATCGGTTGAGCTCGGTAAACGTTTACCTTTTTCGTTTGAACTGGTTGTCGAGATACGGTTCGAGATGGCTATCTCCGCGGCAATCCCCGCAAAGTAGCAACGTTAGGGTGAGTGATTTTTTTTCGGTGTGAATCAGTTTAGTTATTTTTCTTATTTTGAAGTAATAAAAGCCCGTCATAGGATGAATTTTGCGCTCCTCAGAAGATTCATGATTCGTCTCACTGAAGCCAGGATTGGGGCGATCATGGTCACAAAATAATTCTGGAAATTTGCCCATGAAAGGAGTTCACAGACGAAATTTGTGCTTTCTGAGATAGAAAAAAGCAATTACAAAAAAGTAGATCTGCTAATTTTGTTTACCGCTTTGTGAATGTCATACAATTGAGACGGACAACTCATAGCTGCTCAATAGCCAGCGCATCATGCTTGAAACCCCGGGTATACACAAAGCTGTGAAATCGGCTGTAATATTGGCCGAATTTAGAACTTGAGGGATTTGCTTTCATTCCTAAAGCTCTGCGGATATCTTCGGAAACTGAAGACATTTGGAAAGCGAGAAGAAAGCCATTTTTAACCTTAGGCAAAATGTTTCATTCATCCACGCTAACAGAACTCATTAGTCAACTCTGAGTCAATTGTAACGAATTTTAGGCGCGATTTCCGCCGCTAACTCGGGTCCGGCTTTCTTCCCCGAAAACCGACTAGTAATCGAGCCTACAGACCGCGTCGTGTAAGACACTGCTCGTGTTTGTGACATAATTTTGCAGCACGGTTTCTACGTCTGTTTCGATTATTACTGACAAGATGCGCGGTTCAAAGTTGCAATCTGGAAAAAAGGTCACCGGAAGTGGCGGACAAGATATGCCACCTCGCGGGTGAGATGTTGTAACCTTCCGATTTTATCACGTTTACTCTATTGAACACCAGGAAGATGAAACTATTTGGGCTCTCCAGTCTCTTAGGATGTGCATTTTTTCGAGTAAGACTCCTGGCGTAATAGCATGTTCTACCTTTTAAGTAACCTTTTTCTGCTTTTTTGAGGAAATATTCTCTGCTGAAATGATTCCAGCTCTCCCGCCGGTTTTATGTCACTTTCACCAGTTTTGTCACATTCTTTGTGGTGGGGGCGGGGGGGAGGGGGTAGTTTACTGTCTTCTTCAAAACACATCTCAAAGTACAGTTTTTTCAGTACAATTTTTCCGGTTGCTTCTATTACGATGGAGTGAAGTACTTTATTACCCTGTTTTGTTTCCTTCTAAAAGTCAGGAGGAATGAAAGTCTCTTATTTATTACAATTTTTGAAGTATTAAATGTAAATAATTATAAAACTACGAAATATTGCCCTTCGGAAATAATGAAATGTCGCTGTCGCAAAAAGTCATTTGAGTAAGTCGTAACTCTGATAGGTTTTAAATGATACATTTAAAAGTGCTTTATTTAGACACATTTTCTAAAATGACTGATGTATTCTTAAACATTTTGCCTTTTTACGCTGTCGCGAATCTTTTACGGTGAATGCCTTACGACAACTAACAGTGGCTTTTGCTGCGAATCTTTGCGGCAGTTCTGTCGCGAATCTTTTACGGTGAATGCCTTACGACAACTGACAGTGACTTTTGCTGCGAAACTTTGCGGCAGTTCTTTTGCAAATCTTTTACGGTGATTGCCTTACGACAACTGACAATGGCTTTTGCTGCGAAACTTTGCGGCAGTTCTTTTGCAAATCTTTTACGGTGAATGCCTTACGACAACTGACAATGGCTTTTGCTGCGAAACTTTGCGGCAGTTCTTTTGCAAATCTTTTACGGTGATTGCCTTACGACAACTGACAATGGCTTTTGCTGCGAACCTTTGCGGCAGTTCTGTCGCTAATCTTTTACGGTGAATGCCTTACGACAACTGACAGTGGCTTTTGCTGCGAATCTTTGCGGCAGTTCTGTCGCGAATCTTTTACGGTGAATGCCTTGCGACAACTGACAGTGGCTTTTGCTGCGAAACTTTGCGGCAGTTCTTTTGCAAATCTTTTACGGTGATTGCCTTACGACAACTGACAATGGCTTTTGCTGCGAATCTTTGCGGCAGTTCTGTCGCGAATCTTTTACGGTGAATGCCTTGCGACAACTGACAGTGGCTTTTGCTGCGAAACTTTGCGGCAGTTCTTTTGTAAATCTTTTACGATGATTGCCTTACGACAACTGACAATGGCTTTTGCTGCGAATCTTTGCGGCAGTTCTGTCGCGAATCTTTTACGGTGAATGCCTTACGACAACTGACAGTGGCTTTTGCTGCGAATCTTTGCGGCAGTTCTGTCGCGAATCTTTTACGGTGAATGCCTTACGACAACTGACAGCGGCTTTTGCTGCGAATCTTTGCGGCAGTTCTGTTGCGAATCTTTTACGGTGAATGCCTTACGACAACTAACAGTGGCTTTTGCTGCGAATCTTTGCGGCAGTTCTGTCGCGAATCTTTTACGGTGAATGCCTTACGACAACTGACAGCGGCTTTTGCTGCGAATCTTTGCGGCAGTTCTGTTGCGAATCTTTTACGGTGAATGCCTTACGACAACTAACAGTGGCTTTTGCTGCGAATCTTTGCGGCAGTTCTGTCGCGAATCTTTTACGGTGAATGCCTTACGACAACTGACAGCGGCTTTTGCTGCGAATCTTTGCGGCAGTTCTGTTGCGAATCTTTTACGGTGAATGCCTTACGACAACTAACAGTGGCTTTTGCTGCGAATCTTTGCGGCAGTTCTGTCGCGAATCTTTTACGGTGAATGCCTTACGACAACTGACAGCGGCTTTTGCTGCGAATCTTTGCGGCAGTTCTGTTGCGAATCTTTTACGGTGAATGCCTTACGACAACTAACAGTGGCTTTTGCTGCGAATCTTTGCGGCAGTTCTGTCGCGAATCTTTTACGGTGAATGCCTTACGACAACTGACAGTAGCTTTTGCTGCGAATCTTTGCGGCAGTTCTGTCGCGAATCTTTTACGGTGAATGCCTTACGACAACTGACAGTGGCTTTTGCTGCGAATCTTTGCGGCAGTTCTGTCGCGAATCTTTTACGGTGAATGCCTTACGACAACTGACAGTGGCTTTTGCTGCGAATCTTTGCGGCAGTTCTGTCGCGAATCTTTTACGGTGAATGCCTTACGACAACTGACAGTAGCTTTTGCTGCGAATCTTTGCGGCAGTTCTGTCGCGAATCTTTTACGGTGAATGCCTTACAACAACTGACAGTGGCTTTTGCTGCGAATCTTTGCGGCAGTTCTGTCGCGAATCTTTTACGGTGAATGCCTTACGACAACTGACAGTAGCTTTTGCTGCGAATCTTTGCGGCAGTTCTGTCGCGAATCTTTTACGGTGAATGCCTTACAACAACTGACACTGGCTTTTGCTGCAAATCTTTGCGGTAGTTATGTCGCGAATCAATTGACAATGACGTTTGTTTCGAAAATTTGCAGCTACTGACTTGAAACTGTTGAGTTCGTTTCTATTGATTTTTTTCGTCTAGTTGATTGAACTTGTTAAGGTTGCACTTAAGTATTTTTTTTTGTTTTTATATTGATTTATTTGCTGACATTCCTGTTAATCAGGAACTGATAATCATGACATACGCTGGCCAACTAAATCCGAGGTTTGTCAAATGAATCTGCCTTAGTCTTTCTTTCTCCTTGTAAGTGTGCAGTGTATAAGACTTCAGGTTCTAACGGCCTTGCATTTGTATAATTGTGATTCCTTCACTATCGTTTAACTTGACACTTAATTACGACTTTTTACGCGACACTTTTTCGAGCGGTTATGAGAATTTGCATTGTGCAGCTTGGGCCTCTGGCGGACTGCTTCAAAACAGTGAGTACCAATCTTTTGTTTCACCTTTGTTTGTTTGTTTATTGTTATGGGATATTAAGTGTAATCTGTGAAATGTGCAGAAAGTCTGTTTGTTTAATGTTAAATGAATTTAGTCACAATTATTGTTTGAAGCACATTTTTTTGTGTTCAATGTTCACGTGAGTAAAAAAGTCTTCCGTTTACACCGCTGCTATGAAATTTGAATTTTTACTAGCTAAACTATTTCACGTTGGGTAGTACACTTTGGTATGGTACATTTTAGCTTTCCAACGACTGTAAACTCTCCAAAAAATAAGAAAGAAATAAATAAAAACGGTGTAGACAACGAAGAGTGTAGCTCATAAATAAATATACCGTTTTATTAAATTCACCCCTCCCCCCAAAAAAAGATGTGGCGCACCCCTCCCCCCCAAATGTAGTCGTTTTCGCAAAGTTTACTTCAAAAGTTCTCTGGCTGGATAAAAAATGATATATATGATCGCTTGCTGGCAAACTGGAAATATTTCCTCTACGCTGGCTGGAAGTTTCTTTTTTTGGCGATTTTAACTTTGCTGGCTCGTTGACAAACCTCAAAATTGATGCTGGCTGGGATTTTTATTGATTAAAAGTCCTGCTCGCTGGCAGTGAAGAGCGGGTATTTTTTTCCCAGGAAAGTTAAATACTAAACAAGATTGACGCGGGGACCCGCAGGTGATGTTTAGTTCACTCTACAATCGATTTCCCCTAAACCAGTCGTTGGGTACTCCTGCATAACTACAATATAATTAGCTAACGTACAACTTACGGTACAACATTTTCTTAACTGTAAACGGTTTGAACCCAGGAGTCATATCATATTCGGTAAATTGTGATCGTCCGGGTGAGTGTAGTCCTGAGAAGGACTGTTTGAGGTGACATTGACTGACGTTTCGACAATCTGAGCGGAAGTCATCATCAGAGTTAAGTGAACTGTGAATCGTCAGTAGATGTTATAAGTCTCTGGTCGTTGTCCTGTCGTGGTGTTATTGGTCGACTGTCAGTTAAGCCGTGATGTTATTGGCTGTGACGACTGTTAAACGTGATTGGTGCGTGATTGGTGCGTCCTTCTCAGGACTACACTCACCCGGACGATTACAATCTTAACTCTAAACGATTTCTGTTTAGGTTGCTACAGATATAAGTCTCCAGCAGGTCTACCCACGCCCAGATAATCACACTATTTTGTTTGTTTGTTTTTTAACAAGGACTGTGTATAATCAGCCTGCTTTGATTAAAATTCTCTTCGTTTTAGGATCGTCCTGACCGACCAATTTACCAGCCAAGATCAGTTGGACGCGGAGGCCCAAGAACAGATAATTCGAAAACAGCAGAAGCTACGGCGGGTACGTTAAAACGCCTCATTTTTTGGGGGGGGGGAAATCGAATTAATTACTGGTGACTTTGCTAACCGTCAAGTCGCCAAGCAAAGAGTTAGATTCCTCTCTAAAGTCTCATCGCCCTACGTATAAAACGACAGAAACGTTTGTTATGATGTTGAATACTGGATAATTTGGTGATTTAAGCGTTAGGAAGTTTTATTTGCCTTTGTTGTTATGATGTTGAATGCTGGTTCATTTAGTGGGAAAACTAGTCCCATACTAATGTGGGGACACAAATGCTGGTCTTGCGGTTTTCAAATTCATAACAAACGTTTCAACACGTTAACAAGAACTGCCTGCTCGATAAGCGAGTGTTAGTGGAAATGCGCTACTGTCTTTGACGTCTCCAGTAAAACTCAAATACCTCTTTACGCCTTAGTTAAGAAGAATGCTTTTCTGCGTAACGAAGCTAGTTTTTCTCCCCGATATTTTACGATAGCCGTTTAGTAAACTGTTCTGATGACACTAGCGATAGAATCCGAATCAGAAGAAAGTTCTGATCTGATGAAAATCGACACGACATAGGGACGGAAGAATCGCTTTCATGCAATATACATTCGAAGTGGTGATGACTGATCAGTCATGACGTAGCCTGCGTAACAAGCGTTTCCGTAGTAGAGGGCTTTCAGCAGGTCGCTTTTTGAACGCGCGAAAATTGGGGCGAGTGCAAAAAAGTGAAAATGCCTCGAACGGGCCGAAAAACCTACGGAAACGCTTGCTACGCAGGCTAGACAAGACTGGGCACTTTTTTGACAACTTAGGCAAGTTTTTCATCGTGAGGAACCACACGTCCCTGAGGCCAGCATGTTTTCTCCCATAAAAGTCTTAACTTAGGCGACTGAATTTGAGGTTTGTGATTGGCTTTTTCTCTTTGGCGGTGTCTCCAATCCGTTCACCTTGTTTTCACTGGATTGCAAGCTTCGAAATCAGAAGCGGTATCAGAAGAAAGAAAAACCCCTCTGATCCCTCCGACTCCGATTCCGTCGAGCTTACGATTTCGCTTACGTCTCCGGTTTTTGATTTTCACTCGAACGTCTTGCTCGTTATACTTCCGATTCTGTCGCTAATGTCGGCCCCTATGAAACGCCATACCTGAGTTATGATACTCCAGCATTCCATACTACCTCACAGTTCTGTGGCACGAAATTTCCTACGACATCATTTTTTATCGGTTGTTTTCACGTTTATTTCCTTCTCATAGAAAAAGATAAAGGCAAGGACTCGAAGACTAAAGAAAAGACCCGTGAACCCGAACGCGATGCGAGGAGGACTCGCGATGATAAAACTCGTGACCGGGACCGAGATAGATATCGTGATGATCGCCGAGAGCGTGACAGAGATCGAAGAAGTGAGCGTGACAGAGATCGTGAACGTCCGCGAGATAAGACGCGTGACCGCGAAGCAGATAGTGAAAGAGTGCGTGACAATGGGTCTTCAAAAGAAGATAAGGGCAAAGGTCACTCAAACGGGACACAGAAAACAAGTGAATAACAATACTGAAGAAGCAAGAGCTTGATAACAACACAGTGATTGCTCTTTATCAATTAAAAAACAAAATAATTTTATTTCCTCTTGATGGATTATGTAATGTACATAGTTAAACAACATACATGTATCTTTTCAGATACATCAGAGAGTTTTCTCTCTATGTTAAAAAATTAAATAAGGCCACATTAAATATAAGTTACATGCCAGTTATTTCCTCTTGTGTTTTGTGAGTATTTATATTGTGCTTTCCAATTCTAGACTAATTCCAATTCCGTTGTCAATGAAAACCAAAGCTGTTAAGTCCATTTACCCATTTACCCAAGTACACAAATATTTCAGTGAAACAAATAATTACTTCATTTAGACTGGAATTTTAATAGAACTGTCTCTCAGGGAGAAGAACACATGAAAACGTATAAGCGTGTGATGACGCCCTACTTATCCTGAATGTGTGAGGAGTTTCCAAACGGCAGACAGTTTTTATGCACATTTGCAATAGTGAAAGCATGCAAGTGAGCATTAAGCCCCTAACAATAAAATTTCTTCTGAGCCACTGACTCTGGAAAGGAAATCAAAGAAAAGATCACTAGGGTACAACAAATATCTTTGAGCATGGTGAGATTTTTTGCACGTTCTCCTGTTTCATGTCTTGCTTGTCTGTCCTTGGGAGAAAAGAGGAATTGATTGCTGTCCAGGACTGCAAGCTCTACAGGTCTTTCAGAAACTTAGTGATATTTTCATTGGCAGAATCAGACATCTCTTTGACACCTTCAAACTCTATAAAGCCATGAAATGTCTCATATTCATAGTGTGTCACATCGACACAGGCTTCCTGCAAACGTTTCTTGTATAAAATTCCATCATCTCTCAGGACATCAAATTCACTGGTAATTATCAAGGTTTTGGGTAGCCCTGTCATGTCATCTGCCATTAATGGTGCCACTCTGTAATCAGTGAGAGAGTCAAGAATAACTTGCAGAATCTTGCCTGATGGTTGTGGCTGAGTATTGCTACTTTCCATTTTGTGATCACCTATAAATTTTAAATATTTAGTGTTCTTAAGATGCAGAGAGTGGTTGTTAGCATGAAAAAATGGATACAGCTTCCTTGTGCCAGTCAAATAAACTGACCATGCTCGCAGCATATCTTTTCTTGAAAGAACAGGAGAGGTGTTTTTTTCGTAAGATGGAAGTGAAAAATCCATGAACTGCAATGGGACACAAAGTAGGATCTAAAAAAAAAACAAAACAAATGATCATGTTAAAAATTTATAATAATTATTCATTGCAATTGCAAAGTTACTTTCGCTCCCCTTGGCTTTTGAAAAAATGTTTCAAGCCTTGAGTCATAAGATTAATTTTAAGTTCTAACAAAACATCCTAATAAGACCAAATGAAAGCCAGCGAGCAGTACTTTCTTTGTACTTTTTATCATGCTGGTTGCACTGTTTGAATCTGTGGATTAATTCACAAAGCATGACCATTCAAATGGTAGCTACTGAGTAGTACTTTGGTGCTGTGTGTCATTCTGGAAAATTGAGTCTGACGTTTGTTTCTGTGGACAAAATCCTAAAGTGTGACCACTCAAATGAAAGCTACTGAGCAGATCTTATCCTGGGTACCCGATGTTTCAATTCTATCACATACTTTTGCAGATCCTTCAAAGGAAAATATGAGACACTTGTGTTCACGCATGAATGCCTGCCAACTTTTTGGGATTCATAGGTGTGACATTTTTATCCTGAGAGTGTCAGGATTTTTCATAAGGAACCGATAATATCCGAAGATGTCCGAAGGTTTCCGAAGACGTCCAAAGATTTCCAAGAAGATTTCCGAAGATTTCAGAAGTAGACTTTCCCGTTCCCAAGCTCCTAAACACAACCTCGTCTCCAGTGACTTTCCCTACTAAAATTGGAGATTTTGCGAAAGTACGATCATTATTTTCTCGCACTGGTTAGAGTTTATTTAAACACTGTATATATTTTTTTTCAAAATGACTCGGTCAAGGCTGTAATGGCTCAAACTTTTCTACCAGGCGCGAGAAATGGGAACGCAGGCGTGAGATCGCAGTTTTTGATCCACAGGTGTGACAGTCACGCCTTAGGAACAACACTTGGCAGGTATACCCATGTTTGAGCATGCAAGAAAAGCCTCTGGCATCCAGGGTAAGTAGAACTTTGCTTTAGTGGCTAACTCAAGTCTGCGGGTGTGGTCCTTTACTGTAGATAAATATATTAAATGAAAGCCACTGAGTGGCAAATTCACATGGTATAATGTACTAGAACAGCTTATTGGCAAACAAACTGACAGCCATTTTAAAGTACAAATATCCAGCACACAAATACAGGATAGAATACCTGTACCGGGAATGTCGTTTTCTCTATTTTTAAAATTAATGATATCCAGCTTTACCTGACCAGCCAGTGTTTTTTTCTCATTCCGCAAATGAAGCGCCACAGCTGCTGCCAAAGTCCCTCCTGCACTGCTACCAGCTATAACTATGCGGTCTGCATCAATGCCGTAGTTATCACCAGCATCAAGGAGTGTCTTCACTACAGCACAGCAGTCATCAAAAGCAGCTGGGAAGGGGTTCTCTGGTGCTAATCTGTACCTACATGGATGTAAACAAGAAAGAAAGAGAATCGTACTCTACTTGAGACAAAATGATCAAAATCTACACCCTATATTAGACCAAAGTCACTACTACCTAAAGTATACAACACCATACCCTCTGGTGCCACCCGCACCCCTTGCCGCACCCCTTGCCGCACCCCTCGCCCTATGGGGGTAGGGTTCTTTGTTGTTAAGTAACCATAAATGGTACTTGCTTCTTCCCTTCTGTCAAGGTAAAGTAGCCCATCACAAGGTTTTGCTCCATACTGGAGTTCTTGTCTGCAGATGAATTGCTGCACCACAAGTGATGGCAACCAAGCAGTATTTTCCCTCAGTGCTGTTTATTTTAATTTTAATTTTCCCCTGCTTTTAAAAAAAATTAAGGAGCCTCAAATTTGATAAAGTGAATGGAATTCTACTTTACCTACCCGACAGACACTACAACCACTCCAGCACTCTTTGCCAAATTTTGAGTATAGCCATGGTTCATATCTGGGAAAAAATAGGTCAAGGTTAAGTACAATGAACCACACATTTGGACCCATAAATATTTTTCTAATATTTACTTTTAAGGAATTTGGCCATAAGATATAGCCAGTTCTAAAGTAAACTGGCTACGAAATCTGAAATACGTTCCTTGAAAGTTCAGATTTAGTGAAAAAAGGTTATGTCAAGTCCAAAGAAACAACAGTGTGAAGAGATTGACCTAGCCTGCGCACAGACATCTCCTATATCAGTGAAACAAAGGAAACAGGAGACGTCTGCACGCAGGCTAAGATTGACCGAGTGCATTGCTGATTTGGGGAGCTTTATGACTAACTGGCCAAATCCTGTTACATTCTGTGAAGGAACCTTTAGACAGGGGTGGAACCAGGATTTTCTGAAAGAGGGGGGTGGGGATGGGGGTTGTAGGTAGAAGTCCCAGTTGGGCCTAGATGGGTCTGGACTCTGGCAGTAAATTTTCCCAAATTTGACAAAAATTTTGAAAAGAAAAAACTGGCCAAGGGGAGAGAGGTTGCAACCCCCTTAACCCACCCTTTGATCCATAAGCAATAGTTACTGCCAGAGCACTAGGTGCAAAAGTGTGAGCATGTTTTTCAAATAAAAATTAACTTGTAAACTCCTGTTAAGATTGTTGTTGCTTCCAGTAAACCATCTTAAGTTAATTTAAGCTTTGCTGAATTGCAGCCTTTAATTTTCTGGCAGTCCATCTTCAGGAACGTTAACCAATATAATTATTTTCTAGACCTTATTGTACTTTACACTGTGACAATCAAATATATGCTCACCAATGCTCCCGAATATCCAGCCTCCACCGTGAAGAAAAACTACACCTGTCAGTTTTGTAGCATCTCCTCGGATTTGTTTTGGTCGATATACACGGACTGGGACATCAGCAATCATTGTGTCCTCTATTTGCAATGATGTTTCCTCTGGTACTTTTTGAAGCCTACCCAAGGCCATCTGGATCCGACGAAGATTATTGATCAGATCTCCAATCCCAAGTCGAGAGGCAGTGTATGCCTAGAGACAGAAGTTTATTTTTAAAACTATTTATCAACCACATAATGTCCCAATAAACAATTATTTTGCTGCACTAAGTTTAATATCCACTGTATGTTCCAGAAAATGAAAGTTTTGTGAGGGTAGGAAAAGCTATAAAATGCATATGACAAATGAATGAATAAATACCTAATTTATTTAGATACAGTGGTTCCATAAAATTAACTGCTTCGATTCTTTACAAGAAAGCCTGATACAGATATAAGTAAATTAGGCTACAGAAGTCAAGTCTCTAATATCGTTGTTCTTATGCAAGCAAAACAATTGAAATTTTAAAATGACGTCAAATATGAGCCACACCATAATCAAGGGATCAACCAGTGGTCATAATTATAGAAGCATCAATGTTGCTTTTTTTTCATAGGAAAAGCGTGACATAGTCATTGTGATAGCGTGTTACATTATATACCAGTCAAATTGAAGCTTCAACATTCCCCCCCTCCCCCCGGGCAACCACCCGGGCATTTGAACTTTTGAAGATTGGCTTGTTCAAATTCCCTCCCCTCGGGGCAAAAAAGCCATTCAAATGCCCCACCCATTTGTACTGAAATACCTCTCCTCAAAGAGAACTTTGGTCTTCAATCAAACACTGTTCACACTTTTCAGAGAGAGATATGCCGTGATGACACCTTCAAACTTCTTTTAAACACCGTTTTGAGAGCGTTATTCACTAACAAAGGTGAAATTCTATCTTGGAAATCCGTCAAACCCTGCAAAAACCGAAAAACTCACAGGCATATTTCGCTAGAACAAGGGGTAAATCTGGTTCAAATTCCCCACCCTTCCAAGGCAACGTTCAAATCAAATCCCCCCTCCCAGGGCACGATGCACAGTCAAATGCCCGGGGGGGGGGGGGGGATGTTGAAGCTTCAATTTGACCGGTACATTAGGGATAACAGAGATAGAGCTACTAACAGTCTTTCTTGCTATTAAGGTAAGGTTCTACTGCACAGTTCTTAAAACTTTCCTGCTCATGTTTAGTGTCTGTAAAATCTACAGTATCTACAAAAATGCAACCTTAATACAACACATGCAAGCACCTATTTCTTCTACAAGGTTGTGCTTTAAATTTTGAACTTTCTTAGCTGTGAAGTGAGGTATGAGGGCCCCCTCCACCCCTTCCCAGCATAAAGTGACGCATTTAATAATTTTAAAAACAAGACATTCCCGAAAAGACGTGATGATTAAACGCTGAAGTTAACCATACCACTGTTCCCATGGCTTTTATAACAATTCCAAATATTCGGAGTTTCTGATGTTGATCAGTTGGTAGTCCCTCTGGGATAACTTGATTAAAGTAAGCACGCAAGATTATAGTGATGAGAACTGCAAGAATAGCAGCCAACACAACGAAAAACGTGACCATCCTGCAACAAACGACAACCTGGATGCCCTAAGTCCGCAAGCCAAGTTCGTCATGTATGGCGCACCACGTTGTTCGCAAACTTTCCCAGGGAGGGGGATTGTTCGGAGGGGGGGTGGTAACAACTAGAATTGAACCATATACATAAGTTGTGCAATAGAAACAATTTATTTACAGAACGAAACAAAAACAATACCCAACCGAAAAAAAACTCTGTTTCCTTTTATTTCTCTAACTTGAAGACTATCCTTAATTTAGACGGAATGGAGTGATTTTGTGAGCACACTTTGATTTATTTTTTGTTGAGGGTTTAAAAATTTCGCACTAGAAAATTAAATTAATTTTTTCTGAAAATTAGGTTACGTAAGGAAAATCCAAAGCAAAACAACCCACAAAAGAACAGTGGCATAGAAAAACAAACAAACAAAACAGAACGGAAGTGACATTCTTACGGGATAATACGTGCAACATATATAACGGAACAACTGAAGTACGCTTAAGATTGCGTGACTGCTGCGTGAAGTTGGCAGCCTCACTATTGCAATTGCATGCCCATGCAGTGTTGCCAAAGAGAAAGATGGCGAATTGTCGTGGTATTTTCAGTGCAACTGTCGTTTGTTTAGCGGCTTTTCTTTTAGGGATGTATTACAAACAAGTTATTCCCGAGGGACTTCCAGATGATCAGCATTTCAGTGCTCGACTTTATGGCGCTAGCTGGGACATTTTTTATTCCATGGTAAGTTGGTGTCCCTTTGATAGATACAATTATGCATCTAAACTCCTCATGATTAATTTCGCTGGGCGAGTAGACGGTATTACTTAGAAATCAGGGTACTCGAGGGGAAGGCGTGGGTCAGGAGGCGCTGGAGCCAAGGAGCCCGTATCCCCAAACTTTTACGTAAAAACCTCGGACAAAAATGCTTATTCTAGCTAAATCGACCCCTGGAGTGAAGCGATAGAGGCCTAAAGCCCCGATTTTTCCGTCTTGGAGCCCTCAGCCTTTGAAACCCGCAAAAATTATTTAGGGTATGCCTTTTTCCGTCCTTGGTGACCCTCACACATAATTGGGACGATAAAAGATCTCACGAGCAAAATTGGTACGGGTGAACGTTTACATGAAATTTTCATTTTGCCCTGATCGTATGCTCCTGCTAAGGGCGGGCCAACAAATCGATCCAATACGATACAAGTTGATATATTTGTGATGTCACATACAAAATAGATAGAGTGACATCATCACTCAAGAGCGAATCCAGGCCTACAAGATTCTAAAACTTGCAAAGTACTACTGGTTTGCATAAGTTGCAAAGCTCAATTGCAAATCAGCGGTGCATAGACAAACAGGGCAAAAAAATTTGGACAAGTGCCACCCTTAGCTTCTGGGTCTCCCTTGAGGATGGCTTTTTTCAGGCCTGACATCCATTTCGCTGAACTCCGGTTGACACTGACTGTCATATTTCAATTATCAATATGTATTGATTAATTTTAACTTATCTTAATTTTTGTCTGTTTTGTTCAAGGGATATACAGCTTCGCTAGTTGGCATTGGTGATTCACCAATTGAAAATCTGAGTCGCTTGTTTCATCTATATATGTGGCTACCTTTTACCCAGCCAGATTCAAGAGATGGTGAAACAGACAAGTTGTTGCAAATTCAGGACATAAAGATAGCTAATGTTCCTGTTCGAATTTACAAACCAAAACATCTTTCTAATGACCCGGACAAGAGACTGACTGGTGTTGTTTATTTACATGGTGGGGGATGGACCATCGGCTCCGTTGGTAAGTTTGACATTCTCCCTGCCTTTCGACTGGCAGTCTTAAGGTGCTGTTACACTAGGCAATTTTTCTTGCAACTTGTCCTGCAATTTTGTTTTGCCTTTGAGAGATAAGTTGCACGCAACGTTGCCTAGTAAAACACATCTATGCAATGCTGCAAAATTTTTTGCAGCGTTGCAAGGATCGTTGCAAAAAAGTAGAACCGACTTCACATACAAGTGTTTCACCACTTGTATCACAACAAAATTGCGACACGAGTTGCAAAAAAGATTGCCTAGTGTAACAACGCCTTTAATGAAGCCTGCTTTATTTTTCCTATCTAAATTTCAAAGCAAGATGCATCACAATGTTTAAAGGTCTTTAAGTCCAGAAGGTGACTTCAAAAAGCCATGAGATGGCTCATTGTTGCCAGCACTTAGCTCTTGTTTCTTTTTATTTTCCTTTCTCGTAGTTTGGCATAGGGTTACCCCTCCCTTTCAGTGATTTTGTTACCCCTGCGTCCTGCATCTCTCACACATTTTTGCGTCCTAAGAGATGCAAAATAATTTTATGGCATGCTTCCTTCAGGACGCACAAATGTGAATGTGCCAGAATCAATCAAATGTCCCATTTGTGTAATTTTAAGAATCTATAACACAACTTAATTCAAAAGAAAATATCAGTTGGCTCTGAAATATATCTAGAAGTAATTACTGAGAGAAAAAATACTTTTGTAAGCCTTTACTTGCATTATTTAATAAATTTGATCTATTCCAAATGCCTCCAGTTTGTTTGTGAAAGAGTGGTTACATAATTATTTTGATGTTGAGAGGAACCCCGGGAATGAGGTTGTACCAAATATGGAATAAAGCGCACTTCAAACAAAGCTCGCTAAAGCTGCCATTTATGATAGATGGAACCTCATTGGTTTTGGTCTGGGACTCATTGTTTTTCATGGGGTGAGTCCCAGGGACTCACTAATTATAATGTCTTCTTTGTGCCTTGATCCCAGGGGGGTACTCGAAGTATACATGACGGGGGGGGGGGGGTCCGACGTATTTTTTTGGGTTGAAAATTTACACGCTCGGTATTTTTTTGGGTCAAGAGATCTGTCATGTATTTTTTAGGTATTAAAAAAGTACGCGTATTTTTTTGGGTCTTATCTCCGAGCAAACTTTTCGTTTCTGGTTTTCATTACGATCAGAAACTATTGAGGTATTTAAGTCTTGTATTTTTTTGGGTTGGAAATTTTGATGCCAGGTATTTTTTTGGGTCTAAAATTTCAGGCTTGTGTATTTTTTTGGGTTTGCAATATGAAGCTCCGTTGGACCCCCCTGTCATGTATACTTCGAGTACCCCCCTGGGGCCTTGATTTGGCAAATACGGAAACTAGGTCAGGCCTAAGCTAATTCAGGACTAACAATAAACTTAGATTAAGCCTTGTTTTAGTTTAAAATAGGTCTCCTAAAGTAAAATTATTAAAGGCATAATTTTGGTAGTCCCATTGAGTTTAGGGAGTGTCCACAGCCTGCTGTCTGCACGTGTCTTGCAATGATAGAAATTGAATCCAGGGCAATTTGGTGTATTTCTTGTGATTAAACGCTGCAGGGGCATGTTCTTCTTCTTTTCAGACCTTTTTCACCCGCTCACTTATCGGTTGGCTAAAGAAGCTGACGTGGTGGTGGTATCTGTCGAGTAAGCAGATTTGTTAAACTAATTTACAGTTGTATTGTACACTTTGTCTTCCTAGCAAAGCATATAATTAACCCTTTCACTCCAAGTAGTGGCCAAAGTCAAAAATATTCAAGAAAAATCCAAAATTTCATATCCTTCAAACCAAACAGTACTATGCAAAAGTACTGCCAGTTAGAGATCTCATTTGAATGGTCACACCATAGGATTTTTTCCACAGACTAAAAAGTTAGAACTACATTACATATCTCCATAATTCAATGACTCTGGGAGCAAAAGGATTAACTTAGTCAATGTTTTTTAGCTACAGATTGGCACCTAAACACACCTTCCCTGCCCAGTTCCATGACTGCTATGCCGTCGTTAAGACTCTGCTGGCCACTGGTGGTCAGTATGGCATTGATAGTAACCGCATTGTTGTTGCTGGTGACAGCGCGGGCGGCAACCTAGCAGCGGCAGTTGCTCTGAAACTGAGAGATGAAAACAAAAAACTGGCTGCTCAGGTGAGAACAGATTTATTTATTGAATGTGTAGTTCCAGAAAAAATGCATACCCACCCCATGGAAGGTCATTGGAAATTCCTAGGGGGAGGGGGGTCTTAAGAGCCAAAATTTTAGAACCAAAGTATGATGCTAAACTGGAATTTCTTGGGGGGTGGGGGTGCAAAACAAAAACCTTTTATGGGGGGAGTATGGTAATTTCCTGTAACTACACATTGCTTTGAGACAATCACTCATCCCAGAAGCCCTGAGTCTTAAGAGGCCAGACACGATATAAAAGTGACAACAGTGTTCATCTGATATTTTGGAAAGAAACCCTTGAAGGTACAGTGCCTTCAACCATCCTGTTAATCGTTTAAGTCCCAATAGTGATCAGCATCAATTTTCTCCTCATGATATCAGTGCCTTATAACACACATAGGTCAAGAGAATAAAGGAAATGATCACCAAAGATGACTTGTCTTGATGTTTAAACAAGTTCTCCCACCTAGTCGTCAATTAAATTTATAGAGACCAGTAAGGAGAATTTGCATAATGATGCTGGGGCTTAAAGGGTTGATATGACTACCTTGTTATAATATTGATATAATATGACCACTTTTTCTCCAACCTAAGGAAAGCTTATGCAGTCCGCATTTTTTGGAGGTTACATGGCTGAGTGTTAGGGCACCAGATGTGAATCTGACAGTTTCAAGCTCAAGTCATGCTCTGATTATTGGCTGGAGTTGTGTCTCAGTAGTGCCGAACTCAACTCCTTGGCCATGCTTGTAAATAGCCGCAACTGGTCTGCCTCTCACCCAGGCCTCGAAATTAAACTTTTTTCCCAGGAGTAATTCTGCTCCTAGGTCCAAAATTTTAGGAGTAAATTTGGTCTAACAAGGAGCAGAAAATGTATTTGTTATGAAAATAGTCGTAAGCTGAAAGTATAAACTGCCAAAAGTTGAAGGAGCAAATTTGCTCCTAAGTTATTTTTTTTAGGAGCAAATGTCCTCGAACCAGTTGCAAATTGCACATTTGCAGCCGTAAATTTCGAGCCCTGCTCTCACCCAATGGGGTATTTACTTATTTACTACCACTACGACTACCGCTACCACTACCACTGCCACTGCATCTACCACTACCACTACCATTGCCACTGCCACTACCACTACCACTATTGCTACCACTACCACTACCACAACTGCTGCCACTGCCACTGCCACTACCATTGCCACTGCTGCTACCACTACCACCACCACTACTGCTACCACTGCCACTGCCACTGCCACTACCACTGCCACTACCGCTACTGCTACTGCTGCAGCTGCTACTGCTACTATTATTCTTAGCTTTCTGTTAAAATAAATTTGCAGTCTTTGTTTCATTGTCCCTGAAAAACCCTTATAGGGAGTGATCCATTAAGAATTTTATTTATTTATTTATTTACTTACTTAGTTATGTATATACTTATTTACCTAGTTTTATACCTGAAGACCACATTTTTAAGGTACATTGGTGCCACTTTATCATAACATTGGTTTTTGGTTGGGCGTGGCTCTAGCAAGCCGCTCCTTTAGTGTTGTTTTGTTGCATAACTTTTTGCACTATACTCTATTGCATTATGGGTATGTGCCCTGAGGCCCTGGCCAAACAGTCTGTTTGGCCATTACTTGCGTGTACTTGCGATGGCTTGTGATAACTTGTGTTCACTTTCATCAAGCTCAAATCACCGTTTGGCCACCCATCGCAAGTCTGCGTACGCAAGTTGACATTTCTAAACTTGCGGTGACTTGCGACTCCGTTTGGCCAGGGCTTAAGGACGCTTGCGTGAAAATCTTCTGACATTGATTTCTTTCATGAAACTTTTGCTGCAGCTAGGCAATGAGTTACTAGTGTCAGAAACGTGAAAAAAATGGGAGGTCACCAACTTCGTTTCGGAGATAGGATATCTGAAAGGCCACACTAATTTTGCAAAATCGGTCTCCCTCATTCGATATGACTCCAATGTCTATACGTCTAAAAATATTGCAAATGAATCCCTAAAATGCAACTTTCTATATAAAATTTTGTGAGTGGGTCTATTAAGCAAATTCGTTCAACTGGTGACGTCTCAAAAAGTAAACCTAATCTTTAAACCACAGCATTTTCAAACCCTGACAGCCGCACATTGGTGGGATTCGATGTCGAGTTGGTAGAAAAAAGGGAAAATTTAAAACTTCCTACATCGATTTTTTTGTTTATTTTTTACCAATCTGTCGAGAATTGGAAAAGAAAATTATCTATCGAAAAAAAGTAGGGTTTACCGATCATTTAAGCGAGTAAAATACAGACAAAGTTAATGCAACAGCGTTTCATGTTGCAAAAAATAAAAGCGACGTCTACTGTTTGCAACATGAAAATTTTTCGCGCGAGAAGGTTTTAATACGCGTAACAAACTAACTCAACTTGCAACGCAACACTGTTGCGGGACAAGTTGCAAGAAAATGTTGCCCGTATTACTTGGCCTTAAAATACATCTGGGACACACGAAAAAGTAGAGTGAGTAAATTACGTGTGCTTTTTCAGGAGTTTGGAAAAAAGGTGAAGAAAACGAGTTATTTTTGGAACAAGATGCTATGCTTCCTTCTTTAATACCATGAAAAATACCAGGGTAACTCTAACAGTGAAACAATGGTGGGTGGGTTCAGCGGTTTTGTGTTACATTACATGATTTATTATAATTGTTACTATTTGCAGATTTTAATAAACGTTGCACTGCAGTTCATGGACTTTTCCCTTCCCTCAATGAAAAAGCAGAATTCAGCAGCTCTTTCAACACATACGGTGGCCATGTTTTGGTCCTACTACATGACAGGAACTCCAGACATGGCCTCCTCATTTCTCGTAAACAACCATTCTCAGCATCTTCGCAGCACAAAATATTCGTCTTACATCAGAGTTGAAGACAAAGAGCTGCACAAAACTCAGAGAAAGCCATTGGATGGCATTCCAAAGGCTGTGCTTGATGGTTTGACTGATTACAGGGCATCACCTTTGATGGCAGATAACTTGAAGGGGCTGCCCAAAACCCTGTTGATAACTTGCGAATACGACGTTCTCAAGGATGATGGTCTGTTGTACAAGGCTCGTTTGCAGGGTGCTGGAGTTCAAGTTACACATTTTAACTACATGACACACCATGTCTTCGTGATAGTACAGGCACCTCATCTCTTCACAACAGAAGAGTTTCGTCAGGCATTTAGAGATATTGTTGATTTTCTTAAAGAGTTGTAGAATGACCGGTGCCGCTGGTGACTTATACGTACAACCTTAGGTTATCGAAGACGTACTATTTTAATATATGTTAGCGATTTTCACAGACACTTAAAGACAAATTTTTACTCCCTGTGTATTTGTATAACTAAATTTTTAAAAAGCGAAGTTTTTCACCTACTGACTTTCGTCGTCTTTGTTTTATATTATAAGCTTAAGTCTTCATTTCGTTGCTCTTTGTGCTGACTGTTCCGGTTTCCTAATTCACCGGTTTTCGCCGTCTTCGTTTATAAGGGTCTATAACTGGGATAAGTCTTCGTTTTCCGGCAATAGTCTTCGTTGATCTTCGTTTTCCAGGTCTTCTCGTCTCGGTCTTCGTTTTCATTTCTCTGTCCTTTAGGTGCTCGTTTTATCGCCAAAAGAAATTTGCTTGATCTTAAGTTTGTCTTGAAAGCTCACAATTGCCAATGTTATTGTTTTTCTTTTCGTACTTGTCAAATCGTAGTCGCCCTTCGGGCGATCAAACCTGATCAACTTTTAGTGGCCCTGGACACTTTTTAATCACCACTGACGACCGTGCGACTGCCAAGTTTTAACCCTGCTTTTCTGCGTCGTCGTTTTCTCTGTCATCGTTCTCTAAGTCTTCCTTTTCTTGGTCTACAATTTTGATATTAGTTTTCTAGGTTTTCGTTATATTTTTGCTTTTCTAGGTTTTTGTTTTCCGGGTTTTCGTCTTCCGGGTTTTCGTCTTCTGTTAAAGGCCTTCAGTTTTCTCAACCTCCTTTCCAGGGTCCTCTCTCATCATCGAGAAAGAGATTCGGTCTCCCTTTCCTAGGGTTTCGTTTTTTCTTGGTCTTCGTTTCGGTAGTCCTCGTTTTCCACGTTTTCTAGGTCTTCTTTAGTTTTCTCAGTCTTAGGTCTTCGATTTCTAGGTCGTTCTTCATTTAGGGGCCGTCGACATGTTCACAAGTTCCCCGCTCAACGTCCACTGGACGTTAAGGTCAGACCCCCCCCCCCCTCCTCCTCCGCAACGTCCGACGTCTCCTAGAGCGACGTTTCTAATAGTGGGTGAATACAGCTTGTGAGACTGCTGATGTGTGAAATAACAAACGTTATTTGTAGATGTGCCTTAGAGTATTTAAAAAGGCTGACATTTCCTCGTACCTGTTTTGGTAAATCTGTGTCCACTTTGTGCCTTTGCACGGCTTTCTACGGAAAAAAGAATCGTAGGCCGGCCAGGGTCGAATGTCAACAAGCCGTCATGTTTTTAACGCCTTCTTCTCGACTGAAAGTCGAGTGGTCGATAAGTTCCAAGCTTCGGCATCTTTTTACGTGAAGGAAAAGAGAATGTAGCAGCTATTCTCTTTCAACGTGTTTCTTGTCCAAAGATGTCCGTTTTGAAAGTAGTTCTGACCATGAAAACCACTGAAATGTCATGTTCATCATCTAAAGGTTCTTCGACAGTGCATTGTTTTTCAGTGGCTTTAACTTATGTTGAAACGACCGAAGAGAGGGCATTTATTTGACATGTTTATTTACGAATAAAGCGAACATGAGAACGTTGACTTGTGTGGTACTTCTAGGGTTAAGAACTAATTATTTCGTATTTGCTCGAAACGTCCCACGTTAACGTCCAAATCCCGACTCCCTCTAACCCCCCCCCCCCCCTAAACGTCCAGTGGACGTTAAGCGGGGAACTTGTGAATATGTCGACGGCCCTTTACTGGTGCTTCCTTTTTTGTAGCTGTTGTAGGTCTTCTTTATTTAGGATTTCGTTAGCGAATGAATTTTATTTTTCATGTTTGCTGAATGTTAAGAATTAATTAAAGTTAATTAATTCTTAACATTCAGCAAATATGAAAAATAAAAACCTCAATTTCTCGCCCAAAAAGCTTCAAACCAGCCCAGGAAGCCCTCAAATAATGACCAATACAACAATGATATAAGGCAAATTATTTTTATTTCGACTTCTCTCTGATTTGTGGCAATTTGAGACGTTTTGTAGCATTTCCATACAAACTCTCAAATGTTGCCGATGTCGTTATTATGCATAGCGTGGAAAAAACAGTCTAATTTATGCGCAGCTCTCAACGTTAGCTTGGGCTGCCTGGGTTACAAAAGAGTAAATAAACAAACAATTTCTCCAAGTCTCAGGTCCGCAGTGTGCAGTACACTGCTCTTGAGTTATTTGCCGAAACGTTCCACGGATGCAGACGCCATATTAGTGTCCTTCCGAGGGACACCAACATGGCGGCCTCAATGGCGGCCGGAAATCAATGAAAAACATCTGGACCTCACTTTTGCTATGAGAGCGATTACTTTTCCCTCGTGAACAAACATAAACACCTCTCCTAACACTTGAAGTGTTCAAACTGCCATAAATCATGAGAAAGGAGGTTTTTTTTTTCAAAAGATACGGCTCAGTGACGGCTTTGTCACGCCATCTTACTGATCTTCTGTTCCAAGGATGTTCCAGGCTACCAATGGACGGAAAATATAACGCGCGGGATCTGGGGAAAAGGGGGCGGCGCCCCCACTATTCTACTTACCGGGAGCAATTTCGAAACTTCAAGAGGGTGTACTTTTTAAAAACTCAAAGGATGATACCGAGGTGGAAACTTGTGGAAAGATATATTTTTAGGTGTTCTTGCACCTGGTGACGATAAAAATTTGCAGGCCTAGCGAGTTTAATTTCGATTTTAGAATTTTATGATGTCACGTGCGCATAAATAACGCGTGAATTGAAGGAAAGCGTGTAATTTTATCGTCTCGGAGGCTAAAGTAGCCGCTCGGGCCGGAGCCAGACTTTGGCCCGAGCGGCTGCGAAGGAGACTAAGGCTAAAGCGGGTTGCAACACATCTGTGAAATCTTCACTGAACCTTCGGGAGCTGTGTGCAGAGCTGATCAGCTCACAGTCTTAACTGAAAATTACAGGAACATGGCAAATTGCTGTGTTATTTTTAGCACAACTGTCGTTTGTTTGACCGCAATTCTCGTAGGATTGTACTACAAACAAGTTATTCCCGAGGGGCTTCCAGATGACCAGCATTTCAGTGCTCGACTGTTTGGTGTTGAATGGGACATTTTCAGTTTTATCGTAAGTAGTTGATGACTACTCCTTAACTCTACTAAAAATTCTGTGCCTGCTAGCTTAATATTTACTTTTCTGTTGAAGCTTTTCCTAAGGGTGAGTCCTTGTCGAAATTTTCTTATGGATGGCCGGTTCGTCATGGTTTGGTGGAAAAGACAGGGCGCGGGTTGCCGGGGTAGGGGTGACGGGGTGCTGGGGTCTGTGAAAAACACGAGGTGACGGGGTCTGTAGAAAACACGGGGTGACAGGGTCTGTGGAAAACACGGGGTGACGGGCAAACAGCAAGAAAACTCACGATTTTACCACTCCTTAGAGAGCTGAGCATCTTGGCTTCCTTGGCTACATTGCAAGCATTACTTTCCTTCTCCCCGAAAGACCTTTTCACCACCACCGA
Organism: Siderastrea radians; assembly: GCA_964017195.1. Lineage (NCBI taxonomy): Eukaryota > Metazoa > Cnidaria > Anthozoa > Scleractinia > Rhizangiidae > Siderastrea > Siderastrea radians. The sequence goes on from OZ024895.1 coordinate 42,998,218, forward strand.
CCTTCCTTTAACACTGTGTCTTCCTTTAAGCACCAACCCGAAACTGCCACAACCAGTTTCCTCTTTGTCCACAACATCTTGCCAGTGACGTTGGAAGATCTTTAAACAATACATCGACTAACGATCAACGTTTGATCATTGGAACCTTAAATTCCATATTTTAAATGCATCGTTAAAGCACAAGAGAAATAAAGATTAATAAGCACTTGGCTAGCTATAGCCAGGCAGGAAGTTGAATTTCCGGTACTTGCGACATCTAAAAAGTTTTAGTGACAGGACTCGAGTTGCGAAACAAAAGGGATGTTGTGTTACAACGGTTTGAATTATGAAGGATTGTATGGGAACCAATTTTTTTAGCATACAGAAGCTGAGTTACTGTTAGGTTCCAGTTCCAATGCTCCAGTTTAGTTCCCATTAAAGTGTATTAGGCTAGCAATTCTCTGTTCTCTGCTTACGCGTTTTTTTTTTCATTATGTTTCATCACCCCGTGTTTTCCTTACACCCCGTGTTTTCCACAGTCCCATCACCCTGTGTTTATCATAGACCCTGTCACCCATGTTTTCCATAGACCCCAGCACCCCGTCTTTTCAACCAAACCATCCATAATTAACTGGCTGGTTTGGTTCGTAAATCTCTGGTTCCATCCTTTGTGCCTAAAATTCTGATCCCTGGGCCGATAGCATCACAAATTTGATCCCTCATCTCACAAGAATTGTACAGTTTAATCTTGATCCCTTGAAAAAATATTTGTCCCATCCACCTCACATGACCCCACCTCTTCAGATGCAAGACCCTTGCCACTGTAGGCCTGTGACGGGACACCGGTGATGCCCGCTCCCTCACTGAAACCCTGGAGTGCCCTCAGAGCCGATGTGTATATATATTTTTTATATGCCCTGCTTGAGGGTGGGGGTGTAGTGAAAGCTTTTAAGAAGAGAAAAAAATTTATGTTGGCACTTTCAATGCCTGTGCCCCTCTGCCTGCTCATCTGCCACATCCTACACAAGACTGGAATGTATAATTTTTTTATCCAAGTGTTAAATTCTGATAGCCATGCTGTGTGCCATTTGTTTTATGGTTAGGTCTCTTTTGTTATGTTCTCATAAAGTAGATTGCTGTTCTTTTTTTTTTCCCAAAGGGGTATACAGCTTCATTGGTAGGCATTGGTGATTCACATCCCGAAAATCTGAATAGATTGTTACATCTACACCTGGCATTAGTACCACCAGAGTCAAAAGATGAACTTGAAATCAAGGACATAGAGATAGCCAATGTTCCTGTTCGTATTTACAAGCCAAAACATCTTTCAACTGATGCAGACAAGAAATTGACTGGTGTTGTTTATTTACATGGTGGGGGATGGATGCTTGGATCTGTTGGTGAGCTCAAGTTTTTTGGCCATTATCACTTATTACACTCAGGGGGAAGTCTGGATGATCTCCATCTCTCATTTCCTGTACCCTGTCTCCCAGTTTTCACATTTCCTTGGCTGCTTGTCAGCCTCTTTGTAATTTTTCTGTTGCAAAATATTTTGCAATGCTTTGAAAATGTCCCCTATTTCTCTTGCTTCCCATTTGTCCATCCCCCACCCCCCCCCCCCCCGACTGTAAAGGTCTCGCTCTACAGGCTAGGTTAGTACACCAAGGTGAAGGTGCACCCCAGTGGGGAGGGGTAATCCCTCTAGTGGGCTCCTCCTGAAAGGGGTGCTTTTTGTATGTGAAGTATAGAAAAGGGTGGAAGATTTTTGTTTCAGTATTATGATGGCATACTTCAAATACACCATTTAAACTCTGATTTTTGAGTTATAAACCAAGCGCAATTAATTTGCTCTAGACTTAATAATAATAATAATAATAATAATAATAATAATATATTTATATACAGTGGAACCTTGATTTAATGAACCTCTATATAATGAAGTCCTCGGCATAACGAACGATATTTTTCAGCCCAGTTACTAACAGTGTAATGTATGGAAAAGAACCTCGATATAACGAATCCTCAGTATAACGAACCAATTTCCCCAGTCCATTGGCACTTCGTTAAATCGCGGGTGCACTGTAGCACAAATTCAACTACCATTTTCAAAGGTGCTAATTACAATCATAAAATAAAAGCTATATACAGGACGGTACAAAAAGTACAATTAAATATGTATACTAAAAGTGGGACCAATTCTTTTTGGTAAGTTATTTAATCTTTCAGCTTAAAACAGAGGTCATTTTAGGTTTAGACACCCTCAATTTAAGTAGCACAGAGTGTCTTCAGTCCTTGCAAATTAAAACTCAGAAATGGCCACCCCTTTTCATTGCACTGAATGTCACTAAATGTTAACCTCTTCTTTTCAGAGTTGTACCATCCCCTGCTGTCTCGGTTTGCTAAAGAAACTAAGGTTGTGTGGATATCTGTGAAGTACGTAGCCCAAAAAACTTCCACAGCATTTCATTTTTACTAGGCTAAATGATTTTAACTAACAGCAGACTATAAAATTCTTTTGCAGTTACAGATTGGCACCTAAGCACATCTTCCCTGAGCAGTTCCAAGACTGCTATGATGTCATTAAGACCCTGCTAGCCACTGGTGGTCAGTATGGTATCAATATTAACCGCATTGTTGTTGCTGGTGACAGCGCAGGTGGTAATCTAGCAACAGCAGTTGCTTTGAAGCTGAGAGATGAGAACAACAGACTCATGGCTGCTCAGGTATGAAATGTAGGCCTTAAAATTTACACTTCAGTTAGTGTCTTCCCACCAGTTGCTTTCTTAGTGATTGCAGAAAATGAGAAAAGCAGGTCAACAGAGTTTAATGCAGATGAAATTATGAATATATGAGATTCATATATTTGAAATGTGGAATGAAGAAATAAGTAAAGAAGATCCTCACAGTTATTAACGCAACTTATGCAGTTGCGAAAAGAAAGCCTGAAAAAATCAGGCTTGCCGGGATTCGAACCCTGACCTCTGCGATACCGGTGCAGTGCTCTAACCAATTGAGCTATCAAACCAACTGGGAGCTGGTCATTAAATTGGTTCGTAATATACCCGGGAAAGATGAAGATGAAATTATGAATATATGAGATTCATATATTTGAACTGTGGAATGAAGAAATAAGTAAAGAAGATCCTCGCAGTTATTAACGCAACTTATGCAGTTGCGAAAAGAAAGCCTGAAAAAATCAAGCTTGCCAGGATTCGAACCCTTACCTATGCGATACCGGTGCAGCGCTCTAACCAATTGAGCTATCAAGCCAACTGGGAGCTGGTCATTAAGTTGGTTCGTAATATACCCGGGAAAGCTGAAGATGAAATTATGAATATTTCAGGCTTTCTTTTCGCAACTGCATAAGTTGCGTTAATAACTGCGAGGATCTTCTTTACTTATTTCTTCATTCCGCAGTTCAAATATATGAATCTCATATATTCATAATTTCATCTTCATCTTTCCCGGGTATATTACGAACCAATTTAATGACCAGCTCCCAGTTGGCTTGATAGCTCAATTGGTTAGAGCGCTGCACCGGTATCGCAGAGGTCAGGGTTCGAATCCTGGCAAGCCTGATTTTTTCAGGCTTTCTTTTCGCAAATTCAGGGGCACCCAACGAGAAATTCTTAGCAGAATACTTGAAAAATCATTTTTAGCTTTCTTAGATTGTTTCAGAGCTTAATAGAGGCATATTTTTGTAAGCTAATACAGATTGATCTGTTCGGCATTCTTAGCTGAAAATTTAGGCCACAGAAAACTTTAGGAAACAGAATCCTATCCGCCGAATTTCTGAGCTGCTGATGGCTCTCCGAAAATGCTAGCTGACCTTATTTTGCACTCTTAATGACATATTTCTACCTATGAAAACAATAGCAACTAAGTCCGAGGTGGTGTTTCGCCAAAGAAATCTCTAGCTTTCACTGTAATTAAATCCGAAAATCTCAGGCGATTTTGGGCCTTCCGAACCGTTTATTCCCCGAAACGAAACGTTGGGTGCCCCTGTAAGTTGCGTTAATAACTGCGAGGATCTTCTTTACTTATTTCTTCATATTTCCGCAGTTCAAATATATGAATCTCATATATTCATAATTTCATCTTCATCTTTCCCGGATATATTACGAACCAATTTAATGACCAGCTCCCAGTTGGCTTGATAGCTCAATTGGTTAGAGCGCTGCACCGGTATCGCAGAGGTCAGGGTTCGAATCCCAGCAAGCCTGATTTTTTAAGCCTTTCTTTTCACAACTGCATAAGTTGCGTTAATAACTGCGAGCATCTTCTTTACTTATTTTAGAGTTTAATGCATGACCAGTTAGGTTTGTGCTTAACCTTTTTACTGGTTACTTTCTTGTCTGTGTTTGCAGATTCTCATATACCCTGCATTGCAGTTCATGGACCTTTCTACACCCTCATTTCTGAAGATGAGTGCTCCACCTGCCACAAGACATCAAGTGGCCGTATACTGGTCGTATTACATGACAGGAAACCCAGACATGGCCTCCTCGTTTCTAGTGAATAATCACTCTCTGCATCTGCGTAACACAAAGTATTCATCTTACATCGGAGTTGAAGACAAAGAGATGCACAAAACACAGAGAAAGCCATTGGATGGCATTCCAAAGGCTGTGCTTGATGGTCTAACTGATTACAGAGCATCGCCATTGATGGCAGATAACTTGAAGGGGCTGCCCAAAACCCTGTTGATAACCTGTGAATATGATGTAGTTAAAGATGATGGTCTCTTGTACAAGGCTCGTTTGCAGGGTGCAGGAGTTAAAGTAACACATTTTAATTACATGGCATACCATGGTTTCCTGTCACTGCAGCAGCCCAGTTCCATTCTTGCAGCTACAGAAGTGTTTCTCCAGGCATTTCAAGACATTGTTGATTATATTAAGGAGCTCTAGAACAGTACTGATGGTATTTGACTCATGGTTGTAGGATAGGTGGGGTACGGCAGATTCCTCATTGATTTACGGGTGGGGTGTATACACTATGATGCTTGAACACTAAGATAACGAAAAAACCTCCTGGAGTGCAACACTCCAGTCATCAGCCTTTATTTACCAAGCTTACAACAATTAGGACTGTGAAAAGAGGCAGGGATGCTCCTTGTCTCTTTAAAGGGTTTAAATCACTGATTTTTATATCACTTATAGTGTTGAGGATAGAACACCAATACTTTAGCAATCGAAGGTATCAGATGCTGTACATGGCGAAATGAAAAAGATTTGTGATAACGATTTTTTAAGAATGTCATTAATGAAAAAAACTTGATTTCTTGCAATTAAAGGCCAGTTTCTTTACAAATGTGAGCAAAGCTATATTATAAAACAAATAAAAAAGCCAAAACCGTGCTTTGTTCTGTGATAAAGCACTCAAGGAACTGACGAGCCCACTCAAGAAGTAGGGAGAAGCACTCGCCTGCGGCTCGTGTTCACCCTACACTTCTTTCGTGCTCTCGTCACTTCCTTGCGTGCTTTATCACAGAACAAAGCATGGTTTTGGCTTTTTTATTTGTTAAATAAAGAATACAATACACTAGTTGACTTTTGCAAATTCTGTGTCTTCTACCCGAAGTAAGACCCCAAAGTTCCAAAGTCTTTCAACAAACAACAACCTGGATGCCCCAAGTCCGCAAGGCAAGTACGTCATGTATGCCGCACCACGTTGTTCGCAAAGCTTTCCCAGCGGGGGTGGGGGGATTGTTTGGAGTGGGGTTGGTAACAGCTATACATAAGTTGTGCAATAGAAACAAATTATTTACAGAATGAAACAAAAAACAATACCCAACCGGAAAAAAAAGCTCTTTGTTTCCTTTTATTTCCCTAACTTGAAGAATATCCTTAATTTAGATGGAATGGAGTGATTTTGTGAGCATACTTTTATTTATTATTTGTTGAGGGTTTAAAAATTTCGCACTAGAAAATTAAATTAATTTTTTTCTAAAAATTAGGTTACGTAAGGAAAATCCAAAGCAAAACAACCCACAAAAGAACAGTGGCATAGAAAAAAAAAACAAACAAAACAGAACGGAAGTGTCTTACGGGATAATACGTGCAGACGTGCAACATATATGAAAGAACAACTGATGTACGCTTAAGATTGCGTGACTGCTGCGTGAAGTTGGCAGCCTCACTATTGCAATTGCATGCCTATGCAGTGTTGCCAAAAAGAAAGATGGCGAATTGTTGTGTTATTTTCAGTGCAACTGTCGTTTGTTTAGCGGCTTTTCTTTTAGGGATGTATTACAAACAAGTTATTCCCGAGGGACTTCCAGATGATCAGCATTTCAGTGCTCGACTTTATGGCGCTAGCTGGGACCTTTTTATTTCATGGTAAGTTGGTTTCCCTTTGATAGATACAACTGGGCTATTTCATTTAATATCCGCACGCCCCCGGTTGAGGAACAGTGGAATTCTTCGGGGGTAAGGGATAAAAGTAGTGGAATTCTTCAGGGGTAAAGGCCAGAAGCTGGGGAATTCTTTAGGGGTAAAACCCATATTATAAGTGGAATTCTTCAGGGGTAAACAGAGATTTCATGGAATTCTTCAGGGGTAAACAGAGATTTCATGGAATTCTCCAGGGGTTAAAATGCTTTTTTTGTGAAATTCTTCAGGGGCAAACCCATTTCTTAAGGAAGTCTTCAGGGGGTAACACTTTTTAATGGAATTCTTTAGGGGTAAGAGGGAAAGGTAAGTCCTCAACCGGGGGGGGTGCGGATATTAAATGGAATAGCCCAATTTATGCATCTAAACTCCTCATGATTAATTTCGCTGGGCGAGTAGACGGTATTACTTAGAAATCAGGGTACTCGAGGGGAAGGCGTGGGTCAGGAGGCGCTAGAGCCAAGGAGCCCGTATCCCCAAACTTTTACGTTAAAACATCGGACAAAAATGCTTATTCTAGCTAAATGGACCCCTGGAGTGAAGCAATAGAGGCCTAAAGCCCTGATTTTTCCGTCTTGGAGCCCTCAGCCTTTGAAACCCGGAAAAATTGATCAGGGTATGCCTTTTTCCGTCCTTGGTGACCCTCAGACATAATATTTTGGGACGGCACAAAGATCTCACGAGCAAAATTGGTACGGGTGAACGTTTACATGAAATTTTCATTTTGCCCTGATCGTATGCTCCTGCTAAGGGTGGGCCAACAAATCGATCCAATACGATACAAGTTGATATATTTGTGATGTCACATACAAAATAGATAGAGTGACATCGTCACTCAAGAGTATACTTGCCAACTTCTTGTGATTCATAGGCGTGACATTTTTATCCTGAGAGTGTCAAGATTTTTTGTAGGGACTGATAATATCTGAAGATGTCCGACGATTTCCGAAGACGTCCGAAGATTTCCAAAGACGTTCCGAAGATGTTCCGATTTATGGCCAGTTAACCGATGCTTTGATCATTTAAACGAGTATTACGATGTCTCCAGTGGCTTTCCCTACTAAAATCCGAGATTTCGCGAAAGTACGATAATTGTTTTCTCGCATTAGTTCGAGTTTATTTAAATACTTTATAATTTTTTTTCAAAATGAGTCGTAAAGGCTCAGACTTTTCCACCAGGCATGAGAAATGGGAACGCAGGCGTGAGTGGGCGTGAGATCGCAGTTTTCGATCTGCAGGCGTGACAATCACGCCTAAAAGATTCTAAAACTTGCAAAGTACTGGTTTGCATAAGTTGCAAAGCTCAATTGCAAATCAGCGGTGCATAGACAAACAGGGCAAAAAAATTTGGACGCAAGTGCCACCCTTAGCTTCTGGTTCTCCCTTGAGGATGGCCTTTTTCAGACCTGACATCCATTTCTCTGAACTCCGGTTGACACTGACTGTCATATTTCAATTATCAATATGTATTGATTAATTTTAACTTATCTTAATTTTTGTCTGTTTTGTTCAAGGGGTATACAGCTTCGCTAGTTGGCATTGGTGATTCACCAATTGAAAATCTGAGTCGCTTGTTTCATCTATATACGTGGCTACCTTTTACCCAGCCAGATTCAAGAGATGGTGAAACAGACAAGTTGTTGCAAATTCAGGACATAAAGATAGCTAATGTTCCTGTTCGAATTTACAAACCAAAACATCTTTCTAATGACCTGGACAAGAGACTGACTGGTGTTGTTTATTTACATGGTGGGGGATGGACCATCGCCTCTGTTGGTAAGTTCGACATTCTCCCTGCCTTTCGACTGGCAATTTAAAGGTGCTGTTACACTAGGCAATTTTTCTTGCAACTTGTCCTGCAATTTTGTTTTGCCTTTGAGAGTTAAGTTGCACGCAATGTTGCCTAGTACAACACATCTATGCAATGCTGGAAAATTTTTTGCAGCGTTGCAAGGATCGTTGCGAAAAAGTAGAACCGACCTCACATACAAGTGTTTCACCACTTGTATCACAACAAAATTGCGACACGAGTTGCAAAAAAGATTGCCTAGTGTAACAATGCCTTTAATGAAGCCTGCTTTATTTTTCCTATCTAAATTTCAAAGCAAGATGCATCACAATGTTTAAAGGTCTTTAAGTCCAGAAGGTGACTTCAAAAAGCCATGAGATGGCTCATTGTTGCCAGCACTTAGCTCTTGTTCCGTTTTATTTTCCTTTCTCGTAGTCTGCCATAGGGTTACCCCTCCCTTTCAGTGATTTTGTTACCCCTGCGTCCTGCATCTCTCACACATTTTTGCGTCCTAAGAGATGCAAAATAATTTATGGCATGCGTCCTTCAGGACGCACAAACGTGAATGTGCCAGAATCGATCAAATGTCCCATTTGTGTAATTTAGAATCTATAACACAACTTAATTCAAAAGAAAATATCAGTTGGCTCTGAAATATATCTAGAAGTAATTACTGAGAGAAAAAATACTTTTGTAAGCCTTTACTTGCATTATTTAACATAGGCGTACGGGCACATTCGGACTTGGGGCGGCGGCGATCTTCTTGCCCGAAAAAATTACACAATGCCCGAATGTGTAAGTGTTGAAATTTGGATATAAACGAACTTAAATTGCAAGAAAAACAAAAAGGTTCACAATTCTCACGTCTACTGAAACTGTTATAACTCCAAAAACAGTTGTTTTCAAACTTCGCATACTCTATGAACTCTATTGACAAGCCTACTCATGCGATCAATCTTGTTAAAATTAAAAAGTTATTAAAAGGAAAAGTTTTTCCTTCCGTGGCGCTGTCCGAAAGTGTTATCCCTTGTAAAAATGGTACCGGGATCTTGGCGGGATCTTGCCAAGATCCCGGCAAGATTCCCGCCGGGATCCCGCCGAGATTTTGGCCGCCGGGATTCCCGGTTCCCGCCGGGATTCTTACCGGGATTCTTGGCGGGAGGCGAGATTCCCGGCGGCCAAAATCTCGGCGGGATCCCGGCGGGAATCTTGCCGGGATTCTTGGCGGGAGGCGGGATTCCCGGCGGCCAAAATCTCGGCGGGATCCCGGCGGGAGTCTTGCCGGGATTCTTGGCGGGTAACCGGATATCTCGGTGGGAGTGTTGCCGGGGTTCGCGGCGGGAAACAAAACCCCTTGCGGTCAAAATCTTGCTGAGATCCGGTCGGAAAGCGAAATTCCCGTCAGCCAAAATCTCCGGGGGTTCTGTGTGGAATCTTGCCAGGATTCGCGATGAGAACGTAATTAACATTAATCAAACTACCAGACGCTGACAAAACTATGTCCTATATTGCAGTCCCAAGTATTGTTGTTATCAGCCTTGCACGTGTTTCTTAATTGAATTATCCGTAATGTGGTACTATTTCCATGTGACAATTACGAGAAGACAAAGAATAGTTCACGTGCATGTGTTGTTACTTCAGCGCGCCGAATTTAACGTTTTTGGTTAATTTCCACGTTCCCCATGAAAGCCTCGTGGTGCCAGGAGCGTTGCTGGTGGAAGGAGGCAAGTGTCTTCTTTATTTGCTGTGAAATCCGTAGCATCTGCAGGAGAATAAACCAACGAACAGGAAGAGTTTGATGGTGTTTTGTTTTGTGTTTGTTCGCACTTGCATTTTGTACGCTTACATGTAAACGATATGTGTTCGCGGTTCAGAGAGATCGATTTATTTGTAGTCAAGACAAAGCATGGAATAGTGGCCGTGCAGAAACTCGGGTTCGTTCATGATCATCTAAGAAAAGAACAGTGTGCTGGACGAGAATTGTCAGTGGAAATTTAAATGCTGAGTGAAAGAAACGTGTGAAATCTGAAGTATCTGGCAACGCAGTTTTGCGAAGCACGTTTTACAATTGTCATCAAAGGAACAAATTTTGTTTAGTACTCCAAAGTATTCAGAATTACACGGAACCGCCCCATTGGAGGAGACAGGTGGAAAGGCTTAGGTTTATAACATGCACACCGTTTCAGATTCAAGGTTAATCTACATCGTCATTTCAATATTACTCTTTCTTTAATAAACGTAAGTGTATTAAATTTTGTTAACGCGTTCTGCCTGAACATACGTGCAGGGTTTGTAATTGGGCGAAGCTTATGCAAACACAAATTAAATCGCTAAATACTAGCAAAGGTGGGGAATTTGTGGAAAACAGCTGCGCCGCTTGCATTGCGCTTCAACTTGTTTATAAATGTAAACATGAAATGTGACCATGTAGGTATGAACAGGGATGACCATCTGTTTTTGTATAACCCTAAGAATCCAATAAATTGTATCTAGTAAATAATACCATTATTTTACTTTGTCTTTGTGCTTTATTTTGGATAGTTCAACTGAAAACAGAATGTGCGAGGACCTTTTAAATGAAAACTATGTGCATCTAATTAGACTGTCTCAATTTGTTAATTGGAATTTATCTTGCGTAGTTCTTCCTCAACTATTCGCCTTGGGAAAGAATACAAAGGGAGAACACGTTATGGAGAATAAAAAGGTGAAACCGACAACACCGAACAAAGAAAAATAGAATTCAAGGGATTACAAACAAACTATACTTCCCGGTAACTTGAAGCCTCAGTTAAACGAACCTCCCGCCAACTTTATAACTCGAGGTGAACGCTTTTTTCTCTTCACAACATTTCCTTCAGAATTTTGCCCTCGGTAACTCAAACCTTCAAATAACTCGAACCTTTTTTATTTTCCTTAAAGGTTCGAGTAAAGAAACTGAACAAGGAAAATGACAATGTAAAAATAAAGTGTTTGTTTTGTGTCGTCTTCAAGTCTTGCATAAATTAGCTGCTCGGCAAACTGTGGTCACGCAAGTCACGATTATTTTGTTATGTAGTGCAAGCTCGTGAAATTGTCGATCGCAAATTATTTATATATTGTTGTTGTTGTTTTGCATCTAAAACTGTTTAACAAGGAACCATTTTCAGTATAAGATTCTGCAACTTGCCGCAAATTCTGAAATTTGTCAGACGTGTCACCTGGCTGTTCTGTTCGCTATCGGGCTAAATTGTGTCAAGTTTACGCAAATCTGGAGAAGACGGCGAAAATTAAGCTTACTTTTGAACTCACAAAATGAATGCTTTAGTAATGTCTAAAAGGAAATTAGTTACAGGTAAGTAAGTTTATTTATACCATCCTCACACATTTTTGTAGGTAAGTCAAGCTTTTTGTCAGTGTGGATTTTTTGTCACAAAGGAGCCTCTGTGTGAAAGACCCGCCAATCAGGTCAGTTTACTTGACTGAAATCAACATCACCAATTAAAATAAATTAAAGGTTAACAGTGGACGACATATAAAAGGGTTCTTTCAGCGAAAAAAAAAAAACCGCAACGAACAGCAGTACACGCTGAGGCTTTTGAGTGAAATATAAAAGTGAAACTCACTGACCTTTTTCTCACATGTTGGATGCTCGGAGCGACCAGACTCGTCGAAGGAAAGAAACCCAGTTAGCGGCTTCCATCGCGGCAAATTAGTAAGCTGTAGAGACTATAGACGTCCTTTGGAAATTTTTGAAAGCATTTAACTCGAGTGTTTATTCCTCAAATGTAGCTTTGTCCACAATATCTTCTCATCCTTTGTTTATGTTCATTCTCAGTACACTTTAGTGTGGATTGTTTCGCTGGGTTTAGCATGCCGGCCGTTCTCTCGTTGACAACAGTTTCTTGAATTTCTTTCAAAACGTTCTCTTGCTTCAAACTTGACAGAACCATGTTGTTTTCGGTAAAATATTATGTTAAACGTTTCAATTTTCCCCTGTACATACAACAAAAAGAAGCCATTTTCAACTTGTTTTGTGGAAAAGTTCTCGCACTTTTCGGGTTACGCGAGCACCGCTCGCCAATGGCGTGATTGAATCAACCAATCAGATTGCTCCATTAACGCAATGGCGGGAGTCAAGGCGGGATTTTTTGGCGCGACTACGGTATTCGGGTACATGGCCGGCAAGCAGCGAAAAAAGTTAAATTCAGAACGACAACATGTTAGTCACAGGAAACAGTATTTAAAAACCCTTGCTTAACTCTTCCGTGGTGGCTTATAAAGAAAGTTTAACAAAGAGATGACATGACATCACCTAGACAGAAGTAGTCATTTAAAATACGGGGATGCGAAAACGAAGTCCTCTGCATAAAAGGTAAGCTTATTAGTGACAACAAATAGACATCAGTGGTCTGATAAAATGAAATGACTTGTAAAACAGAGCCGATCAGCGCCAGCAGCGTTTCTGATCGTTGCTATTTTGGTAGATGTCGCGCGTAGCGGCAAAGCTACAAAACAACCGCCGGTTAACGTTGCTCTTCGTCGATTGTTAGTTTCAGTTATATCGAGATCCAGGAATGATTCTCCTTACGGATACAGCACTGCGTTAATTGTCACTTTAATCACGTTTGTAGATTATAAACTTTTCAAGATTAATAGAGTTCGGGATTATTGACCATCGTCTTTACAATCTCGCACAACGTGCCAGCGCGAACTCCCGCACGATGATCGCCCGATTTTTTTATTCATCAACATAACGAGCCATACAAGATCGCTGTTTGAAACGAACTCTGATAAAAATATCAATCGCAATAGACCTCGCTAATGTTTGCTCGGACTCTACATACCACAACTTGTAATATTTTTTCTGAAGTCTCATCACGGTCAGTTATGAATCTGCGCATCTTGCCAAGATCGTAGTTGTCTTGCCGAGATTACGGTTGTCTTGGCGGGATCACCGAGGTCTTGGCAAGATCACGCCGGGAACCGAAACTCTCGCCGGGATTCTTGCCAAGATCCCGGCCAAGATTTTTTCTTGCCAAGATCCCGTTAGAATCCCGGCGGGGAAATTCCGTTTCCCGGCAAGATTTTTCATTTCCCGGCAAGATCCCGGTAGGAAGCGGGATTCTTGGCGGGATCCCGCCGGGATCCCGGTAGCCATTTTACAAGGGATTAATCTTGTTCATACTGTTAACAATAACTTTGTTCCCATAAGAGCGCTCAATGCACACGATAGCGAGGCTGTTCAGCCTATTTTGCCCCATCGTGCATCGAAGGCCCGTACGCCTATGTTATTTAATAAATTTGATCTATTCCAAATGCCTCCATGTTTGTTTGTGAAAGAGTGTTACATAATTATTTTGATGTTGAGAGGAACCCTGGGAATGAGATTGTACCAAATATGGAATAAAGCGCACTTCAAACAAAGCTCGCTAAAGCTGCCATTTATGATAGATGGAAACTCATTGGTTTTGGTCTGGGACTCATTGTTTTTCATGGGGTGAGTCCCAGGGACTCACTAATTATAATGTCTTCTTTGTGCCTTGATCCCAGGGGGGGTACTCGAAGTATACATGACGGGGGGGTCCGACGTATTTTTTTGGGTTGAAAATTTACACGCTCGGTATTTTTTTGGGTCAAGAGATCTGTCACGTATTTTTTAGGTATTAAAAAAATACGCGTATTTTTTTGGGTCTTATCTCCGAGCAAACTTTTCGTTTCGGGTTTTCATTGTGATCAGAAACTATTGAGGTATTTAAGTCTTGTATTTTTTTGGGTTGGAAATTTTGATGCCAGGTATTTTTTTGGGTCTAAAATTTCAGGCTTATGTATTTTTTTGGGTTTGCAATATGAAGCTCCGTCGGACCCCCCCGTCATGTATACTTCGAGTACCCCCTGGGGCCTTGATTTGGCAAATACGGAAACTAGGTCAGGCCTAAGCTAATTCAGGACTAACAATAAACTTAGATTAAGCCTTGTTTTAGTTTAAAATAGGCCTTCTAAAGTAAAATTATTAAAGGCATAATTTTGGTAGTCCCATTGAGTTTAGGGAGTGTCCACAGCCTGCTGTCTGCACGTGTCTCGCAATGATAGAAATTGAATCCAGGGCAATTTGGTGTATTTCTTGTGATTAAATGTTGCAGGGGCATGTTCTTCTTCTTTTCAGACCTTTTTCACCCGCTCACTTATCGGTTGGCTAAAGAAGCTGACGTGGTGGTGGTATCTGTCGAGTAAGCAGATTTGTTAAACTAATTTACAGTTGTATTGTACACTTTGTCTTCCTAGCAAAGCATATTAATTAACCCTTTCACTCCAAGTAGTGACCAAAGTAAAAAATATTCAAGAAAAATCCAAAATTTCATATCCTTCAAACCAAACAGTACTATGCAAAAGTACTGCCAGTTAGAGATCTCATTTGAATGGTCACACCATAGGATTTTTTCCACAGACTAAAAAGTTAGAACTACATTACATATTATCTCCATAATTCAGTGACTCTGGGAGCAAAAGGATTAACTTAGTCAATGTTTTTTAGCTACAGATTGGCACCTAAACACACCTTCCCTGCCCAGTTCCATGACTGCTATGCCATCATTAAGACTCTGCTGGCCACTGGTGGTCAGTATGGCATTGATAGTAACCGCATTGTTGTTGCTGGTGACAGCGCGGGCGGCAACCTAGCAGCGGCAGTTGCTCTGAAACTGAGAGATGAAAACAAAAAACTGGCTGCTCAGGTGAGAACAGATTTATTTATGGCATGTGTAGTTCCAGAAAAAATGCATACCCACCCCATGGAAGGTCATTGGAAATTTCTAGGGGGAGGGGGGTCTTAAGAGCCAAAATTTTAGAACCAAAGTATGATGCTAAATTGGAATTTCTTGGGGGGCGGGGGTGCAAAACAAAAACCTTTTATGGGGGAAGTATGGTAATTTCCTGGAACTACACATTGCTTTGAGACAATCACTCATCCCAGAAGCCCTGAGTCTTAAGAGTCTTGAGTCTTAAAAGTGACAACAGTGTTCATCTGATATTTTGGAAAGAAACCCTTGGAGGTATAGCGGAACCCTGCCTTCAACCATCCTGTTAATCGTTTAAGCCCCAATAGTGATCAGCATCAATTTTCTCCTCATGATATCAGTGCCTTATAACACACATAGGTCAAGAGAATAAAGGAAATGATCACCAAAGATGACTTGTCTTGATGTTTAAACAAGTTCTCCCACCTAGTCGTCAATTAAATTTATAGAGACCAGTAAGGAGAATTTGCATAATGATGCTGGGGCTTAAAGGGTTGATATGACTACCTTGTTATAATATTGATATAATATGACCACTTTTTCTCCAACCTAAGGAAAGCTTATGCAGTCCGCATTTTTTGGAGGTTGCATGGCTGAGTGTTAGGGCACCAGATGTGAATCTGACAGTTTCAAGCTCAAGTCATGCTCTGATTATTGGCTGGAGTTGTGTCTCAGTAGTGCCGAACTCAACTCCTTGGCCACGCTTGTAAATAGCCGCAACTGGTCTGCCTCTCACCCAGGCCTCGAAATTAAACTTTTTTCCCAGGAGTAATTCTGCTCCTAGGTCCAAAATTTTAGGAGTAAATTTGGTCTAACAAGGAGCAGAAAATGTATTTATTATGAAAATAGTCCTAAGCTGAAAGTATAAACTGCCAAAAGTTGAGAGTTAGGAGCAAATGTCCTCGAACCAGTTGCAAATTGCACATTTGCGGCCGTAAATTTCGAGCCCTGCTCTCACCCAATGGCGTATTTACTTATTTACTACCACTATGACTACCGCTACCGCTACCACTGCCACTGCATCTACCACTACCACTACCATTGCCACTGCCACTACCACTACCACTATTGCTACCACTACCACAACTGCTGCCACTGCCAGTGCCACTACCATTGCCACTGCTGCTACCACTACCACCACCACTACTGCTACCACTGCCACTGCCACTGCCACTACCACTGCCACTGCCGCTACCGCTACCGCTACCGCTACTGCTACTGCTGCAGCTGCTACTGCTACTATTATTCTTAGCTTTCTGTTAAAATAAATTTGCAGTCTTTGTTTCATTGTCCCTGAAAAAACCCTTATAGGGAGTGATCCATTAAGAATTTTATTTATTTATTTATTTACTTACTTAGTTATGTATATACTTATCTACCTAGTTTTATACCTGAAGACCACATTTTTGTGGTACATTGGTGCCACTTTATCATAACATTGGTTTTTGGTTGGGTGTGGCTCTAGCAAGCCGCTTCTTTAGTGTTGTTTTGTTGCATAACTTTTTGCACTATACTCTATTGCATTACGGGCATGTGCCCTGAGGCCCTGGCCAAACAGTCTGTTTGGCCATTACTTGCGTGTACTTGCGATGGCTTGTGATAACTTGTGTACACTTTCATCAAGCTCAAATCACCGTTTGGCCACCCATCGCAAGTCTGCGTACGCAAGTTGACATTTCTAAGCTTGCGGTGACTTGCGACTCCGTTTGGCCAGGGCTTAAGGACGCTTGCGTGAAAATCTTCTGACATTGATTTCTTTCATGAAACTTTTGCTGCAGCTAGGCAATGAGTTACTAGTGTCAGAAACGTGAAAAAAATGGGAGGTCACCAACTTCGTTTCGGAGATAAGATGTCTGAAGGACCACACTAATTTTGCAAAATCGGTCTCCCTCATTCGATATGACTCCAATGTCTATACGTCTAAAAATATTGCAAATGAATCCCTAGAATGCAACTTTCTATATAAAATTTTGTGAGTGGGTCTATTAACTAAAGCAAATTCGTTCAACTGGTGACGTCTCAAAAAGTAAACCTAATCTTTAAACCACAGCATTTTCAAACCCTGACAGCCGCACATTGGTGGGATTCGATGTCGAGTTGGTAGAAAAAAGGGAAAATTTAAAACTTCCTACATCGATTTTTTTGTTTATTTTTTGCCAATCTGTCGAGAATTGGAAAAGAAAATTATCTATCGAAAAAAAGTAGGGTTTACCGATCATTTAAGCGAGTAAAATACAAAGTTAATGCAACAGCGTTTCATGTTGCAAAAAATAAAAGCGACGTCTACTGTTTGCAACATGAAAATTTGTCGCGCGAGAAGGTTTTAATACGCGCGACAAACTAACTCAACTTGCAACGCAACACTGTTGCGCGACAAGTTGCAAGAAAATGTTGCCCGTATTACTTGGCCTTAAAATACATCTGGGACACACGAAAAAGTAGAGTGAGTAAATTACGTGTGCTTTTTCAGGAGTTTGAAAAAAAGGTGAAGAAAACGAGTTATTTTTGGACCAAGATGCTATGCTTCCTTCTTTAATACCATGAAAAATACCTGGGTAACTCTAACAGTGAAACAATGGTGGGTGGGTTCAGCGGTTTTGTGTTACATTACATGATTTATTATAATTGTTACTATTTGCAGATTTTAATAAACGCTGCACTGCAGTTCATGGACTTTTCCCTTCCCTCAATGAAAAAGCAGGATTCAGCAGCTCTTACAACAGATACGGTGGCAATGTTTTGGTCCTACTACATGACAGGAACTCCAGACATGGTCTCCTCATTTCTCGTAAACAACCATTCTCAGCATCTTCGCAACACAAAGTATTCGTCTTACATCAGAGTTGAAGACAAAGAGCTGCACAAAACTCAGAGAAAGCCATTGGATGGCATTCCAAAGGCTGTGCTTGATGGTTTGACTGATTACAGGGCATCACCTTTGATGGCAGATAACTTGAAGGGGCTGCCCAAAACCCTGTTGATAACTTGCGAATACGACGTTCTCAAGGATGATGGTCTGTTGTACAAGGCTCGTTTGCAGGGTGCTGGAGTTCAAGTTACACATTTTAACTACATGACACACCATGTCTTCGTGGTATTACAGGCACTTCATCTCTTCACAACAGAAGAGTTTCGTCAGGCATTTAGAGATACTGTTGATTTTCTTAAAGAGTTGTAGAATGACCGGTACCACTGGTCACTTATACGTACAACCTTAGGTTATCGAAGACGTACTATTTAACAATTAGATTATGAGCTCGAGATTTCTATCGCGTGATAATAGAAATCGAGAGCGAATAATCTAATTGTTTTAGTATAAATCTCGATTAATATTCCACTAAAGTGAAACGGTTTACATCATTGCACTGTTATTTTGAAGTATAAGACTGTGCCTGCCACTCACCTTTTCGCTACTCACTATCTATCACGGAATAGACAGCGAGTAGGGTAGCCAATCAGATTGCAGCATTTATGATAGAACGCTAGTAGATTTATACTAATTATATGTTAGCGATTTTCACAGACACTTTTAGACAAATTTTTACTCCCTGTGTATTTGTATAACTAAATGTTTAAAAAGCGAGGTTTTTCACCTACTGACTTTCGTCGTCTTTGTTTTATATTATAAGCTTAAGTCTTCATTTCCTTGCTCTTTGTTCTCTGACTGTTCCGGTTTCCTAATTCACCGGTTTTCGCCGTCTTCGTTTTCCGGCAATGCTCCTCGTTGATCTTCGTTTTCCAGGTCTTCTCGTCTCGGTCTTCGTTTTCATTTCTCTGTCCTTTAGGTGCTCGTTTTATCGCCAAAGAAATTTGCTTGATCTTAAGTTTGTCTTGAAAGCTCACATTTGCCAATGTTATTGTTTTTCTTTTCGTACTTGTCAAATCGTAGTCGCCCTTCGGGCGATCAAACCTGATCAACTTTTAGTGGCCCTGGACACTTTTTAATCGCCACTGACGACCGTGCGACCGCCGAGTTTTAACCCTGCTTTTCTGCGTCGTCGTTTTCTCTGTCATCGTTTTCTAAGTCTTCCTTGTCTTGGTCTACGATTTTGATATTAGTTTTCTAGATTTTCGTTATATCTTTGCTTTTCTAGGTTTTTGTTTTCCGGGTTTTCGTCCTCTGTTAAAGGCCTTCAGTTTTCTCAACCTCCTTTCTAGGGTCCTCTCTCATCATCGAGAAAGAGATTCGGTCTCCCTTTCCTAGGTTTTCGTTTTTTCTTGGTCTTCGTTTTGGTAGTCCTCGTTTTCCACGTTTTCTAGGTCTTCTTTAGTTTTCTCAGTCTTAGGTCTTCGATTTCTAGGTCGTTCTTCATTTAGGGGCCGTCGACATATTCACAAGTTCCCCGCTTAACGTCCACTGGACGTTAAGGTCAGCTGCCCCCCCTTCCCTCCCCCCCCTCCTCCTTAACGTCCACTTGGAATTTGCACCTTCCCGACGTCTCCCCGTAGGTGAATACAGCTTGTGAGACTACTGATGTGTGAAATAACAAACGTTATTTTTAGATGTGCTTTAGAGTATTTAAAAAGACTGACAGTTCCTGGTACCTGTTTTGGTAAATCTGTGTCCACTTTGTGCCTTTGCATGGCTTTCTACGGGAAAAAGGATCGTAGGCCGGCCAGGGTCGAATATCAACAGGCCGGCCAGGGTCGAATATCAACAGGCCGTCATGTTTTTAACGCCTTCTTCTCGCCTGAAAGTCGATGATAAGTTCCAAGTTTCGGCATCTTTTTATGAGAAGGAAGAGAGAATATAGCCGCTATTCTCTTTCAACATGTTTCTTGTCCAAAGATGTCCGTTTTAAAAGTAGTTCTGACCACGAAAACCACTGAAATGTAATGTTCATCATCTAAAGGTTCTTCGACAGTGCATTGTTTTTCAGTGGCTTTAAGGTGTTTCGATACAGTTTTTTTGGGACCATACCTAACTTTTAGAATCGGCTCTTAGACCCTCTTCTCCTTGGCAGATCAACTTGCAATTTTCAATACTTGCTGGTTTTGGATTGAACTTTAGCGTGGTTTACATTTTGTAAAAATCGATATATCCATGACAACGATAAACAAAAATCCTCGAAAACAGTAAAATTGAAATTTTGCACGATCCAGCTGTCACTTCGAAAAGAGAATACCAGCGTCTTAAACTGTGGTGTATGGCAAACAAAATATACAAGAACAAAAAAAATCTGTATGTTTGTTTTGAAGTAAATCGCAAAAACATTTTCAACCTTACTAATAGTAAATGCACCGATTAATAGTCAATGCTTTAATCAAATGGCTGGAAAATGCTGTTAAAATGTGTGTTTTATCTACTATTTTACGCCTACAAAGTTTTGTTGAAACTGGTGTTCGCGATCTCGAGAACGAATTGTTTTTCTTAGATCATTCGCGTAATGATTCTGTAGTAATTTTTGAACTTGAGCGCTTTTGCGAAAATCTTAAGAACGGCTCGATAGATTATTTTAAAACATTAAACATGCGTGCTTGACGATGTGACCAATTTTAGTTTTGAGTCTTATTAACATTGATTCACTGGAACACTTTTAGATTTAGCGTTAAAGAGGATGTATGAACCGACGGAAAGGCTTGCGTTACATATAAACAGTTGGCAAGTAAATGCTAATATATTCAAAGTAAGGCGCAATGCATTCCTCCGTGATTTTTACTTTTCGTTGTAATCTACAGTGCAACAAAGAACAAAAAAACCAGATAAAAATCACGAAGCAATGAATAACGCATTATTTTGAATATATTAGCATCTACTTGCCAACTGTGAATCTGTAACGCAACCTTCTCCGTCGGTTCATACACCCTCTTTAACTTTAAATCTAAAAGTGTTCCAGTGAATCAGTGTTAATAAGACTCAAAACTAAAATTGGTCACATCGTCAAGCACGCATGTTCAATGTTTAAAAAAAATCTATCGAGCCGTTCTTAAGATTTTCGCAAAAGCGCTCAATTAAAAAATTACCACAAAATTATTACGCGAATGATCTTAGAAAAACAAGTCGTTCTCGAGATCGCGAACACCAGTTGCAACAAAACTTTCTAGGCGTAAAATAAAAGACACATTTTAACAGTATTTACTAGCCATTTCATCAAAGCGTAAAATTTCAATTTTACTGTTTTCGAGGATTTTTGTTTATCATTGTCATGGATATATCGATTTTTACAAAATGTAAACCACGCTAAAGTTCAATCCAAAACCAACAAGTATTGCAAATTTCACGTTGATCTGACAAGTAGAAGACTGTCTAAGAGCCGATTCAAAAAGTTAGGTATGGTCCCAAAAAAACTGTATCGAAACACCTTAACTTATGTTAAAACGACCGAAGTGAGGGCATTTATTTGACGTGTTTATTTACCAATAAAGCGAACACGAGAACGTTGACTTGTGTGGTACTTCTAGGGTTAAGAACTAATTATTTCGTATTTGCTCGAAACGTCCCACGTTAACGTCCAAATCCCGACTCCCCCTAACCCCCCCCCCCCCCCCTAAACGTCCAGTGGACGTTAAGCGGTGAACTTGTGAATATGTCGCCGGCCCCTTACTGGGGCTTCCTTTTTTGTAGCTGTTGTAGGTCTTCTTTATTTAGGATTTCGTTAGCGAATGAATTTTACTTTTCATGTTTGCTGAATGTTAAGAATTAATTAAAGTTAATTAATTCTTAACATTCAGCAAATATGAAAAATAAAAACCTCAATTTCTCGCCCAGAAAGCTTCAAACCAGCCCAGGAAGCCCTCGAATAATGATCAATACAACAATGATATAAGGCAAATTATTTTTATTTCGACTTCTCTCTGATTTGTGGCAATTTGAGACGTTTTGTAGCATTTCCATTCAAACTCTCAAATGTTGCCGATGTCGTTATTAATATTATGCATAGCGTGGAAAAAACAGTCTAATTTATGCGCAGCTCTCAACGTTAGCTTGGGCTGCCTGGGTTACAAAAGAGTAAATAAACAAACAATTGCTCCAAGTCTCAGGTCCGCAGTGTGCAGTACACTGCTCTTGAGTTATTTGCCGAAACGTTCCACGGATGCAGACGCCATATTGGTGTCATTCCGAGGGACACCAACATGGCGGCCTCAAAGGTGGCCGGAAATCAATGAAAAAACATCTGGACCTCACTTTTGCTATGAGAGCGATTACTTTTCCCTCGTGAGCAAACATAAACACCTCTCCTAACACCTGAAGTGTTCAAACTGCCAAAAATCATGAGAAAGGACTTTTTTTTTCAAAAGATACGGCCTTGTCACGCCACAGGTACCCAAAGCTTGAGTTATGACTGAAAATTAATAAAATTTTATGAAATAAACAGTGTTTCTTTGTTTATATCTTACGTACTTGCTATCTAGGGCAAAAATTCGCTCTCCGAGCAAGAATAAGCGTCTTTCTAATTTTTGCTCCCAATTAGTGTTGTAATATTATGCAAAGGTTGCACACTGATCTGCCATTTCACCCTCCCAAAAGCATACCTCTTTTCACTAAATGAGCTATATTTCTTGAAATGCGCCATTTCCAGACACAATTTCCTCAAACCTGAATGAATCCATAGTCGAAAAACAACTATACGCCAGGAAAGTTCCATCTTTCCCAACATTTTGTCACCATAAACGGCAACATTTTGAGCTTCTTGTGTAAGAAATCAAATGTCGGTATTCGACCGCCGACCTCTGCGCACAAATATATGCAAATATGCTAATCTCATTTCGCTGCTCTCTTCTCACTGGACAATTCGCACAATGGCGTGGACATGGCAAAAGCTAGCTACTGTGTTGGGGTGCGACGTTTTATGTCTGAAGCGTGGCAATTTCTTCTTGCTCACCGTGCACGCCTCCCCGACACAGTAGATTTTGTCTTGTACGAATTATTTAGCATATTTGCACATATTTGTGCGCAGAGGTCGGCGGTCGAATACCGACATTTGATTTCTTATACAAGAAGCTCAAAATATTGCCGTTTATGGTGACAAAATTTTGGGAGAGATAGCACTTTTCCGGCGTATAGTTGTTTTTCGACTATGGATTCATTCAGGTTTGAGGAAACTGTGAGTGGAAATGGCGCATTTCAAGAAATATAGCTCATTTAGGCCCGGTTCAGACGCCGTACCTCTCATGTGCCGTACCAAATACAATCAAGTTCGACTTTGGCACGGCGGCTGATTCAGACGCCGTACCTCATTTTGCCGTACCAAATAAAAATAATAAATGGGATAGTTCATTTTGTGCTACATGAACATTATACTACCAGTTCCCATAGTAACCATAACCTTGTCTCGTGACGACGACAACACGCAAATTAAGTATAAATAATGGCGGACAAAGTGAGAAGAGCGATCATTTTTAAGAAAATAATCGAAGGTAACAGAAGAAGAAGACGAGTTTTGGAAAATGCGTTGCATATAGCGATGTCAAGAAGGCGTGCGATCGTTAAACTGTGTTTCATCAGCCTGCTTTTGTTGCTGCAGTCTAGGCAAAATGCAACACCAATTAATCGGCCCCGGCTATTGCAACGAAACAGCGGGTGGTGGGACCTTGTCTGGAACACATATTCTGAAGAAAGGTTTGTCAAAACTTTTAGAGTGTCCCGTCGGACGTTTTGCTATATTCTTAGCCGAATTCGACACGTGCTGGAGAGGAAAACAGTAAATGAACAACCCGTATCGCCAGAGTTACGACTTGCAATTTGTTTATACCGCCTCGCAAGGGGAGATTATTGTTACACTATTTCGGAGTTGGTAGGTTTAGGAGTATCAACAGTGGCCACAATTGTGAGGGAAGTTTCACATACAATTGTTGAGACCCTTTGGCAAGAATGCGTGAGCCGCCATCTACCTCAAAATCAACATGGCTTTGAGCGGAAGATTTTGGACATGGAAGAATTATGGCAATTTCCTTTCGCCTGGGGAGCAATTGATGGCTGCCACATACCAGTGAAGTGCCCACCGGGTGGCCTTCAAGCCTGTAAAGAATATCACAATTTTAAGAACTTTTACTCCATTGTGTTAATGGCAATAGTAGACTCAAACTACCGCTTCTTGTGGGGCAGTTGTGGTTTTCCCGGTAACTCGCACGACTCGGTCATTTTCCAGTCCACTGACCTCTGGACAAACATTAAAGAGAAAGATTTTATCCCAAACATTGGCCAGCAAGTGGGTGATGTGTCAGTACCGCCGCTACTTCTCGGAGATTCTGCCTTCCCTTTTCAGCCTTGGCTGATGAAGCCATACACAAATGCGGTATTAACACCAGAGGAACGATATTTTAATTACAGATTGAGCAGGGCAAGAATGGTGACAGAGGGCGCATATGGACAATTGAAGGGAAGGTGGCGGGTATTGTTGCGAAAGTGTGAGAGCAGCACCGAAGTGATAAAGGTAATGACCCTTGCCTGCGTGGTGCTTCATAACATTTGCATTGACAGGGGAGACACAATGTGCAAACAACCCTTGACCCACTCACAAACGAGAGAAGAGACAGAGACACCATCCAAAAGCTACTTAAGATGAGGTCATGCCCTAAAACGCGCGATTCATGTGGTCAAGCCAGTAACATCAGAGATAGTTTGTGTGATAAACTGTGGAAGGAGAAATTAAGGTTGTAATATGGCAGATCCACTTGTATGAGTGCAAGGGTGGTGTTTAGGAGAGTTTATTACAATCTTAATTTCTTGTCATCGTTTCTGTGCTTCCACTGTTGTAGCTTTTAGTTTCTTTCAGCAGTTTGAAGTGGCATTATGATCAGAAATTGTTTTTTTCTCTGCAGATTTCAAAATTATGTTCCACGCCAAAGTTTAGGTGTTAATTTCGAGAGGTACCAGTTAATATATATTTTAACTGTGATTTCTTGGTTGGACTGTCTGCCATAACCAAATTCTGTACTGGCTTAGTGGCAACAAGAGAGTTGGATCGAGGGTAAAAATGATGTCATCTACACAGGAGATTGACATTGAAGTGCGTGAATGCAGCTGTTTAGTATGCAGAGCAGGAGCTCAAACTCCTGTTCTGCATACTAAATAAGCTGCATTCACATACTTCAATATTTGTAATCTCATGAGTAAAGATGGTATCACTTTAAATTAACCCATAAACCAACTCTCTAATTGCAGCCAGTAGACATATCTAATTTGTCTGATTTCAGCTCAGTTATGAGTACCTTTTAATTACAAGAATGGGTTACACGGGGAAAACATACTCTTCTAAAACAGGACCCAAATCAGACGAAACAAAAAAAGAAGCAACGTTTCACTGCATATGAAACAATAAGAATGGTTGAACATTGTGAATATACTGAACAGGGATTTATGTGAACCATACATTGTAAGTGTTGTACCAATAATGTCCAAGACAGAAACAGATGGGCATTTGTACAGGAATTAGAACCTGTTGGCATGTACCTACACTGTGATTAACAAAAAGTTTGAGCATCTCACCTGTACACGTGCTTAACATATGACCCTACCTTTGACAAAGTTTTTGTAATACTCTTGATCATAAAAGTTTAAGTTGGATAAGAGTTATCTCTTTTAAGATTGTTTGGTGTGTAGTAATTGCTGTTTTATTATTGTTAACTCTTGATGTAGGCCCAAAAAAATACGACAGAACTTTTAAATACATAGAGTGGTACTTACACAACAAACCGTCTTGATCTAAAAAGATTATGCTTATCGGCGGCATTCCTCATACCCATGTAAGCTACCAGCTTCTGTTTCATAATGACATGACTCACCACAAGTATTGTGTTGGCATTTGTATGTAAATTAATTGCAAAGATTTTATTGCTCTTGCTCCTCATGAATGTTCAACAGCTTGCAAATAGTGTATTTTCTCACTTATTTAACATATCAAGAAACCAAAGGCTTATAATTAAAGCAATTGTTAGATACATTAGCACCACAACCAGACATAAGAGAAGTGTCTGTCATTAAGTAAATGATTATAAGTTAAAGTTGTGTTGCTCGTAATGTTAATGTTAATGTTCAAGAATGTGGAAGTAGTGTCTTCACTGAAACCAATGGAAAGTTGCTTGGGCATTAAATTCAAATCACGTTTTAAAATACCTGAAACTGGTAATTACAACTGTTGTACATGTTTAGTTACATACAACCTCCTTAGTAATTTAATATAAAACATGCGTCAAGTCCTTCATTGTAATTTAAGGGGGCAATATACACATATGGCTTTTTTACGCAAAGTTTCAGCCTTTTTCTTATTAATAATTATCTCCATGAGATTTCATTCAATCCAAAACTGCTATCATATGATCATAGTGCAAGTTCCCATAAATCTGAGAATTTTTTAGCGATTTTTAAAGTAAACGTAAAGAAAGAGAAGTTTGGGGGGGGGGGGGTTGATGAATTGTAAGAAAATTGAAAATTGTTTAGAATATGTAAGTTAAAGTTAATAATTAATAGATGGACACCAAAACAGTCCACAAACAAACCCAAGTGCTCTTGCGTGGGGGTGGACTGTCTGGGAGTGTGTACAAAAATTTAATCCTTCTTTTCTTTCTTTCTTTGATCTTATCCCATTTCCTCAAAATTCATGTATATTGCCCCCTTAACAACAACTTATAACTTATCAAAATGATACACTCACCAAGCCAAAAGGTGATCAGAAAGCTATTTTAACCCTTTAAGCCCTAATAGTGACAAAAATGAAATTTCTCTTTTCATTATCACTACTTGTTCATCCAAGTGATGAGAATAAAGGACGTGATCAACACGGATAAGATGTATTGATATTTAGACAAATTCTCCTTACTAGTTCCATAAGAAATGCATAGAGAACAGTAAGGAGAATATGCATTTTTATGTGACCGGGTTAGGTTCATGTTGTTATGTGAACAACAAACAAATGACTTTAGCCAAATAAGAATTCATTTAGCTAAAAGCAAAGCTAAACAAAAGCAACCAAAAGAAAATGGCAAAAGGTTGAAAGCAGCTAAAGGAAAAACAAAACATGAACAGTCTAGTTTTTAACAAGAATGTGTGACAAAAAAAGAAAAACAATTTGGACAATGTAAATGTCACACAATCAAAAACTAGTCAATAAATAACTAAATGGTCCTGAGCTATAGGAAACACAAATTTTGTCAACACAAGACAATTGTGTGGCTCAAGTGACACAAAAAGCTAAATTGGACAAAGTGCTATAAATAGTTTGGGTAAGCACTCAAACATGATAACAGCTATGAAAAACGTGTAAGGTCAAAACAATTAACCTGAGTCAAGCTAAACTCAATTCAACAGAGTGAAATGGTAATTAACTCACCAAAAACAAAACTAAACAAGACAGAAAACTAAACCAACACGAATGAGGACAAACAAAAAGGTGAGCCAAGAAAAGTACAGGCTCTTGTTGCTCAAAGGCTACAAAATCAGAGCCACAGATACTCAGAAACTATAGTGATGCAATTCAAAAACGTACCAAAGTTGACTTGTCTGGTAACAGGAGAACTAGCTGCTTTGAGATCTTGAGTGTAACTGAGCAAAACTAGTTTGTGACTATTTATTTCTGACTATTCTATTGATGTCATATCCTGTAACTTTTAAAAAAAGCCTGCAGTAGTTTATGCCACAGATCACCAAAACTCATGAAGAACTGAACCTTAACATGCACCAAAATATAAGAGAATAAGTGGAAGGTTATTTTCTCTGCCAAGTTATGTTTAATACTCTGAAACACATTCATGACTTGTGGTGTCTAATGTGACACGAACATGGTTTCTGGCACTAACAATTTGGTTTGTTTCGCAAAAACACATTCTTGTGAAGAAAACTAAATGATTCAAAACAAACTCCTAAATAAATAAAAAAATTGTGAACTTGGTCACATTTTTATCAGGGCTTAAAGGGTTAATTAAAGACTTTGGTACACATTTCCCCTCTCAGGGGTTGATGGCAAATTTAGCCAGCCTGAAGAACTTGGGTCTAACGGGTAGCCATTGCAAAAGGGGGACTGAGATTGTGTTCTTTGAAAGGTTGATCCCAGGTAGGATGGCTGTGACATGGTTCGCTGTTGTGGATTCTCGCTTGCTTCTGGCATGAATACTGGTTGAGAGAATGGCCGGTGCATCATCAGCTCAAAAAGTCTGAGTTCATGTTGGCGAGACTTCTCTGCCTCTTCCTTTAGGTAGGCGACAAAATCTTTCATTGGATCATTTTCTAACGCATTTTTTACACACTCAAGAACATCTAACAGTTCACTGTCTTTCTTCTTTCCCTTTCTTTTCGAAGTTTTTACTGGGATGAACAATTTTGGTTGTGGTGTGCCTGAGGACTCATCTAAATCAACTACTGATTCGCTAACACAAGAAGTGGATGCTGATGGCTCAACTGCAAGTTCAGGTTGACATGATTCACGAGATTTAACAACTGAATAGAGGACTTCAAACCACTGTCCATAATTTTTGTCATCCTGAAAACGCTTAATCCCAGAAGCAGTTTTGATAGTTAATGCTGCTTTCTTACATAATTGTATTGCCTTCTTAAACTTTGTACGAACTTGATTAGGTGTAAATGTTACAGATTCATTTCTGTTGGCTGCCCTTTTCTTCAATTCACTTAATATTTTACGATAAATTTGTCCCGTTGTTTGGTTTTTTGTGTTAGTAAAAATAAGCTTTGACCTGTAATAATCATTGTTTACAACAATGTCAACTAAATCACAGAGTAACTCGTCACTCCATTTTGCCCTTCTTCCCGGCTTGTGCCTTCGTACCGGTATTGCATCGTTACTTGAAGCTTCATTTGCATCATCATTCTCCGAGTTTGGATCAGGATCACAATCATTCCGGACTTCATCATCATCTTCAGTGTCAGAGGACTCGTCTAGGGCACCACTGCAGGGGGTAAGAAGAAAATGGTTAATCGTTTGGCCGAGGCTTCAGCCTATAGGTCAGAGAATTTGTACGGAAAGCCTATATACCGTTCTCAAGTTTAATATCAATTTCACTTGTTCAGCCATGAATTGAGCTTATGCAAGCAAAAAAACATTTCTACATGTACAGCTAACCTGAGTCGAGGACAAATACCTAAAACCAGCAGCACATCCAAACTTCCAGAGTTGACAGCATAGGGCCATTCCATTTTATATCCACACCCCCCCTATGGAAGAGGTCAATCAAAATTTACCCCCTAAGAATCAAAGATCAAAAGTGCCGACACGTGCCCCCCCATCAGAAACTGCCTAAATTTTCCTTTCCCCTCAGAAAAAAGGCAATTTTTTTCCAAGCCCCTCGGAAATATTTAAAAGATCAAAGGCGCCGACGCAGTGTCCCCCTCAGAAATGACGTTCAAGGACCCCCTCAGAAAATCTCTTCCATCGGGGGGGTGTGGATATTAAATGGAATGGCCCATACCTTGCACTGCAGTGCGCGCTTCTCGATATAAGATTTACAAAGGAAACTATTTAATCTCTTTTATGATTCTTGCATTTCTCGCAAACCAAGACTTGTAATGAGTATTTAAAATTTTGAAGGCGAAAAACCGGCTGCGAAACGAACAAACGGGGTAAAATTATGGTCTGGTTTTGTCTGCCTGGTTGCTTGGCTGAAAAATACCCATTTTTTTCCGGAGTGTAGGCACTAAATGCGTAAAGAAAACGGAACTTACCTTTTCTGGTTACAGGATATTTGCTTTGTAGATTCACCATGAAATTCCCTTTTACACGGGTGACAGTAACCCACTTTTTTTCCGGCAACCCATCCTGGGGTAGCTTCAACAAGTTCTGGCAACGAACAAAGATTACATATTGGGAGGAGGCACTTTATACACAAGTATTTCGTCTCCTTGAAACAGGACATACACATCTCCATTTTTTTAAATTTCCCGCTTCTTCCCCGGGAAGTTCCCGCGGCTTCTGTTCATCGCATTGCACATGCGCAATTGAATACCGTACAGAATTATGGGAAAGGTGATGTATTAAAATACATTTCATTAATTTATGCATTAGATTCGGCACATGAGAGGTACGGCGTATGAATCCAAGTCGTGCCAATGCCGTATTATACGGCAAGCTCTGCCGTACCTTGGGAGTTTGCCGTACCTAATTCAATTTTGCCGTACCAAATTGATTCAGACGCCGTACTACTGTCGAACCATTACCGTATCATTTGGTACGGCACATGAGAGGTACGGCGTCTGAACCGGGCCTTAGTGAAAAGAGGTATGCTTTTGTGCGGGTGAAATGGCAGATCAGTGTGCAACCTTTGCATAATATTATAATAATATATAGATTTAGCCATGCCTAAAAGCGGAGCCTCCAAGGAATAAACTGGTGCTCGTTTCTCAAAAATAGTCCTGAAACTTTTCGCTCTGAAATATATTTCGGGGCTTTCTTTGGCTCGTTCCCTTTCGAAAAGTGTTTCTCAAAAAGCCCGAAAGTGTTCCGAATTGTCCTCCAATATTTTGAGGATCTGTTCTGTAAAACCAAGCTCGAAAGGTCATTCTAGAGGCTGAGCACAGCTTCATTTTTTTTTCGGGCATCAAACTGAACACATATTTTACTCAGGAGCAGTCTTGCTTGGTTTTTTAAATGTTTCCGTATCCTGTCATTAACTGTCAAGGCTTGTCAAATCTCCTTGGATTGTTGGCTGTTGGCTTGAATGAACTTGAAACGGCGCTCATGTACAACAACAAAATAAAACTTATTCTGGAGTAAATGGGTTATCTTCATCGCGTTCGGATGTTTAGTTAACAAATAACATGAACTGCCCCTATTAGTCTGGTCAAAATTTATACCATCAAGATTGAAAACGAGCAAACACCAAACACGCTTTAAATTATGGCATAAGTTTTGCGGATGCGAAGTAAGCCCATTTAAAGTTAGGCGCTTTGAGGAACGCAAAAAAACTTGTTTTTCGGAAGCTTTTCGGATAAAATAGTCTTAAACCGACAACTGCTTCGCTTACTATTGAAAAGTTCTAGGACAAGAAAATCGACAATTGCACAAACCGATCCGACAGTTAAAATTGAAAGCAATTATTCGCCGTAAGTGATGCTTGTGCAGTTGCCTTGCGACTGTGCTTTGACCTACTGTTATGAATAAACAAACACAAAATAATAAACAGAGACATCATTTTTGAAAAAGTTTATTCGAAAACCCGTAAGTTTATACTTAAATGCAATTCGCATTACACTTCCAGCATGACAAAATATTCTAAGACTACATCTGTCACAAATCTGAGCTCGTTTTCTAATAATTTTTTGAAGTCAAAAGTAAATGACACATTTCTAATGACATAAATTCAATTTCAAAATGTAATTTCTTTGACCGTAATAAATACTCAAAATCATGCACCTTAAACCCTTTAAAAACTTCACTTACTCGGTTGTGTTTCAGAACAAGGCAAGCTCTCCGCCGTGAAGAAAACAAAGCGATGAGGTCCTTTGAAGGCAGCTTTCGTAACTTGAAGTTTTCGCCTGCTACCAGTATTCTTTTGAACTTTTTCTTTCCATTTATAGGTATTAAATGTTTTTTTCTCAAGTTTAAAACTACAGTACCGTCGAACAATCGTTTTGCTAAATAAACCTAAGCTTTTTAAAGAAACCTCTTTTTCAAAAGCGACGATGGTCATGCGATTTCCCGCCAAGAAAAACGCCGGTTGCCCAAAAGCACCACGCGATTTCCCGCCAAGAAAAGATGGCATTCTCCACTCCCGGTCGGGTTGCCTTGGGACTTCCCTCCCCCTCCCTCAGAGTCTGTACGGACGGACGGACGGACGGACGGATGGACGGACGTACGCTGACGTCACAACCAAAATTTTTCGCATCGATACATTACCGAACAGGTTAACCGAACAGGTCTCAAAAACCGCTGAGCATGCGCGAACTGTTCCCGCCATCAATGTTACAAAATGGCGGACGACAAATAAGGTTTTGCCACGTAGTTTCGCGTCCCGCCAGTCTGCTCGCGGAGAACTTCTCGTTAAAAACATGGGCTCAGTGAAACGAACAACTCTTCTTGTTTGTCTAGGAGTAAGTTCAGAGAAATCGGTAGTCATTATCCACATGATAATTCCATTTATCTTGCTCCTTTTGGTGAAAATGTTTGCAACTACTCGAAAGAGAAGTGGGCTTAGTTTTTCGTGTTGGTTAATAATTATTTAAGGTCAGCAGTCGCTGGATAAGCTTGAGATTTGGACTACGTTCTCGTCGTTTCTTCCACGAAGAAATATCAAAAATGACTTTTTTTTCGTTCAAATGGTCTTGAGAAAATGCTGTATGAAGGTTTATTATCAT
Source organism: Siderastrea radians (assembly GCA_964017195.1). Classification (NCBI taxonomy): domain Eukaryota; kingdom Metazoa; phylum Cnidaria; class Anthozoa; order Scleractinia; family Rhizangiidae; genus Siderastrea; species Siderastrea radians. The sequence continues at coordinate 43,030,390 of OZ024895.1, forward strand.
TATCGAGCAAAGGAAGCCACCCTTTATGACGCTGTAAGAGCTGGCTAGTATAAGATAGGACTCCGAAGAGAAACGTGTGAGTACCTTGATTCGTCCCTTTACTCGTTTTCTCGACAGGAAATTAAGCTTACCTTAAGAATCTTACGAGATCTTTTGCAAAATTGTAATTTCCAGTAATTTACTTCATATACGACTGTTGTATTAAAGCAGTAATATTGTATGTCTCTTCGTAAATGCTAATGAACAGTTTGGTTGTTTTTATAATTTGAGTTTATTGTACTGTCTTGTAATCGTTCTCGTAGCGCTGTGGCCGACACCGACAAGGCCCGCGAAAATTCCCCGACAGCGGCTTGAAAACATTTACGTGACTTGAAACAAAACGGGGAAAACCCATCTCAAGTTAACACCAAGTTTCACTTTGTGTGTTCATCACAAAAATGTTATGCACCAAAGAACAACGGCTGCTCCAAAGCCGGAAAAAACAAGAATGTTTTCCACAATACATGTGCTGAAAAACAAACAGCACCACAGGCTCAGCAAATTTATAAACCAGCTTCTATTTCAATGGTCACACCTATCTCGAGATTGTAACTCTGGGAGTGAAAGGGCTGAAGAATAGCGAAGTGAACTTAAATTCTAACCCGTTAATGTATTCCCTTCGAGAGCACCTCGCATAGGAAATAAACGACCTCCACATATTGAAGTTAATTGGCATTTTTGGTGAAAGAGCTTGAAATCGCTTCCCACCGAATATTTTTAAGTGATAAGATTTCTAATGAATATTTTTCAGAGAATGTTATGTTATAACAATTCCATCTCAAATCACTTCATCTGGAATCAACCAAACAAGAACGTCTGTTTTTATCACTGATGGCAGTCATGGGAATTGTGATGGAGCATGAACAAAAAAATCTGTCAAACTGAGCTACTGAATACACGAACAGCACAAACACCAAAAACACCTAAATGTATTTTATTAATGCATAAAACGTGGAAAACTCATGGGAAATGCCGTGATTTTAATAGATCTGGAACAGGACAAAATAGTATCTTTCAAACACAAAGTACACCCCCCTTAGCAACAAAATTGTCATTGCAGCATAACTTCATTTAAAACATACTCAAAAATGTAAAATTATAATAGCAAAGCAAAGTGCATTTCCTTGCCAATACAAGTGTACTCATTGTTTCTGCAGCCACCTTCTTTAGATTGTGACATAGAGGTGGATCTTGAAGAACTCCTATTAGTTAAAAATTAATGGAAACACACATTTAGGAATGTATCAGACGAACCCTTCATTTATATTCCAACAGCAGACAGGTGCAATCCTTTGTTTTTTAGAGAACTAGGCTGGCAGTTGTCAGATGAATCAAAATTCAGCAACTTTAGGCTAATCCTCAAGAGTAATTAATGAAAGAACTTCACTATTGCAAAAGGAAATTGTTGAGCAGTATATTAACCAAATAATCTAAAATAATGATATCACACAGAATTTAAATTTGAATTTAAAAAAATGGTTTAGAAACACAAAACACTGAGCTAAGTTGCTTCAGAATTAAGTTCACTAATTAGGAGCACATGCTGCATCAATCAATGTTCAATGCTTCAAACAAGTAGTGTCTGAAAAGTGCAGATAGAGCAAAGACTTATAAAAATGGTTATAATCATCATTCATGCCCCTCTCACACAACTGCTTCTGACTCTCTTCCAAAGAAAGGTTGGCTACAAAATTAATGTAGGATGGCTTGCAAGATGGAAAAAAGGCACAAAGATGTTGGGCTTTATTTCTCAAATCTTTATATACATGCTTTTCACGCCACCTTTCATCAGGAGCATTATAAAGGCGTCTATCTCAAGTCAGACCTCAAAACATCAGTACACTCCACTGGACTGTTTCAGTATCAATGAAGAAGGTTATACAGCCAAAGAGTGTAGGGCAAAGAGACATATGAAAGATCAATTAGAATAAATCTTTGAATTGAACACTAGTGACTTTTATGGCTGCCACTCTCTGCTTTCTACCAAGAACTTAACAGGCTGGATAAGAACATATGACTGAAGTCAAAAGCTGTGATAACCTGGAGAAAAAAATGTAAAACATAAATTTTACTTCATGTACAATTGATTAAAAAATTTCTTGGCAAGAAATGTATCATGATGCTGGCACTCAGTAAATTTAAACATTAAAAAACATTCTGCAAATAGATTAAATCTATTTTGCCCACATGACCTGGTTTGATCACACAGGTCTTGAAAGTACAATGTAAAGGTGAAACCCTGTCTTACCAACCACTTTCTTACCTGCAAATATTTTATGACACTTCTTTTTCAGGGCCGTAGCTAGCCGGTGGGGGGGGCAAGGGGGGCAGCTGTCCCCCCCTCTGGACCAGTTGAGCCAGACAGATCAAGTCTGTGGACTGAGGATTTTCATTGTTCAAAGGATTTGTTTTCTTTAGACTCAGTTATTTTGATTGTAGTGACTTGCACTTGTTTGCCATTTTCCCCAGGAAATCGGAAATAATGTTGTAAGCACTGAAAACACCTGCCTTTTCACACTTATTCGAGGTCGATTTTTCAGAGACACATCTCATGACAAGTGCTGAAAATAGCGTTTCGGAGCCTCCAAATTTGAAAATTTTCTGGGGGAGGATACCCCAGACCCCTCCACCAAGGCTCGTGCCCCCGTTTACAAAAGACCTGGCTACGGCCCTGTTTTTAAGCCCAGAAATTAACTCATCCAGTTATTCTCTGACTGAAATACTTGCTGAATGCAACAACCATTTTTTAATTAATCATTTAACATCAGGCCCATTGATCAGAGATCATATTAGTGGAATTCCCCTGTAAACATCAATCAACACTCTGATCCAGCTATTTGCAAAAGGTTTTTTGCCCAAAAACTAATACAGTTGTTTCCTATTACTAGAATACGTCCTAAATGCAAAAACCAGTTGAAGCATAAATAAAATATCCACCATTAGCAATCATACTAGGGTTTTACTTTGAAAATTGTGGAGCTGTATACTGGTTCAAGTACACAAATAAATTTATTGCAAAACAAGTAAAATGCTGACAAAGAGATGGAATGGATCTTCATGGGAACAAAGTATATGGGAAAAGCTAACAATACACAAATCAATGAGCAGAAGCAAAGCTTAATAAAAATTGTCATCATGTATTGATCAAAAGTGTGTTGATTAAATTTGTTAACCAATTAATAAAGCAAATAAACATGTTCGGTGTTGCTGATCTAAAAAGACTGAGTAATTGCAATTAACAAAATTCAAAATAATTATTTGATTTGCTTTCTTCAGAATTCAACACACGACATAAGGCAGCATTTGTCAGTTAACAAAATTATGCATCACAGTGTTGACTTAAAGTATCAAAAATTCCAAGCACAAAAGGCTTTTAACTGATGTCAAAAAAGGGCACTTTTGAAGACGGTTTATAGCATTATTTGAGCATCAGGTAACACTCTCTTCTTGCCATTAAAGCAATTGTCAGTTTTTAAAAGAGCAGCACTCCACGTCAACATGCTCGTACATTAAATGTGCAAAAACTTGATCAGCAAAGGAAAACATAACAACCACCGAGTGAATTCAGTATGTTTTACGATGATTAGTTATGAAATAATACATCAATAGATTACTGACCTGCAACCACGAGATCACCCCCTTCTGCATGCCTTGTCCACGACAAAGTATTGACCGAAGATAAAATTTTAATGAAACAACGAGATCAATCCTTAACGCCGTCAGAAGATGCAGTTTGATCCAAAATTGGACTGCCGATAAGTATATTCAGTTTCTGAAGTGTACGGCGGCCAAAATGGCTTCTTTGAAACCCACCGAAGTCAATGTTCGATTCAAACATCATTTCTAGTTTAAAAAACTGTCTAACGTAACTTCGATCATCCGTTCAAAGTGAAATAATGTTGCAGTTCCCGTGCATAAACAACAACAGCCCGTCCGCCATATTGAATTTTTCAAGCGTGATAAAGTAAGACGCATGCTCAGTAACAATTCCGTGACGCTTTTGACGTAATATCTTTAAACCAATCAGCGGTTTTTGAGACCTGTCTACATTTATACCAGGAGGGAGTGATGAACTTAGGCCTGGGCACTAGTGCCGGTATTGGCGAACGAAAATCCGAGGTGTCTGGCCATCGTGACGTCACAAATGAGTCAGTCCGGGAAACTCAAAGGAAAGTTAACGAATGGTTTCCTTGCAGATGTTTACAGTCCAGTTTCTCAAAAAGAACAGATCAAAACGATGAAAGAACAAAAGGTATGCTGCGTGCTATAACATAAAAAGTATTCTTAATGCAATTTGGTCCTCAAAACAAAATAACAAATTGGCGATAAGACTCAAAACATTTTACGAACGCTTTGGTCGATCGATTGAAATTGTGATCAAGATCAACTTTCAGAAGCTGTATCTCACAAACTCTAAGATGTGTCGCTTGGAGACAAAAACATAACTTTTATATGTATAAACTCTTTCCAATTTTAGGAAAATATATTTTCGTAACAATTTCAATAAAATGATCAGTGGCTTTAAACATCATTAAAATGTGGAGAAGAATACTCCAATGCAAAGATACGTTTACTGTGAATTCATGTGCTTGCTTCAAAGTTAATAATTGGCCACAGCAATTCCTTAGTTTGCTAAACTATCTAGTAAAAAACGGCAAAGACGACAACATTTGCTCGCGGCGAAGCAAAACAGCTGGCGCGCCGGCTTTCCGCCCAAATTTGTGCTGATGACTGAATAATTAAAAAAAAACATGGTCTATCAAAAACGCCAACTTTCTCAGGTTACTGATGTTAAGGGTTAACAAGGCTCTCTCTTTACTAGAATGGTCCTCCGTTTGACTGTTTTAAAATTAATTAATCTTTGAAAATCAAATGACAGGACCAATTCAATTTATTTGCGAAACGGTCATCTTGATCGCCAGTTGTGGATCTAAGTAGACGGTCAAACTCTTTCTAAAACATTGTGCAACCTCGACAGCAAATCTAGAGGAAACTGGAGGTATTGAGAATAAATCACTGAATCACTGATCCAGATGGTACTCAAATATATCTATTAGTTTTCATGAAAAAGGACAGAACCAGATCGGCGAAAACTTGTTTCCTCGGGCGTCCGCATAATTTGCGAGCTGATTCAGATTTTTATAATAATAAATAATAATAATGAAAACAATCTTTAACGAGGAAGCGCCCGTCAGTAGTTTACACGGGTTAAATGAGGTGGCAAAAATTTACTAAGTTCGATTACTCTGTCCCTAGCAATTAGATATCACTATTTTCCCCTTATACAGCGGATGGAAGCAAATACTGTAAGAAAAGTCAACGTTTAAGTGCTAAACATACTCTTCTAGGTTCGCCTTCTTTTATAGAGGGTGGTAAAGGGTTTTTTCGTGATCCGTGAAAGGCCCTTTTTATTTCCTGTGAATTGTGAAATGGCAAATTTTTTCCTCGTGAAACGTGATTTGGTTACAGAGCCGTGAACCGCGAATCCCGTTTTTTCACGAGAATTACCAAATGATTCTCTAGTATTAAGTGTTTTAAAAAACAAGACTACGTGTGGTAAAGAGACTACAAGACTAAACCAAAACTACGTGTGGACCAGTGCCGATCGTGCTGGACGCCAGGTCACTCTACTCATTCCACCTTTTCTCTTGGTTTCCTTGGGGATCATTGCGGAAGGGTCTCTGGACCATCGCAAGGTTTTACCTCAGATCATAGTTTTGTTTAGTTTATATAAAGTACACGCTAACAAGAAAGCCTTGGTGCAGAAAGAAAAGCCTAAAGTCCTGTTGTCGTGCAAAGTGCACAAAAAAACCTGTAAACATTTAAGAAAGACGTCTTGGGTTTTGGTGGAAAACAGCGTGTGGAGGAACAGAAGAGTGTCGGAAACCCCATTTTTTTTTCGAGAATTTTTTTTTTGGGGGGGAGGGCACAGATTTAAATCTGTGGCCCCCCAAAATAAATATGCCTCGCGTATGGAGTTGATCAAATGTCACACATATGCTACACCTTAGTCCTGCTTTGCAAAAAACGAGCTTGTTTCAATCCCAGACATAAATCCGCAAATTAGTTTTACAGTTTACGTTATACATAAAATAGTTCTAGAGGCTACGTTGTGTACAAATACAAGCCGTTGTAATTGTTGTAAAATTCGCTGAGGAAGTTCCCCTACAGCGTAGGAGAATATTTGAAGAAGTTTTACAATTTAAGTTCCCACAGTGCTGCTCACAAGTTAGGCTTTTAAAAAAGTTGCCCTGAGTGGACGGTCGGTGAGGACAACAAACAAAGCTGTACTTTGGATGTAATTCATCAAAAAGTAAGGAATTTTTTTAGTCGTGAAATGGCCATTTTATTTCCCGTGAAACGTGAAATGGCCATTTTATTTTTCGTGAAACGTGATCTAGACCCCCCTTTACCACCCTCTTTATACTCAGCTAAACAAACGGACTGATCATTTTTTAAGTAAATACTATACCACTTGTCTTAACTTAGGTACTTTTGTTAAACTATAGGCTAGTCCGTAGCCAAGTTTCAAGTTTCCCGGCCCTGTGGTATATAACTGAAATAAACACACTTTTTCGGACGCGGACAATAACAATTTTCCCGCATAATTCTTCGATCGCGGAGAGTAAACATGAGTCTGAAAACATTATTTAAGTGTGATTTTAACTTTAAGACCAAGAGCCACTTACCTATATCGATAAAAAGGATGACTAAAATTCCATTACCCAAGAAAACAAGCTTAGCTGAAAGCTTAATAACACAAAAAATACGTTTGTAGCCCGAACTCTAACATCAGTTTGCCAGCGCCATTTTTGAAGACTCGGCAAACTCGCGCGCTTTTCACGTCGTGACGTCACGATGGCCAGACACCTCGAACCAGCCGAGCGGCGAGTTCATCACTCCCTCCTGATTTATACCAAATTTCCTTAGCAATGGAGCTCCGCTGGCGGGCTTTGCCCGCAGGCTCCGCTACTAATTAGGAGCAAAAATTAGAAAGACGCTTATTCTCGCTCGGAGAGCGAATTTTTGCTCAAGATAGCAAGTACGTAAGATAAAAACAAAGAAACACTGTTTATTTCATAAAATTTTATTAATTTTCAGTCATAACTCAAGATTTGGGCTTTACCTCGGTATAAGAACCTGTGAAACTCACGGATGACGTAAAACAAAGGAAACAAAAACATTTTAAACAATACCGTACAGCAAAACAAAAGCTAACAAACAAAGAAAATCTTGTCAGGTTCTTACACCGAGGTAAACCCAAGATTTGCGGTAGACCTGCACCATTCCAAACCTCTAATAATGATCTTCTGTTCCAGGGATGTTCCAGGCTTCCGTGGAGGGAAAAGATAACGCGCGGGATCTGGGGAAAGGGGGCGGCGCCCCCCACTATTGTAGGTACTGGAAGCAATTTCTGAAAAATTTTCACTGAACCTTCGGGCGCTGTGTGCAAAGCTGATCAGCTCACAGTCTTAACTGAAAATTACAGGAACATGGCAAATTGCTGTGTTATTTTTAGCACAACTGTCGTTTGTTTGGCTGCAATTCTCGTAGGATTGTACTACAAACAAGTTATTCCCGAGGGGCTTCCAGATGACCAGCATTTCAGTGCTCGATTGTTTGGTGTTGGTTGGGACATTTTCAGTTTTATCGTAAGTAGTTGATGACTACTCCTTAACTCTACTAAAAATTCTGTGCCTGCTAGCTTAATATTTACTTTTCTGTTGAAGCTTTTCCTAAGGGTGAGTCCTTGTCGAATTTTCGTTATGGATGGCCGGTTCGTCATGGTTGACCCATGGTTTGGTGGAAAAGACGGGGCGTGGGTTGCCGGGGTAGGGGTGACGGGGTACTGGGGTCTGTGAAAACACGGGGGTGACAGGGTCTGTAGAAAACACGGGATGACGGGGTCTGCTGTGGAAAACACGGGGTGACGGGCAAACAGCAAGAAAAGTCACGATTTTTCCACTCCTTAGAGAGCTGAGCATCTTGCTTCCTTGGCTACATTGCAAGCATTACTTTCCTAATCCCCGAAAGACCTTTACACCACCACTGACCTTCCACTGTGTCTTCCTTTAAGCACTAACCCGAAACTGCCACAACCAGTTTCCTCTTTGTCCACAACATCTTGCCAGTGACGTTGGAAGATCTTTAAACAATACATCGACTAATGATCAACGTTTGATCATTGGAACCTTAAATTCCATATTTTGAATGCATCGTTAAAGCACAAGAGAAATAAAGGTTAATAAGCACTTGGCTAGCTATAGCCAGGCAGGAAGTTGAATTTCCGGTACTTGCGATATCTAAAAAGTTTTAGTGACAGGACTCGAGTTGCGAAACAAAAGGGATGTTGTGTTACAACGGTTTGAATTATGAAGGATTGTATGGGAACCAATTTTTTTAGCATACAGAAGCTGAGTTACTGTTAGGTTCCAGCTCCAATGTTCCAGTTTAGTTCCCATCAAAGTGTTTTAGGCTAGCAATTTTCTGTTCTCTGCTTGCATTTTTTTTTCATTATGTTTCATTACCCCGTGTTTTCCTTACACCCCATCACCCCGTGTTTTCCACCGACCGATCACCCCGTGTTTATCATAGACCCTGTCACCCCATGTTTTCCATAGACCCCGGCACCTCGTCTTTTCAACCAAACCATCCGTAATTAACTGGTTGGTTTGGTTCGTAAATCTCTGGTTCCATCCTTTGTGCCTAAAATTCTGATCCCTGGGCCAATAGCATCACAAATTTGATCCCTCATCTCACAAGAATTGTACACTTTGATCTTGATCCCTAATCCACCTCTCATGACCTCACCACTTCAGATGCAAGACCCTTGCCACTGTAGGCCTGTGACGGGACACCGGTGATGCCCGCTCCCTCACTGAGACCCAGTGGAGTGCCCTTAGAACCAAAGTGTATCTATTTTTTATATGCCCGGTCTGGTGGTGGGGGTGTAGTGAAAGCTTTTACTAAAGAAGAGAAAAAAGTTTATGTTGGCACTTGCAATGCCTGTGCCCCTGATCTCCTTGCTTATCTGCCACATCCTACATAAGACTGGAATGTATAATTTTTTTATTCAAGTGTTAAATTCTGATAGCCATGCTGTCTGCCATTTGTTTTATGGTTAAGTCTCTTTTGTTATGTTCTCATAAAGTAGATTGCTGTTCTTTTTTTTTCCAAAGGGGTATACAGCTTCATTGGTAGGCATTGGTGATTCACATCCCGAAAATCTGAATAGATTGTTACATCTACCCCTGGCATTAGTACCACCAGAGTCAGAAGATGAATTTGAAATCAAGGACATAGAGATAGCCAATGTTCCTGTTCGTATTTATAAGCCAAAACATATCTCAACTGATGCAGACAAGAAATTGACTGGTGTTGTTTATTTACATGGTGGGGGATGGATGCTTGGATCTGTTGGTGAGCTCAAGTGTTTTGGCCATTATCACTTATTACACTCATGGGGAAGTCTGGGTGATCTCCACCTCTCATTTACTGTACCCTGACTCCCAGTTTTCACATTTCCTTGGCTGCTAATGTCAGCCTCTTCGTAATTTTTCTTGTTGCAAAATATTTTGCAATGCTTTGAAAATGTCCCCTATTTCTCTTGCTTCCCATTTGTCCACCCCCCCCCCCCTTGACTGTAAAGGTCTCATTCTACAGGCAAGGTTAGTACACCAAGGTGAAGGTTCACCCCAGTGGGGAGGGGTAATCCCTGTAGTGTGCTCCTCCTGAAAGGGGTGCTTTTTGTATGTGAAGTATAGAAAAGGGTGGAAGATTTTTGTTTCAGTATTATGATGGGATACTTCAAAATACACCATTTAAACTGATTTTCGAGTTATAAAACAAGTGCAATTTATTTGCTCTAGACTTAATAATAATAATAATAATAATAATAATAATAATAATAATAATAATAATAATGATATATTTATATACAGTGGAACCTTGATTTAATGAACCTCTATATAATGAAGTCCTCGGCATAACAAACAATATTTTTCAGCCCAGTTACTAACAGCGTAATGTATGGAAAAGAACCTCGATATAACAAATCCTCAGTATAACAAACCAATTTCCCCAGTCCACTGGTACTTTGTTAAATCGCGGGTCCACTGTAGCACAAATTCAACTACCATTTTCAAAGGCGCTAATTACAATTATAAAATAAAAGCTATATACAGGACGGTATAAAAAGTACAATTAAATATATATACTAAAAGTGGGACCAATTCTTTTTGGTAAGTTATTCCTTTGATTAATCTTTCAGCTTAAAACAGAGGTCATTTTAGGTTTAGACACCCTCAATTTAAGTAGCACAGAGTGTCTTCAGTCCTTGCAAATTAAAACTCAGAAATGGCCACCCCTTTTTATTGCACTGAATGTCACTATAAATGTTAACCTCTTCTTTTCAGAGTTGTACCATCCCCTGCTGTCTCGGTTTGCTAAAGAAACTAAGGTTGTGTGGATATCTGTGAAGTACGTAGCCCAAAAAACTTCCACAGCATTTCATTTTTACTAGGCTAAATGACTTTAACTAACAGCAGACTTCAAAATTCTTTTGCAGTTACAGATTGGCACCTAAGCACATCTTCCCTGAGCAGTTCCAAGACTGCTATGATGTCATTAAGACCCTGCTAGCCACTGGTGGTCAGTATGGTATCGATATTAACCGCATTGTTGTTGCTGGTGACAGCGCAGGTGGTAATCTAGCAACAGCAGTTGCTTTGAAGCTGAGAGATGAAAACAACAGACTCATGGCTGCTCAGGTATGAAATGTAGGCCTTCAAATTTACACTTCAGTTAGAGTCTTCCCACCAGTTGCTTTCTTAGTAATTGCAAAAAATGAGACAAGCAGGTCAACAGAGTTTAATGCATGACCAGTTAGGTTTGTTCTTAACCTTTTTACTGGTTACTTTCTTGTCTGTGTTTGCAGATTCTCATATACCCTGCATTGCAGTTCATGGACCTTTCTACACCCTCATTTCTGAAGATGAGTGCTCCACCTGCCACAAGACGTCAAGTGGCCGTATACTGGTCCTATATTACATGACAGGAACCCCAGACATGGCCTCCTCATTTCTAGTGAATAATCACTCTCTGCATCTGCGCAACACAAAGTATTCATCTTACATCGGAGTTGAAGACAAAGAGATGCACAAAACACAGAGAAAGCCATTGGATGGCATTCCAAAGGCTGTGCTTGATGGTCTAACTGATTACAGAGCATCGCCATTGATGGCAGATAACTTGAAGGGGCTGCCCAAAACCCTGTTGATAACCTGTGAATATGATGTAGTTAAAGATGATGGTCTGTTGTACAAGGCTCGTTTGCAGGGTGCAGGAGTTAAAGTAACACATTTTAATTACATGGCATACCATGGTTTCCTGTCACTGCAGCAGCCCAGTTCCATTCTTGCAGCTACAGAAGTGTTTCTCCAGGCATTTCAAGACATTGTTGATTATATTAAGGAGCTCTAGAACAGTACTGATGGTATTTGACTCAAAGGTGTAGGATAGGTGGGTTACGGCAGATTCCTCTTTGATTTACGGGTGGGGTGTATACACTATGATGCTTGAACACTAAGATAAGGAAAAAACCTCCTAGAGTGCAACACTCCAGTCATCAGCCTTTATTTACCAAGCTTACAACAATTAGGACTGTGAAAAGAGGCAGGGATGCTCCTTGTCTCTTTAAAGGGTTTAAATCACTGATTTTTACATCACTTATAGCATTGAGGAAAGAACACCAATACTTTAGCAATTGAAGGTATCAGATGCTGCACATGACGAAATGAAAAAGATTTGTGATAACGATTTTTTAAGAATGTCATTAATGCAGTCCTTTCAATAAGCACCGACGACCGACGAAATGCGTCTGCAAATTTATTCACTCAAAGAAGTCTTAAGCTACTGTTTTCCCTAAATTAAAGTAATGAAAGAAAGATTTCTTTCAAACCTTGTTGATACAGTTGGCTTCTCTACTCAAACCAGCTGCCTGCTTCAAATTTTATTGAAACCCCTGTTAATGGTTGACAGGTATTACTGTCATTTTAAAATTAGCCACATACAAGGACTCTCTTATTTGTCTCTTATTTGTCTGTCTGTCAGTACAGACAAACACTGCTACTACTATTTTCTACCTGACACCCAAACGGCAAAAATATATCTATTTCAGGCCAAAATGGCCACAATCTGCACCTTGTCTTGACCACAATGGCTTTACCTCACCTTCAAGCGTATAGAGAAAATGTGATGGTATAGCCTGTGGAGGGGAGGTGCACTCCCTTATTTGGCCTAAATGGGTATGTGCCACTCAACAGGGTATGGTTTTCAGGGTCTTGTGTCTTAAACAGGGTATACAATTTCACTATTAAGCATCTCAATCAGAGTGTCCGCCTGGACTGGAAGCCTTGAACCTGCATACATGTGGGTGCCAACAATTTTTTTAAATCTTATTCTATGATGTCATTCACAAAAAAAAAACTTTTTGTATGGGAAATAAAAAACAAGGCAGCCAAAAAATGCAGAACACAAGCAAAATATAAAGGTCTCTTGTCTTCAACAGGGTAGGGAAATGAACAGATTTTGTCTTAAACAGGGTCAGGGTTTGCAGGCCTCGGCGGCACACCCCCACCCAAACTTCCCTTAAGTGCCCCCCCCCCCCCGGTATAGTTAACTGAAAGCTGCATTTGGTTTTAGCAAATTAAATGTGTTGTATTCTGTGATAACTGCTAATAATATTAATAGATAATCTTAATATTTTTTAAATGATCAAACTTATATACAGAATTAGTGATGGTGGAATGAAATAATAATTTAAGCGTGGTGACTCCTAATGCAGAGGTATTTTTGCAAAGGTTATGACTCTGGAGGAAAAGCAGATCTTAGCAAGACTTAATGGACTCTTAAAAGGTAAATGTGAGTTGCCATACATTTTTCAGAGATAATTAATTAAGCAACCATAATTCTAAAAAAGCTGTAAAATACCAAGAATGTATGGCATTTTCTTTCCAAAAATAATTTAAGTTCTATTATCTCAGAAAAATGTGTGGTTATACCCCCAATTGGATTCTGTTAGCCCTAACTAAAAAGATCTGCTTTTTCTACAGTCATCAACCATGCAAAAATACCATAATTGTATTAGTAGGGAAATTCCTTAACTAACCCTTATATCTCGGACTATATATCCCGAGACGCACAGAACATATGCGCAGCAACAAAAGGAGGCACGTCCCTAATGAATCAGTCAATTCCAGCAGTGTCCATCCCCCCGGGTATTAGTGGGGCATTTTTGTTCGTTGTCCGTTCTGGGGCTGGGTATAAGTCTAACCTGGGGCATTTGACGGTCTCCTGATTTTCACGTCGCAGCACTGTCACTTCCTTACAGTGATAAGCTCATCGGGCAGGGATGATAATTTTGTGATTAATGTTGTCTAAGAAGACTTATTTGAGACTTAGTTCGGCCTTCAGATTTAGCTTTTTGATTAGAATGTACATAGGTCCCAAAATTAAGATATCAAGATATTTTTATTTTTGTACTGTGCGGCATTTGAACAGCCCATTTGTCCCAGGCATGGGGCATTTGCAGGTTTGTTTTCAAAAAATCCTAATGCCTGGGTGGGGGGGGGGGGGGATGGGCACTGCTAGAAATGACTGTATTTTGACTGAAAATTTGATGTAAAAGTAGTTTGATTTTATGGGTATTATTATTAGTTAATAATAATAATTAATTTTATGGGTGTTAAATCATTTATAAGGGGTGATATGGGCTATTCCATTTAATATCCACCCCCCCCCCCCGGTTGAGGACTGACCTTTCCCTCTTACCCCTAAAGAATTCCATTAAAAAGTGTTACCCCCTGAAGACTTCCTTAAAGAATTTCAAAGGAAAAGCATTTACCCCTGAAGAATTCCATGAAATCTCTGTTTACCCCTGGAGAATTCCACTTATAATATGGGTTTTACCCCTAAAGAATTCCCCAGCTTCTGGCCTTCACCCCTGAAGAATTCCACCACTTTTATCCCTTATCCCTGAAGAATTCCACTGTTCCTCAACCGGGGGGGTGCGGATATTAAATGGAACAGCCCTTATATGCAGAAGCTTGTGATTTTAATGAAAAGGTAGGCGCAAATAAATGTACACGTGCAAATGTCGCTGTCGCTTTATAAATTCTCTAAAATAACGGTATTGCTGGTTCTCCATGCATGGGGGCGGGAAAATCGGCTGAACGAGAAGGAATGGGAATGAGCGCCTGTCTTATTTATTTGGGCAGGTTTCTTCGAGAGTTCGATTATTGTTTTGACTGTCATGTTGAAATGCGTTTTTCCATCGTGGTTCTGTGCATTTTGGTGGCAATACTAGCTATTGCTGTCGGCAGAATATACCAGAGATTGTTCAACGTGCCAGTTCCTGAAAATTTCCCGAAGAATTCAACCTGGCAGTTTAAGATCGTTGGGTTTAGTTTTGGCTTAGCTAAAGATTTGGTAAGTAAGCTTACTGACCTTACTCTATGACGTCTGTTTACGAGAAGGAGCTTTGTTTTAGTTGTAGAATCATTTGAATAATACTTAAGTACTTTTCATAACGGTTGAAAGTTTCTATCGTCATGTGTTTGGCACAAAATGTCGGCTTTACCTCGGTGTAAGAACCTGTGAAACTCACGGATGACGTAAAACAAAGGAAACAAAAACATTTAAAACAATACCGTACAGCAAAACAAAAGCTAGCAAACAAAGAAAATATTGAAATTGTGAATATATGAAACTCATATATTTGAACTGCGGAAAGAAGAAATAAATGTAAAGAAGATCCTCGCAGTTGTTAACGCAACTTATGCAGTTGCGAAAAGAAAGCCTGAAAAAATCAGGCTTGCCGGCAAGCCTGATTTTTTCAGGCTTTCTTTTCGCAACTGCATAAGTTGCGTTAACAACTGCGAGGATCTTCTTTACATTTAAAGAAAATATTGTCAGGTTCTTACACCGAGGTAAACCCAAAATGTCTGCTAGTTTCTGCTGTTCTTTCTGATTTAACGTCGAGTTAAAAAGTGGTTTTAACCTTCGAGTTCATGAATGAGAAATTGTGCTTTCCAATGGTGAATTCGTTTATTCTCTACTGAATAGTTCAAACTTTTGAATCTGCGATGAATGAATTAAGCTATTGAGCAGTGCTTTCCTGTGGTGCTGTTTATTATGCTGTACAGGGTGGTTCTAACTTTTAAGTGTGTGGATGAAATCCTAAAGTGTGACATTCAAGTGAAAGTACTGATCAGTCCTTTTGATGATAATGTGGTACTGTTTGTTTGCCCTTGCAGTTTCACTGGAAAACCTGACACCTGAGGGTTATAAGGGACCGTCAACATATTCACAAGTTCCCCGCTTAACGTCCACTGGACGTTGAGGTCAGACCCCCTTCCCCACCTCCTCCTTAATGTTCACATGGAATTTTACACTTCCAGGTTTTTCTACAGCCGATGACTACAACAAAATTTATACCCGTGACAAGGGTATGCATTTGTATTGTAACTGGAGTGAATTCCAGATAGAAAAGACGTGAAATGGCTTTAATGATTGGGAAGGTTTGAAATTCTGTTGGGACTTTTTAAAATTAATCACTTTTTTTTATCATATCATAAATCCAGACACAACATATTTGTTGGTTTTATAATATCTACTGAACTTGTATTACTTTTTGTGCCATCTTTGTAGGTGACAAACTACGTAGATTATAGCAGCACTGAGTTTGTTCTCATTTTGTACTGCAGTACATTTTTCTCTTTATGGTTCTGTTAATCAGCATGCATGGGATTGAGTAAAATGTGTTTCTTTTAACACGCTATTTTGCTTTTCTCCTAGATTCCCCACTCTAATGTCCAAATCTTGACTCTTCTGTACCCCCTCCTCCCCCCAAACATCCAGTGGACATTAAGCGGAGAATACGTCAACGGCCCCTAAAAAAAGATGGGAGGATAAGAATTCTGTTTGATTTCTTTAAACATTTGTCTTTTTTTTCTTTAGGGATACATTACCTCTCTGGTTGGAATTGGTGATGATTATTACTCAAATGTAGCTTCTTTGTTTGCATTTGCAAGTAGTTTAAACAAGAACAACAGCTACTCAGACATTTTGAAAATCAATGACACAGAAATATTTGGTGTTGGTGTAAGAATATACAAACCTGTGAACAGAACAAACCAAGCAAATGAACCTGGTAAACAAGTTTTGTTGCCAGGATTGATTTACTTCCATGGTGGAGGATGGACACTGGGTAGTTTAGGTAAGCCATTTTTCATAGCATTTATCTATCCTAAGCAATTTGCCATTCTGTATATTTTATATGTGGGTGGCCCGAATCCCGGGTCCGTGGACCAGTCCAATGGACTGGGTCCACAGACTGGTCCACAGGGCTGGGGATCAGTGTTTTCGGGTCGCCCTTTTATATGTAGTTTTGCAAAAGAGTGAAGTTGCTCCAGTTGTGAGGTACCACAGTTCGGACTGTCATTTGCTGAATGTCATCCACCTGTTAGAAAGATGCAATTGAGACCAGCACAAACTGTCTTTGTTAGAGAGGTCTCCATCTTCAAGAGGAATTCAGGTCACATTGGACAACATTCTTTGAATGAACTGAAGATATCCCATGCAAAACTTTAGGCAGTTTGTTGACAAAAAAATGGCCTAAAACTCCGGCAGGGTTTTCATTAAGATTTGAAGTATCAGGAGATTACTGCATGAAGTAAGATGAGAACCCTTTAGGGGAGTCTCGGGGCACACCCCTCCCCCCTCCCCCCAACAGGAAATTTTGGATTTTTAAACCCTCTGAAATGCCATTTCCTGTTTTCTGGCAGTAAAATTTCATTTCCCTCTAGCTGCCAAACAACAAAACATGTTACATACCTTAAAATGATTAAGAAATGTCACCAGTTCTGTGACTGGATGCTACAGATAAAGTTAAAATCATAAACCGTTTAACACTCCCAGTCCACTTGTTGAGTCTGGATGAAATTACTAGCTGTGTTTTGGATGAAATACCTTAATGTGAAATGAAACAGCTGAGCAGAACATTGCCAGTTGTGCTTCATGTTCTCTATACCAAGGAAGATGTTGCTATTACATTTGGGACTTAATTAATATTAAAAGCTAACTCTATTCTTAGTCTCATTCATCAACTCCACTGTCTCCACCGTCATCGCACTCCATGCTGGCAGCAAATGCTTCCAAAGACTAAAACTTTTTCCATATAAGACAGCTGTGCTCTTAATCCTTTATTAATTTGTTTAATAAATGATTGTAAGAGTTACCAAATGTACTTGCAGATGGTTATGACGATTTTTGTCAGAGACTTGCAGTTTCTGCTCAAGTTATTGTTGTGAGTGCAAAGTAAGTCCAGTTACTTTCTATACTTATTAAAATTATTGAGCTATGTGTTGCAAGTCTTTTGAACAGATCCTTGGCAAATATTCATAGTGCACAGCACAAATCATATCCACAAAAAAAAGTCTGTTCAGGTATGGAAACAAATAGCCCTTTTCAAGATAAACTCTGACATTATTTTTAGAAAATGGGCATAAACACCATGCAAAATCCAGTCTTTGTATGGGAAAAAACTAAATTATGCTATGCCAAATAATTTCTTTTAAGTTTGAAATCTACACTGCAATCCATGAATTGGAAGGCTGTGATTTACATTTACATTTACATTAATTATTTTAATGACCTTGCAATATCATATGACATCAGTGCACGGTAAAAGGTTATTGATACTAGGTAAAAGGTTGTCTTGAAATCTGAAGGATGTAGCTGCAGAGGTAGATATAATGTAATAATTACATAAGTTGTAATTAATTGCTTTAGTTTGAAATTTGCAGGTAGGTTTTATGGAAAATTGAAAAATGTGATTCTTTGCGTTCTAGTTACTGTAATAGTGTTTACACTGACTTGAGACAGACGATACATGTCATTCAAGATTAACCTTCATCAGCGTTATCTGTATCTTTTCTGCAGTTACAGACAAGCTCCTCATTACATTTATCCCACTCAGTTCAACGACTGCTATAATGTTGCAGTAGGTCTCCTGAACACCGGCACAGCCCATGGTGTGGACATTTCTCGTGTTATGATAGTTGGTGACAGTGCTGGTGGAAACCTGGCTGCAGCAGTGTCTCATTATCTTGCGACAGTATCCGAGATACATTGTAAAAGACAGTATCTTAAAGCACAGGTATGATTTCCATAATGTATGCTTATAGTTGCTTATAGTTGTTTGATATAAGATGTGTCGTTTAAAATGCATGCCTGTTTTGTTGTCAGACCTAGAGAATAGGATAGCCTCGAGCAGTGGTTTAAAGAATTGACTTTTAAGAAGTTTTTTTGGAATTTTACAAGTTCTTGCCTCAGAATAAAAACTCCACGTTATGGAGTAGTTATTATTTGATGGTAGTGACATGAAACAGCAACATGCATGTAGCTGGAGACATGTTTGAGCCAGAAAATAAATTTATCAAAGTTACCAACATATACAAAACTGAAGAAAATTGTTTACCCCTTCCCTCCCCCCCCCCCCCACCCCTTTTGAAGCAGGAAGGGACAAAGCTTAGAACTAAGGAAGTTCCATGTGGGAATTTTATATACATCATCAACATCAATAAGTAACCTAAATACGAAAGTGAAAAGTCTGCTGTTAGAAAATATTTCTGTGATGAAAGGAATGGCCAATTTAAGTTTAAATATCTCTTAGTTACTGCATGTTGTTGGACTTGAACATCCTCTGCACTAAAATACAAGGTAACTGTTTACTGTTACTGTTTTGTAACTGTTATTTTGTTTTGTAATAAACTTTCCATGCTCTCCCTCCCAGTGTCCAGCTTCTTTCTTCTCATCTAACATCATCCTTCTCCATGTCCTCCACGGCCCGCCCCCTTTTCTTTCCTCAGGAGCCAAGAAGTACCATTTGTTTCTATGTCAACTTGGTACTAAATGCCTCCATGCAGTCCTGCTGTGTCTATCCCCAGTTCAATACAGTATTTTTGTAATGGCTAGGGATGCCACTTTTAGCTAAGTCATGATGCTATGATATGAATTAATCTACTCCCTCTTAACTTTTTTTTTAATTTTCTCTTTAGATTCTTATCTATCCTTCTCTGCAATTCCTAGACTTCAATTTGTCATCGTACGTGGCAAACGCAGATAATGACATCCTCTCCAGAGAAGATCATGCCAATTTTGTTTCTCTGTACCTTAACGGCTCTACAGACCTCACAGAAATCCTTCTATCTGGCAATCATTCACGACACCTCCAGGGTACAAAGTACATGTCTTACATTAGCAAGTCAGTTGCGGATATTACACAGCAAGAGCCTCAAGTAGCGCTCGCATCCTCTGCTTTTGAAGCTTTGACACATTTTAGGGGATCTCCTTTGATGGCTGAAGACTTCAGGGGAATCCCCCCAGCATTTGTAATTACCGCTGAATTTGATGTACTTAGGGATGAAGGTTTTCTTTATTCGGAGAGATTACGGAGTGCAGGGATTCCAGTCAAATATAAGAACTACAAATCTTTTCATGGCTTTGTAACCATGGCAACTGAGGGAGGACCAGCACGAACAGATGAAGGAGATGAGGCTTTTGCCGACATAGTACAGTACATAAAAGACACAGTCAGTGAATAGATATGCTGTGGAAGGGGAAATGGTAACGAAAAACTCTTAACTACACCTCATTACAACAAGTACCTGTTGGTGAAGGATAATGAGAGTTTTGCTGACATTGTTTTGTACATGTACAGTGACTGGTGCAAGAAGTAAGGGCTGGCAGGGAAAGAGGATTATCAAATACAGTGTGTATTTCTGCAAATGGTCCAGTTCTATCAGATGAAGGGAATGAGGCAGTCCTGTATATAAAAGACGCAGTAGACTTCTTTTCTTTGTTGCTTCCAATAATTGGAAACAACAAATATAATTTTAACTTTCTTGGCAATCTCGTCCTGGGCCTGTTAGGGAGATGACACCTAGCAATCAAATAAAATTTGACAGGCCCAGAACAACATAGATCGGAGTAGGGCAACATGACGACCATGTAAAATAACAGAGGCCCTTTTTTGGGGAGGCTACAAATGTCACTGGTCTGAATTTTGAAACCCTTCATTTCACATTTTGAGGACTGAGGAAGCCATGTCCCTGTCGGTATTTTACTATTGGATTTGTGCTTGTCTTCGTCGCTGTCACAGTTTCAATCCATCTTTGTGTTGTTTGTTGCCATTTCATGTCTTATGTTGCTGTTTCAAGGCCATGTCGCTCGTTGAAATTTACCCCAACAGGGCCTTGTAACAGCAACAGATGAAATACAAAAAAGGATTAGGTAGGTTAGGTTCAGAACAAAGTTTGTTTCTAATTTTTCTATTTCAACATTATTTATTAGAAGTGTCTAATTAGACTAACACTTGATGATTTTAGAGACAGTAAAAGACCAGAAGGAAAATTTTACTGTTTTTGTAGAGGATAGCTAAAATATGTACTAGAATCTTTTATTGTGTCTATAGTTTTTATCTTCAGGTCGCCTCAGTAGCCTTTTAATAGAGTACATTTTTCATTTTTTTACCTTTATTTAAAAATATTTATCGATAAATATTTATTCTTATTCCAGTTGTAATAATATTCATTTTACTTAGCATATAATAGCTTTAGTTAAAGTGTCCACAGTTTGTTTCGCACCTGAATATTTCAGCATTCAAAAGTAGTTATTTTCATGATTCAGTATTCATGTATTCTAAAGAAACACCTTTTCTACAGGTGCACAGTAAATACATTTATCAAAGCACTGAAATCTGAAATGATTTTTAAACATACAGTGCATGTATTTTGTAATTTAAGTAGAATAGAACAGTTTTCAATTGCTTCTTGTAAAACCAAGACCAGTCACAACAGACGCCAACGATACAAACAACCAATCAGAACTCAAAGCTAATGCTCGCAACCGGCACAAAGCGCGGGAAAATACTTGTAACGATGACGCCATTTTGGTTTTCGTTTTGTGATTGGTTGAGAAAGTGGCGCTGGGAGTTTTGATCCTGTAACGTAAACTGAATAAATTATCAAACATTTAAGGTCAGTTGACCGTTTCAATGTCCTGAGGCCTTGTTTAAAAACTAAATTCTCGAGTTTCTTGGAAACACGCGAAACGAAAACAAGTGGCCTAGTTTTGTAATTTGTATTTGCTAAAACCTAGAAAACGGTCCCGTGCAACGAGTTGCTGAGGACTATGATCAGAAACAGGGCGTTCAAAGGAAAGGACATCCAGGGTTTCTTGTAGATGCCAAAAACTTGTAAGTACAACCTATAGCACGTATCGCAAAACGCACCGAGAAGATTGAGGATCAAAAGGTTGAGTTTCTTGACCAAGTGCCAGCCAAACATCGTGATTATCAGAAGAAATGTCCAGAGTTGGACAACATATGCTTCTATGGTTTCAGCAGTGATTATGATTGCTTGGATGTTCCGCGGAAGAGTGTTCTAGTTTCCATGCAGTTGTTTGTCGTAGCAAAGATCTACGGAATTGAAATCTAGGACAAGGATTAAAAGAGCGAGCGATCCAAGCGCGATACCACCAAGAAACTGAATACAGAAGACATATTTCATGGTCTTCCATAACGACATCCACCGGCATTTTTCCACGCCATTTTGCTGTCGGCGTCCCCTAGGGGCGGATCGTACTCTTGGAAAATCGTATCATCTTTATTGAACTTTTTAAAATCCTCTAAGGGATCTTGTCGTTGTAACAATGGAGCATCTTCAAGGAGTCCCTGTCCTTGGTACGACTGGATCACGCCGGCGGAAAAGTCTCCGTAACATATGCAAACAAGCCTTCGAAAGTAAAGGACGCCATGGACGATCGTGACCCGAACCACGACAGAAATTGCTTCAAATTTTACAGCTGAGAAACAGAAAATTGGTTTCGAAAATCCCAACAGGAAAATTAGGACGCGTTTTCTCTCAAAGCGGGTTAGACTATACACCGTGAAGTATAGCCAAATTTGTATAAGTGGCGTCAAATCTGACCACGGTAATCAGGAAGGGGGGACAGTCCAATATAGCCAACAGAAGAGGCCCTGTAAGGGTTTTAGGATTATGCATTATTAGGGGTTCTTAGAGAAGGGGTACGGATTATTAGCCACTAACTTTAAAGATCACGGATTATTTTTTATTAGAATTTTATTTCAGGGATGTAAAATAAAATTCTATTTTAGGGATACCTTGTTTACAAAATTGGGATACGGATTATTTCCAAAATTACCCAGGATTATGGATTATTCATACCCCCCCCCCCCCTAACAGGGCCTCACAGAAATTATCGAGGAATAATTAATTAATCTGAGTTATTTTGTTATGTCTGCGCAAAACTAAAACTTCATGAGTTAGAATCTGGTATGAAATGTTTTGAACGATTGCATTTTGTTATTGATTGAATTTCTGAAATTTTTTTTAACAACTCTTTCCTACGTTGTTCGAATTCCTCAATGTTTGATGATTATGAACATTTTAAAACGGTAGTGAAGGCTTCTCGGTGTGTAGAAGGGATGCAAAGCTCTTTTTCGGCGATATATAACCAAAAAAAAAAACATTATTACCGTGAATAAAAACTATACATGAAACCAGAAACAGGTCGTTTTGCACATGCTTCACACCCTCAGTAACTCAGTACGGTATGCATGAAATGCACTAGAATGTTTTATCGTTTCTAAAGTTTTTGTCTTCATTTCGCTACAGTAACCTATATTTTTTCATTTTTTGGTACCTGTATTTAAAACATTTATCTAACAATATTTACTGATATATTAGTCGAAATAGTATTCATTTTACTTAGCATATAACAGCTTTGAAGTTGTTACAGTGTCTACGGTTTGTTTCACGCCTGAATATTTCAGCATTTAAAGTGGTCAGTACTCTTCTTAGAAATTATGACCACCGAGGCTAAGAATGTGTTTGAACAACGAGAAGAATAACAAGACATCATGTCTTTGATACCTGACATTCGACGCACTTAAAAACTCTAAAACGGTATAAACACTGTTAAAATTGCGCAATATATTTCGCTCTTCGAGCCTCATCAGCCATTTTTTTTTTAGCGGCTGATAAGGCTCGAAGAGCGAAATATATTTAGCAATTTTAACAGTGTTCATACCGTTTTAGAGTTTTTAAGTGCGTCGAATGTGTATCAAAGACGTGATGTCTTGTTGTTCTTCTCGTTAAAGTGGTACTACGATCGAAAAATCACTTTTACTTTTTCTTCGGATTTCGAAACTTTGTTAACTAAACACTCCCCAAGCGAAATTTCAACACGGCCTTAATTTTGAGAAGAAGACTATTTATTTAAACTGTAATTTTCCTATTTAATGGTCCGCCATTATTACACCAGAAAGGATATAATGACATCATTCACTCAAGAGCTTTAGAATGCGGTTTGCGTGAAAGTGGCTATTTAGTATGCAGCACGGGAGTTTACTCTCAAACTCGTGTTTTGCATAATTAGCAAGCAGTGTTCACACGCTCTTGAGTGAATGACGTCATCGTATCCTTTCGGGATAATGGCGCAATCGGAAAATTGCGGTTTAAATAAACAGTCTTCTTCCCAAAATTAAGGCTTAAAATTTCACTTGGGGAGTGTTTAGTAAACGTAGTTTCAAAATCCGAAGAAAAAAAAAAGTGATTTTTTTTTCGTACCACTTTAAAAGTAGTTATTTAATAAGTTTTCGTAACTTCTAGACAAACAGTTTTTACCGTGTAAGTAAACACTGGCACCTCAAAATGAAATCGTTTCACATACTGTAGTGCATTTTGTAATTTATGTAGAACAGAGCGGTTTCAATTGCTTTTCATGGGAGCAAGACCAAAGTAATTACTCCACAGGTAACCAAAGCGTAATATGAGTCTGAGTTGTATCGAGCTGAAATTCGATCGAAAATAATCGGCGGTTTTCCGCCGAAAATACATTAAAATCGAAATAAGGTTTGAAAAACCTTACCTATTGTGTGTTTGCTGTATTTTTACCGCTTTTTCGAGCTTCTGGAGGCCGTTTTGGGCGATTTCCTGCTTCCAGTAACGGTTTAGCACGTGACATGGTGTCTCATTAACGGTTAAGCAGCAAATCGCCCAAAACGGCCTCCAGAAGCTCAGAAAAGCGGTAAAAATGCAGCAAACACACAACAGGAAAATCGCCCATTATTTTCGATCGAATTTCAGCTCCATACAAACTCTCACATTACGCATTGGTTACCCAACGCAATCAACACAATGAACCAATCAGAATTTGAAGCTTATAAGCCTAACGGGCGTCAAGCGCGGGAAACGTTAGTTTTGGTTTTACTTCTGATTGATTGAGAAAGTGGCGTGAGTTTTTTCAAAACCAATCACAGAGCGAAGTAAAGCAAATCAAAGCTATACAAATGCAAAGTACTCAATCTGAGCGACCCATGTACGGAGTTGGATTCACTTCAAATTGACGTGTGAACCCAGCCTAGTGCCCAGGCCTTCTCTTCTCGCTCACACGACTTGGCGCGAAATTTCGTGACGTCACTTAGTCGAGTAAGCGGAAGGAGAATAAGCTGGTGTGAACCTGGTTTTGGATTGTTACATCAGTTCAGTTCGGTCAGGGCTTTGGGCTATTCGGTACACAGGTCTTTTAAATTAGGTATACGGTATCTTTCACCCAAAATAGCTAAGGATTTCGAGCATACCGGATACTACGCTTCTTACAGTTTTGGCTATATTGGGGGAAAGGTGGGAGAATTGGGGGTATTTTGGCTAATATTTTTCGGGTATAATGGTATACTGTCAACCTCCCCTCCCCCCACTCCCCCCACTGGCCTATGGGGAGCCATTTGTGCCAAAAATACCAATCGTTATTGCTAAATTTTAAGCGCAAGTGTATAAATTTCAATCGCAAGTGTTAAATTTCAATCGTTAGTGCTAACTTTCAATCGCAAGTGGTAAATTTCAATTGTTAGTGCTAGCATCGATTCTTTATCGATTACCGGTCAGTGTAAAACGAAGACTGCGGACTGCGGACTGCGGACCAGGTGTAAAATACAGACTGAGGGTAAAATGTAGGCTCCAGACTAATGACTAAGGGGCAAGCGCAGAATGAAGGCCACAGACCTCATACCAGGGGGAAAATGAGAGAAAAGACAGCCGGAAATACGTCTGCGTTCGTAAAAGTTCGTAGAAATCTATTAAAATCTATTAAATATAGTCAAAATGTATGCAATTTTTTTTGCGTCCTAACAGGAAAGCTTTTGTTTACAAATTGAGATGTGGAACAGTTTTTTTCCACCAAGGATTGTCCGGAATACGTTGTTCATGAAAGAGTTTTGCTTGACTTCAAGCCGTACATTGCTCGGAATTTGATCTGACATGTCTGAGTACGCGAAACAACCTGCGTAATAAGCGAATAAACTCGGACGGGAATAAATGTAGAGCTAAATAGCTCATTAATCGGAACCTGTAGTGTACCAGAAGTTCGCTTTTTACGAGTGAACGTTAGTTTTGAACTAGCTGAGGTAAAAGTCAAACCCCGCCGGCTACCTGTAATTCCCGGGCGGTAACCCATCCAAGTACTAACCTCCCCCATCAGGGCTTAACTTCACTCACAGTACAGGCAGAAGGACGTATGGTACCTTGATCATAAATCGGTATCTAAGAATTCAATTAGTTAAAATATTTATCTTTTGCTTTCCATATTGTCCTTGAAAGAAATTTTGTGTGGGAGATAATGTACCGGTCAAATTAAAGCTTCAACATCCCCCCCCGGGCATACTTCGGGCATTTGACTAAAATTCTTGCCCGGGGAGGGGGAAATTTGAACGTTGCCTTGAAAGGGTGGGGAATTTGAACCAGATTTATCTCTTGTTCTAGCGTAATACGCCCGTGCGTTTTTTCGGTTTTTGCAGGGTTTGACGGATTTCCAAGATAGAATTTCACCTTTGTTAGTGAATAACTCTTTCAAAAGGGTCTTTAAAAGAAGATTGAAGGTGTCATACGGCATATCTCACTCTGAAAACCGTGAAAAGTGTTTGATTGAAGACGAAATTTATCTTTGAGGACAGGTATTTCAGTACTAATTGGTGGAGCATTTGAACAGCCTTTTTGCCCCGAGGGGAGGGAATTTGAAGAAGCCAATCTTCAAAAGTTCAAATGCCCGGGCGTGAATGTTGAAGTTTCAATTTGACTGGCACATAACGGAGTGAAACGTCTACCATAATGAAGACATTCTTTAGATTAGCGAAGTTAAGCCCTGTTCGGCAGGGTTAGTACTTGGATGGGTGACCGCCAGGGATTGACTTCTCGTGACTTCTAACTCAAGGTTTTCTCTCATGCATTCCTACCCTTCGCACACCGCGCAACAAGCGCAAGTAATAACACCAGGACAATTATGGAGTGTGACTCGTGCTGGGTGCCTGATGGACAGCATGGACCTGCGCTTTATTAAATAAGATTTATTGAAGAGTGCAAGTATTTACAATAGATTGTGATAACATAAGCGGAATAACACCGCAACTGATGCACTGTTAAAGTTATTGGTGTCTTGAAGAATTTTGGAGAGAGGTGCCAAAATTGGGGATTTACAGCAAATAAATAACTTTGAATCGGTCACGTGACGGCTTACAGTGTGTTACCTTTCGCTTTGCTTATTAAGTGTTAGGTGCAAATAATTAAGGACGCTTATTCCCGCTCAAAACACTTCAAATAACAATAAAAGACCATTAAATACCAATTTATACAACACAGAAACAAGGTGAACCATTTATATTATGAATTATTTCGCATTTATGGCATTTAAAGCGTCTTACTTGCATTTTCTATACAAACATTTTCTATACAAACTCTTATATTTTGCCGACTGATAATATATGCAAAAAAGAACAGGCTAATACTGCGCTCCTCTCATAGTGAGCTTGGGCGACCTGTGACCATACGTTCTTCTGCCCGTACTATGAATGACGTGGAATTACATGAAGCCCGGGAATTACATGTAGCCGGCGAGGTTTGACTTTTACCTCAGCTAATTCGAAATTACCGTTCACTTGTGAAAAGCGATCTTTTGGTACACTACAGGTTCCGATTAATGAGCTATTTAGCTCTACATTTATTCCCGTTCGGGGTTTATTCGCTTATATTACGCAGGTTGTTTCGCGTACTCAGATCACATTCTGAACAATGTGCGGCTTGAAGTAAAACGAAACTCTTTTATGAAGAACGTATTCCGGACAATCCTTGGTGGAAAAAAACCGTTTCACTTTTCAATTAGTGAAGAAACTTTCCTAGATTTTAATAGATTTCTACGAACTTCTACGAACGTAGACGTATTTCCGGCTGTCTTTTCTCTCATTTTCCCCCTGGTCTGCAGTCGGTAGCCTTCATTCTTCATTTTATCCCTAGTCTGCATTTTCCCCTTAGTCATTCGTCTGAAGTCTACATTTTACCCTCAGTCTGCATAAGCATCTTAATCCTGGTCCGTAGTCTGCACTCCGCAGTCCGCAGTCCGCAGTCCGCAGTTCTCCCTTTACACTGACCGGTAATCGAAAAAGAATCGATGCTAGCACTAATGATTGAAATTTATCACTTGCGATTGAAATTTAACACTTGCGCCGGATTGAAATTTACCACTTGCGATTGAAGGTTAACACTTACGATGTATCTGTTAGCACTAACGATTAAAATTTAACACTTGCGATTGAAATTTATCAATAACGATTGGTATTTTTGGCACAAATGGCTCCGCATACTGGCCGACCCTGATTAGTTCTAGCACAGTATTGATCTTCTTTCTTTTTTTCGTGTGTGACACAGGTCACGCAACTGTCAAACCAGTGCCGATGTATGCTAGTCGGAAGGTGACAAAATATCAAGTTTACCATTCTTTTATGTCAAGTTACATTTTTATACATCAACTATTTTATATTCGTGTCATTTTGTCGTATATTTATGTCAAAACAATTTCTTCTGTGTCAGTGTGATTGTTGCCGTATCAAGCGATCTCTTATATGCATCAAATAAATCATTGTTTCATACATGAGGTGGTTACCATTTTCATATCAAGTTGCGTGCACATTTTTATACATCAAGAAAGGGGAGATGAGCTTTTGATCAGAAGTACCATCAAGGAGAGAACTCTGGCGACGAGTTATCGGGGTTTTTTCATTCCCACTATTCGAGTGTTCTTTGAGAAAATGCTTTTATTGATCCGGCAGTGTAACACTTGTTTGGAAGAAATAATGATGTGACCAGGCAGAATTATTAGCTAGAGGGGTGGAGCAATATGAGCAAACTTTGCAAGTCATGTACCAGCGAATAACAGAATCGTGTTCCCACCTTCATGCTCTTGGCTTTAATTATGAGCAGTTAATGGTCTCTCATCGGACAGAAATTGGAAAGATTATAGAGGGACTTTACTCTGGTAACGACGATGTTGAAAGAGCAATAGGGACAGAGGGAAATCTTTGCTCCATGGTACCAAACGGTCGTGCAGGAGGCCAGATTTTAATGAAAAAGTAATGGGAGCCTGTAAATTCAACCACCTCTCATCACTGTTCAAAGAGAGGTAGTGACAGTGAATGATAGTGCAACCAGCTGACTAGGGTGCCAAGGTTAGTACATCTCTGATTATATTGTCCAAGGCAACGTCGGTAATCTGAGAAAAATTAAGCTCTTGGCTAACAGGCATACTATTGAATGCTTGACGGTGGCGAGAAAGAGTTCTTGCAGATACACCAAGTATTCTTGCTATGTCACTCCACCTAAAATCTGCACCCTCTCAGAGTCCTCGAATCTGTTCTTCAGTTAGGCTTACTGTTTTTTTGCGAAACAAAACGAAATGAAAAATAAATGAAGACTGAAGTCAGCTCATGGTTAGGTTCGGACTAGCATAACGATGAGTAAACTGAATAAATTATCAAACATTTGAGGTCAGTTTACCCTTGTTAAAAAATGTCGTGTTTCGTAAAAACTCGCGATACGACTGACAAGTGGCCTTGTTTAGTACTTTGTATTTGCCAAAATCTAGAAAACGGTCCCGTGCAATTGTAATTGTTCGGTTTGGATCCCGAAGAGAGTTTGTCTTTTACCACAGCGAATAAATGGGTAGTAAAGTAACACATGGTGACGGCGGTCAAAATGAGGCCAACGAGCATGTGTTTTCGCCATCTCCTCTTCCAGACGCGAACCACAGCAATGTTCATGTAAGACATTTGCAACCAAAAAGAGAAAGAATTAAATACAAAGTCAATGCTTAAAGCAATGCTGACGCGAATGAAGAACTGTGTCAACTCGGAAAACGAATGATCAGTGTCGTTGTACATGAAACTATACAGGTGAATGAAACCGACCGCTGCAATCAAAGCTGTGGATTCTCCAAGAATCATTTGAATGCTCATGTCCGCTATAAGCCGCATGCTTCTTGGCGTACGAAACTTCTCCGCGCTTAACAATGTTATGTCTCGACTGAGCTTTCTGTAAATGAAGTACCACAGATAATCGCGCACAACTATCGTCGACCTTTCTAGCAAGTCCACAAATCCGTGCACAAAGCTCAGTAGTATAAACAGTTGAAGACTTGTTAGTTCAGCTTGCATAACGCGAAAAACGATGGCAGAAGTGATGTACAGCACGGTTAAGAGCACATGTGATTCCCCAGGGTGAAGAAAATCGATTCTTTGCGCAGCCAAACGCACTATAACCTTTGGAATAGCAGTTACTAGAGGCAGTGCCCCTGCTATAACTGCTCTGTATGTTTCGCTCTGACTGTGGTACAAAGGAACGAGCACGTAAACTAGAACAAACGCTATGGGGATCCCGAAGCCTAACTGCGCTGCCAGCATCGCAGAAACTTTAACAGTTTTCTTCACTTTTCTAGAACTTTCAGTTTCGCTGTTCTTGGCAATGTGTCGTCCGACAAGTATTGAGTTGGTGAGGACTATGATCAGAAACAGGGCGTCCAAAGGAAAGTTCATCCAGGATTTCTTGTAGATGCCAAAAACTAGTAAGTATAGTCTGTAGCACGTGCTGCAAAACGCACCGAGAAGATTGAGGGTCAAAAGGTTGAGTTTCTTGACCAAATGCCAGCCAAACATCGGGATTATGAGGAGAAACGTCCACATCTGAACTATGTATGTTTCCACGCTTTCGGCAGTTACTATAATTGCTTGGATGTTCCGCGGAAGAGTGTTCCAGTTACCATGCAGTTGTTTGTCGTAGCAAAGATCGACGGAATTGAAACCTAGGACCAGGATTAAAAGAGCGAGCGATCCAAGCGCGATACCACCAAGAATTTGAATACAGAAGACATATTTCATGGCCTTCCATAGCGACATCCACCATTTTGCCGGTCGGGATTTTTTCCACGCCATTTTGCTGTCGTCCCCTAAGGGCGGATCGTACTCTTGGAAAATCGTGTCTTCGTTATTGAACTTCTTAAAATCCTCCAAGGGATCTTGTCGTTGTAACAATGGAGCATCTTCGAGGCATACGTGTCCTTGATACGACTGGATCACGCCGGCGAAAAATATCTCCGTAACATATGCAAACAAGCCTTCTAAAGTAAAGGACGCCATGGACGATCGTGACCTCGAAACACGACAGAAATTGCTTCAAATTTTACAACTAAGAAACAGAAAATTGGTGTTGAAAATCCCAACAGGAAAATTAGGACGCGTTTTCTCGCAGCTTTATATCCCTGAAGTTAGACAATACGCCATGATGTTAGCCAAATTTGTATAAGTGACGTCAAATCTGACCATTGTAATCAAGAAAGGTCGACAGTCCAAAACAGCCAACAGGGATAAATTGGATTTAATTAACTTGAGCTGAGTTATTTTGTTTTGTCTGCGTAAAGTCGAAATTTGATCCAAGCGCGATACCACCAAGAATCTGAATACAGAAGACATATTTCATGGCTTTCCACAGCGACATCCACCATTCTGCGGGTCGGGATTTTTTCCACCCCATTTTGCTATCGTCCCCTAGGGGCGGAACGTACTCTTGGAAAATCGTGTCGTCGTTATTGAACTTTTTAAAATCCTCCAAGGGATCTTGCCGTTGTATCAATGGAGTTTCTTCAAGGAGTCCCTGCCCTTGATACGACTGGATCACTCCGGCGGAAAAGTCTCCTCAACATAGGCAAACAAGCCTTCTAAAGTAAAGGACGCCATGGACGATCGTGACCTCGAAACACGACAGAAATTGCTTCAAAATTTACGGCTAAGAAACAGAAAATTGGTTTTAAAAATCCCAACAGTAAGATCTGTCAAAGCGGTTCACAGCTTAGTATCCCCTGAAGTTGGACTCTACGGCGTGACGTATAGGCAAATTTGGACGACTGACGTAAAATCCGATCATTGGATCACTGTAATGAAGAAGAGCTTGACAAGTCCAAATAGCCAACAGGAATAGACGGGTCTACTTCAAAAATGCTCATCTTAGCTACTTATGTTTACTTGCGTTATTTTGTTTTTATCTGCGTAGAAATTGAAAAATGATCAGTCTAAATCTGGCGTGAAACATTTTTTAACGATTGCATTTCGTTATTACTTGAATTTCTCGAATTTTCTAAACAACTGTTGTCGGCATTTTCGCATTCCTCAGTGTTCGAAGAATATGAAGAATGTTGCTTCGCGGCGTCTAGAGGGGATGCAAAGCTCTTTTCTAGTAAAAAAAAAATGTATTTCCCGAAGCCATAAGTTCTGTTTATGTTGTACATGCTTATATTCATATATTTGACGGACTCAATCAGGAAAGAACTTTTCAGTTACTTAACTACGGTATGTACTGTACTCAATTATTTCGCCCACATACCCAAAAGTTAGAACCACTTTGGATAGCATAATAAACAGCACCACAGAAAAGTACTGCTCAGTAGCTTTCATTTGACTGGTCACACTTTAGGATTTCATCCCAGACTCAAAAGTTAGAACCACCTTGTACAGCATAATAAACAGCACCACAGGAAAGTACTGCTCAGTAGCTTTCATTTGAATAGTCACATTTTGGGATTTCATCCACACACCCAAACGTTAGGACCATTTTGTACAGCAAAATAAACAGCACCACAGGAAAGTACTGCATGGTACTTTTCATTTGAGTGGTCACACTTTAGGATTTCATACACAGACTCAAAAGTTAGAACCACCTTGTACAGCATAATAAACAGCACCACAGGAAAGTACTGCTCGGTAGCTTTCATAGGGAGGTCATACTTTAGGATTTCATCCACAGACTCAAAAGTTAGAATCGCCTTGTACAGCACAATAAACAGCACTATGGGAAATTATTGCCCAGTGGCGATCATCGACCAACTGAAAATCTGGATTGACCTTTTCTCAGTAGCGCAATGTACATTACCAAAGGAATATACTGCTCAAAATATTTTATTTCAATAATTACATTTGAGGTCTTTATTCATATGCGCCACGTCCCACGAATCAGTGACGAACGTTGATGTCACAGGAAGTTCGGTGACGTCAGTATTATCCCATTAAAAATGTTCCTAAACGTAAATCGCTCCTTTTGGGTTTGTTTGACAGAAATCTTATCCTTACAGTGAAAGAAAGCCAGGTATATATTTTTAAAAAAAGGACAATAGAAAAAACATGTTAACAGTCAGTATATAATTTGTCTTTTATCGTCATTCTGGCGTCATCATGACGTAATTTCATCCGACGCACATTAACATAAACACTTATTTCAGACACCAAAAATGGCTTCAGTACATGCTCAAATTCGAATTTGGTAAGCTTTACGCTTCTTTCGGTCATTGGAGGCTGTTTGAACCTAAATTAAAATATCCGCTGAATTCGTTCGGTCAAAGTACTGCTTAGCAGACATTCAATGCATCCACGACACCCTCAAATGGTTTGGGCCTAAATTGCATAAAATCATAACTCCGTGGGAATTTGTCGAAAAAACTCTCGAACTTGGCAACTGTGGAAAACCTGATGGCCCTAATTCAGTTTTGACTTCAAGTGTCAATCATTTGGGTCACGACTCTACTAGCAATTGTTTTAACTCTTTCACCATCTTATTTTCATCTATGAGCCAACTCATCAGTATATTCTTCCGAAAGATCAAACTTTCAACCCTGTAAACTCCGTTGGCTTTACTCAAAAGGTAGACCATTTTTTTGCAATTGAATTATACAGTATTTGTTACGTTTTTGGGTAAAGGGGTGCCTTGTTAAAGCTCACAGTATACTTAGAGGAGCTCAGTGTCACCTTGATCTTCACGTCCAGTTTTCGGTTGAAGAATGTTCTGAAAAATATTTCATATACCTTTTCTCGTACACGAAATGCTTCTAGAACATTAACAGAAAGGAATCAAATGATTTTCTCAAAGGGAGACCAAACCATAGTCAGTTTCTGGCGATTTTGCCAAGAAACTAAGCAAAACTCTAGCCTAATGTTTACAAGTTGCAATCCGTTTTCATCCCAGCGATCTGCTGCCAAACGGACGCAGTTATAGTTTCATTGAAGTTTCAGAGAACTGTTAGAGTAATTTTAAACTACACTGAACCAGTATTTTGGGGTTTCCTCTGGTTGCAATATCTCTTTTAGCTTTTAAGTTGGTGATAGTGCCCCTTTTAAGGTGAGCGATTCTTTTCAGCATATGAAATGGTCACCAAAATGCGCCCGTTTAATAGTGAAAGAGACGAAATTTTGGCTAACTTAACCAGGGTAACAGAAGGCACATAAAAAGTAGTCGTGATTACGAAACCTCCACGGAGAAAACGGTGTTTGCCTGTGGAGAATACACAGTGGAAGTTTTGCTGATTAAGTCGTCGAGTTGGTCGAGCTGGTGGAACCGTTGTACGTCCGTCTAGTTGTTGCGTCGAGCCGTGCAACGAAGGAACAGGAAAACTGAGAAATTTTAAGCCAACAAACTAGAGTAACAAGTAACAGACAGATCGCAACACATCGGGGCTCGAAATGTACGGTCGCAAATGTGCAATTTGCGACTGGTTCGAGGACATTTGCTTCTAGAAAAAATAATTTAGGAGCA
This sequence comes from Siderastrea radians, assembly GCA_964017195.1. Classification (NCBI taxonomy): domain Eukaryota; kingdom Metazoa; phylum Cnidaria; class Anthozoa; order Scleractinia; family Rhizangiidae; genus Siderastrea; species Siderastrea radians. Next base: position 43,064,463 of record OZ024895.1, read on the forward strand.
AATTTGCTCCTTCAACTTTTGGCCCATTTTCATAATAAATACATTTTCTATCCCTTGTTAGACCAAATTTACTCCTAAAATTTGGGACCTAGGAGCAGAATTGCTCCTGGGAAAAAAATTCAATTTCTTGGCCTGCAACACATATCATCACATCACAACACAACACAACGCAATAGGAAGCAGACAACAAAACGCAACACAACGCAACGCAACACAACGCAACACAACACATCACAACACAACACAACAACACAACGCAACAAAACACAACACAACGCAACACAACACAACAGAACACAACGCAACACAACCCAACACAACGCAACACAACACAACACAACGCAATAGGAAGCAGACAACAAAATGCAACACAACGCAACGCAACACAACCAGTCGAGGTAACGACGAGCTCGACCAAAAACTCCACGAAAAAAATTTTCAAAAAACGCTGCACATTTGAGCAGTAATGATCGATTTTCTATTGTATTGTTCACTGTGGTACACTAATTGCTCAAAGTTGAAAGGTATCATCACTCAAAAACCGATTGAGCCACCTTAAACTAATCCCTCTTAACTTTTTTATTTTCTCTTCAGATTCTTATCTATCCTTCGATTCTCTGCAATTCCTGGACTTCAATTTGTCATCTTACATGGCAAACGCAGCTAATGACATCCTCTCCAGAGAGGATCATGCCAATTTTTTTTCTCTGCACCTTAACGGCTCCTGGATGGTACAAAGTACATGTCTTACATTAACAAGTCAGTTGTAGATATAACACAACAAGTAACCTGCGATCAGGCTCTATTTTCGTTTCGCTCGGTGAAACATTCCGGCGGGAAGGGCGAAACGAAAAATAGAGCCTGATACAATTCTTCTACGGAACGTCTGCCGCCCACTTTTTTGATTGATTGACATTCAACAAAACGGCCAATCAAAATTTGTTTTGCTTGCACGCTCCTCGGTATGCAAATTTCCCATATGTGTATGTAATGGCATTCGCAAAAAGTCCTCAAATGTCGGCAAAAATAAGAATTACAGGCTACGATAAATCTTGGCACTAGCGTTCAAATTTACAACTTGAAGGTACGCGCTCCGGTATTGTACATAGTTGCTCTGTCTGAGCTGAAAATGAATGAAAATTCAGAACACGACGAGGTTGTCATGTACCAAAATATGCTGCATGTTTGAATCCTTTCTCATTTCAGGTGGTATCCGGAAATATTCTCTACGCATTTGTCACCGATTTTCTGCGTAAAATACCTTGGGAAATTAGGAGATATACCTTCAGTTTCACTCTTTAGAAAAAAGATATCAATAAAACCGTTTATAAACAAACGAGTGTTTTGTAATTTAATTTAGTTCCAGAAGTGATAATGCAGGGTTCAATTCTACCTGTTACCATCCCCCCCCCCCCGGGCGCACCCCCGGGGATTTGCAATTTTTTTCTTTCTTGGCGGTCTATTCCCCACCCCCGGGCAGGCAGAAAGAGACAACTCCCCACCCCCGGGACTCTCATCGACCACAAATACGTTGTTTTGTGTTCAAAATATAGGTAACCATATCGATTTCCGTACAATAGCAAAAGCAGACGTTTTGACAAGAACTTAAACGCTTTTCTAGAGTAAACTGAACGAAGGATACTACATGAATAGTATAAAAAAAACATGAACACTACACTGAAAAAGAAAACTGAAGAAAAAAGTCTATTCCCCGCACTGAATACGGTCAGAGGTCCGGTGAACAAATTGATGGCAGCATTTTAAAGGAGTTTTTCTTAGCTCTAGTTGATTCACAAGAACACTGGACTGAGATCTCCGTTTAATATAAAGCTGTGCATCTGTTTTTATACAAAGTCTATTTAAGTCATCTTATTATATGTATAAATACGCTGATTGAAGAAATATTTCTAGGTTTGTGACGAACGCCATCCATTCGAGTACGCATCAAACGCACCTTCGTTTAACAATTTATCATAAACGTGCATATTCTAGAGATTTTCCCTGAAAACAGGCAGTCGTCTCTACGCGGTCCGGCACCATTGTGTCAACTGAGAAGTGAGGTGCTTCACAAGAAAATTTCGATTTGCCCCACCCCCCGGGACAAGACCGCTTCAAACAATTCCCCACCCCCGGGCCCGAAGGGCTGGACTTGTCCCGGGGCTTGCCCGAGGGGGGGAAGGTAACAGGTAAAATTGAACCATGCATAAATATTTGAGATTACCAGCGAATTCCATCTCTAAACAGCAGCGAATTTTAAAACGAAGAACATTTATTATAAACCTAGTCAGATCCTTTGATATCAATGTCAGAGTTCATTAAAACGACATTATTAACACTGAATGAATAAACTGAAAGTCTTTATTACTTTGGTAAAAATAAATACAGGATCTCGCTGAGTGCGGTTCTCACTAAACATCAGCTTATCGTTAAGTTTACGGAATTATCGGTTGACTTGTTGATCACTCTTGGCGAAAGATACTTGCTGTTCGTTTTGTTTCGTAAAACGCGGAAACAACCACTACTCTGCTTATATTTTCAATACTAGCTGAAAGCCTTCAAATGAAAATTTGGAGACACGATGCGATAAAACGGGATACATACTTCACTGTTGCTGTACTTCTCTGCTCCGAGTGAGAGACAGCTTGCGTCAAACCGGACGCCATTCTCAGGAGAGAAAGAAATGATGACAATTCTCCTAGAACGACGAGAATATCTTTGAGCGACACGTTTACCTCGGCAGACTTGTTCCTTGGCCATGGCGGTCGGATTGAAAATTGTGAGCAGTCTCGTAGACAATTTACTTCCGTTGACAGCTCTATTGTTAAAGGGCCAATCAGATTGCGAGATTCCCGCGGCCAAAATTTGGCCGCCGACACGAACTCCTGTGAGAGATTGTATCAGGCCCTATTTTAGCGAGCGACCCACGTAAGAGAATATGAGAGCGATGCTAAAATTCGGCCTGATCGCAGGTTACACAACAAGAGCCTCAAGTAGTACTGGCGTCCTCTGCTTTAGAAGCCCTGACACATTTCAGGGGATCTCCTTTGATGGCTGAGGACTTCAGGGGAATTCCTTCAGCATTTGTAATTACTGCTGACTTTGATGTACTTAGGGATGAAGGTTTTCTTTATTCGGAGAGATTACGGAGTGCAGGGATTCCAGTCAAATATAAGAACTACAAATCTTTTCACGGCTTTGTAACCATGGCAACTGAGGGAGGACCAGCAAGAACAGACGAAGGAGATGAGGCTTTTGCCGACATAGTACAGTACATAAAAGACACAGTCAGTGAATAGAAACACTGTGGAAGGGGAAATGGTAACGAAAATCTCTTAACTACACCCCATTACAACGAGTACCTGTTGGTGAAGGATAATGAGAGGTTTGCTGACATTGTTTTGTACCTGTACAGTGACTGGTGCAAGAAGAAGGACTGGCAGGGAATGATGATTATCAAATACAGTGAGTACCTACACTGTATTTCTGCAAATGGTCCGGTTCTAACAGATGAAGGGAATGAGGCAGTTCTGTATATAAAAGACGCAGTAGACCTTTCTTTTCTTTGTTGCCTCCAATAATTGGAAACAACAAATATTTTAACTTTCTTTGCAGTCTCGTCCTGGGTCTGTTAGGGAGATGACACCTAGAAAGCAAATAAAATTTGACAGGCCCAGAACAACAGACATGGAAGTAGGTCAACACGAGGACCATGTAAAATAAGAGACATGTGAAAGACAAAACAGGATTAGGTAGGTTAACTTCAGACCAAAATTTGTTTCTAATTTTTGCATTTCAACATAATTTGTTAGCAGTGTATAATTAGACTAACACTTGATGATTTTAGAGATACTGAAAGACTAGAAGAAAGATCTAACTGTTTTTCTAGAGGACAAATATTTTATATGTACTAGAATGTTTTATTGTTTCTATAGTTTTTATCTTCAGGTCGCCTCAGTAGCCCTTTACTAGAGTATATTTTTCATTTTTTACCTTTATTTAAAAATATTTATCGATAAATATTTATTCTTATTCCAGTTGTAATAATATTCATCTTACTTAGCATATAATAGCTTTAGTTAAAGTGTCCACAGTTTGTTTCGCACCTGAATATTTCAGCATTCAAAAGTAGTTGTTTTAATTATTCAGTATTCACGGATTCTAAGGAAACACCATTTCTACAGGTGCACAGTAAGTACGTTTGTCAAAGCACTGAAATCTCAAATGATTTAACGTACAGTGTATTTTGTAGTGTATGTAGAATAGAACGGGTTTCAATTGCTTCCAGTAAAACCAAGAACAGTCGCACAGACGCCAACAACACAAGAACCAATCAGAACTCGAAGCTAATACTCGTACCGAAACAAAGCGCAGAAAAATACTTGTAATAATGAGTCTAGGCTTGGATAAATTCTGCCGGCAGAATTTCGAGCAGAATAAGCGATTTTTGAGGCGAGCATTCTGCCGGCAGAATAAGGTATTTTCGAGCAGAATTTGAGCAGAATAACGGAAGATTAGTGACACTAATGACATGCATAACAGTTGTAAGAAAACTTGGAAACTAAATACAAAACAAATGGAAAATACCATGTGATTAATGTGATATTAGCTAAAACGCTCTCACATGATTCACTGTTTCGTCTACTATTGGTGACATAAAGTAAGATGAATTACAATTTTGCTACGCATAATGAATATCTAATTAGTATTAAGGAACTAGGCCCAAGCTGCCTTCCATATTTGTGAAAATGCATAAGGCCCGAAGGGCCGAAAATTTTTCGGGTACCGAACAGAATTCGAGCAGAATAAGGGCGTCCGAGCAGAATTTCGAGCAGAATAAGCGATTTTTACGAGCACTGCCGGCAGGCAGAATAAGCCATCTTACGAGCAGAATTTATCCAAGCCTAACGATGACGCCATTGGTTTTGGGCTTACTTGTGATTGGATGAGAAAGTGGCGCCGAGAGTTTTGAGCCTGAACCGTTCTTAAGTATGTTCTTTTGGAACGCTTTTTATGTAATGACTTATTATCAATTCCCCTTTTCACTGTTTTTTTTTTCTTGGCGAATTCACTTGCATTTGATTGCTCTTCCTCAGTTAAGAATGAATTTCGGTGTAAAACTGTTATATACCGTACATATTATAACGGCTATGTTTAGACTTAGGGGCTGTTTACATGGAGTGAGGAGGATCCTAGCACTAGGAAGATCCTAGAAGGCGAAACATATTTTCGTTTGGTTAACACGCAAAACAGTTTGGTTGGGGTGGTTGCTGGAAATCAAATATAACTGTCGGTCTTTAGCAGCTGAACGCCGGGCGGCCGCCATATTTGTTTTTCTGTCCCTAGTATTAGGATCGTCCGAGCGAAGGTAGTTTACATGGTGCTAGGATCTTCCTATCTCTCAGCTAGAAAGATCCTAGCACTAGAAAGATCCTAGCGCTAGGGCCAAGTACAACATTTTGCATGTAAACTGAATACAGAAAACATATGGCGCTAGGATGATCCGCCTTCTAGGATCTTCCTAGCGCTAGGATCTTCCTTCCTCCATGTAAACAGCCCCTTAGAAAATGTAACTCGATACAAGTTCATGCTGTTACTAGGTGTTTCTAGCTCGATGCAAAAACGGTTTCAGAACTGAATAAACATTCCTTATCTCTTAGTCTCAGCTTGGGTACGTTCTTACTATGTTCTTAACATCTGGGTCAATTTCAGCCTCAACGTTCTTATAAAAATGGTTCTAATAAAAAAAGAGTGTATTCAGACTCGATAACCTGTCAATCTGAACGACCCGGCCATGTATGGCATTGGATTCAGTTAAGAATGGCGTCTGAACCTGGTTTCTAGTTGTCAGAACTTAGGATTTTGCGCTTTATACTACAAGTTTTAACTCCGAAACAAGCATGGATTGAATTTCTTTTCAGATTTTTGTCCCCCTAGAACGTAAACCCAAGCATTTTGGATTAACTACATCTGAAAATGGATTGTAGGTAGTTAGGTACAATGGAACCTCGGTTTAACGAAGTGCCAAGGGACTTAGGAAACTGGTTCGTTATCTCAAGGATTCGTTATATCGGGGTTCTTTTCCATCGTTCGTTATACCGAGGACTTCGTTATGTAGAGGTTCGTTAAATCGAGGTTCAACTGTAGGTAGTTAGGAACGACCCCACAAGCTTTTAGCTTTAAATTTTATCGTGCAAAAATAAAGGTTATATGTTATGTTGTTATGTTATGTTATGTTATGTTATGTTATGTTATGTTATGTTATGTTATGTTATGTTATGTTATGTTATGGGTCAACCCTTCGTCAGCAAATCTGGCGAAGAGCCTGCTGAATCTCGAAACGTCAGCTTTTTAAATTTCTTTACGGTGGTCAACTGACCTTATCAACTCAGTCGTTAAATCCAAAATTATCACGTGCTATAATAGACTGCTAGCAATATCTTACTAGATGGTGGCCTCGAGTATCTGGAAAGGTCCGATACCAAGCCCCTGACTAGTTCCCGGTCGTCCGCGACATGGGGTGATGAGAAGGGGGCTTTCTCACCTCGCACTCCCATGCCGTGCGCGTCATGCTTATTTTTTTTTTCGTGTTTGACACAGGTCTCGCCACTGTCAAAACTAGAACAATGAATAAACTGAATATCCTGAGGCCATGTTCAAATCCAAATATCTCGAATTTCTTGGAAACACGCGAAACAAAAACAAGTGGCCAAGTTTAGTGTATTTGCTAAAACCTCGAAAACGGTCCCGTGCAATTAAAATCGTTCAGTTTGGATCCCGAAGAGTGTTTGTCTTTTACCACAGCGAATAAATGGGTAGTAAAGTAGCACATGGTGACGACGGACAAAATGAGACCAACGAGCATGTGTTTTCGCCATCTCCTCTTCCAGACGCGCCCCACAGCAATGTTCATGTAAGACATTTGCAACCAAAAAGAGCACGAATTAAATACAAAGTCAATGGTTAAAGCAATGAGGACGCGAATAAAGAACTGTGTCAACTCGGAAAACGAAGGATCAGCTTCTTTGTACATGAAACTATAAAGCTGAATGAAACCGATCGCTGCAATCAGAGCTGTGGATTCTCCAAGAATCATTTGAATGCTCATGTCCGCTATGAGGCGCATGCTTCTTGGCGTACGAAATTTCTTCGCGCTTAATAGTGTTATGTCTCGGTTGAGCTTTTTGTAAATGAAGTACCACAGATAATCGCGCACAACTATCGTCAACCTTTCTAGCAAGTCCACAAATCCGTGCACGAAGCTCAGTAGTATAAACAGTTGAAGACTTGTTAGTTCAGCTTGCATAACGCGAAAAATGATGGCGGAAGCGATGTACAGCACGGTTAAGAGCACATGTGATTCCCCAGGATGAAGAAAATCGATTCTTTGAGCCGCCAAACGCACTATAACCTTTGGAATAGCAGTTACTAGAGGCAGTGCCCCTGCTATAACTGCTCTGTATGTTTCGTTCTGACTGTGGTACAATGGAACGAGTACGTAAACTAGAACAAACGCTATGGGGATCCCGAAGCCTAACTGCGCTGCCAGTATCGCAGAAACTTTAATAGTTTTCTTCAGTTTTCTAGACCTTTCAGTTTCGCTGTTCTTGGCAACTTCTCGTCCGACAAGTATTGAGTTGGTGAGGACTATGGTCAGAAAGAGGGCGTTCAAAGGAAATGACATCCATGATTTCTTGTAGATGCCAAAAACCAAAAACAAAACGCACCGAGAAGATTGAGGATCAAAAGGTTGAGTTTCTTGACCAAATGCCAGCCAAACATCGTGATTATGAGAAGAAATGTCCAGAGCTGGGCAACATATGCTTCTACGGTTTCAGCAGTGACTATGATAGCTTGGATGTTTCGCGGAAGAGTGTTCCAGTTTCCGTGCAGTTGTTTGTCGTAGCAAAGATCGACGGAATTGAAATCTAGGACAAGGATTAAAAGAGTGAGCGATCCAAGCGCGATACCACCAAGAATTTGAATACAGAAGACATACTTCATGGCCTTCCACAGCGACATCCACCATTTTGCCGGTCGGGATTTTTTCCACGCCATTTTGCTGTCGTCCCCTAAGGGCGGATCGTACTCTTGGAAAATCTTATCATCTTTGTTGAACTTTTTAAAATCCTCCAAGGGATCTTGTCGTTGTAACAATGGAACATCTTCGAGGCATACGTGTCCTTGATACGACTGGATCACTCCGGCGGAAAATGTCTCCGTCACATATGCAAGGAAGCCTTCTAAAGTAAAGGACGCCATGGACAATCGTGACTTCGAAACACGACAGAAATTGCTTCCAATTTCACAGCTAAGTAACCGAAAATTGGTTTTCAAATAGTCCCAACAGGAAAATTAGGAGACGTTTTCTCTCAAAGCGGATGAGACTATACACCGTGAAGTATAGCCAAATTTGTATGTGACTTCAAATCCGACCATTGTACGTAATCAAGAAGGGTGGACAGTCCAATATAGCCAACATAAATAATCGAGGAATAGTTAATTAATTTGGGTTATTTTGTTATATCTGCTCAAAATTAAAACTTGATGAGTTAGAAACTGGCATGAAATGTTTTGAACGATTGCATTTTGTTATTTATTGAATTTCTGCAATTTTTTTAGAAGTCTTTCCCACGTTGTTCGAATTCCTCAATGTTTGATGATTATGAATATTTTAAAACAACAGTGAAGGCTTCTCGGTGTGTAGAAGGGATACAAAGCTCTTTTTCGGCGACATATATATATATATATATATATATATATATATAGATTTGCAGAGTTGGATTATTTGGTCGAAGACATTTATTGCTACTCAGAGTTTCATGCTTCTTGCGAAGACTTCTTGCGAAGACTTTTGTTAAAGACTGTGCTCGCTTAGATTATCCAATCATATCCGTCTACATCACGCCACTAGGTATTGTTCTGTATTTTCAAATTTTGTATATATTCTCATGTATCCGTTATTTTTGGCAGTTGCCTGATGATTGCTTCGCAAGAAGCATGAAACTCTGAGTAGCAATAAATGTCTTCGACCAAATAATCCAACTCTGCAAATCTACATATCGCTCTAGTTTATCTATTGAGCACTTTAATGGCTGATGAAGCCTTCAATTCATTGTCTTTTTATATTATATATATATATATATATATATATATATATACATGAAACCAGAAACATGTCGTTCTGTACATGCTTTTACGCTTCACACGCTCAGTAACTCAGTACTGTATGCATGAAATGCACTAGAATGTTTGATCGTTTCTAAAGTTTTTGTGTTCATTTCGCTTCAGTAACCTATATTTTCTCATTTTTTAGTACCTGTATTTAAACATTTATCTAACAATATTTACTAAATACTACTGGTTCATTTTACTCAGCATATGACAGCTTTGACGTTGTTACAGTGTCTACGGTTTGTTTCACGCCTGAATATTTCAGAATTTGAAGTGGTACTACGATCAAAAAATTACTTTAATTTTTTTCTTCAGATTTCGAAACTTTGTTTACTAAACACTCCCCAAGCGAAATTTTAGCCTTAATTTTGAGAAGACGACTGTTTATTTAAACTGCAATTTTCCGATTTAATGGTCCGCCAGTATTACACCAGGAAGGATTCAATGACGTTATTCACTCAAGAGCTTTAGAATGCGGTTTGCGTGAAAGTGGTTTATTTAGTATGCAGCAAGGGAGTTTACTCTCAAACTCGTGTTTTGCGTAACTTGTAAGCTGTGTTTCCACGCTCTTGAGTGAATGACGTCATTGTATTCTTGCTGGATAATGGCGCACCATTAAATCGGCAAATTGCGGTTTAAATAAACAGTCTTCCTCTCTCTTGGGTGTTCCGAAAACGCGGGGTCGGGGTGCGGACTGCAGACTGCGGCGTCAAAAACACCGAAAAAATAAAAATAGCAACAAAAGAGACGAAATAAAAGGAAAATAGCTTAATACATACAAAAATGCAATTGAAATGTACAAGTAAATATACAAATAAAGAGAGCATTGAATATTTGCATCTCGCACGAGAATAATGCATGGTTCAATTTTACCTGTTACCATCCCCCCCGGGCAACCCCGGGGACAAGTCCAGCCCTTCGGTCCCGGGGGTGGGGAATTGTTTGAAGCCGTCTTGTCCCGGGGGGAGGGGCAGGGCAAATCGAAAATAACTTCTTGTTGTTCTTGTGAAGTACGTCACTTCTCGGTTGACGCCGGACCGCGTGGAGAAGACTGCCTATATTTCCAGGGAGAATCTCTAGAATTTGTAGCAGACTGGTTAGAGAAGATATCTCTCAAAATTAAAATCTGTATTCGAAGGTACTTTTATTTTAAATTGTTAAACGAATGTGCGTTTGATGCGTACTCGAATAGTTGGCGTTCATCACAAACAAAGATTTATTTCTTCTGTGAGCGTATTTATGTATATACTAAGACGACTTAAATAGACTCTATATGAAAACGGATGCACGGCTTTGTATTTAACAGAGGTCTCAGTCCAGTGTTCATTCTTATGAAACAAGCTAAGAAAACCTCCTTTAAAATGCTGCCATCGACTTGTTCACGGGCCTCTTGTGCGAATGTGCTATATTTAGAATAAATCACTTGGCGGAAATTCTTTACTCGCTAGCCGTATGCAGTTAAGGGTTTTTCTTCAGTTTTGTTTTCAAACATAGTCAGTGCATGTTTTATTACATTATACATGTAGTGTCCTTCGTTCAAGAAACTCTAGAAAAGCGTTTAAGTTCTTGTCAAAATGTCTGGTTTTGCTATTGTACGGAAATCAAAATCGTAATCTATGTTTTGTACACAAAACAACGTATTTGTGGTCGATGAGCAGTCCCGGGGGTGGGGAATTGTCTCTTTTTGCATGCCCGGGGGTGGGGAATAGACCGCCAAGTAAGAAAAAAATTGCAAATCCCCGGGGGTATGCCCGGGGGGGGATGGTTACAGGTAGAATTGAACCATGCATAAAATTGTGCACTATACTTTCGATAATAGACTGACCAAAGGATGTTATAGATGTAGGCTGTTGGGACTTTGAAACAAGATGGGATGTCGTGACTTTCAAAACAAACATTACAGCACAGAGCTGAACACTTGCTCTGTGTGTTCTGTACACGCAGGTTTTAAAATTCACTCTCGCTGCAGTGTTGCAGAGATTGTACCGACGCTAAAATTCAAGATTTCAAGATTTTGCTGATGCTAAGATCAAGGAAAAGATTGACGATGCGAAGGCTGCAAATTTACGGGAACAATTCCGCAAGCAGTGCACGATTTTATTCTCGTGTGTGAAATCGACATGTTAGGAACTGCTATTCAACTCTATTGGCTCCGATCGCTCAACCGTTCAGTTGCATTTTGCTTCCAAAAACACAAGTAATTTTTTTCCCAAAGAAACTGAAGTAAACAATCGGCTGTCCATGTCCAGTCATAGATATAGCTGAACAAAACTGAATGCAAGGCTGGCACTACAGTAAAGGGCTGATTTATTTAAGGCCAATATTTCGGCTAACAAAATTAGCCTTCCTCAAGGCCAGAGCTATACAGAAGGAAAATGCTATAACGGCTCCAAAAATTTGAATTTAAAAATACACAAATGGTTAATGATTAACTAGTTTAGAAATAAACAAACAAAATGTATATATATAGTAATAATATTAAAAAAATAATAATAATAATTATAAGAAAAAAAATTTTTTAGATAACATAGTATACATATATATATATAGGGTGTAATGCTGATGTAATACAAACAATGTTTAGATTTGAGTGATCAGTGTTCATTCCGATGGTTTATTCCGTCTGGTGATATTGTTTGACCTCTATGTATGAGGTAAGCTTCTCGTGCTTTCCGGCGGGATGCGTTGGGTGTAGGTTGTAATTTAAGTGGGATAAGACCCATGTCTGTAATAGAGTGGCCAGGTAGATTGAAGTGGGAAGGGACGGCTGCCACGGTGTTAGCATGAAGTGGATTATTTGTGGCTTGTCTGTGTTCCGAAAAACGTTCACGAAGCGTGCGTTCTGTTTCACCTATGTATTGTTTGTTACACTTTTTACATTCAATCATATATGTTAAGTTAGTTGAATTACAAGTAATATGGTGTCTTATTTGTCTTGTTTCACCCGTGTTAGTGAAAGTGTATGACGTTCTTCCATTCTCAATGAATGGGCAGGTGAGGCATCCATGTTTTGAACCGCAGCGGAATGTGCCAGCAGGGAGCTTGGGTGTCTTGTTAGTGCTTGCTCGTTTAGCGCGAACGAGTAGGTCGCGAAGGTTGGGTGAACGGCGGAAGGCGACGAAAGCACGAGAAGCTTACCTCATACATAGAGGTCAAACAATATCACCAGACGGAATAAACCGACGTAATGAAGACTGATCACTCAAATCTAAACACTGTTTGTATTACATCAGCATTACACCCTATATATATATATGTATACTATGTTATCTAAAAAAATTTTTTTCTTATAATTATTATTATTATTTTTTTTAATATTATTACTATATATATACATTTTGTTTGTTTAGTTCTAAACTAGTTAATCATTAACCATTTGTGTATTTTTAAATTCAAATTAATTGAGCCGTTATAGTATTTTCCTTCTGTATAGCTCTGGCCTTGAGGAAGGCTAATTTTGTTAGCCGAAATATTGGCCTTAAATAAATCAGCCCTTTGCCGTAGTGCCAGCCTTGCATTCAGTTTTGTTCAATTACACTTCGAGTGACGTCTGGCTCCAGCATCTCTACACCAGAGATCCGGCAAAACCGAACCAGTGCGGTTTAATTACGCGTCGTGTGGACCTCTGCATTCAAAGGTTATATATATAGCTGTTTAGTGACGGACCATTTCCTTTTTGAAGGGGGCTGGCAAATACGAAATCAAAATTCCTGCACTTCTTGTGCAGAAGAAATAAAAATCGTGCATAACGACACAAAGCAAAGAAATATGTCACAAACTAGTGAAATAAAATTCATACAAAGCTTTTAGCCGCGAAAACAAATTCCTGCAGAAAAAATTGCCCTTCCCCTCCCCTCCTATCAAATTTCTCTTGCTTGGACTGGCGTCTCCAACGCAATAAAAAAAATAGTGCATGATTTTATTTCCGTGCGTCAAATCAACATCGCGCGAACCGTTAACTCTGATTGGCTGGAATCGCTCGACAAACGGTTCAGCTGCGTTTTATTTTGGTCACAGAAGCGGTGAAAAATGCATCAGAAATGAAATAAAATAAAACAAGAGTGAAAAAGGTGTTCGCCAGAGACCTCACGATTATTACAAATGAAAAAAAAAAATTCTCGTTATTTTCGTATGTATTTATTTATATATTTATTCACTTATGTATTGCACTGGTTCGCGTGACAGTCAAATATTCAATTCTCGCTCTATTTTTTATATTCTCTTCTATTTTTCAATTGTATTTTGTATGCATTAAGCTATTTTCTTTTGTTTTTCTTTTTATTTTGGTTGTTTTATTATCTTTGTTATTTTTAAATTTATTTTTCGGTTTTTGTTGACCCCACACCCCGCACCCTGCAACCCGCACCCCGCGTTTTCGGAACACCCCTAAAATTTCGCTTGGGGAGTGTTTAGTAAACATAGTCGAAATCCGAAGAAAAAATAAAAGTGGTTTTTTTTATCGTAGTACCACTTTAAAAGTAGTTATTTAATCAGTTTTCATAGCTTCTAAAGAAAAAGTCAGTAAACACTGGCATCTCAAAATGAAATCGTTTTACATACTGTAGTGCGTTTTGTAATTTATGTAGAACAGAGCGGTTTCAATTGATTTTCATGGGAGCAAGACCAAAGTAATTACTCCACAGGTAACCAAAGCGTAATATCAGACTGAGTTGCGTGGAGCTGACATTCGGTCGAAAATAATCGGCGGTTTTCCGCCGAAAATACATTAACATCGAAATAAGGTTTGAAAAACCTTACCTGTTGTGTGTTTGTGGTATTTTTACCGCTTTTCCGTCTTTTTCGGAGCTTCTGGAGGCCGTTTTGGGCGATTTCCTGCTTAACGGTTTTTTACGTGACATAGCGTCGCATCAACGGTTAAGCAGAAAATCGCCGAGAACGGCCCCCAGAAGCTCGGAAAAGCGGTAAAAATGCAGCAAACACACAACAGGTAAGGTTTTCCAAACCCTATTTCGATTTTAATGTATTTTCGGCGGAAAACCGCCGGTTAATTTCGATCGAATTTCAGCTCCATACAATTTATTATTCAACAAATTGTCACTATGCCCATATATGGTAAGGATAGATAGATAGATAGATAGTTTATTAAAATTAAAATTGCAGCCAGAGGCTGAATTATATTAATTTTGGAAGGAAGCCCTCAATATCTGTCATCCTACATGACAGATATCCTGCGATATACGTAAATGACCATATTTGGAAGTGCACTGCAGATTTTCTTTCATTGCTTGTTTGGTGGCCATTTTGAAAAGCGGGGCAGTTTTAGCAGTGTTCTCCGTAAATTTTAACTCTCTGGAAGAAACTTTCCACGATTAAATGCTCTCAAAAAGTCAACAAGTATTTCCTTCAGCTCACAAAGACGTCCAGAGGCTGACTTGCAATTTTCATAGTGAGAACTCAACCAAGAAAATGCTATTGCGAACGAAGCAGCACATTTGCCGGCACGGAAAGTTGTAAAGACTAAAGTTGAAAAGATTTTAATTCACAGAAAGAGGACTTATTCTCGGTAAGGTAGCAATATTTTTTTCCTTTGTCTTGTCATTTCCAAACATGAGTTTGTAAATAAGTCTTTTTAAGTGAACGGTAGTAAACTTCGATTTCTTGAAGTTCTGTTTTGATTTTATTAAGCTTATGTGTTGCTAGCTTTTAGCGTTTTTATCATAGAGCCGTAGTTTTTCTCGTTCTGAAAATGGTAGGCGATGGGAATTTGTTGAATAATAAAACAATTATCCTGCTCAATCTTGCGGAATATCCCCTGATTTAGCCAACTCGGCCTACGGCCTCGTCGGCTAAGTATCAGGTGATATTCCGCGCGATTTCGCAGGATAATTGTCTCATATTACGCTTTGGTTACCCAAGGTAATCAACACAATTAACCAATCAGAACTTGAAGCTTATAAGCGTAACGGGCGTCAAGTGCGGGGAACGTTAGTTTTGGTTTTACTTCTGATTGACTGAAAAAGTGGCGAGAGTTTTTTCAAAACCAATCACAGAGCGAAGTAAAGCAAATCAAAGCTATACAAATGCAAAGTACTCACTCTGAGCGACCCATGTACGGAGTTGGTCTCACTTCAGATTGACGAGTGAACCCAGCCTAGTACCCAGGCTTTCTCTTCTCGCTCACACGACTTGGTGCAAAATTTCGTGACGTCACCGAGGCGAGTGAGTGGGAGGAGAACGCCTGGGTACTAGGCTGGTGTGAACCTGGTTTCGGATTGTTACATTAGTTCAGGTCGGTCAGGGCTTTGGGCTATTCAGTGTACAGGGGTCTTTTAAATCAGGTATACGGTATCTTTCACCCAAAATAACTAAGGATTTCGAGTATACGGAAGTCGCGTTAAATTCCACGTTGTTAATTAAGTGGAGCGTTAATTTCCGCGACCTTAATTTCCATCATTTTAATCCCAAATTCTGGATCCAGTCCAGACATTCTTAAAACCAACAAAATAATAGCCTACATTTAGGCAGAATTTAACGCACATTGTCAGTAAAGAAATTGCCTCACACACCTGTAGATCTGTTTTGTTTATGATTTTTAAATTCAGTTATGAAATAAATTTGCTCCAGTTGGACCACAAAGTGTTTTTTTTGTGTGTTGATCGCGTTAATTTCCCTCATTTTGAAATTTTCAAATACCTTAATTAACACAAGCATTAATTTCCTATAATAAGGTACGCTTCTTACAGTTTTGCGTATATTGAGGGAAACTTGGGAGAATTTGGGGTATTTTGGCTAATTGTTTTCGGGTATAATCAGGATATAATGGTACACTTGCAACCTCCCCTCCCCCCACCCTCCCACTGTCCGACACTGATTAGTTCTAGTATAGTATTGATCCTCTTTCCGTTTTTTCGTGTGTGACACAGGTCACGCAACTGTCAAACCAGTACAATGAGTAAACTGAATAAATTATCAAACATTTAAGGTCAGTTTAGCCTTGTTGAAAAAATCTCATTTTTCTTGAAAACATGCGATGCGGAAACAACTGGCCTAGTTTAATACTTTGTATTAGCTAAAATCTAGAAAACGGTCCCGTGCAATTGAAATCGTTCAGTTTGGATCTCGAAGAGTGTTTGTCTTTTACCACAGCGAATAAATGAGAGGTAAAGTAGCACATCGTGACGGCGGTCAAAATGAGGCCAACGAGCATGTGTTTTCGCCATCTCCTCTTCCAGACGCGAACCACAGCAATGTTCATGTAAGACATTTGCAGCCAAAAAGAGAAAGAATTAAATACAAAGTCAATGCTTAAAGCAATGCTGACGCGAATAAAGAACTCAGTTACCTCGGCAAAGGCAGGACGAATGTTGTCGTACATGAAACTATACAGCTGAATGAAACCGATCGCTGCTATCAAAGCTGTGGATTCCCCGAGAATCATTTGAATGCTCATGTCCGCTATAAGCCGCATGCTTCTTGGCGTACGAAATTTCTCCGCGCTTAACACTGTTACGTCTCGCCGGAGCTTCTTATAAATGAAGTACCACAGATAATCGCGCATAACTATCGTAAACCTCTCTAGGAAGTCCACAGCAGCGTGTGCGAAGCTCAGAAGGATAAACAATTGAAGACTTGTTAGTTCAGCTTGCATGACACGAAAAACGATGGCCAAAGCGATGTACAGCACGGTTAAGAGCACATGTGATTCCCCAGGATGAAGAAAATCTATTCTTTGCGCCGCCAAACGCACTATAACCTTTGGAATAGCAGTTGCTAGAGGAAGTGCCCCTGCTATAACTGCTCTGTATGTTTCGCTCTGACTGTGGTACAAAGGAACGAGCACGTAAACTAGAACAACTGCTATGGGGATTCCGAAGCCTAACTGCGCCGCCAGTAACGCAGAAACCTTAATAGTTTTCTTCAGTTTTCTAGACCTTTCAGTTTCGCTGTTCTTGGCAACTTCTCGTCCGACAAGTATTGAGTTGGTGAGGACTATGATCAGAAATAGGGCGTTCAAAGGAAAAGACATCCATGATTTCTTGTAGATGCCAAAAACTTGTAAGTACAGTCTGTAGCACGTGTCGCAAAACGCACCGAGAAGATTGAGGATCAAAAGGTTGAGTTTTTTTACCAAATGTCAGCCAAACATCGTGATTATGAGAAGAAATGTCCACATCTGAACTAAGTATGTTTCCACGCTTTCGGCAGTGACTATGATTGCTTGGATGTTCCGCGGAAGAGTGTTCCAGTTACCATGCAGTTGTTTGTCGTAGCAAAGATCGACAGAATTGAAATCTAGGACAAGGATTAAAAGAGCAAGCGATCCAAGCGCGATACCACCAAGAATCTGAATACAGAAGACATATTTCATGGCCTTCCATAGCGACATCCACCATTTTGCCGGTCGGGATTTTTTCCACGCCATTTTACTGTCGTCCCCTAAGGGCGGATCGTACTCTTGGAAGATCGTGTCTTCGTTATTGAACTTTTTAAAATCCTCCAATGGATCTTGCCGTTGTAACAATGGAGCACCTTCAAGGAGTCCCTGTCCTTGGTACGACTGGATCACTCCGGCGGAAAAAGTCTCCGTAACATATGCAAACAAGCCTTCTAAAGTAAAGGACGCCATAGACGATGGTCACCTCGAAACACGACAGAAATTGCTTCAAATTTTACAGCTAAGAAAGCGAAAATTGGTGCTGAAAATCCCAACAGAAAGATTAGGACGCGTTTTCTCTCAGCTTTATTTCCCCTGAAGTTAGACAATACGCCGTGACGTATAGCCAAATTTGTATGAGTGACGTCAAATCCGACCGTTGTATTCAAGAAAGGTCCACAGTCCAAAACAGCCAACAGGAATAAATTGGGTTTAATTAACTTGAGTTATTTTGTTTTGTCTGCGTAAAATCGAAATTTGATCAGTAAGAATCTGGCATTGAATGTTTGAACGATTGCATTTTGTTACTGATTGAATTTCTGGATTTTTTTAACAACTCTTTCCCACATTTTCAAAATTCATTAATGTTTGGTGATTATAAAGATTTATCCGGCAGTGAAGGCTTCTCAGCGTGTAGAGGGGATGCAAAGCTCCCTTTCGGCGATAGTAAAAAAAAAAGACAATTACCGTCAACAAAAACTATAAATGAAACCACAAACATGTAGTCCTGTTCATGCTTATATGCTTCATTGGCTCTAGCAGAAAAAAGTACTGCTAAGTTCGATATGCTTGAATGGTTGTTAATGTGCTGTACTTAAGGATGGTGCCTCCAAATACAGATGTATTTTTGCAAAAGGTACGACTATGGGGAAAAAGTAGATCTTAGCAAGGGTTAATGGAATCCAAAAAGAAAAATGTGGGTAGCCATGCATTTTTCGGAGATAATTAAGCAACTATAATTCTAAAAAAGCGTTAAAATACAAAGATTGTATGGCGATTTCTTTCCAAATTTAAGCTTAATTATCTCTGAAAAATGCGCAGTTACCCCCAATTTTCTTTTTGGATTCTGATAGCCCTTGCTAAGGTCTGCCTTTTCCACATAGTCATAAACCGCACAAAAATATTGTTGTATTAGTGAAAAAATTCCTTAAGAAACCTGAATATCCCAAGATGCGCAGAACGTATGTGCAGTAACAAAAGGAGGCACCGTCCATAAGGATTTCTTGCACAGACCCAAAACTCAGAACCACTTTGTACAGCATAACAAACACCTCCACAGGGAAGTACCGCCAAACAGCGATCATTGACCTACTCGAAAACCGGAATCACCTTTTGCATAAGCACAATGTACATTTTTTAACCAAAGAAAATGCTTATTTATTTATCGATCGATAGAAATTCTCAGTTCGTCTACCATACAAACTCTCATATTACGCTTGGGCTACCTGTGAGCGAAGTGCCATGGGACTTGGAAAATGAACGAAAAGGTAACACCCTGTCACAACGAGTTTTTGTGGGAAAAAGACCAAAATTGTTGTATTTGGGTGTGGCTAATAAATGTTGCGCCTTTAAAATAGACAGACTTATGTTGTACCCCTCAGCATCCGAATTTGAACGATTAAATAAAATTTATGATTAAGGGTCTGCGTGCATTTGTATTGATCTCGTTTGCGTTCAACTCCTTCAGTCACGTGATGACATTTATTCGTTACATCGGAGTAAATTTTATTAAATAAGTCTCGGTTTTTCGATTGATTGTGTTCGTTTAACGGAGATTTCGTTTAACCAAAGTTTGGAGTACCCTGGGTACCAGAGGTTCTCTCACAGCGCGCTTGGTGAGAAGACTTGTCTGCCGAAGGCCGAAAGTGCAAATGTAAGAAACATATATAAGAGGCGTTTAATATGACCACGAGAAAGCCTCTGGCACCCAGGGTAAGTTTGGAGGGGGTGAAACCGGGAACTTGGGTATATCGGGGTTCCATTGTAGTAATCTCTTTCCAGATAGTAGTCTCGAATAACTAGAAGGGGATTCAGTGCTACCAGTCTAGTGCGATAAGATATGTTACATTAGTTTCAGCACAGGAATAGTTTATTAAAATTTATTGATTATATTTTTTTCGTGTGTGACACAGGTCACGCAAATGTCAAAACTAGAATATCAAATAAATATATCAAACATTTAAGGTTGATCTTTTAATTTCAGTGCCCTAGGCCTTTTGAAAACTAAAATCTCGAGTTTCTCATAAAGGCTCGAAACAAAAACAAGGCGTAAAGTTACTTGCAAAAAATTAATAATTTATATTTGCTAAAACCTAGAAAATGGTCCCGTGCAATTAAAATCGTTCAGTTTGGATCCCGAAGAGTGTTTGTCTTTTAGTTTTACCACAGCGAATAAATGGGTAGTAAAGTAGCACATGGTGACGGCGCTCAAAATGAGCCCAACGAGCATGTGTTTTCGCCATCTACTCTCCCAGACGCGCACCACAGCGATGTTCATGTAAGACATTTGCAGGCAAAAGGAGAAAGAATTAAATACAAAGTCAATGCTCAAAGCAATGCCGCGAATAAAGAACGGTGTCAACTCAGAAAACGAAGGATCAGCTTCGTTGTACATGAAACTATACAGCTGAATGAAACCGACCGTTGCTATCAAAGCTGTGGATTCTCCAAGAATCATTTGAATGCTCATGTCCGCTGTAAGGCGCATGCTTCTTGGCGTACGAAATTTCTCCGCGCTTAACATTGGTGTGTCTCGATTGAGCTTTCTGTAAATGAAGTACCACAGATAATCGCGCACAACTATCGTCAACCTTTCTAGCAAGTCCACAGCACCGCGCGCGAAGCTCAGAAGTATGAACAGTTGAAGACTCGTTAGTTCCGCTTGCATGACGCGGAAAACGGCAGCACTTTTCCACGGGTGACGGGTGGCAGGTGACGGGTGGCGGGTGACGGGTGGCGGGTGGCGGATGACGGGTGACGGGTGGCGGATGACGGGTGGAGGGTGGCGGATGACGGGTGGAGGGTGCGGATGACGGGTGACGGGTGGCGGATGACGGGTGGCGGGTGGCGGATGACGGGTGACGGGTGGCGGATGACGGGTGACGGGTGGCGGATGACGGGTGGCGGGTGGCGGATGACGGGTGACGGGTGGCGGGTGGCGGATGACGGGTGACGGGTGACGGGCGGCGGATGACGGGTGGCGGGTGGCGGATGACGGGTCACGGGTGGCGGGTGACGGGTGGCGGGTGGCGGATGACGGGTGACGGGTGACGGGTGGCGGATGACGGGTGGCGGGTGGCGGATGACGGGTGGCGGGTGGCGGATGACGGGTAACGGGTGGCGGGTGACGGGTGGCGGGTGGCGGGTGGCGGGTGACGGGTGGCGGATGACGGGTGACGGGTGGCGGATGACGGGTGGCGGGTGGCGGATGACGGGTGGCGGGTGGCGGATGACGGGTGGCGGGTGGCGGGTGACGGGTGGCGGGTGGCGGGTGACGGGTGACGGGTGGGGGGTGACGGGTGGCGGGTGGAGGGTAAAGGGTGACGGGTAAAAATAAATGAGACATCAAAAGTTCAATTTCAATTTGAAATGTTATATTCAGAAATTGGCCTACAAAATATAAAGTTACCAGATAAATGACAAAAACTATCATGATGGACCGATCAAATATTATCACAAAAATAAATCATTAAGTATTCAGATAGCAAGCGGCGATGCAAGGCGTGTCCTTTCAAGAAAACGTCTGATATATGTATATTGCTTCATCAATATTCGCAAAAACTATGGACCGATCAAATATTATCACAATATCAAGTGAAATTAAATTACAAAAACTATAAAACAAAAAGTATTCAGATATCAAGCGGCGATGCAAGCCGTGTTCTTTCAACAAAACGCCTGATATATGTATATTGCTACATCAATATTCACAAAACTATGGACCGATCAAATATTATCACAATATCAAGTGAAATTAAATTACAAAAACTTTAAATCGTTAAGTATTCAGATATCAAGCGGCGATGCAAGCCGTGTCCTTTCAACAAAACGTCTGATATATACTACATCGATATTCACAACTTTCTTTACAAGTGTTCCTTTAACAAACCTTACATCCACCATACAGCTTTTTTAATTAACGTTGTCAAATCTAAGCTTAAAGATAAGACCCGGAAGGTAGTGTGATTAGAAGAGAGGAACTGCACGTGCTGAATACTAAACGATATATAGACATCACAAACGCGGATTTGCACGTTTTCAAAATTTTCAAAACTCAAAGCCATGCGACATTCGTGCATTGCTCACGTGCAAAAATACACCCTAGCTTGTGCATTTTCTGAATACCCAGAACACCATACGGTCTAGCTTGCCTTCAAGCTTTAAGCTTTTACCGGAAAACGTTTGATGAAATAGCTGTATGCATCGGACCATGTCATGTTTTTTTTCTTATAGTCTTCGATAGGCAGATTTCGCTATTTACCACACGAAGAAATTTTAATGTTACAATTTGGCAAATAAATCTATCACTACTAAGCCACAATATGAAACATCCCACGAAGGTTTCCTATTATCAAAAATATGCTGTAAAAATAAAACAAGCTGAACTTTAAATACAATATTGCCTCGATCGATGCTTAAAAATGCTTATTTTTGTTTCATGAAGTGAATCAATGACATTTTAAGACGCGCCCCAGCCAAAATGCACAGAATATATTTTTTTTTCAATAAAAAACGTTCTGTTGAAGGAGAAAATATTATGTATTAGACTTTCATATTAGGTGTGCATGAAGCTTACATTGCTGGAGAAATGGCACAAGGAGGTTTGAATCTTTTTCTTAGTTTCTACTCCTGATAGAGTGGGGGCTATACAAACAAGACATCGAAAGACACCACCTTTTAAGGTGGGGGAAGGGGGCGGGGTACAGGAAGAGACCTCTTCTCTTTTTGCAGAGTGGTGGGTTCTGTCTGAGTACAATAGTTTTGACCACTTCCCTAACAGTGCAGCCAAAGGCAGAAAGTGATAAAAAAGCATTAAGCGTTAATCCGACAATTCTTTGACTAAATGGCAGTGCATTTACAAAGCTTACCTTGTAGTCGAAACTCATGATCTCTCAAAGAGCGCAGTCATCAACAAACATTCCAGACTTGCCTTCGTGCGACTTGCACGAGAATATACAGCGTCGAGCAGATCTTATTACGACCTGGTGAAATATGATCACCCACGTCCCGCCAACCACTACCCCTTCAGTTATAGATTGGATTAGTTAAATGTCTGTAATATCCCCGGGGAAAAGGGAAAAAATAAAAAAAAAAACATGAACGTAATGTTGAAACGAAATGCTGATAGTAATACCTCCGAGGAAAAAGAAAAAATAAATGACAAAAATCATATAAGGGAACAAAGGCGGTTTTCTTTTTTCACCCGCCACCCGTTACCCGTCACCCGTTACCCGCCACCCGTTACCCGTCACCTGTCACCTGTCACCCGTCACCCGTCACCCGCCACCCGTCGCCGTGCAGTTGTTTGTCATAGCAAAGATCGACGGAATTAAAATCCAGGACAAGGATTAAAAGAGCGAGGGATCCAAGCGCGATACCACTGAGAATTTGAATACAGAAGACATCTTTCATGGCTTTCCACAGCGACATCCACCATTCTGCGGGTCGAGATTTTTTCCACCCCATTTTGCTATCGTCCCCTAGGGGCGGATCGTACTCTTGGAAAATCGTGTCGTCGTTATTGAACTTTTTAAAATCCTCCAAGGGATCTTGTCGTTGTATCAATGGAGCATCTTCAAGGAGTCCCTGTCCTTGATACGACTGAATCACGCCGGCGGAAAAAGTCTCCGTAACATATGCAAGCAAGCCTTCTAAAGTAAAGGACGCCATGGACGATCGTGACCTCGAAATACGACAGAAAGTTTTTCAAATTTCACAGCTAAGAAATCGAAAATTGGTTTTGAAAATCCGTTTTCTCTCAAAGCGGGTCACAGCTTTATATCCTCTGAAGTTAAACTATACGCCGTGACGTATAGCCAAATTTGTCCAAGTGACGTCAAATGCGATCATTGTAATCAAGAAGAGCTTGACAAATAGCGAACAGGAATAAACTGGGTTTATTCCAAAAATACACATCTTAGGTATTCATGTTTACTTGCGTTATTTTGTTTTTATCTGCGTAAAAATTGAAATATGATCAGTCTAAATCTGCCAGAAAAACTTTTTAACGATTGGATTTCGTTATTAATTGAATTTCTCGAATTTTCTAAACAACTGTTGTCCGCATTTTCGCATTCCTCAATGTTTGAAGAATATGACGGATCTTGCTTCTCGACGTCTAGAGAGGATGCAAAGCTCTTTTCTAGTAAAAAATATATTTACCGAAGCCATAAGTTCTGTACATGTTGTAAATGCTTATGAACGAGCCGTCGCCATATGGCGACCGCCGGTTTATAAAATGGACGCGGTCTCTTTATTTTGCGTCAGTTGGCTTAACATAAGAATAAAGTGCTGTAAAGCTTGTGGTAAGGGTACTCAAGAGCGGTACTGTCTTATATAAGACGCATGCGCATGTTACTCTGCTGAATGTTACCTTCGCGTGTTCTTGTCTTTTAATTTACAGTATTTTAAGGGTGCGTTCGATTGGGAAATCCGGATTTCGATTTCGGATTTCGGATTTTGGATTTCCCAATAAAACGCGAAATCCAAAAACGGATTTTGACGAACAGAAATCCTTTTCCAAGACGGATTTCAATTAAGGCCCCTTAATTGAAATCCGTCTTGGAAAAGGATTTCTGTTCGTCAAAATCCGTTTTTGGATTTCGCGTTTTATTGGGAAATCCAAAATCCAAAATCCGAAATCCGAAATCGAAATCCGGATTTCCCAATCGAACGCAACCTAAGATATGTTAAGTATGGAGTTTCAGTTTGAGATTTGTCTTGTATAACGCATGCGTAACTGAGTAAAGCAGCTATTAGGATTGAATGCGAAATTGGCTGTGTTGTCTGATCTAGGCAGTGGTTTTGGTGAATTATTTTTTAGCGCAGGGGTTTTGTTATGGGAATTGACATTTTGAGGGATGTAAAAATGTGGGAGTGGAAGAATTTGTGAATGTGAGGAGCATATCACGTTTCTGTGAATGTGATTTGCTTTGAAAGTTGCGTTTTGTATAGCAGCGTTGTAATATTGTCCTGCGTGAGAGGCAGTTTCCCTTGGCGTTTTATGGGGGGACGGTTTCCGAAGTGGATTATAGGTTTTCTCATTGGGTAACCTGTATTTCGCAGAGGAGAGAAACGACAGCTGTGTTTGCAGCTTATTAGCACGGTAAGGAACGGTGGCTTAGGAAGAGAAGGGATTGTCACTAGTATGATGATGCAATTAGTGGATTGCACCATCGATACTAGTTCTTGAGAAGGGAGAGAGATGAGTGTTTATTTGATGCGAGAAGTTGATTTTAATTGCATAAAGACGAAGGAATCGGTCATTAATAAGGAGATCAATCAATAAGGTAGCTGTTACGAGTCTTTAAGTGAGAAAATAACTGAATATTATCAAGCGATACGTGTGGTTTGCGTGTGGTGTTGGTTGGGTTTGAGGTAATTTTGTAAGTGCATCGTCTGGTACATCAACTTGTTTACTTTGCATAGAGGATTCCCGGGTTAGCAAACTGGATTTAAACATCACGTCATGAGATATGCCTTTACGTGCCCCAGACTCTGACGATCTGCTCGAGCTCGTGTTTATCAAGCGTTATATTTTGATTCTACTGCTATGTTCACTGTTTGTATTCACGGTCTAGGCGCAACAGTCAATATTTTGTCATCCCTTTGTGAGCATCCTCAGTTGTGGGCAAATTTATACCGACATCAACGTTTGAGTAAAATAATATTTGAATTTTTTGGCAGAAATAAACGCGATAAGAAAGATAAGCTGAGTCATCAGAGTTTAAACATTACGTCATCCAGTAACGCTATAGTCAAAATATTGTGTCACACAGTCACACTTTTCGTCACGCCGGTTGGTATAAATACAGGATCGCGCTAACATTTGTGAAACCAAGGGGTGGGGAGGGTCAGAACGGCCGGGTTAAATGCCCATTGGGCTTTCTTGTATTGATATATTTGACGGACTCAATCGGGAAAGTACTCTTCAGCTACTTAAGTACGGTATGTACTGTACTCAATTATTTCGCCCACATACCCAAGAGACAGAACCATTTTGTATAGCAAAATAAACAGCACCACAGGAAAGTATTGCTCAGTAGCTTTCATTTGATGGTTACACTTATGGATTTCATCCACAGACTCAAAAGTTAGAACCACCTTGTACAGCGTAATAAACAGCACCACAGGAAAGTACTGTTCAGTAGCTTTCATTTGAATGGTCACACTTTAGGATTTCATCCACAGACTCAAAAGTTAGAACCACCTTGTACAGCATAATAAACAGCACCACAGGAAAGTACTGCTCAATAGCTTTCATTTGAATGGTCACACTTTAGGATTTCATCCACAGAATCAAGAGTTGGAACCACCTTGTACAGCATAATAAACAGCACCACAGGAAAGTACTGCTCAATAGCTTTCATTTGAATGGTCACACTTTAGGATTTCATCCACAGAATCAAGAGTTGGAACCACCTTGTACAGCATAATAAACAGCACCACAGGAAAGTACCGCCCAACAGCGATCATTGACCTACTCGAAAACTGGAATCACGAGTTAATAAACTATCTATCTAGGCACCTTTTTTATAAGCACAATGTACATTTTTTACCAAAGGAAAATACTTATTTATTTATCGATCGATAGGAATTCTCAGCTCGATCTACCATACAAGCTCTTATATTACGCTTGGGCGACCTGTGAACAAAGTGCGAAAGGACTGGGAAAATGAACGAAAAGGAAATCCTGTCACGACGACTTTTGTGGGAAAGGACCAAAATTGTTGAATTGGGGTGTGGCTAATAAATGTTGTGCCTTTAAAACAGACAGTCTTATGTTGTACCCCTCAGCATCCGAATTTGAACGATTAAATAAAATTTGTGATTAAGGCAGTCTGCACGCATTTGTGTTGATCTCTTTTGCATTCAACTCGTTCAGTCGTGTGATGACATTTATTCGTTATATCGGGGTAAATTTTATTAACCCTTTTAACCCCAAGAGTGACAAGCATCTAATTTCTCCTTACTATACCACTTCTTGATCAAACATACAGGTCGTGAGAATAAAGGAAATGATAGATAGATAGTTTATGGCCCTTACCTCTGGTCCAGATTGAGCGCTGTTGACAGAAAGAGACTGACTATTGGAAATTTTGGAAACAGCAT
This sequence comes from Siderastrea radians, assembly GCA_964017195.1. Taxonomy (NCBI): domain Eukaryota; kingdom Metazoa; phylum Cnidaria; class Anthozoa; order Scleractinia; family Rhizangiidae; genus Siderastrea; species Siderastrea radians. The sequence goes on from OZ024895.1 coordinate 43,091,359, forward strand.
AAGAGACAAAGACCTCACCGCCCTAATCGACGACGCGTGTTCTTATTGCGCCATATGTGCTACTTGAGATCCGACAATTTATTTATGTATCTACTTATCACCTCTTTTATTTTTATCTTTTTAACTGTTCCTTAGTTAAGTATAATAATGTATTTGTGAGTTTAGAAACCGTTTTTTTAAACGACCTATTCCTATTCTTATTCATTCCCCCTAATTTTAATATAGTAAAATATTGTAATTTTTAAATGCATATTGTAAATTTTAATTTATTTTAAGTAGTAGAGTGTCCCCAATTAGCTGTCACAAGCTAAATACCCAACATTCATTCATTCATCCATCCATTCATTCATTCATTCATTCATTCATTCATTCATTCATTCATTCATTCATTCATTCATTCATTCATTCATTCATTCATTCATTCACCAAAGTTGATGTGACTTGATGTTTAATCAAATTCTCACAAGTAGTATCAAAAGAAATATATGGTGCATCGTAGGGAGAACATGCATGTTTATATTGGGACTTAAGGAAGAAATAAGTCTCGGTTTCTCGATTGTGTTCGTTTAGCGGAGATTTCGTTATACCAAAGTGTGGCCGGGCCAGAAACCGGGAACTTCGTTATATCGGGGTTCCATTGTAGTAATCTCTTTCCAGATAGTAGCCTCGAATAACTAGAAGGGGATTCAGTGCTACCAGTCTAGTGCGATATGATATGTTACATTAGTTTCAGCACAGGAATAGTTTATTGAAAAGTATTGATTATATTTGTTTTTCGTGTGTGACACAGGTCACGCAATTGTCAAAACTCATACAGTGAGTAACTGAATAAATATATCTCGAGTTTCTCATAAAGCCTCGAAACGAAAACAAGCCGTGGGGTTACTTTCAAAAAATTACTAATTTGTATTTGCTAAAACCTAGAAAACGGTCCCGTGCAATTAAAGTCGTTCAGTTTCGATCTCGAAGAATGTTTGTCTTTTACCACAGCGAACAAATGGGTGGTAAAGTAGCACATCGTGACGGCGGTCAAAATGAAACCAACGAGCATGTGTTTACGCCATCTCCTCTCCCAGACGCGAACCACAGCAATGTTCATGTAAGACATTTGCAGCCAAAAAGAGAAAGAATTAAATACAAAGTCAATGCTCAAAGCAATGCTGACGCGAATAAAGAACTGTGTCAACTCGGAAAACGAAGGATCAGCTTCGTTGTACATGAAACTATAAATCTGAATAAACCCGACCGCTGCAATTAGAGCTGTGGATTCTCCAAGAATCATTTGAATGCCCATGTCCGCTATAAGGCGAATGCTTCTTGGCGTACGAAATTTCTCCGCACTTAACATTGTTATGTCTCGACTGAGCTTTTTGTAAATGAAGTACCACAGATAATCGCGTACAACTACCGTCAACCTTTCTAGCAAGTCCACAGCTCCGTGCGCAAAGCTCAGTAGTATAAACAGTTGGAGACTCGTTAGTTCAGCCTGCATGACGCGGAAAACGATGGCGGAAGCGCTGTACAGCACGCTTAAAAGCACGTGTGATTCCCCAGGATGAAGAAAATCGATTCTTTGCGCCGCCAAACGTACTATAACCTTTGGAATAGCAGTTACTAGAGGCAGTGCCCCTGCTATAACTGCTCTGTATGTTTCGTTCTGTCTGTGGTACAAAGGAATAAGCGCATAAACTAGAACGAAAGCTATAGGTATTCCGAAGCCCAGCTGCGCTGCCAGTATCGCAGAAACCTTGATAGTTTTCTTCACTTTTCTAGATCTTACAGTCTCGCTTTTCTTGGCAATTTCTCGTCCGACAAGTATTGAGTTCGTGAGGACGATGATTAGAAACAGGGCATTTAAAGGAAATGACATCCATGATTTCTCGTAAATGCCAAAAACTTGTAAGTACAGTCTGTAGCACGTGTCGCAAAACGCACCGAGAAGATTGAGAATCAAAAGGTTGAGCTTCTTAACCAAATGCCAGCCAAACATCGTGATTATGAGAAGAAATGTCCACAGCTGGACAACATATGCTTCTACGGTTTCAGCAGTGACTATAATAGCTTGGATGTTCGGCGGAAGAGTGTGCCAGTTGCCATGCAGTTGTTTGTCGAAGCAAAGATCGACGGAATTAAAATCTAGGACCAGGATTAAAAGAGCGAGGGATCCAAGCGCGATACCACCGAGAATTTGAATACAGAAGACATATTTCATGGCTTTCCACAGCGACATCCACCATTCTGCGGGTCGGGTTTTTTTCCACGCCATTTTGCTGTCGTCCCCTAAGGGCGGATCGTACTCTTGGAAAATCGTATCATCTTTATTGAACTTTTTAAAATCCTCCAAGGGATCTTGTCGTTGTAACAATGGAGCATCTTCAAGGAGTCCCTGTCCTTGGTACGACTGGATCACGCCGGCGGAAAAAGTCTCCGTAACATATGCAAACAAGCCTTCGAAAGTAAAGGACGCCATGGACTATCGTGACCTCGAAACACGACAGAAGTTGCTTCAAATTTTACAACTAAGAAACAGAAAATTGGTTTTGAAAATCCCAACAGTAAGATCTGTCAAAGAGGGTCACAGCTTAAATATCCCCTGAAGTTGGACTATACGGCGTGACGAAAAGCCAAATTTGGACAACTGACGTAAAATCCGATCAGCCTTGACAGTCCAAATAGCCAACAGGATCGGAAAAGATGGGTCTACTTCAAAAATGCTCATCTTGGCTACTTATGTTTACTTGCATTATTTTGTTTTTATCTGCGTAGGAATTGAAATATGATCAGCCTAAATCTGGCATGAAACATTTTTTTAACGATTGCATTTCGTTATTATTTGAATTTCTCGAATTTTCTAAACAACTGTTGTCCGCATTTTCGCATTCCTCAATGTTTGAAGAATATGAAGGATCTTGCTTCTCGGCGTCTAGAGGGGATGCAAAGCTTTTTTCTAGTAAAAAATATGTATATTTACCGAAGCCATAAGTTCTGTTCATGCTGTACATGCTTATATTCATATATTTGACAGGCTCATTCAGGAAAATACTCTCAGTTACTAAAGTAAGGTATGTACTATACTCAATTATTTCGCCCACACACCCAGAAGTTAAAACCATTTTGTATAGCATAACAAACCGCATGCACCACAGAAAAGTACTGCTTATTACTTTTCATTTGAATGGTCACACTTGAGGATTTCATCCACAGACTCAAAACTTAGAACCACCTTGTACAGCATAATAAACAGCACCCGACAGGAAAGTACTGCTCAGTAGCTTTCATTTGAATGGTCACACTTTAGGACTTCATCCACAGGACTCAAAAGTTAGAACCACCTTGTACAACACAATAAGCAGCACCATGGGAAATTATTGCCCAATGGCGATCATCGACCAACTGAAAATCTGGACTGACCTTTAGTAGCGCAATGTACATTAGCAAAGGAATATACTGCTCAAACAGTTTGAGGTCTTTATTCATATGTGTCACGTCCCACGAATGCTCACGACGAACGTTTACGTCCCACGAAGTTCAGTGTCGTCAGTATTATCCCATTAAAAATGTCCCTAAACATAAAATGGCTCCTTTTTTTGACAGAAATCTTATCCTTATAGAGAAAGAAAGCCAGGTATAAATTTAAAAAAAAAGGAAAATAAAAAAAACATGTTTACAGTCGGTATATTGTCTTTTATCTTCATCCTGACGTAATTTCATCCTAGAGGCACATAAACATTTATTTTAGACACCAGAAATGGCTTCAATACATGTTCAAATTCGGTAAGCTTTACGCTCCTTTCGGTCATTGGAGGCTGTTTGGACCTAAAATATCCGCTGAACTCGTGCGGTTGCAGTACTGCTTAGCAGACATTCCATGGATCCGCGACACCTCGGGTGGTTTGGACCTAATTTGCATAAAATTTACCCAAAAGTCATACCTCCGCGAGAATTTGCAGAAAAAAAACTCTCCTACTTGGCAACTGTGGAAAACCTGATGACCCTAACTCAGATTTGAGTTGAAGTGTCAATCATTCGGGTCATGTGTCCAGTTCAGTTTTGGATTCAAGTGTCAATCATTTGGGTCACGTGACCAGTAAGGGCTCAATAACAGTTAAAATTTTCAGAGAGAAATGGGGAATATAAAATAAAATACAATTAAATCTTTTCGGGTGTCATTCTTTTACGTGCTAAGGGGTCATCATAAATTAGCCTTTTAATCGTGTCCATACTAAGTAGGAATCCTACAAATGATGAAATTAGGTCACATGACTTAATTAATGCTTTAATAATTTCTAATACAGTCAAAGCTCTCCTTGCGACAACTCTCGCAGCTCTAGTTACGACCAGTACTGTGAAACCCCGACTTATTCAGTTTTTTTCGTCCCTTATCAGCAGGGCATTAGCTAAATGTATCATAGAGTGGAAGAAATTTGCATTTTAAGGTAAATTAAGGTTCAGGCTTATAAGCAAATTAATGTTCAGGTTTATAGAACCCGATGCAATTATTGTCTTTCATAATTTCCAACGACTGATTAATAATTCAAACAGTTTCTCCTCCACCAGGTGAAAATCAAACAGTATGTTTTATTGCCTATTAAAATAAGAAGTGAGCTAAATACTCCGTCCGAGTTTAAAGGAAGAACATATCACAGATCAGAACGTTTTCAAACTCTGAGGTATGTGGTGAAATGGAATACGGTTGTTATTGATTTATGCTGGACATAAATGATCAACCAGTAACACATTTACAACTAACCAGTTGGGTGCCCTTGTTTCATTTAACAATAGAAACAAGATGGCTGTTAAGGAAATAATGTTCTTTCTCCTCGTAATCGTGTCCCCAGTGGCTGTGATAGCAATGCAGCCCGTAAACTCTGGAGGTAAATATTTAGATGATTGAAAATAAAAACACAGCTATTTATTAGTTATTCAGAAAAAGTTTAAGTGACCGGCAGGAGATAGGATGCTTCTTGGAAAGGTAATTTTGACGTTTAAATTCGTTGTTAGATGTTAGACTAAAACCGGTCAACTGGCAAATAGGGAAGGCCCGAAACGGATGTGTCAAACCAATTCAATCAAAAACTACATGCAAAAAATCAATAGGGGTGTACATGTTGTGCAGTTTATACTGCAATTGAGTTTTACCAAGTTTAATCTGACGGGAAATATGTTTGCACATCTTCCCAAGTCTTCACCGATTGCGCCATCGTTTCGCTAATAAAAGTTCCAGGCCTTGCCTTTTTTATTGTGAAAGTTTGGATATTTGGCTTACTGCCTGTGAAGAATGTCTGCCAAAGTGGGTATCCTGTGAAGAGGCTTTTTAGTAGGATTAGAGTAACCCTAAACATCTTCAGCAAGAGTTCATTGACGGACATCGCGCGTAGAAAATGGCCGCACTCTTCAAGTAAAATATTTATTAATTCTGACGATCAATAGTGCCACATATGTACGTGGAGTGGTAGTGAACATAATAATAATAATAATAATAATAATAATAATAATAATAATAATAATAATAATAATAATAACAATAATGATAATAAGCCTTTTTTAACTTCCTACTGTTTTTAGAGTGTACCATATCTGTCAGTTTTTCTGTTTTTATATCTTATTATGTTTTTTTAAAGTCATTTGTTATTTTACAGGGCCCAGATTGATAGCAGTTGCATAACTGAAGTGGTTACCCTGTATAAATATTTTTTATTATTTTTTATTAATAATAATAATAATAATAATAATAATAATAATAACAATAATGATGATAATCATGACAAGAGGAAGACAAGGAAGAAGAAGAAGAAGAAGAAGAAGAAGAAGAAGAAGAAGAAGAAGAAGAAGAAGAAGAAGAAGAAGAAAAAGAAGACTCTTAGTCTTTCTCACAATGTTCCTAAAACATTTGTTTGCAGCTTCCACTGAGGAACAAATGATCGCTGATGCGATTAACAAGCAAAAGAACGAAGTTAACAGAGGACAAGAAGAGGTTATGAACCTACTCGATAGAATAGTTGAAGAAATTGAAAAATGCACAGGTAGTCAACTCTAAATGGAGGGATTAAAAGTGAGGCTTTTCGATACTTAATTACAATGAAAATCATGTAAAATGCTAAAAAGGGATAAACTGAAAATGCTAACGAAAAGGAGAAAATGAAAAGGAAAGGAAAGGTGAGATGGCCGAGAAATCTAATAAAAAGTAAATAAAAGTTCGAAGTCCCGGGGAGTGAAGAACAAATTGCCTTTAAACAGACATCCAGTGATTTCAGTACCATGTTTTTCGGTAGCTTTAAACTGTCATGAAGTTTGTTCCATATCTTTACCTCATCTTTTGTCAAAATTTAGGCATAGCACATTTATATCTCCTTGCGTCGGTCTGACGTGAATATTTGCAAATCGTGCCCGGTCGGGAACCATGGTCCGAGGAAAACTAGGTCAGACTTACTACTTAACAATTAGATTATGAGCTCGGGTTTTCTATCGCGTAATAGTTGATGAGGCCGAAGGCCGAATCAACTATCACGCATAGAAATCGAGAGCGAATAATCTAATTGTTTTAGTATAAATCCCGATTAATATTCCACTAAAGTGAAAAGTTTTACATCATTGCACTGTTATTTTGAAGTATAAGACTGTGCCTGCCACTCATCTTTTCGCTACTCACTATCTATCACGGAATAGATAGCGAGTAGGGTAGCCAATGAGATTGCAGCATTTATGATAGAACGCTAGTAGATTTATACTAAAGATGCTTAGAACATGAGCTATGGAAAGCCGGTATATCTAATTAAGAAGTGAATAAAAGTTCAAAATCCGATGGAGTAAAACAGAAATTGTTTAAGTTTCGATTTAAGGAGACTAACGTCTTTGCAAGCCTTACGCAATGAAAATCTAAACCGTGGAAAAGTTAAGTTCTTTTTGTTTCGCATAGATCGATTGTGAATGTGTGAACGTTCCAGAACGTCTTGACTAGTTGGACTTTTATGCATGAAAACGACTTATTGACCCAAATAATAAAGCAATAAAAATAGAAATAAAAAACTGTTAAGGTACCAGAACTCTAGTTTGTGGGTGTACCTCGAATTTATTTCAGCGTGGCATTGATATGTTTTTAATGTTAAATGTACTATGCTTGTTTTTCTATCAAAGATTGTTCCAGTAGTTTGCACCGCTTCCAAAAGTATGAAGAAATACCAACCAGAGGAGCTATTGCTGTTGAACAATTAAAAGTTTATATTCGAATTCTACCTCCTCTGTTAGAATTGGAAATAGCCAAACGGGATCTTTTCAATACGCCAGAGGTGTGCGCCAAGGCTGCATTTTAAGTCCTTTGCTCTTTAACCTATACGTCAATGATTTAGCTTTCTCGTTTAACAATATTCTATCCGATCCGTTCGTGCTACCAAATGGCACCAAATTCAACTCTGTTTTTTATGCAGACGACTTAATAATATTATCACGATCAAAAGAAGGATTGCAAAATTGCCTAAACGAGTTATCCTCATATTGTAACTCTTGGATGCTAAGAATAAACCCCAAGAAAACCGAGATAATGAATTTTCAACGATGCACAAAAAAGTATGGTTACGTTTTTCACATAGGCAGTGAAATAATAGACATTGTCCAAAACTATACCTACCTAGGGACTCGCATCTCATCTTCCGGAAATTTTACGCTTTCGCTTGAATACCTTCGACAAAAAGCTCTTCATGCTTTCTTTGGTCTACGACGGCACACTGATTTTAATAAACTGAAAGCTTCTCTTGCGTGTAAAATTTTTGACTCAATGATCTCACTAATTTTAACCTACAACAGTGAAGTTTGGGGTGCCTTTGCGAAATCAGATTTTAAGTCGTGGGACAGCTCCGCAATTGAAAAAACTCATTTATAATTCTGTAAACGTTATTTAGAAGTTCATAACAAGGCATCCAACATTGCATGTGAGCTGAACTGGGTAAATTCCCTTTGATCATTGACATAAATAAAAAGATACTTAATTACTTAAACTACCTCCGAGAAAAGGAAGAAAGCTCTATTGTCAAACAATCTTTAAAAATATCGATTGACCTTCATTACAACGGTCATAATAGTTTTTACTCTAGTCTCATGAAAATGACTGACTGTCACAATTTCTGTGACTTTAATTGTAATTCATTGAATGAAGGTAAAAACAAACAATATGAAGATCTCATGAAAAAGAAATATATTTCTTACTGGAACCAAACCCTTCAACATTTTTATTACTCATTCAAAAAGAATTATAGCCTTTTTGCCTACCTAGATCTAACAAGAAAGAACCCATCTAGAAAGTCATTAGTAAAACTGAGAATTAGCAGTCATAAACTTCGGATTGAAACAGGTAAATACGACAAAATATCTCGTGATGAGAGGTTATGTAGTCTCTGCAATTGTAACAAAATTGAAGATGAAACTCATTTTTTACTAGATTGCCCGAGCTATTCTTCGATAAGAGACATGTTCTTTTCTAAAATAGAACCTAAAATCCCATTTCTGCGACTATTATCACATGAGACCTTATTGTCACATCTAATGAATTGAACTGATTATTTCATAAATATTCAATTAATTTCATTCATCTCGCCATGCTATGAACACAGAGACAAACTAGTTACAATGGCTACCTCTCTGAATAGTTAAAAATAAGAAATGGTTGTAATCTCTTTAGTTATTTTAATTAAGTGAGAAATTAATAATTAAATTTTAAGTGGCTTTTGCAATACTGTAATACTTTGTTATAGTCATGCAAATAAAGCTTGTTGTTGTAGTAGTTCAGCATCAATGGAAGTCTGTTTCTCGCCTACGCCAACCTTCGTGGTGATACTGAGGGCTACAACACAGACTCTTTTATCTACAAACTGAACGATTCAACTGGAACGTTTCTCCTCTACCAGATCATAGACACTTCCGGAGCATGGGACATCGAATATTTTACGATCGCTGATAAACATTACTTCGCTGTTGCTAATCGTTATAAAGGAGCTTCATACCAACCCAACTGGACTCTGTTATTTACCAGTGGAATGGACACGAGTTTGTCACTTTACAAAACATTCCAGCAAATTGAGCAAAAAGCTTTATATATTTTTAAAAATTACTGGAACCATTTCTCGCCGGCACGAATGCGGTCACAATGTCAGCAGTCATTTACAAATGGAAGGACAACCAGTTTAAAAAGTTTCGGGAGATAGGAACAGAGGGAACCGGTCATGCAAACACGGCGTTTGTAATAAACAATGAAACTTTCATTGCTTTTGCCAACAAACGCAACTCTCAGCAGGAGAATGCTGTCCACTCCATTGTATTCAAGTGGTCAGGAAACAGCTTTGTCAAACTGCAGTCTCTTCAGACGTATGGAGCAGGAGACGTGAAGTCCTTCAATATCAATGGTGACACCTTCCTCGCCTTTGCCATCAAGATCAATGGACGTAATGGCAACATCGACTCGTTCATTTACAAGTAGGATGGCAGCAAGTTCGTTCTTTTTCAGTCCGTCCCAACTCGTGCTGCTTACGCCTGGAATCCATCTGTGATGTGCGGTGAAACGTTCCTAGGTGTGGCTAATTACAAGGACGAGAGTTAGGGATTCGACACAAAGTCTGTTATTTACCGCTACTCTGGACAGCAGTTCATTCAGTTCCAAGAGATATCAACTCAGGGAGCGAGGGATTATGACATCATTTGAGTACAATGGCCACACTTACCTGGCAATTGCAAATAACTGGAACAACAATGGGAAACGCAACATCAACAGCGCAGTGTATAAGTGGATCTAAAATTGACATGTAATGAAACAAAGCTAGCGAGATGGACTTTACCAACGACATCACAACGTTCGAAATCACAACGGACTTTACCAACGAAATCACAACGAACACACTGATCAACAAAGTTTAAAGCTAAAACGTTTCTTTTTCTAGACATGTAAACAGAACTGACGACTACAAAACTTTTCAAGGACTGATCATTCTGAATACACATCGAACGTTTTGAACAAGTAGAAGCTCACATTATGGAAACACAGGGAAACACTCTCACTTTGAACAGCGTACAGGAAGAATGAACAGCACGTTATTATATCGTAAACTGTGTTAGAAGGTAAAGCTAATTAGGTATCACTATATTTGGCGATTCTGTCATGCCAAGACACGCTGTTGTAGATTAAAACTTAAAGTTCTTCGACAAAATAGCAGTGACAGATCCATTCGAATCATGCAAGGGTAGAAAAATAATAGTATGGAATACCACTTGTTTGTATAACAAGTTCATCCAAATTATTAGTGTAAAAATTGCAGTTATCGCGACCGTAATTGGTGGGGACCTTGTTGGGCACTCGGTCCATACTGCAGTAAGGAGCTTAACCACCAGATGTTTTTCATGGCGTGAAAATCAAATCACACGAAAAACAACTTCTTGGTACATTTTATTAGCAGTTTGCTTGCAAAGCAACGTGAAATGACTAAAGTAAGTTTTGCTTACAAACGTATTTCTTATTTTGACTTTTTAGTTAACATTTTTTTGTTTGCATGTTCAATTTAACAAACGCTTTTTCCTACACCTATACTCATCTGAATGGATTAGAGAATCCCGGGAGAATCGCAAGAAACTTACAAAAAATTGAAATTCTCTCTCTAACAGTTTTTGCTCATACCGTATTTACTCGAATAAGCCGCTGTGGCGCCTATTAAATTTTTCGCGCCTCAAATGCGGCGCTTATTCGAGGGCGGCGCTTATTTGACGGCGGCGCTTATTTAAAAATTGGACGCGACAAAGAAATCTTTTTCTGTCTGTAAGAAAATTTTACAGTAAGTAACAGAAGCGCAGGATAGAGAACTATGGCGAGCGGTGAAATATAATCACTTTGAACTGATGAACATCGCTTTTGATGGAGAGACATTTCCAATGCTGTCTCAGAGTTGCTTTGTAGCGATTTTTTAGTCTAATATACGGAATTCCTTGAATAAGCGCCGCACCGGGACCGCGGCGCTTATGAACTTTTTTTGTCCCAAATGCGGCGCTTATTCGAGGGCAGTGCTTAATAATCGAGTAAATACGGTATTTGCAGTACGGACTTGGTGCTCTGTTAAGATTTAGCTTGCTTATTATAGTGATACATTAAGACGGATTCCGCTCAACGTTCGAGCAATAAGTGCAAAAAATATTTACCAAAAAACTACTTATAGCACGGTAACATTTTAAATGCTATTTGAAACATCTCACTCTAGTTCACTTGCCCAAGTGACCCCGCGATGAAATTCTCAAGCAATCTCAAGAAAATTAATTTCAAATCTCGTAAAAGTATGCTAAAAACGGGCGCCATTTTGTTTTGAACTGACATGAAGCGTCTTTTTAACTGAAATATGGATAACTTCAAATCCAATTTTCTCTCGCGGGGTCAGCTTGGGAGCAAAAGTAACGATAAGTTCTTCTTATCTGTTCTCAAAATGTGACAGTGCTGCAAGTATTTTTTTGGTAACTTAATTTTTGCACTTACTGCTCGAACGTTGAGCGGAAATCGTCTTAATGTTTAAGACCAGGGTGCATTTTTTGAAGCTTTATATCAGGGTCGCAATAAGGTACATGGGATCGGGCATCAAATGGATGGGAGGGGATCAAAAGGGTGGAATCAGATATCAGAGGGGTGGAATCAGGGATTAGAGGGGTGGGATCAGGAATCGATGGGGTGAGGTCAGGGATGAAAGGGGTGGGATCACGGATCAGGGATCAGAGGGATGGGTCCTTTTGGGATTAGTCGAATCTGAATTTTCAGGGGAAAAACAGAGTCATTGATAAGATATACTTCGTTCCAATGGGAAAATTAAAAACTCCCAGAATATACACTCGGTCAAAATATTGTGATCAGTGTACATCATAAAAACAAGTTTTGCGAGAACCGCAAAACTGTGTTGCTATTAAAGAGGTTAGTGGAGGGGGGACAGGGGAGCGGGAGTACCAGGGATAAAAGGGGGCGGAAATAAGGGAAGTATGGGACAGGAGACGGGATGAGGTTGCTTTTGTGAGGGGGCGACAAGCGTGAAAAACGACGCAATATTGCATAGTATTTTGCAATAGGAAAAGAACAAACAGGCGTAAACCGCCCTGACGGAAAAAAATAGGAACCGGAATCAAGGAATTGGGAAGCTTAAGCATCCTTCTCACCCAAGTTCAGCTTTTTCACTGTGCTATAATTTCATTAATATCGATTCTTAGCTTAGCGTGCAGTAATCACAGATTAGGTTCAGAAGTAGTCGTATACATGAGTGGTTTGAAAACCCTTAAAACATTACTTTAAGTTAATTTTTATAGCGGTATATGAAATGCTAGTTAACAATAACCATCATAGATCAAAGTTCAGAAGCGCGATTAGCAGGTGCAGGAATCTTAGAAGTAGCATTTATGAGCTGTTTAGAATTTGTTGTAGCTTTTGGTCTGTGAGGGGCTTAATGTTTTCCTAGATACATGTAAAATGCTAGATATTTAACCAATCGAATATCAAGGTTGATAGTATTTCATGGGGATGCCCTTGGCTGTAATAATCCAAAAGTAAAAAATAAACAACACTTCATCTGACCTCACATTGTACGTGCATGTATAAAAAATATTTTCTTACAAGATTTCCAAGGTTGAAATATGCATCTGGATATCTTGGTCTATGTATTATGGCTTTGCTGTAGCATTTCTCTGCCTCCTAATTAAGAAATGAAGTTTCCCTATAGTAAGCGAGTGTACAGTGCTTTGTACAGGAGGTGATTAAGCCATAAAAGCAGGGGTCATTTGCAAGGGCCTAACAGCAGGCAAACTGACCAGCTTAGTCCCACGAATCAAATGAGTTTGACCTCCATGAAAGACAAACGTTTTTGCCACATGAAGTTCGGTGACGTCAGTTTAAATAGCGTTGTATCAGCATTCTTACATTAGGTATGCCGAAACATGTCTTGTTTAAACCTAAAAAGTGTTGTGTTTTTCGGGCCGCCGTGTAATATCCTCTATATATGTGACAGTAATTAGAATTGTTAAGGAAAATATAAGCAAGGATAACAAAAAAAAATGCGTGATTATGTGAAAACTAAACATAGAGTTTGTTGTGTTTTTTCTTAAATTACTTACTTGTTTCCTGCTACCAAGACCTTTTGGTATTAAGATGTCTCTAAACATAACTCGCTCCTTTTGGATTGTCCGCTGACAGAAATCTGATCCTTACAGTAAGGGAAAGCCAGGTATATATTTATAAAAAAAGAAAATAGAAAAACAAAACATGTTTACGGTCGGTATATTGCCTTTTATCGTCATCCTGGCGTCATTATCACGTAATTTTATCCTATCAGTGACATTATGAAGTAATCTAGCCATTAGGAAATTTTGGTTTGTCAGTCGAGGCACATACACATCTATTTAAGACACCAGAAATGGCTTCTGTACATGTTTAAATTCGAATTCGGCAAGCTTTACGCTCCTTTCGCTCATTGGAGGCTGTTTGAACCTGAAATCTCCTCTGAACTCGTACGCTTGCAGCACTGCTTAGCTGACATTCTGTACATTCACAAACAACTGACACGTTGCTAATGGACTGTATATCATGTATGTCATATCACTTGGAAGCCTGTATTTCAGCTGTTAATTTGTCCATCTCTCTCTCTAAAGTCTCCTTCTCTGCTTCCAGAGCAGCTGTTCTTTTTAGATTCACTTGTAATCTGTTTTCCAAGGTCTGAAGCAGTGGTCCACACATAACCTCCATCAACTGGCATAAGGCTTTGGTAAACACTACAGACAAAACCATGACATCAAATAAGTCATTTAGCCTGGGCAAAGAGCTTAAACCCTCGCTCTTCAGCGTTTGGCTAAAAACTCTCATGCGCTTTTATCGACTCTTGTGCAATCCCAAAGAGTGTTTGTACTCAAATGAAGTTTTATTAGAACTGATCAGTGGAAGTTTAAACTCTCGCACTCATGTGTCCACTAACTCTCAAGCAAATTCAAAGAGTTAGAGCTTTCTTTGCCTTGCTCTCGTTTAGTTTGGCTCTAAGGTGGATTTCCACTCATGCGTAATTTTCACGTGCGTTTTACGCGCGCATAAAATAAAATGAGAGACGATGCACATGTCTAATGTGTAATGGTTTGTGCAAAAAGTCGAGCATGGTCCATTTTTCTTACGTTTATTGAAGCCTTCTGGTCTCTTATTTTATTTGAGCACGTTAAATCCACATAAAATTTACACGACCGAGTGGAAATCTAATTTTACACTACAGAAAAGTTTGGTTCGGACCCGGAAAAAAGGACCAAACTTTTGTGAGCTTTTACACAACTAGTGTTTGGCTTAGGGTCAGATAAAAACACCATTTAAAGCGCTTGTCGAATCAGGTCTTCCCCGATTTGAAGACTCTGTTTACACACTATACATCCTACGGTGTCCAGAAGACCTTTCACTCGTATCTACGTAGTCCCCAAAAAGAAAACTATCTGACGCTGCACCTAAGTTAATCGTCTTTTAGAATCCAATAACACTATGGTTGAAGTTTTTTCAAAGATCAATAATAACAAACTGTGTATTGAAATTTCTGAACTTACCAGTGCTGTTATGAACGGCAGTTAGGAGGTCCTTGGAGCTGAAAAGCAAATTTTGGAGAGTTTTGAAGAGAGATGACCACGTAATAATCTCGCCTAACTCTAGTAGAAAACGGGGTAAAAGAGTTGCAAGCAAAGAAACCAAACTGAGAGGAAAATTAGTGACAGCGGACGCGGTTAGTGTAAAATACTACGATCCTAAAGTTAGTGTTAGTCTGCATTTTACCTTGACCATCCTGAGCAGAAGCTGCTACCCTACAGATAGTAAAATTGCTTTGCTCACTAGCAGTAAGTCCCCTTTTTTCCACTTTTACCCCCCCCCCTCCAGAGAGCCGGTTCGCAAGCTAGTAGAAGTCACACTGACAAGTTCCCCTACACTAGGTTCACCCCTGCCACAATTGGAACATCTGTAATCACAGAATGCAGTGATTGACAGCCAGCTTCATTTCCAAGCTACAACATGCTTGCCAGTGTAATTAACTCATTACAAACATTTCAGTTATGTGTCAAGCATCTACAGTACTGTATAAACCAAAAAAGATACAACTTACTCTAACGTTTTTCTGTACGCCTCTTCCTCTTCCTAATTAACATAATAACACATAGTAAGATATTGCTCACACCCAAAAAAATCTAAAGGAAAGTAATGAAATCTTCAGAGAGAGGAAGTTTGTTGTATGTTGATACTAGGGCTTAAATGGATAATAAGATTAGGTCCTTACCTTTGATAGGATTTGTGGGAGCTCTGATAAACTGTTCAGGGTGGCCTTTGACAAAACCTCTGTGTGAACTACCTGGAGTTCAATTTCTACTCTCTGAAGCCTGACGGAATACACAGAAAAAGTGACTGATGGCTCATAAAGTAAAGGATGGCCCGGGTTCAATTCCCAGTCCCGGTGTCATATGTAGGTTGAGTTTGTTGTTGGTTCTCGTCCTTGCTCCGAGGGTTTTACTCCGGGTTCTCCGGTTTTCCTCCCTCCATAATAATTTATAAAAACCAACATTTTCAAATTCCAATTCCACCTGCTTGTAAAGCGCATTTGATTATATTCACATAGAAAATGCGCTATATAAGTTCTAAATTATTATTATTATTATTATTATTATTATTATTATTATAATAACGTAAAGGATGGGAAGTGGTATTTATGATATTGTCTCAACCAGCAGGCATCCCTTGACAAATAATCTTCCCCCATCCCATCTGTTTTATGCGAAATCTTTGATATACCTTAAATAATTTCCTTCTTTGAATATGGTGCCCCTTATTAGAAATACCTCTAGTTATGAAAAGCCACAGGCCAGGTAAAGCTCTGGGTGGGCAACAAAAAGTAAAACGTCCACTTTTACCTCTGAGTTGAGATAACTTTAAACTTTTAATACCTTTGAAGAATTTCAGGCATGGATCAGCTCCTGTATTAGCAGGCTAGGCAAGTGTCTACTTACTGTGCAGGGCCCCCTTCAGGCCTTGTGTTCATTGACTGGAAACAATACACTTTAAGGTGTCCATTCTGAAAGAGAAACTCAACAAATCAATATCAACATTATAATCCTACTCATTTGATTCTTAGTATGACAAAACAAACAACTATGCATGGCAACCATACCACCCTCCACTTCCATGAAAAACAAAACTGTCGGAGGATTAATTTTAACCATAAAAAATTTCATATTGATGACACAGCATACCCATTGTCTCAGCAGCAAGGAGCAAAAGTAAAGTTGAACTGGGCCACAGGTAGCCCACATGGCCAAAATGTAACTTGGTGTCTATGGCATGATGCAACCAAGAGTATTACAGTGGAATCCTGATTTTTCGAACCCTCAATTTTTCCAACCCTCAATTTTTCCAACCTCATGATTTTTTTTAAACGATGGCACATTTGTCTTGGATTTGCTTCAGTCAAACACTAATTTTACACCCGATTTTTGGAACCTCTATTTTTCGAAACTCCCGATTTTTGGAACCAATTCTTGCCTTGCATGGAAGAAATTTATAAAAAATTTACCTTCGATTTCCCGAACCCGCAGGAAGGTACATACCACTCAGTAGCTTTCATTCGAGTGTTCACACTTCAGGAGTTTATTCTCAGACTCAAAAGGTAGAACCACTTTCTTTTACACAGTAAACAGTACCAAGGAAAGTACTGCTCGGTGACTCCTGTGCTAATGAACTGCACACGAGTACCATGGTATTTCTGTTTGCTTTCCTGGTTGTTATAAAATGACACCTCGTAAGTCAAGTGTGATTTCATGCCACCTTCGATTTTTGAAAATCCCAATCTTTCGAACCAATTTCCTTTTCCCTAGAAGGTTTGAAAACTCATCTTAGATGTGTTTGCTAGGTCCACCACAGGGTTACCCTCAGCACTTTCTTGGGTCTCTCAATCCACTAAATAGCTTACTGGTACCCATTTAGTCACCTTCAGTCAAGGGGTAATGAGAAAAAATTCAAAAAAGAGCAAAGTCAGTTGTATAGAAAACGAAATGACTTTAAACCTAAGATCGAGCTTAAACCTCTGACCAGTACAATCTAACAAGCCCCCAGGGTGGATATGTTTTAGTACAATTTTATCCTTGGTTCAATTTTTTATTTTCTTTTGTTTTATATTCACTATCATATATTTACAGAAAAGAGAACAAAGGAAAATTAGAATTGAACCAAGGATAAAACTAAACTACAACAGATATACTTTCTTACAATACCTATACAGGTGCATGGCTCCCAGTGGAGACATGATTTTGGGACTCCTGATCTAGAATGGGGGATCCATACTGGAGATGATTTCTAGATCAGGGTGTAATTTTGCAAAAGCACAAAAGCTTTAAAATATCAGCAGCAATTTTAAATTATTCATAGAGAATAGCCCTTTTCACAGTTACCTTTTCTCATTTGCATTACAATGCATTTGATCGTGGATGTGAGGCAATTTCGGGCAATTTCTACATCCACGTTCAAATGCATTGTAATGCAAATGAGAAAAAGTAACTGTGAAAAGGGCTATTTGATAATCACAATGTGGAAGAAAAAATGTCCAACATGTTTGGTTTGTGTAGGAGCAGTTGAATTTCAGAAGTTTTAGTCATACAATTAAAGCAATAACTTTTCTAAAATGGGCTGTTGAAATCTAGTAAATATCTGGAATGGTGAGTTGGAAAATTGCCTATTTCTTATGGGGCATCACTTTGAAGCAAAGCAGGGGGAGGGGGTGGTACATGCCCATGCAAACCTTACTGGAGTATCCCCCCCCCCTTCCCTGAGCTAAACCACCCTCCCTCTTCCTGGAATGACTGACATCTGTTCCCAATTTACCTAAACCAAACAGAAGCACTTCCTAGATGTGACTGATATCAAATTTTTCATAATGATTTATCAGGTACCATTTGCAAGGTTTTGTGTGTTAGGATTTACCAAGCGGTAAAACGCAGTTAATGGAACACGACGCCCTAGAGGTGGTGGGTCAGGCAGGCTTTACCCAAAACAAAGAGCAATGAAGGCTTTAATCATAAATAAATACTCCCCATTCATGTAACTAGAATAAAAGTCTTTCATGTCTAAAAGCGTGACTGATACCTTGTTTTTCATAGTGTAGAAATGTATCTCAGCCTTGTTCGTATTGGTTCTTATTTGGTTAGCTCTATTCATTGCTAGTAGTTTGCCACATTGTGTCTACTTTGCTTATAGTACAACTTTATCTATTGGCCAAACTCTGAGACACTGTCTTGCTATATAAGTAGCTGAACATTATCCAAGAGCAATACCTTGACAGTCTTGCACGAAAGCAACAAATTTTTCATAATGGTTCATCAGGTACCATTTGCAAGGTTTTGTGTGTTAGGATTAGCTAACTTACCATATTGGGATCAGTATTGAAACAAGAGAAAATGAGTCCAATAAATCTGTCATCCATACACTGATACATTGCTTGGGTCCGCAAGTCTAATAAGAACAATAATAAAAAAACAGTCAGTATAGAAAGCTCACTATTCAAAGACGTGAACACTCATTCTTGAATTAAAAAAAAGGCAGCCTGTCACTGACTAAGATTTCAGGGAATCAATTCATTTCCTACGAAGAGGACAAATAGAGAGTAGGAAAACTTTTCTTCAATCTAGCAATTAAGGACTGACAACAATGAAGATAATTGTGTTGATGATGATGATGATGATGATGATGATGATGATGATGATGATGATGATGATGATGATGATGATGATAAAGGTGCTGGTGGCAAAGATGATGCTGATGATGATGATGATGATAATGAATGTGACGATGATGAAGGTGTTGTTAATAGTGGTGGTGATGATGATGATGATCATGATGGTGATATCACAGGAAACAGCTACCTTACCAACATGTGAAGGCCAAACAGTGATGTGAGGATGAGAATGGTACCAGCCAATAACCCTCATTGGTTGTTGTTTTGATGTCAACATACCCAGTCGCTAGAAAGAGAAGACGAAAAAATGCCACACTTACCCCATTATCACCATTAAGCAATTAAAGATCAGTAAACTCTGAGTGTGGTAACTTAAACATTTAGTAGCTACCTCTGCCTGTGTTGAGGCATCTGACAGCTGCTCTGGCGAAATTTCCACTCGATCTTTCCGCTTGTCCAGTCTTTGAAGCATGATTACTGAATAGATGTGAGCCACTCTCTCCTCTTCAACCTAAAGGTTTATAGAGCAGAAGTAAAAATATGGCTTAATTCAGTGACTGGGTGTAAACTTTATAATTAAGGAATATAATACACTCGTTTTTTATATATATAAAAACGCGTACAATTTGGCTGAGCCTGAGGAGTGGGGGGGGACAGGGGGGTTTGAACCTCCCGCTTCCCGTACCCTTTAATCCCGGTTCCCGCCCTGTATTTTTTGGCTCCCGCCCCTTTGCATTTTTTCGATTGCAAAATATTGCGCAATGTTGCGTAATTTTTCCCTTTTTCTCCCGCTTCCCGCCACCTTGGGAATCCCGCTTCCCGCCCCCTCTTCTCCCGCCTCCCGTACACCTCCCGCCCCCTTTTCTCCCGGTCTCCCGCCCCCCTGTCCCCCCCCACTGAGGATGGTCAAATTTTAGCCCATACATTTTCTTAAATTTGAGGGCAAATCTCAGCCTCAACGTTCTTATAAAAATGGTTCTTATAAAATAGAAAGAGTGTAAACCACCTATCTGTTTATTATGATCGTCCAAGTAAGAAATGTGCCGAAAAAAATGACTATTCTGTTCGCGTACAAAAATCAACCTGAGCGGAAGTCACTTCAGAGACAAGCAAAATCGTCAGGCCTTGACGCGATCTCAGACAATTACATTAAATAAACAACTTTATACTTCTGAGTTCAAAACATTCATTAAATGTGACAAACAAAGAATTAATTAATCGTAAGTAACTAAGACTACAAGAACTATAAACTATTCATAACATCACACATGAGCTCGTACCATGTTTATTTATGAGGAAAGAGAGTATAGTTTAAGAGAAGAGACCTAAACGTAGACTAGTGAGAAATTAATACCTCTCCTATCAATAATCCCATGACTTCTTCCCTCTCAGTGGACAGTGCATGAGTTAAACACACCATATAAGCATCTGCTTCTATTTTCACCGCTTCGACCGCCATCTTGGTTTCTTCCTTTCAAAAGAAATCCGCTGTGTAAGCAGGCTCACAAATAGGGGAGGGTAGACAGATCCTGATGTAGGATACTTACAAGTCAGATACAAGGACTTTTTCCATCCTGCTAGCGTTCGATTTTCCACTTATAAGACCTGAATATCCTTTGATCGAATTGAACAAGCTAGATATATATTATAAAGCTGTTCCTCAAGTCAACAAAATTGCCCAAATGTACATGTAAGAGCCTGTTCACAAGAAGGTATGATAGCCTACAGTGTAAATTTCCAGGGACCGCGCGGCCAATTTTAAAGTTGGGGGGGGGGGGGGCTAACTCGATCGCTCAAGTGTGAGGGAGGGGAAGGGGTGGAATGACAGCCTAGCGCGAAATTTTTGTCCTCTTCAGTGACTAACAATGCACCAGAGGCCAAAAGTGTTAAAAGTTGTCGGTTTTTACCCATCGTATAGCCCGGTATAAGTAACGAATCAACGCTACACTTAAGAGTATCAAAGACATCAAACTATTCGACCTACCAGTGATTCAACAACGTCGACACCCAGGACACGTTTTGGTGGCCTAATCTGGAATAGAAGACAATATACTATTACAGTTTTCCAGGTTTGGAGATTATGATTCCTAAATAATTCGCTCAGTAATGTACCTGCGATAACAAAAGGAACGGAATGCAGTCGGAACGTTTTGGTTTACTCAGAATAGAAAAAAAATGCGTTCTTTTAGGGAGTCAGTATTCCGGATATTCCTAAACCAGAATTGGAATAGCCAGGATAGTCCTAAAGTAATGTGCCTGAGAATTCTTTTCATCTGTGCACACATTTTAAGACGTATCCAACAAGGTGCAAACCTTGACGTATTCGCATTTAAGATCTCAAACACAAAGATGTTTTTCTTAAAACTTGTGCAAGCAAATTTGTTGCCATTACAGAATAAGGCAAACTGAGAAAACTGAGCTGAGTATCATGAAATACATAGATCATGAAATACACAGTTCACCAAAGCAGGAGCCCATCATGGTCCTGACCAAAGTCAGTCTAACGGTATGTCCTGACTGCAGTTCTAATGCCTTATTTGTCATCGTTAGGAGCGAAAGAGATCTTTCAACAGATACCCTAGTTGCAAAGTTTATTTTCTTCTATTTTTATTTTAATGCGTTTGCCACAACAATTACAATGAGAGATACTTGACAAAAAGGTAAGAGGGGGGTGGGGGGGGGGCAGAACTTTCGTCCCAATTGCGACCTAACTCCCTAGATCTAAGATACACTAAAACTACAAACAGTAGAAGGGGAATTCATTACAATAAAAAATTAAAACAGTTATCAAAATGGAGGATTGTAAGTTACACATTTAGACGAATAAAATTGGAGAAGGCTGTATTTAAGTTTACAAGCATACAAAGAGGCTTGAAGAAGTCACGTTAATTTTCAGCAAATATCTAAGCACGTTTTTGCGGATAGTGGCCTATCTGGAGACAGACCACAGTTCGTAATGCCCGGGCCAGGCGAGAACGAGAGTCAGCAAAAGTCAAACTCTTTGAGAGCATAAGAGAGTCAACGAGAGTTCACGAATTAGAGGCCAAATGACAGAGAGAGTTTCAACTTCCGTCGATTGTTATTAAAATCTGAGGAGTTTAAAAATCTTCAAGACAGACTATCCCAGATCGTCTCAGAGCGCACGTGAGTTTCAACTAATCCGAAGCCAAATGATAGCAAGGCGATTTGAACTCTTGGATAGTATTTCCGTTTTGTTTGGTCCATATAAAAATTATATCTGAAACCACAAAAAAATAAAAAAAAATAAAAATAAAAAAAAAAAATAAAAAAAAATAAAAAAATATCTGAAACCACGGGAAAACCACGGTACTGATTAATCATGAAACTAATCACTGACTAATAAATTTTCCAACTTTATCATTATTACTATTTTTTTTAATGGCACCAAATAGTGGGGGGCTAAAGCCCCCTCTACCCGCCCCTCGCGCGGTCCCTGGTTTCCCGGGAAGTTTACCCCATCTACTTGCAAACAGGCTTTCAGTGGCGTAAATGTGATGCAAATTGACTTTCAGTAACCTCTAGGTGCCATCCCATAGACTTGGCAGAAACAAATTCTGGCCAAAACTGAAGGTTTTCGGTTTTTAAACTGCTGTTCGCTTGTTAAAATAGTTTTAGTTTTTAGATTTTTAGTAGCTCTATATTGTGTTGTCTAGATTCTTCATTTAGTGTTTGTGTCCCCACTTGACACTTGAATAAAGTTTTCGCTTACTGACTGACTGACTGACTGACTGAATGAATGACTGACTGACTGACTGACTGATTGACTGACTGACTGACTGACTGACTGGTTGACTGACTGACTGACTGACTGAATGACTGACTGACTGACTGACTGACTGACTGACTGAATGACTGACTGACTGACTGACTGACTGAATGACTGACTGAATGACTGACCGTTAAGGTCGAAAGGCCTATGTAGTTTATTAAAATCGTAGCTGTATGGCGATACACAACTTGTTCTTTTTAGTATATTTGAATGACTGACTGACTGACTGACTGAATGACTTATTCACATTCCAATGTTTCTGAGTTCCCCTGTCCACTGTTATTGATTTTCTTAACGTATGACGTAAATGTGACGTAAATTAACTTTCGTGGGCCTTGATCGGCATATTCGACAAGGCAGAAAATATCCGTTTTAAGTCGGTTTTCATGTGAAACCTTAAAATGTGGTTTGTTAACTACGCTCTACAAACTGCAAGTGTGGCGATGCTATATATGGTCGGCTTCATGGGTGCAACCCATTCTGGGCTTAGTCACGCTATACCAATTGTTTCGTTACACTCCTCTATGGCCGTTGGTTATTCTCTATTTATCATGGACTTATCTTGTGGAGTGGAAAACCCCTGCAAGAGGAGGAAGGAATCTCTTCAGGAACTTTGCCAGACGGCTGGCAATTTTCAAATATATACGAGATTATTACCCCATAACGCTCGTGAAAACCAGCGAACTTGATCCACAAAAGAATTATATCCTGGGATATCACCCACACGGCCTTCTTACCGAAGGAGTAGCGATGGCGTTTTGTACAGAAGCGTGTGGTTTTAGCGAAAAATTCCCTGGTATTATTCCTCATGTTTCGGTTCACTCTGGTAAGAATATATCTGATTTCATTATATGTAATATTAATCACAGGTAACCAAAGCGTAATATGAGAGTTTGTATGGAGCTGAAATTCGATCGAAAATAATCGGCGGTTTTCCGCCGAAAATACATTGAAATCGAAATAAAGTTTAAAAAACCTTACCTGTTGTGTGTTTGCTGTGTTTTTATCGCTTTTCCGAGCTTCCGGAGGCCGTTTTGGGCGATTTTCTGCTTAACGGTCGATCAGAAAATCGCCCAAAACGGCCTCCGGAAGCTCGGAAAAGCGATAAAAACACAGCAAACACACAACAGGTAAGGTTTTTTAAACTTTATTTCGATTTTAATGTATTTTCGGCGGAAAACCGCCGATTATTTTCGATCGAATTTCAGCTCCATACAAACTCTCATATTACGCTTTGGTTACCTGTGTATTAACGCTTTGCGTTTTGCCTGTTTGTGGATACTGTTACGACAGAAAACGACATTAATTAGCTATGTTACTCTACATCATGGCATTTCACTTTACTTTGCTTTACAGTCGAACCTCCACTAACGGCCACCTCTCTACAACGGCCACCTCTCCACAACGGCCACCTCTCTACAACGGCCACCTCTGGCCGTTGAGAGGCCGTTGAGAGGTTTGACTGTCTTTTGGATTTGCATACATCCTACGGTAAATTTGGATTGGCAAGGTGGAATTGGGATTCCGGATCTAGTAATTCGCACCAAACAAGCACATAAACTCTTTTTAACCGATCGCTGTCACCTTTGACTTCGTTTTTACCCCACCACTTTTTCCTTTTTGCTCGTTTTTCTCTGGGAAAGAATGTTTTGATACAGAGCAAAGTAGCTATTGTTTCATTGTCTTAATTTTAGGAATATTATTATTTGCACCAAAGACGATTTCGCAATGCGTCGTAGCTTTTCCACTCTTTCATCGGAACATGCGAAGGTTGAATTTACTTTCTACCATGGAAGATCACAAACTTTGGTCATATTACTATCATGATTTGATTTAGCGCCCTCCTTTCAATAAGCGCCCCCCCCCCCCTTGAGTGTTGTTCTGTCAATAAGCACCTCCTTCCCATAAGCCCTTATTGCAAAAGGACACTGAACATGCTGACATAAAATTGACTAATTAAACAAGTGAATTATATGGTCTTCTTTATCATGTGAAAAATAGTGAAGATATTGACTTGGAATGGTCAAGCAAATGCCATTCTGACTATGCGAACCCGTAACGTTGCAGTTGGTACGTCCGATTGTTATGTCAAAAAAATAAAATAAAATAAGCACCCCCTCCCTAACAAACGCCCCCTCTCCAGTAAACACTCTCCTTTGAGCTGCCAAAAGTAAATTAGCGCCCCGGGCGCTGAATCGAGTCATTACGATATATCCGAATTCCACGCAGTGAATGGTGGGGACAAAGGGAGAAACATGGTAGCGAGGGAAAAGAGAATCGAAAAAGAAGGAGCAGAAACAGAAAAAAATAGTATTTATAAGATGGATGGACTCGCCAAAAAGGAAGCGGAGGTCAAAAAAAGGGTAAAGACCGGAATTAAAGGAACGTTCACACCCAATCCTCCCTTACTCTCACCCACCCGCCCCCCTTTACTAGTTACCCGTTTGGAACTCAAAATGTTATTGCTTTGCACTAGCCAGTGGCTGTAGTAAACATGGTGATGAATTATTTCACAGGTCTTGCGACAGCGCGGCTGTACCGTGACATCATCATGAGCTTAGGTGTAATTGACGCATCACGTGACAGCTTGGAATACACTCTGACGCAGCAGGGAGCCGGGCACTCTGTTGTTCTCGTTGTAGGAGGAACTGCGGAGATTGCTGACACGCGCCGTGACAGCTATGTGCTGACATTAAAACGCCGCAAGGGATTTATTAAACTCGCTTTGGAAACTGGGTTTGTATCAGGAAAGGCTCCTGTGTAACCCTGCAGGCAATATTGCGCGCAACAATTGCGAATTGCGATGAAGAACGGAGAAAAAGGTTTCAGTAATAAGGGGCGCACAACAAAGGGCATTTTAGACTGATATTTGTGTAAGCTGACACTGGTTGACCGAAGCCCGCGTGCAGGCGTCTTCTATTTGCTTTGCTTCACGTAAAGCAAAGGAAATAGGAGACGCCTGCACACAAGCTAGCTAGTTGATCGATATGTTCAGATCCTTTAGCTGGAAACTAGGACGTCGAAAATGTTAGGGAAGGGAAGCTTATCTTGAATGTCCGAGCTGCTGTTACCCTTCTCGCTTTCTAAACGACATATCTTCCCAACCCCCACCCCCCCACCCCCGCCGCCGCCTTCCGAAAAACCAAAAAAAAAATTAATTTCTACTCTTACGTAAGTTTGAACTGACATTTCGCCAAAGAATACTCTAGTTTTTCACGCCAATTGAATCCAGATATCTCAGTCGATTAGGCCACCCAAACAAACCATTGCCAGATGGCCCTCAATAATGGGTGCATGGTGAAACTACAGTGCTCAATGATGGTCGTAATGTTCCACCGTGTATCTGGTCCTTTAATATTTAGGCCTCGTCCACGCATGTAAATCTTCTAGTGTCCGCCTGCTATTCAGTATTGTTTGTTGTCCTTACTGTACAACAGGGATACCTCGTCAACAATGAAGTAGCAATCCAATTCACTCCACCTGATATCACTCGATCCAGACCCTTACGTCACTCGGTGTCACATACTGTCACATAGTATGCGCAATTTCTAAATTGCACCTGGCATTTTCCGCCTTTGAAACTCCTGTGCGCGACAATTGCAAAGTACAGTAATGAAGAACAATCAGGAAAAGATAAATTCTTAAATTTCCGCACAACGACGCGCGAAGCGGTGCACCGTATGTCTACCTAAAAGCCTGGGCATGGTGCAGCTTGCTATTTATTCGCGCAATTTCTTCAACTTCTTGTTTCACTGCGTGTTTACTTCAGAAATTGCTTTGTAAACATTGTGTGCAACAATCCCAAAGTAGAAAATGGGGTCAAATCTGGGAGGGAACCCCGCTTAAACTTGCTGTGCACAATTTTGCACCGTGTGTCCTTTTCTTCGCTACCAGCAGAAGCCGATGTTAAACATGTTCAGTTAAAACTCTGCTTTTAGTGCGCCTAAATGTGATTAACCTTTCTATCCTTCTTTCCTTTTCTATAGTTGTGATCTTGTACCAGTCTTTGGCTTTGGGCAGAACAACCTGTTTCCTATAATAGGAGGAGGATATAACTCAAGATTTTCGCGATTTATACGCTGGTTGTATTCAAGAACCCACTCTGGATGTTGCTGCTGCTGGGGAATCTGTTGTTGTCTGCCAGAACGATCTCCAATCTTCGTTATAGGCAAGAAAAATCTTTTATTTAACTTCTTCCATAAGGCAGGTTGGCGTTTGCCCTTTGCCGTAAACGCGATGTTTAATCTCTCTAATATATTGGCGCGTTCACACCCGAAATGAAACAACTTATTCACTGTTGTATTTTCTCTGCTTTCCATTTTATCTCTACAGTGGGTTCACCCATTCCTGTAGAAAAGGTTCTGAATCCAAGTCAGGAAACCATCGATAAACTCCACTCGCGGTACATCGAGGATGTGAAAAAACTGTATGGAAAAAACAAGGAACAGTACCATCCTACAAAAAAATCTGAGCTGATGATCGTATAAGCAGGATAAAGAGTTTATCAAAGTCACATATAAGGAGGGTCGCAAGAAGGTATTCTGGGGATACTTTTGTTAATTTTTCCTTTGTGCCATTGCAATCCAAACAACCGGAAAACCTTTTAAGAACATAAATAAACAACCGTTTTTGTTGTCCTTTCTGTAAGACTAATAAACAACCTTTTTTGTTGTCCTTTCTGTAAGACTACACGAGTTCTTTTCTCTTGTAGCCTCAGCGCAGTGTGCAGGTGACTTTGGCAAGACAGCGGCCTGAGAAACAGGTCGAAGGTAGCCTCGCAGACGTTCTTTCGTTTTGTCGCAATCCAGCCAAATCTGAAGGTGTAAGATTTTTCAACCGCTCCCTGCTTGATACATTCCAATGTTCCCGAAGTCCCATTGGTCACTGTTTCAAAGTTTCTTTTTGCCAACCTCGTTCCCAGGGTCCTCTCTGAGGGAGGAAGAGAGAGGACCCTGGGAACAAGGTTGTATTTCTCCCTGACGACGCGTGACGTAAATGTGACGCAAATTGATTACCGGCAGCCTAAATCCGTGTACGGGCTTCTGTCCACGTAAATTGGGATAAAAAAATTAGTTTTAAAGGTAATACTCTTTATATGATGAACTGTTGTGGTCAGGTAAAACCCTAAAATGTGGCTTGTTAGCTACGCTCTACAAACTGCAAGTGTGGCGGTGTTGTACATAGTCGGCTTCACAGGCGGGATGCATATTCTGGGCTCAGTCACGCTATACCAATTGTTTCGTTACACGCCTCTATGGCCGTTGGTTATCCTCTATTTTTCATGGACTTATCTTGTGGAGTGGAAAACCCCTGCAAGGGGAGGAAGGGATCTCTTCAGGAACTTCGCCAGGCGACTTGCAATTTTCAGATATATACGAGACTATTACCCAATAACACTCGTGAAAACCAGCGAACTTGATCCACAAAAGAATTATATCCTGGGATATCATCCACACGGCCTTTTTACCGAAGGAGTATCGATGGCGTTTGGTACAGAAGCGTGTGGTTTCAGTGAAAAATTCCCTGGTATTATTCCTCATGTTTCGGTTCACTCTGGTAAGAATATATCTGATTTGACTGTATTTTGGATTTGCATACATCCTACAGTAAATCTGGATTGGCATGGTGGAATTGGGATTCCGCATCAAGTAATTCGTACCAAACAAGCACATAAGCTCGTTTTACGCTATTGTGTCCTCCACCGATCGATGTCACCTTTGACTTCGTTTTTATCCCACCACTTTTTCCTTTTTCCTCGTTTTTCTCTGGGAAAGGATGGCTTGATACAGAGCAAAGTAGCTATTGTTTCATTGTCTTAATTTTAGGAATATTATTATTTGCACCAAAGAAGGTTTTCCCAATGCGTCGTAGCTTTTCCACTCTTTCATCGGAACATGCGAAGGTTGAATTTACTTTCTATTTTGGAAGGTCACACACTTTGGTCATATTACTGTCATGATTTGATTTAGCGCCCTCCTTTCAACTAGCACCCCTTTCTAATAAGCGCCTCCCCCCCCCATCCCCACCTTGAGTGTTGTTCTGTTAATAAGCACCTCCTTTCCATAAGCCCTTATTGCGAAAGAGACACTGAACACGCTGATAAAATTGACTAATTAAGCAAGTGAATTATATGGTCTTCTTTATCATGTGAAAAATATTGAAGATATTGACTTGGAATGGACAAGCAAATGCTATTCTGACTATGCGAACCCGTATCGTTGCAGGTGTTGCGTCCGATTGTTATGTCAAAAAAGCAATAAGCATCCTCTCCCTAATACGCGCCCCCTCTCCAATACAAAGCACTCTCCTTTGAACTGCCAAAAGTAAATTAGCGCCCTGGGCGCTAAATCGAGCCATTACGATATATCCGAATTCCTCGCAGTGAATGGTGGGGCAAAGGGAGGAACATGGTAACGAGGGGAAAGAAGACCGCAAGAGAAGCAACGGAAACAGGAAAAATAGTATTAATAAGATGGATGGACTCGCCAAAAGGAAGCGGAGGTCAAAAAAGGGGTAAAGATCGGAATTAAAGGAACGTTCACACCCAATCCTCCCTTACTCCCCCCTCCTTCCCCCGTTACTAGTTACAGTAGTTGTGTAATGAAACGAGTCATATGTAAGGAGTTTCAAGGGGGTATAATAGCTTGTTTGGAACACAAATGTTATTGCTTTGCACTAGCCAGTGGCTGTAGTGAATATGGTGATGAATTATTTCACAGCTCTTGTGGCAGCCTGGTTGTACCGTGACATCATCATCAGCTTAGGTGTGATTGACGCATCACGTGACAGCTTGGAATACACTCTGACGCAACAGGGAGCCGGGCACTCTGTTGTTCTCGTTGTAGGAGGAGCTGCGGAGATTGCTGACACGCGCCGTGACAGTTATGTGCTGACAATAAAACGCCGCAAGGGATTTATTAAACTGGCTTTGGAAACTGGGTTTGTATCAGAAAAGGCTCCTGTGTAACCCTACATGCAATATTGGGCGCAACAATTGCGACGTAGAACGGAGTAAAAGGTTTCAGTAATAAGGGGCACACAACAAGAAACGTTAAGCAAATTACCGAAAATTTCGTTGTCTGTTTTAGAGCATTTTAGATGGATATTTGTGTAAGCTAACACTGGTTGACCGTAGCCTGCATGCAGGCGTCTCCTATTTGCTTTGCTTCACGTAAAGCAAAGGAAATAGGAGACGCCTGCACACAAGCTAGCTAGTTGATCGATATGTTCGGATCCTTAAGCTGGAAACCGGACGTTGAACATGTTAAGGAAAGAAAACTTATCCTGAATGTCCGAGCTGCTGTTACCTTTCTCGCTTTATAAACGACAAATTTGCCCCCCCCCCTCCCCGCCTCCCGAAAACAAAATAAATTAATTTCCACTATCACGGAAGTTTGAACTGACATTTTGCCAGGGAATAATACTCTAGTTTTTCATGACAATTGAATCCGAATATCTCAGTCGATTACGCCACTCAAACAAACCACTGCCGGATGGCCCTGAATAATGTGGACATCATGAAACTGCAATGCTTAATGTTGGGCGCAATGTTCCACCTTGTCTCTGGTCCTTTAATATTTAGGCCTCGTCCACGCATGTAAATCTTCTAGTGTCCGCCTGCTATTCAGTATTGTTTTTTGTCCTTTCTGTACAACAGGGATTCTTCGTCAACAATGAAGTAGCAATCCAATTCACGCCACCGGATATCACTCGATCCAGACCCTTCGGTCAAAATCCCTGTCACTCAGTGTCACATAGTACGCGCAATTTCTAAAATGCACCTGGTATTTTCCACCTCTGAAATTCGTGTGCGCAACAATTGTAAAGTACAGTAATGATAAACAATCAGGAAAAGACAAATTTTGAAATTTTTGCACAACGATGCGCACCGTATGCACCGATACGGTGCACCGTATGTCCACATAAAGGCCTGAGGCGCGTTTCTCGAAGGTCCCGAAGGTCCCGAAAACATTTCGGTCCCAAAAAGCCATTTGTAAAAATATGAACAACTCATTCTACAAAGCTGTTATTTTAACTTGTCTGTAAGATTAGAAGCATTTAACTTCTAGCAAAGTTTCATGCTTAGAAACTTCTTTGTTTACAAGATAAAGTGTGAGTTGTCGTGCTCGAAATCGGGCCGAAAAGTTTCGGGTCTTTCAAGAAACGTACACCTGGACATGGTGCAGCATGCTAGTTATTCGCGCAATTTCTTCAATGTCTTGTTTCATTTCGTGTTTGCCTCAGAAATTGCTTTGTGAACATTGTGTGTAACAATTCCAACGCAGAAAATGGAGTCGAATCTGATCTGGGATTGAACCGCGCTTTAACTTGCTGTGCACAATTTTGCACCGTGTGTCCGTTCTTCGCTATCAGCAGAAGCCGAAGTTGAACATCTTGAGTTTTAAGTGCGCCTAGATGTGCCGTTTATCCTTTTCTATCCTTCTTTCCTTTTCTATAGGTGTGATCTTGTACCAGTCTTTGGCTTTGGGCAGAACAACCTGTTTCCTCTAATAGGAGGAGGATATAACTCAAGATTCTCACGATTTATACGCTGGTTGTATTCAAAAAGCCACTCTGGATGTTGCTGCTGCTGGGGAATCTGTTGTTGTCTACCAGAACGATCCCCAATCTTCGTCGTAGGCAAGAAACATCTTTTATTTAACTTATTCCATAAGGAGACCATAACTACAGTTGTAAAATAACAACAATAAGATACGTTTTCCAATAAGACACGTTTTGCACGTCGGAAATTGCCTATCACTCTCGAAATCTTCGTCATGATCTCCGCAAAATTTCCAAGGCGTCACTAAGAACAAAGGGCTGTTGCCAGTTCAATAGACCATTTCTCCACACAGGTCTCGTATTGACTCATTGGCAAATCCAATATCATGTTTACAACGGCTCTGACGGGGTTTTGCGCCTTTCTTTGGAACATTCCCTGGTAACTGTGAATAGAGCAATTTTCGATTGACTGTCGGAAGGAATTGAATGTTTTCTTTGCTTTTGAGTTCGCTGAGTTTCATTAACTGCTCCAAAAAAAGCTACTAAAAAGTGCTCCGGTTTCATCTTTTCCTGAGCCAAACAGAGCTGTTTTTCCCCCGTTAATTATCCTTACTATATTGGCACGTTCACGTGCCAAATGAAACAACCTATTCATTGTTGTGTTTTCTCTGCTTTCCATTTTATCTCTACAGTGGGTTCACCCATTCCTGTGGAAAAGGTTCTCAATCCAAGTCAGGAAACCATCGATAAACTCCATTCGCGGTACATCGAGGATGTGAAAAACCTGTACGAAAAATACAAGGAACAGTACCATCCTACAGAAAAATCTGAGCTAATGATCGTATAAGCAGCATGAAAAGTTTATCAAAGTTACATAAAAACCAAAAGGAGGGTCGTAAGTAGGTACCCTTGGGGGAACTTTTGTTAATTTTTTCCAATAAACAACCTTTTTTGTTGTCCTTTCTGTAAGACTACACCAGTTCTTTTCTCTTATAGCCTTAGCGCAATTAGTCCAGTTCTGGACCCCGTCACGCAACATCCACCCATCACGGGTTGCGTGACTGGAGTCCAGAACTGGACAAAAGCGCAATGTGCAGGTGACTTTGGCAAGACAGCGGCCTGAGATACAGGTCGAAGGTAGCCTCGCAGACGTTCTTTTTGTCACAATCTGGCCAAATCTGAAGGTGTAAAACTATTCAAGCGCTGCCTGCTAGATCGATCCAATGTTCCCTAGTCCCATTGTCCACTCTTTCGAGATTATTTTATATGACTACGTGTGACGTAAATGTGACGCAAATTGGTTTCCTGTAGCCTATTATAAAATCCGTGTACGGGCTTCTGTCCACGTAAATTGGGATAATAAAAGAGTTTTAACGCTAATACTCCTTATATGATGAACTGCAGTTGTCAGGTAAAACACTAAAATGTGGCTTGTTAACTACGCTCTACAAACTGCAAGTGTGGCGGTGCTATATCTAGTCGGCTCCACGGGTGGAACGCATATTCTGGGCTTAGTCACGCTATACCAATTGTTTCGTTACACTCCTTTATGGCCGTTGGTTATTCTCTATTTATCATGGACTTATCTTGTGGAGTGGAAAACCCCTGCAAGAGGAGGAAGGAATCTCTTCAGGAACTTCGCCAGACGGCTGGCAATTTCCAAATATATACGAGATTATTACCCGATAACGATCGTGAAAACCAGCGAACTTGATCCACAAAAGAACTATATCCTGGGTTATCACCCACACGGGATTTTTACTGAAGGTGCATCGATCGCGTTTGGTACAGAAGCGTGTGGTTTCGGCGAAAAATTCCCTGGTATTATTCCTCATATTTCGGTTCACTCTGGTAAGAGCATATCTGATAATATTATTGCTTTGTGTCTTGCCTGTTTGTGAATACTCTTAGGATAGGATAAGTGTTAAAGGTGTTACTCTTCAGTACTCTATATCAAGGCATTTCAGTTTACTTTTGCTTTATTCTGGATTAGCATACATCCTAGGGTAAATCTAGATTGGCAAGGTGGAATTGGGATTCCGGATCTAGTAATTCGCACCAAACAAGCACATAAGCTGATTTTACCGCTATTGTGCCCTCCATCGATCGCTGTCACCTTTGACGTCATTTTTATCCCATCATCACTCTTTACTTTTCCCTCGTTTTTCTCTGGGAAAGGGAAGGGGAGCCTTCACTTTCACTGGCGAAAAATGTCTGATTGGTCGACGTGTGACCACGTGATCGAGCTCTTAAATTCAAGATGGCCACCAAAATTGTAGGAGGTCTTTCTTTCTTTTGGCAAGTGTTGACTGTTAGCTCGAGAAGAAACACAGAAGTAAAAGGAACGAGAACAGCGTAAGGGTTATAAGTCTTAGACGAGGTCGGTTGTGGATGGATAGGACGATTTGTTTTCGTGGTCACCACCTGTAACTTACGTTTTGAGAAAGCCTGCAGCAGTCGGGGAAACAGGTCTAGGAAAATGTAATGCCATTTTTAATCGGTGTGAACGTAAGTTAAAAAATAGCATGTTGTTAGGAAGTGTTTTGTATTGCAGAATAATATCGTGCCTGACGTCGACCGTTACAAAATTTTTTGAGCGTTGTACCAGTACCTGCATTGTGTACCGCTAGAAAAAATATTAAGCTTATAAATGCATAAACAAAATTACACAAAGAAGTAATTGAATGTTTTAGATTCTCACACTCCAACAAAAGTTGTTTGTTCTCATTGTGATCTTGTTCTACTCAAGGGCAAGGTCAAAAAACTTGTATGCCTAAAGAAACTACACCATTCTACTTCGATTCTTATTGGTCGTTAGAAGGCAAATTAAATATTCAGTATTTTGCACTTACTAGTAAATGCAACTACTTGATTGAAAATTAGTTACAGATCACTAAAAACTACAGGCCATCAAGGCCTTACCAAGAATTGTGAACATCAATTTGGAGTTGTCTTCAGTAGCAGATAGCACAGAGTCCCAAAGAGCTTTGAGCATACTAGAAAAGATTTGAATTATTCAATTATTTAGATTTTTGAAGGGATGTGAGAAATGTCCAACTGTTTTGTTGCTCCTACAATTGTAGTCGACTTGCCAGTCCAGTACACTTTTTGTGCTACTTTGAAAGTTCTTTCAAAATTATTGTAAATAAACTGGTTTCCAGGGATGTGATAAATGTCCAACTGTTTTGTTGCTGACCTACAGTAATTACACAGGCTCATGCAACGGTGAAGACTGTTTAACAGAAAGGTCTCGCTTGCAGAGTATGGTATAAATTTTTGAACTGTATTACTAGCCCATCGCCAGAAAAGTCGAATCAAATTGGGCGGTGCTTATTCAGATGCACTCGGGCATATCAAATGTGCTGTCTATCATGTTTTTGTTTTTCCGGATATCTGATTGGTTCAATTACCGAACCGCATCAAGCACATTCTTTTTCCTTTGCATTCAAAATGGCGGTTCGAGAGAGGAAAGAAAAGGTTTTCTAGGCAGCTCTAAACAGCGTATCCTTCATTCATATGCCTCCAAAAGCGGAAAAACGAAAGCGTAAAGCAACGGGGCGATTTTGGGAAGTGGAACGTCTCGTCGCTGAAAGGGAAAACGCTACGGTAAGTTGAATTCCTTCGCATACTCCGATATAAGCTAAATTCTAAGCTTTTCTTGTGATTATAGCTTTTTACCATGTTTTAAGCGTCTGCGCTCGGTACTTTAGGATCGAAGCCTGACTAAGTTTATGGTAGTAGTCTGTTTGGTTGCATTTGCCGCTTTAATGGGAGAAAGGGAAGGAAGGTGAAGTTTTATCGTTTGGGAACTTTGCTTTTAAACTTAAACTTATATTTTTATTTGATAACAGGGTGCTGCTGAATACTTAGTTTTATGGAAGGGATATTCTGCATACGATTCAACTTGGGAGCCCGAAGAAAATGTTTCGCTAGATTGTGTCTGGTACGATTGACCGATTTTCCTCCCCACAATTCTAACATTATTCAACATTCTTTTTATGGGGAACTTCTTTATTCACCATGTAGTTATTTAGCCACCATCCATCATTTCTGCAATATGTTGATCAGCAAAGTAATTCTCTTCACCGATTTATTACCGATTCTCTATTTTACGTTCGGAGAATTTAATGTACATCGATAGTATATGTCTATTTTGAGTCATGCTTCTCCCTTTCAGCTACAAACTCAAACTTTTGACTGGTGTGAAGGATATGGAAGTCTCATTATTTTTCCCTCCAGTCATGAGTGAAATAAATTACTGGGATTATTGCATTTTCAACAATATTTTATAATAGTTTACTGTAGTTAAAATATTGACCTAACACTTTTTTCTCATTTTCTTTCAGATTTTTCAAAAATCCATTACCAGATGATACCATCCATTTTGAACAACACACATCATTTAGAGTTGCTGTAGAACAGCATTTGAAATCCAAATGGAGATTGCCAGTTACTATCAAATTCTGTGGGGATGCTTACAGACACCTCTTTAAAAATAAAGGTACTGTAAAGGATGGTTGGCATTTGCTGAGCAAATGCAACTTTCCCTGTAAGTATTTTCCTCAGTACTGGGATTACTAGATGCTGATTCCCATGGCCAGGGGGTAAAAGTTTTCTACCCCATGAAAGTGAGGCATTTTATCTCCTGGTCTCCTAAGAAGTATAGTGTTGGAGAAGACCATAATCCTTCCCCAAGAGCTTTTCAGGAAAAACTGACTTTTTCATTTTTTAAAGTGGCTCTTGGGGATGCTTCATAGACTTACCCCTTTACTCTCAGAATCAAATGCTCAGCAAATGAAATCATACAGTGTGACCATTTGAATGACACTGATCCTCAAGAGTACCGGTGGTACTGGTAATGCTCAGTCTGTTTGTTTTTTCTTACACTTTCAAAATGAAATTTTGAATCTTTCTTCAGTTTTGTTTTGGGTGCTCTTGAGAGTGAAAGGGTTAAGGAAATGTATCATTACAGTGTGGTTATATCTTAGTTGACACTTTCTTTTCATAGTGAAGAGATGTTTAATAAGTGTATCAAATAAAAAAAATTAAAATTCTGAAGGGGTTGAAACATGTGGCTTTCTTCAACTCTGTTAATCTAGCTTTACAATATTTCATTTATTAAGTATTAGAAAACAATAGATTTTATTTTTTTTAAATACAGAATCAACAAAATGGTACTTTGTATTGCAATGATAGAGAATGATTATACCTCTGTGAATGCTTGTTGCATGTTTCAATGTTGATATGTATTTTAAAATATCACATTTTTGGTACTGTGAGGTACCCAATGCAAATTACAGGTTGGAATTATTTTTTGGCTCATTTTGATATCTTTAGGTTCACTGCTTCCTGAGGTTGTTTTCTTTTTCCTGTTTTAATTTTGTTTGGGTGGGGGCTCAGTTGTTATTGGCACATCTTCAGTGCATCTTCTGCTTTGTTTTTTAATGGAAGTTTCCCATTATTGTGCATTTTTCTTTGCATACTTTCTGGGCTTATTATTAAAGGCCT
Source organism: Siderastrea radians (assembly GCA_964017195.1). Classification (NCBI taxonomy): domain Eukaryota; kingdom Metazoa; phylum Cnidaria; class Anthozoa; order Scleractinia; family Rhizangiidae; genus Siderastrea; species Siderastrea radians. The sequence continues at coordinate 43,127,887 of OZ024895.1, forward strand.
CAGGTTATATGAGTGGGAACATTAAAAAAATTGGCAGGGCAGACATCTGTGAACCTCTAAGCTTGTCTGTTATTATACCAGCAATCAGCAAATGACAATACTGTATCCTGTGTCATTTATTAGGAACACAGTTTGTCATGTATAATTTTCATGTAATAAATACCCTAGTGACCTGTCTTAATTATTTGAACGATCAGAAATAATTGCCTTGTAGATAGAAATATTACCTTATAATTATCCCCAAGAAATAGTTCTGGGTCCATTCTATTTCCATCAGTGGTTATTAGACATTTGTCAATGGTGTGAGTACCTTATTTTTAATATGAAAATAATGACATTTATTGAAAAGTGATGTAAATTGTAATTAATTTAATTGACCTGTATGAAATAAAAGTTAATATATTGTCTTATTGTTTTACTGTTTAAATTTATGTTTACAAATTCCTGTATCCATGGTTACCACAATTTTGTTATTTTTATAATATACTTTTTGATGAAGACAAATTATCTTTACTCTGAAGAATTAAAAGGCTCAGCAGTATGAAGTTGCTCACTTTGCTCATTCAAGCATCACCCCCCACTCAGATTTTATTTTCCACTTTTTCAAGGTCAGGATATTCTTGTCTCCAAATTTAATATGTTGGGCTTCTGTAATATTTACTTCATGCTCTAGGCTGCTGATGTCTGGGCTGATACCATTTCTTAGAATTGCAAGCTTCTTGTATGAATCCAACAATTCCTGTCTCTGTCTGGGACTTCTCTCCTTTTTTTTATTTCCCTTCTTCTTGCACCAGCCACAATGCAGCTATTGGACAGCTGCCTTTCTAATCTTTTACTGTGGGAATTCAAGCTTCATTAAAATGCACACCCAGCTATATTCAAACTGACCAGGTCAATTGCAATATAAGGAACATCAGCTGTTAAGCTGCCAGGGAGCTTCTGAGAGCTCCTCTCCAGCCATTAAAAAAAAGCCTTTTTCAGTCTTTTTTATTTTTAATTAATAATTTTTTTTTTTAAAGCTAAAATACCACTTCATTGCCGTTTTCATGTTTTTGGAATACGTATGACAATCAGAGAAATTATTTCCCGTTTTCATTGTATAAGAAAGGTATGTCAGAAGCCTTACTTATCTTTAGCAAACAGTATAGTTTTGGCACAAAAGTCAACTTAAACTGTGCCCATTTTTCTAAAAAAAATCCGCCTAAATATCGCTGGACCGATGGGAAACTTGTTTCTAGTCTCCCCCAGTTTAGAAGAGCTCTGTTTCGTACGCCTGGGACATTTTCCCGCAAGATGGCGAGCATATTTTAACGAAAAGGATTTGTTTTTTTCTCGTGTTAACCATCGAGTAATGGCTTTTATGTCACTTTTAACTGCACATTGGCAAGCACATGAAATGGATTTGCAAAACCGAGCCCAGTTCTTGATGAAAGTACGCTGTATTTTGCACAGAAACGGCTTGATACTGGAACTTATCGAGTGGATACAATGTAAGGTATGTAGCGCTCATATACTGGCACAAGATGAAAACAGAATTCGGGTCGGCTGAGACTTTTGACTCAGAGGCTTCCAATATGGCGTCGTAAAATGTCACTTTACAAAATTCGCAAAACCGAATCGAAAAATAAATGTTCCATGCCGGACGAAGCATCAAAAAAATCCTCGGAAAGGTCTGAACATAGCTAGATACAATGTAACTTATGAATTCTAAAATGTTTCATTCCCCGAGAAAATTAAAAACTCTTTCCCATATATTTTCTGTAACGAGAGGATCGAAACTAAGCTTGAAATATTCTAAGTGTCACGTTTCAACTGCGCATGTCGATTCGATTTTTCTGGCGATGCATATAATAACAGGCCCAAATAATTCAGCTGTAGAGTAAGCTGGTCTATTATTTCACCTAGTGAGTTTAAAACTGAACAATCACACTGAAACAGCTGACATTACATATATTTCAATAAACAATCTTGGGTGCATTGAAAAACATTTAATTGAGCAAAATCCTAAAAGAGGTAAATGAGTTCCAATCATGATTTGATTCCATTATAAGTGTCTTCACTAAAGAACTAAAGTTTGCAAACTTTTTATTAACCCTTTAAGCCCTGATATAAAAATGCATATTCTCAATACTGATCTCCATACATTTCTTATGAAACTAGTAAGGAGAATTTGTCTAAATATCAAGACATCCTATCCTCAGTGATCAGTTCCATTATAAGTGTCTTCACTAAAGAACTAAAGTTTGCAAACGTTTTATTAAATACACTTGTTGGTATGTAGGTGAACACCCCAACAACAGCTTGCATCAAGACCCCATTATAATTAACTTATATCTGAATTACAGTGGTCTTGACAATCTTGCACTAAAGGAGTAACCCCCTCCCCCAATAACAAAAACAACAACAACAAAAAGGTGAGAAGATACAAGATATGAAGTGCTGCTGCAAAGAGCATGTTTATTTGCATTCTCTTCACAATATAATGTCCTTTTACACATGTACATTCATCACCATGCAACCTGAATAATGTCCTGTTGCCAATGCGTGTTTCCATTTTTTTTTGCTCAGTCTTCCATGAAAACTTTTTCATCTTGGCCTGAAAAAAAAAACAAGCATATGATACAAATGTTGACATTAAATCAGTTTTGAAATTAATCAACAAGCACCTCTTGGATCCAACCTTTGTGCAAATGACAACACTTGAAAACAAAGGCAAGTAAGCATTTTTTTTTATTCTGATTATCAAAGGAGGGTGTAAGGTGGTAAGATCTGAAACATGTTACATTTTGAAAGCATTTAGTACCACTATCATTTTGGACAAGGATTATGTTAACACTAAAAAAAAAAGTTGATGATCCTGGGCTACTAAGTGCACATTTAACAGAAACTACCCTGCATCCAGCATTTCTGGGGCAAAGACAACACCTAAAGGTAAAGCAGGGGTTATGAAAATTATTTTTACGAAAATTTAAACCACGTTTGATTCGCAATGTGCCTGTGTCTATGACAAGCATCATTTTCCTAGTATTAGTGACTCTTGTGACTGCCAATTTTGGGCCAATAATATTGTAATTTTTGTCCATGACTATAATAACTGTAAGAACAGTATATTTTTATGTACTAAAAACAGATCAGAGTTAGCAACTGCATATCCAGATGAGCTTACAGGGGAGGTGCCCCAAGCAAAAAAGGGATGGGGGTACAAAAATGTTTCAGAATGAAAATAAATATATTCCCTTGGGGTACACTACAGCAACAGATAAATAATTGACTGACAACTAAAAACAAAACCAAAAAAAATTTAAATATAAAACTAGAAATACCCCAAAAGGTTCTTGCTCATCAAGCAATGTTTATAACAAAGAGTGAAAAATCTACTTGCTAAAAATGTTTAATTTTCAAAAATTTACACTTATATGCTTAAATGTTTCCATCTGGTTCTTGCTCGTCATATAAACAACAAACATCTTTATAACAGAGAGTGAAAAACCTTAAGACACATTAAAATAATCCACACGTTGAAAATTTATTGTCAACCTACACATTTTTTATCAGCATGAAATGATACAAAAAGGGATTGTGGAAATTACAAAAGGCAAATAAAATATTGTAACTCTGCAAACCATGCTTACAGAAAGTCATGCATAGGCTTAATCTACATAAACGAGTAAAGAAAGTAAGCTTACATCTCGTAGACATAACTTGTATTAAAACACCGGAATAAGATACCATCTGAACAACATCCATGACATTCGACATGGTACGAATTATTCGCCCAAAACAGTCTACACGTATCAGGAAATTATCACTTCCCTGCCACCCGGTCCAAGCCAAGTCATATATCTACAGAAAGCCCAGAAATCGACTTTTTACCCTTTTATAATTTCTTTTTGGACCGGGTGGCGTGAAACTTACACCAAGCAAAAACGTTCAAATCACTGACCTTTTCTGTGCCATTTTTCCTCGCGAGGCAGCATCTTCCGACGTCGACTGCAGAAAAATAAACCAACTGGCAGCAATTGTTGAACTGTCCCAGGATGCTAAATTGCCTACAGAATATGATCCACTTAATAACGAGGACAAATCTAGTTTCGATTTCTCGCAGACGTGAAAAAAAGCCATCTGGCTATCGCCATAACACGGCAGCCATCACTCCTTTTTCTAATTCTTTTCTCGCGGGCATTTTCGCTTCTGAACCAATTACATCGCTGGAAACCTGACACGTGATTTTCTGCGCAGCGCATGCGTACTACATTTTTCGCCAGTGAAGCCTTCACTCTTGATCCTGAACAGAGCATGCGCAGAGTAACTATTGTTTCATTGTCTTATTATTAGCCTGAGAAAACAGCCGACGTTACGCGAGGTCGCTTCTTGAGCCCTCGCAAAACGACGTCTGAGTAACGAGCGCAGAAATTCCATATTAATGACGCGTCACTACCCAGATCTAGGTAGTGCTTCTGATTGGTTGAAACGCGCGGGAACTTCGTTTCAACCAATCAGAAGCACTACCAAGATCTGGGTAGTGACGCGTCATCAGTATGGAATTTCTGCGCTCGTTACTCAGACGTCGTTTTGCGAGGGCTCAAGTGGCGACCTCGCGAAACGTCGGCTGTTTTCTCAGGCTATCTTATTATACGAAATATTTTTTGCGCCAACGAGGTTTTGTTAGGCGTGTTAGCTTCTCCACTCTCTTCATCGGACCATGCGAAAGCATAAGTTACTTCCTACCCTGGAAGGTCACACACTTTGGTCATATCATATCTGAATTCCACGAAATGAAGGTTGGGGACAGGGCAAAGGAACCATGTGACGAGGGAAGAGAGAGCGGAAAGAAAAGGAGGGGAAACATGAAGAATAAAGTGTTTATAAGATGGATAGATTCGTCAAAAAGGAAGCAGAGGTAAAAAAAAAAAGGCTAGAAACCCGGAGTAAAGAAATTTCACACCTAATCCTCCCTCCCCCCCCCCCCTTACTAGTTACAGTAGTTGTGTAATGAAACGAGTCATAAGTAAGGAGTTTCAAGAGGGTGAACGACGTTCAAAAGCTAGTTTGGAATACAAATGTTATTGCTTTGCGCTATCCAGTCGTTGTAGTAAACAGGATGATAAATTATTTCATAGCTCTTGTGGCAGCGTGGTTGTACCGTGACATCATCATGAGCTTAGGTGTGATTGACGCATCACGTGACAGCTTGGAATACACTCTGATGCAGCAGGGAGCCGGGCACTCTGTTGTTCTCATTGTAGGAGGAGCCGCGGAGATTACTGACACGCGCCATGACAGCTATGTGCTGACATTAAAACGCCGCAAGGGTTTTATTAAGCTGGCTTTGGAAACTGGGTTTGTATTGTGCATCTGTTTGGGGGCCTTTTGGATGGACATTTTTGTATGCTAACATAGGTTAATCAATATATTCGGATTATTTAGCCGGAAACTAAGCCATAGAAAATGTCATTGTGCGCATATGAATTTCTAACTGGCACCTACATTTTCCACCCTTGAAACTGCTACACTCAACAATTTCGAAGTACACTTAATGATGAAGTACAATCAGGAACTAACAAATGCTGAAAATTCAGCACAACTGTACACGAACCGGTGCAACGTATGTGCAGCATGCTACTCATTCAAGCAATTTTACAGTTTCACTGTGTGTTTACCACAGAAATTGCTTTGTAAACATTGTGATCAACATTTCCAAAATGGGAAATGAAGTCGAATCTAAGATTGATCTCCGCTTTAACTTGCTGTGCACAATTTTGCACCTTGTGTCCGTCCTTCGCTGTCAGCATATGCCGAAGTTAAGCATCTTGAGTCAAAAATCTTACTTGTGCCTAAAGGTGGTTGTCCTTTTCTATCTTTTTGTATAGGTGTGATCTTGTACCAGTCTTTGGCTTTGGACAGAACAACCTATTGCCTATAATAGGAGGACGGTATAACTCAAGATTTTCGCGATTTTTACGCTGGTTTTATTCAAAAACCCACTTTGGATGTTGCTGCTGCTGGGGAATCTGTTGTTGTCTGCCGGAACGATCTCCAATCTTCGTTGTAGGCAAGAAAAATCTTCCATTTAACTTCTCCTATAAGGAGACCATAGCTAGACATGTAAAAACACAAGTCTCGAACTGACTCAGTGATAAATTCTATACTATGGTAAGAGCGGCTCTGGCGGAGTTTTTGCGCCTTTCTTCGGTTCAGTCAATAACAACTGTGATTACGGCAATTTTCGACTGACTATAGAAAGGAATTCAGTGTTTTCTTTCCTTCTGAGTTTGCTGAGTGTCATTTGCTTCTTTTGCTGTTCCAATAAAGCTGCCGAAGTGTGCTCCGGTTTCACATTTTTCTGCGCCAAACACAGCTGTTTTTTACTTTTTTAATATATTGGCGCGTTCACATGCCAAATAAAAGTTTACAAACTCGGTGTACCGGGCAAAACAAGTACCTTGACGTGCACGGATGCGAACGTTGTAAGTTCGCGACTCCGCCCAATACGGAATATATTTTCTCCCAACTATAGCCGTCATTATAAAGCCGTAATGTCGTCTCAAAATCGAATTTAGTTTTTTATCGCGATCCATGTCTCTTTTTTCGCGAAAAAACTATGAGCCAGGCCCCAGTTGTTCAAAAGTTGGATAGCGCTATCCACCGGATAAATCTCTATCCAGTGGATAACGCAGTTGGTTTCCCTAACACTTATCCACTGGATAGTGATTTATCCGGTGGATAGCGCTATCCAACGTTTGAACAAATGGGGCCAGAGCAACAATTTCTGTTGATCAAAATAGAAATTCTTACGGGTCATGAAGATTTGCACGCGCGATACTAGCTTACCAAGACAGTTGTGGTTTAGCAGCAAAATGTTTGATTTTCCGCTTTTTCAACCCAAAATTGTCGTATGAAACAAACTAAACTCTTTCAGTGCATCAACATATTTTTATTCAAACGACGGAGATTGACAAAACAATAGAATAACGTGATAATTAACATTTAACCAGGTTAAAACTGGTACTCAAATGATAACGCAATTATAGCGCGCGGATCGTGAAATGAAAACTGAAAAACAAACTGTTTTAAAGAAACATACACAGTTTTAAAGCTTTAGCACACATTTTGGGCAATCTGCCAAGGTAAGTTGCTTGTAGGGATGAATCACATTGCAATAAAGGTTTCTTTAACTATATTACTCAGCAAAAGTAAAATTTTGCCGGCGTTTTTTGTGAGGAAAAGTTTTGAAGTTTGACCTTGGCCGCTTTGTCATAACAGTTTTTAAACTAATCGCAAGCCACCATTTTGAGACGGCCTTATCGCAAAATAACGCCGTCTCAAACGCAATCAAAAGAGATCACTGGATCGCGATGAAGTACTGTAGCGACGTCCACGCAGGCCAAATTACTGGTGTCGACACGAGCTTGCAAACTTTAGTTTCCTTCCTTTCTGCCAGTTGGCTCGTAACCTGCGAGCAGAGGCCCTTCGATCTTCCTAGGCAAGTCAGGACCTATCTAGGAAGATCGAAGGGCCTCTGCTCGCAGGGTAGCTAGCGTGAGGTACCTTGTATGATAGGGAAGAAGAGAGCCCTTGGAAACGAGGTTACCTAATTCCATTAAGCCCCAATAGTGACAAGCATCTAATTTCTCCTTACAGTATCGCTACTTGATCACATATACAGGTCATGCGTAATTGGGTAATAATCACCAAGGATGAGACGTTTTGATGTGTTCGCAAATTCTCTCAGCTCGTATCATACCAAACATAGAAAAAAATAAGGAGAACATGCATGTTGAAACAA